>LR990173.1:10935000-11680000 GCA_905147325.1 Notodonta dromedarius | reverse complement strand
TCAACGTACCTATCTTTCCCAAATTTTGGTATATTTTTCGTGTTAATTTTCAGAATAAAAAAGTTAATTTCTGCAAACAAATAACTCGATAATCAGTTCATCTGATAGCCGTCATACCTGGTGGGAAGGTCCCCAGGGTCTGCGTTGTTGGTTCCATCCATAATTTTGCTTTTCTTGAACATACTACTTACCTAAATTTGTCGAAAAAAGTTAATTTCTGCAAACAAACAACTCGATAATCGTCTATCAGTTCATCTGATAGCCGTCATACCTGGTGGGAAGGTCCCCAGGGTCTGCGTTGTTGGTTCCATCCATAATTTCGCTTTTCTTGAACATACTACTTACCTATTTTGTCGCCGTCGTCGGTCGAATTTTAGTTTCTGGAATTTCAAAGTCTAATAACTCAGTACCTAATTCACCGATAACTACCTAACTCGCTGGGGAGGTCCCTGGTGGTCTTCCTGACGGTGTCCGCTATCTAGGTCACCTAGATTTTCAATTTTCTAAAACAAAAGTCGCCAATTAATCGAAAATTTTCAGTTTTTTCCCCCCCCTCAACAATTTTGAACCTAACTTTTGGCTAATTTTCATCCTATAGCATCGCCAGCGACGCCCCGCTTCCGACGAGGTGTCGCTCGAGAGAGTAGCTTCAAAAAAGTACCACCCACCCCCACCACATCCTTTGTTTTCTTTGTTCCTTTGTCTCTGCGGCAAACAAGTACCACCCAGCCACCCCCACCACACCACATCCTTTGTTCCTTTGTCTCGACGAAAAGTTTTACCTATATAAGCGCGGACCGCGCGCAATACATTCGCTATTGTCGTTTGAGCATTCATTGTGATAACATCGTTCCTAATCAACGTACCTATCTTTCCCAAATTTTGGTATATTTTTCGTGTTAATTTTCAGAATAAAAAAGTTAATTTCTGCAAACAAATAACTCGATAATCAGTTCATCTGATAGCCGTCATACCTGGTGGGAAGGTCCCCAGGGTCTGCGTTGTTGGTTCCATCCATAATTTCGCTTTTCTTGAACATACTACTTACCTAAATTTGTCGAAAAAAGTTAATTTCTGCAAACAAACAACTCGATAATCGTCTATCAGTTCATCTGATAGCCGTCATACCTGGTGGGAAGGTCCCCAGGGTCTGCGTTGTTGGTTCCATCCATAATTTCGCTTTTCTTGAACATACTACTTACCTATTTTGTCGCCGTCGTCGGTCGAATTTTAGTTTCTGGAATTTCAAAGTCTAATAACTCAGTACCTAATTCACCGATAACTACCTAACTCGCTGGGGAGGTCCCTGGTGGTCTTCCTGACGGTGTCCGCTATCTAGGTCACCTAGATTTTCAATTTTCTAAAACAAAAGTCGCCAATTTATCGAAAATTTTCAGTTTTTTCCCCCCCCTCAACAATTTTGAACCTAACTTTTGGCTAATTTTCATCCTATAGCATCGCCAGCGACGCCCCGCTTCCGACGAGGTGTCGCTCGAGAGAGTAGCTTCAAAAAATCGCCCCCCCACCCACCCATTTGAGGCTCACTACGTTGAACAAGTAGGGAACAGTGCATCATCTATATATTTTCTGGAAATCCAGTACATTTTTAAATTTAAAAAATTGCTTTTAATTAATTCTGATTCTTGGCATAGTTCTCTGACGGCGAGCTCTATAGGCATCTGATTGTAATAAACTTATAAACATCTACACTTTTGAGTTGAGGTCAATTCTTTACCAAGGAAAACCTGATAAAACCCACACTTCAAAATATTAAAACTAACTTCTACATAATTAATCAGGCAATTCGATAACACACAAATCTTAAGAAACTTTTTAAGGTGAAAAGCACCATGTTTAAAACCCCGCCGCCCGGTCGGACCCGGCGAAGGAGCCAGGACGCCTCGGCAACCGCCCCGGCAAGTTCCTCTACATCCGCTCCAGTTCCCGCTGTACCAATCGCGCCGGCTAAGGCCGCAGCTCCTCCTCCAGCACCCGCTCTAACATCCGCCCCGGCAAAGTCCACAGTTCCGCCTCCAGCAGCCGCTTCAGAGCCCGCTCCGGCGACCGCTCCGGCGACTGTCCCGGCAACCGCCCCGGCAACCGCTTCGGCAGCCGGACGATCCTGCAAATTCATCGTCGATATCTTGCCCCCTGACCTGCCGTCGGCTACCGAGGTGCGGGATATCACCAGCTTCATGCGGGTGGTATCCGGCCTCACAGAAACCATAATAACCGCCATCAATGACGGCAAGAGCGTCACCACCTCAAACAAGAAACTTATTAAAATCGCTGCTGAGGAGATAAAGAAGGCATCCGTCGCCCTCCGCACTGTTGTATCCCTCCCCCCCCTCCCCCCAATGCCCAGCGACCAAGAGTTTAAGGAGGATCTCATCTCTTGTGTGAGGGATGAGATCGCTAAAATAACCATCCCGCCCCCAGCACCCATCCCCGACACAAGCGACCTCATCTCTTGCATGAGAGATGAAATTGCCAAAATCATCATCCCTGCGCCCGCTCCCTTCGCAGATCCTGGCGAAATCATCTCTTGTGTAAGGGATGAGATCGCTAAAATCAATATCGCTCCACCTGCACCGGCACCCATCCCGGTTCCCAGCTTCGCAGAGATCGCAATGAGCAAACCTCCTGCTCTAGCCAAGCCACCCGCCAAACCGGCAATCGTCATTCAATCTAATAATCCCGAAGCGACCTCTCGCACAATCCTCAGCCAATGGAGAAAGGAGATATCCTTTAAATCTCTCAAATACGCTCCTTCGAAAGTACACCCACTCGCCAACAATAAGGTTCGTGTCGAGTTCGACACCAAGGAACAATGCGATGAAATCATCAGCAAAGTCGCCAAAATCCCAGATCTCAAGGCTGAAGAGGGTCGTCCTCGACTACCCTTAGTCATACTCAAGGGGATCAATAAAGATGTGCCCAAGGGCGAAGTAGCCGAACTATTAAGCTGCCAAAATTCCTTTTCTCCAGATGACATTCGCTTCTGCTTCGTGCTTTCCAATAGAAATAAGAACTTATATAACGCGGTACTCGAAGTAAAACCCGCCGTACGCAAATCAATAATCGAACTCGGCCGCGTAAACGTCGACCACAACAAAGTGCACGCCGAGGACTTCTCGCGCTTTGTGCAATGTCTCAAATGCCTGCAATACGGCCACACAAAAGCCAAATGCACCTCGGAAGTGCACCCGTGCTCACACTGTGCCTCCACTGAACACTCGTTCACAACATGCCCTGTCAAAGATGACAACAATAAACGCAAGTGCTACAACTGCGCTCGTCACAACATCAAATCTACTACAGGTAACAAAATAAACACAAACCACACCGCTGTCAACGCAAAACTATGCCCAAAATTGAAACTCGCTAAATCCCGCATTGATGAACAAACCGATTATGGTTACTAAGCCCATAAAAATAATCCAATGTAATGTACAACGTTGTTACCTGGCACAACATGAATTCATTCAACATTTTACATCCAACGATTACAACATAGCTCTAATTACTGAACCCTACACGGGCCGCAATCCGACCGTGCACTCAATATCTGGAATTAACATCTTCCAATTCACTACAACAGAGCGTGTCAAAGCATGCATTCTAATTAAAAATAGCTTCGGTTTCGCACTCGGCATCACTCAACTGTCCACCCCAAATTTAGCAATAGCCCAATTACACCTCGGTCAGAGGAAACTATACATAGCTTCAGTGTATATAGAACCTGGAAATGACCCCTCCAACACCCTAGTAGCATTAGACACATTCCTCAATTCAACCTCTGGATCACTACGAGTCGTAGGCGGTGATGTAAACGGGAAACATCCGGAATGGGGAGAATTAACATCCGACTCCCGAGGAGATGATGTGGTAGACATCGTCGCCTCCCACGACATGACTGTCTGCAACTCTGGTAGAGTCCCAACTTTCGAAGCCATACGATACGGCAACCACACATCCTCCATTATAGACGTTACAGCTGTCTCCAACAACATGATAGACCTTATGTCCGATTGGCAAGTCAACACCGCTGCGTGCACTAAATCTGACCATAATGCAATCCAATTCCTAATCAAAACCAACAACACCAAAGTGAAACCCGCTAAAACCCACTCAACCTTTAAGTACCAATCTAAAATGGCCGACTGGGATGCATTTAAAGAAAAACTAACGCAAAATATAATAGAATCTGAAATACTTAACACCAACTTCGAAACCCTTGATGCTGCAAACCTCGATAAATTAGTCACCAATCTCACCATAATTATTCAATCCACTTGTCATCAAACCATACCTAAAAAACTACGCCACGGAGTTTACAACCCCTGGTGGAACGACGAACTAGAAAGCATGAAAAAGGAATGCATCAAAGCCCACCACCACTTACACAACCTGAAATCACGAAATCAACCGCTAGACCAAGCTATCATCCAACAAAAACAGCTCAAAGAAAACTACGCAGCAGCCCTCAAGAAAACTTCCACTGAGCACTTCAGGGCATTCTGCACTGCCCAAGACAAAGAAAACGTCTGGTCACTGACCAACCGCATAATAAAGGAAGCATCAGTACAACGGCCCCCACAAACACTAAATTGCGGCAACACCTTCACCACCACATGCGCCAACACGGCCAAGGCCCTATTAGATCACTTCTACGCTGATGACACCGAGGATACAACCCAGCACCAAAGAGATTTAAGAAACAAAATACAGGACGAACCGGATACAGAAAACGACCCTCCATTCACTGTCGACGAGATAGAGAACTGTCTCGCATCAATTAACGCAAATAAAGCCCCCGGGGACGACCACTTAACTGCAGATATCTGTTACAATTTCTTCAAAATATTCCCCTACTTTTTAACTAACATCCTGAACCATAGCCTGAAAATACATCACTTCCCCACACCTTGGAAACACGCAATAGCCAAAATCATACCGAAACCCAATAAAGCCGACACTAGCCAATTATCCTCCTATAGACCCATTGGCCTATTACCCGTATTTGGAAAACTATTAGAAAAACTTATCATAAAACGCGTAGTGTACAAGGCGGATAGTCTCAACGGAATGAATGACAGGCAATTTGGCTTCAAAGAAAGCAAATCAACAACTGATGCTCTACAAACCGCCATAAACGAGATTCGTGAAGCAAAACAACAGAAGAAGCAGGTCCTGGCTGTATCACTAGATATAAGGGGCGCATTCGATAACGCTTGGTGGCCCGCCATATACAGAGGACTTAAAGAGTTGAAGTGCCCAAGAAATATTTACAAACTATTGACAAATTACACCAAGGACAGAAGGGTCACTCTGCACTACGGCACGGACGAGGCATCGAAAACAACAACCAAGGGATGCATCCAGGGCTCTGTATGTGGTCCTGTTCTATGGAACATAATCCTCGACAATTTACTGAACATCCGACTACCTGATGAGGCCCACATACAAGCCTTCGCCGATGACGTGCTGCTCATAGTCAAAGGCCGCACGAAACAGGCCGTAGAAATAACAACTAATGAGTGCTTAAAAATAATAGCCGACTGGGGCGAAAGTGTTAAATTATCATTCGCACCCGAAAAGACGCAGGCCATCTCATTCACGTCGCCCACTAAAACCGCTGAACTCTTCATCAATAGAACCAAAGTCCCCATTTTGAAAGAAATAAAGCTCCTCGGGGTCATCCTGGATGACCGCCTCAGTTTCATCAGCCACGTTAAATACATAATTCGGAAAGCTTCAAAAACCTTTAAAAACCTAAGCAAATTTGTCAAACCCACTTGGGGCATCCATCCAGCAAATGTAGAAACCATATACAAACAGGTAGTTCAGCCCATGATAACATATGCTGCAAGCGTCTGGGGCGACGCAGTAAAGTTCTATAGTGTACGCAAAATGTTAACCAGCTTCCAAAGACAATTCGCAATCCGAGCCATCCGCGCATTCAGGACGGTATCCGCCGTTGCCTCGATCGCCCTGGCACAATTCGTCCCCCTACATCTCCTGATACGAGAGGTTCACCAAATTGAAACCATAAAACAAACCAGACTCTCACCAGATTTACCCGACGACATTCAACTCATAAAACCAATAACCAACCGTCAAAGATTACACCCAGCCCATCGCAACAAAATTATATTCCACAAAATAAACAATATAGATGAACTTAACATAATAGTAACAAATACCCCTATACAAATTTACACCGACGGAAGCAAACTCGAATCAGGAGATGTAGGGGCAGCCTACGTGGCATTCCGCAACAACACCATCGTAAATCAAAAGAAAATAAAACTCTGCAGAACCTGCTCCGTCTTCATGGCGGAACTCAGGGCGATCGAGGCAGCCCTGATGTGGATAGAACGGGAGCAAATCCCAGATACAATCTTCATCCTCACCGACAGCCTCTCGTCACTCAATGCAATCCAAGACACAAACAATAAAGACCCAACTGTTAACTCCATCCACCACATAATCCAAAATACAAACCGGACAACCACCATAAAATTCGCATGGGTGCGAGCCCACAATAATATCCCGGGCAACGAATGCGCCGACGCCGCGGCCAAAAGTGCAGCGTCGGCAAAAACGGCCACCGACCACAACTTCTTCCCTCTATCGCACTCAAAGAGAATCTTACGATCTGAAACCATGGAAAAATGGCAAAAGGAATATGAAGACAGTCCCCAAGGAGCAGGGACTAAAGCGTGGTTCACCAACATAGTTCAAATCACCGAATTTAGGAAACTTTTCCCGACAAGCTTCGAGCTTACACAAATTGTCACCGGCCATGCTTACCACAAGTCTTACCTCCATCGTTTTAAAATAACATCTAACAGTACATGCCCATGCGACCATACCATAACCCAGAATACTGAACATCTTCTAAAACACTGCCCAATTTTTAACAACACCCGACTTAATCACGAAGGCACATGCTCAATGCTAAACATAGACCCCTTTAAACTCAACGACATAGCCAAAAACCCCATCGCAATAAAATCATTCATAACTTTCATCAAATCTATTGTAAACAACTTAAAAAGAATAAATTGTACCTAAAAACCCTTAACTGAAAACAAATCTTCTCTGTATCCACTAGCAGAGGAGAAATTAAAATCGTAACCAAGAACCATAATACAATCGTGACGATATATTTATACTACTCGTACCTAAACACTAAAATTATTAACCCTTTGACAAAAGTCAAAGGGCCCAAAAAAAAAAAAAAAAAAAAAAAAACCTAACCTAACCTAACCTAACCTAACCTAACCTAACCTAACCTAACCTAACCTAACCTAACCTAACCTAACCTAACCTAACCTAACCTAACCTAACCTAACCTAACCTAACCTAACCTAACCTAACCTAACCTAACCTAACCTAACCTAACCTAACCTAACCTAACCTAACCTAACCTAACCTAACCTAACCTAACCTAACCTAACCTAACCTAACCTAACCTAACCTAACCTAACCTAACCTAACCTAACCTAACCTAACCTAACCTAACCTAACCTAACCTAACCTAACCTAACCTAACCTAACCTAACCAAATCAAGCTCCTCGGGGTCATCCTAGATGACCGCCTTACTTTCATCAGCCACGCTAAGTATGCAATCCGGAAAGCCACTAAAACATTCAAAAACCTCATCAAATTTGTCAAGCCCACTTGGGGAATCCATTCAGCTAATGTAGAGATCATTTATAGACAGGTAGTCCAGCCCATGATAACATATGCCGCAAGCGTCTGGGGCGACGCAGTAAAGTTCTATAGTGTGCGCAAAATGTTAACCAGCTTCCAAAGACAATTCGCAATCCGAGCCATCCGCGCATTCAGGACGGTATCCGCCGTTGCCTCGATCGCCCTGGCACAATTCGTCCCCCTGCATCTCCTGATACGAGAGCTCCACCAAATAGAAACCATAAAACAAACAAGACTCTCACCAGATTTACCCGAAGACATTGAACTCATAAAACCAATAACCAACCGTCAAAGACTACACCCAGCCCATCGCAACAAAATAATATTCCACAAAATAAACAATATAGATGAACTTAACATAATAGTAACAAATACCCCTATACAAATTTATACCGACGGAAGTAAACTCGAGTCAGGAGATGTAGGTGCGGCATACGTAGCATTCCGCAACCAAACAATAATAAAGCAAAGGAAAATAAAGCTTTGTAGAACCTGCTCTGTCTTCATGGCAGAACTCAGGGCGATCGAGGCAGCTCTGATGTGGATAGAGCAGGAACAAATCCGAGAAACAGTCTACATCCTCTCCGACAGCCTCTCCTCACTAGCTGCAATACAAGACACAAATAATAAAGACCCTACTGTTAACTCGATCCACCACATAATCCAAAATACAAAACAGACCACCACTATAAAATTCGCATGGGTGCGAGCGCACAATAACATCCCGGGCAACGAATGCGCCGACGCCGCGGCCAAAAGTGCAGCATCGGCAAAGACGGCCACCGACCACAACTTCTTCCCTCTATCGCACTCAAAGAGAATACTACGAACTGAAACCATGGAAAAGTGGCAAAAGGAATATGAAGAAAGCCCCCAAGGATCAGGGACTAAAGCATGGTTCACAAACATAGCTCAAATCACAGAATTTAGGAAACATTTCGCAATAAGCTTCGAGCTCACACAAATTGTCACCGGCCATGCTTACCACAAGTCTTACCTCCACCGTTTTAAAATCACATCTAACAGTACATGCCCTTGCGACCACACCACAACCCAGAATACTGAACATCTTCTAAAATACTGCCCAATTTTTAACAACACCCGACTTAATCACGAAGGCGCATGCTCAATGCTAAACATAGACCCTTTTAAACTCAACGACATAGCCAAAAACCCCATCACAATTAAATCATTCATAACTTTCATCAAATCCATTGTAAACAACTTAAAAAGAATAAATTGTACCTAAAAACCCTTAACTGAAAACAAATCTTCTCTGTATCCACTAGCAGAGGAGAAATTAAAATCGTAACCAAGAACTATAATACAATCGTGACGATATATTTATACTACTCGTACCTAAACATTAAAATTATTAACCCTTTGACAAAAGTCAAAGGGCCCAAAAAAAAAAAAAAAAAAAAAAAAAAAAAAAAAAAAAAAAAACCTAACCTAACCTAACCTAACCTAACCTAACCTAACCTAACCTAACCTAACCTAACCTAACCTAACCTAACCTAACCTAACCTAACCTAACCTAACCTAACCTAACCTAACCTAACCTAACCTTTTTTTTTTTTTTTTTTTTTTTTTTTTTTTTTTTTTTTTTTTTTTGTTTTTTTTTTTTTTTTTTTTTTTTTTTTTTTTTTTTTTTTTTTTTTTTTTTATTTTTTTTTTTTTTTTTTAAGAGGGGAAATGCATTTACGCATCCCACCCGAGCCCGGGGGGGCCCAGGTGGGTATGTGGGACTACCGGGTGAAGCCCGGACTACCCACTAAAACCCCTCTCTGTACCCTCTATGCCGCGTGTGCCGGGGACCCGAAATCAAGTGTAGTTTCGCATCCCCGACACGGCTTGGCCTTTGCAGGCCTCCGCTCTGGGTGGTGTAAAGGGCCACCCAGTCCGGCCGAGTGGCGCTGTGTTGGTACAGGTAACACAGCGCCCCCACACGAGCCCCTGAACGGACGACAGGCACCCCCGTGCCTGCCGCCCCAGGGCTCAGGGATCGCGACGGCCACTATGACGTGGCCATCGCGTCACCTGGTGTTGTTGCGGCCACGGTGGCCGCAGGAGTGGGCTGCGCCGGGGCTTTTGCCCTGGCATCCCTTCCCTTTCCTCTCCTGGCCAGCGCTGGGGCGCAGGCCATGCCTCCCAGTTTGTGGGCAGCGGGCTTGCTCGACGCCGCGCACACTATACAGTGTGGCGCGGCGGAGCATCCCTCAGCTTTGTGCCCAAGCTGCCCACATCGGAAGCAGGCGTTCCCACGATCGACCTCCGCGGTGCATGACTCCCGGACGTGCCCCACCTCTAGGCACCGGAAACACCGCAGGGGCCGTAACGGCAACAAACACGGCCTGGCCGACGACCAGCCAATCAGCAGGCGGCCAGCCTCCATTATTTTGCCAGCAGATCCGACAGGGCAACTGATCAGAACAGTTCCCATGCCGGACCTGTCCCGGCGGATCTCCCCCACTCTAACGGAGGCGGGTGGGCACGCGCCAACCCGCACAACTGCCTCTGCCACGTCTGACTTGACGATTGAGTCGTCCAGGCCCAGAAGGCGCAGGTCTGCGCACTTCTCCGGCCTGGACACCACAGCGTCTTCCCCTAGGGCCTCCCGCAGCTTCTCCGCCAACAAGTTGGCTTTTTCGCCGCTGGAGGCCCCCGGGATCTCCAATAGGCGGGCCCCGGTCAGCGCCCTCCTCCAGCTGATGCCCTCGATGCCAAGGCTCGGCAGATCAATTTGGCTGCGAGCCTTGAGCATCATGCCCTCGTATGTGACCCCCCTAGCTTGAGCGTCCTGCTGCAGTTTAAGTACTACAGCAGACGAGCTGGGGGGTCGTAGCTTCGGCTTCTTCTGCCGCTCAGGCTGAGGAGCCTCCAGAGCCGGTGCCGGGCCATTACCAGGCTTGGCTTTGCGCCTGGTGACGGTTTTCCAGCCCTCTGCCGGTCCTTCACCAGGAGCCACCACCATAGGAGTGGGTTCGGCCGAAGCGGCCTGCCTCCTCCTCTTTTCTTTCTTTTTGGCCTTCCCTCCCTCACGTGAAGTGGTGGGAGGGGGAGGTCCAGGCTCCTCCGATACCGCTGGTGCAGCCGACCCTTTTCTAGGGCCTCCCCTCGGAGCTGCCACCGGCCGGGCCCCGGAAGCCGAGGCCAGCGGTGGGCGGAGGCGCTTCTCCGGTAGTAACCTGTCCTCCAATGCGGCCAATCTGGCGTCCACGAGGTTCCCCACCGCCTCTATTATAGAGCGCTTCAGCAGCTCTGGCTCCACCGAGCCTGGGGGCGATGGGGTTGCCGTCTCCACCGGGTCCTCATTCCGCTGTATTTCGGCCCGCAGCGCGGCCACCTCCCCGCGGAGTTCGTCCAGCTCCGCCTTAAGTCTGGAGTTCTCCTCAGACACCCTCCTCACCTCCTCTGGAGAAGTGCTCTGGCTCATCACCTCCACCGCAGCAGTGATGCCCTTGACCGCCTTCTTAAGGTGCTGGCTGCAGTCACCCTCTCCAGCCTCAGCCAGCAGTTGGATCGACCTAGTCCACGTGAGCACCTCCTCCTTCAGCTCACTTGGGGTAGGCCCCTTCTCCGCAGATCCCTTCGACAGGCGCGCCTTGCGTAGCGATTGGACCTTCCCCTCGGTATTCGCGAGCTCCTTCATTACCTGGCGCTCCTTAGCCCTCTGCGACTTCCTGGCAAGCATGTCGAGCCTGGCCTGAGCCTTGGCGGCGACCGAGACATGCGTTGTCGGAGGCTCGCCCCGTCCTTCGGAGGTTTCGGCACCAACCGGCGCAGCAGCCCCCCTGTCGCTGTCGCTACCCGACCGCGACCCATCTCGCGCGACCCTCTTGTCGCCACGACCTCGCTTAGCGAAGCGTCCCTTCTTGTCCCTTTTAGGACCAGGGGAATAGCGGCCACGACCGCTGTTGTCGGCCCACACTTTGGGCGCCTTAGGCGCCGGGCGGTTCTCACCGCTGGAGTAATCGCCCTGGCTTGAGTCTCCGTCAGAGCCATGCCGGGGCCGTTTCTGGACCGAGCCAGCTTCCGACACCCGGCTTTCCGGCCTCGAGAAGGAGGACTCGTCGCTGTATTGGAACAGCGTCCCCTCAAGCTCAGCCCTTGCCCACGATCTACGAGCAGCCTCCATCTGCTCCTCCCTATCTCTCGCAGACGCAGCCTTCCCCACTTCGCTGCCTTCTGCACCAGTCATCTTTGCCACATCAGATTGCTGTTCCGTTCCTTTGTTCCTGCCAGAGTCCGTCTTGTTTTTATTGCCCGTCGTAAATTTCATTTTTAAAGTCGCCATATTAAGTCCCACGATTATGGGGGAAGTGGGGGTCCACCGGGACAGAGACCCCTGTATCCCGGTAACCCTTTATACACCTGGGGGGCGGGAGGTACCCAGGGGGGGACCGCTAATGGCTGGTTTTTCGGCCCAGCCGCTCTTGCGAGCACCCGGCGTCACGGACCGCAACGCCGGAATCTCCGGATTTTTTATTGAGGTTTACTCCTCACGGTCCGGCCGGTTAAGGCAGGACCCCCGGTTCTGAGTGGGCCGTGAGACATGTCCACGACACCCAAACAGAATAACGGGATCGCCCGACGTCGGCAAAAGCCGAGTGCACTTGGCAAACGCGCCGCGCGAATCACACCGTCTCCTTTCGGAGCCTTCCATACATACATCACGCTTTCGTGGTTCATCCATCACCTTTGACTTAACACACACTCAGTCATCCATCCTCTTTACCCCCCCAACCCCTTACCCCCCCAATCCCCGCGCCGCGTGTGCCACTCCACAGTCCACTCTGCAAAACAGAGAAGTACCAGGAATGGCACACGCGACGCATTACCCCCCCGTCGCCGGTCTGCCCCCGACCCCCTCCGGAGAGAGTGCCAGAGGCAGGCAAAACGCGACTCCCAATGCCAGACTATTCGCCACCGTCGACCACCTCAACAGGGAAACTGAAGAGGTGGTCGGCGGTGCCCAGGGTGCACCACGAGGAGGTTGTCCGGCCTAGCACCCCAACCTAACCTAACCTAACCTAACCTAACCTAACCTAACCTAACCTAACCTAACCTAACCTTTTTTTTTTTTTTTTTTTTTTACGAGGGGAAATGCATTTACGCATCCCACCCGGGCCCGGGGGGGCCCAGGTGGGTATGTGGGACTACCGGGTGTTAGCCCGGACTACCCACTAAAACCCCTCGCTGTGTCCTCTCAGCCGCTTGTGCCGGGTCCCGGGAACGCTATAGCGACCGCAATCCCGGCGCGCGGCTCTGGCCTCTTCAGGCCTCAGCCGTGGGTGGTCTAAAGGACCACCCGCTCCGCCTGGGTGGTGCTGTGTTGACACAGGTAACACAGCACCCCCTCACGAGCCCCTGAACGGGCGACAAGCACCCCCGTGCCTGCCGCCTTAGGGCTCAGGGAATCGCGACGGCCACTATGACGTGGCCATCGCGTCTCCCGATGTTGTTGCAGCCGTGATGGCCGCAGGGCAGTCGGGGTTCGCCGGGGCCATAGGCCCAGCAGTGCCCTTTGCCCTCTTCCCTCTGACCGGCGCGGAGACCGGCGCGGAGACCGGCGCGGAGACGCAGGCCGAGCCTCCGAGCTTGTGGGCAGCTGGCCTGCTCGACGCCGCGCACACTATACAGTGCGGCGCGGCGGAGCATCCCTCACTCTTGTGGCCCAGCTGCCCGCATCGGAAGCAGGCGTTCCCTCTGTCAACCTCTGCGGCACACTGCTCCCGGACATGCCCCAACTCTAGGCACCGGAAGCACCGCAGAGGTTTTTGCGGCAGCAGTTTTGCCCGTGCCGAGGACCACCCAACAGTAAGTCGGTTAGCCCCGGTCACTTTAACGGCCACACTTATGGGACACCTTAGCAGGGCAGAGCCCAAGCCGGACCTGTCCCTGCGGATCACCCCCACCTTTATGGCGGAGGGCGGGCATTCGCCAACCCTGGCGACCGCCTCCGCAATATCCGCCACCACTATCGAGTCGTCCAGACCCGAGATACGCAGATCAGCGCACTTCTCGGGCCTGGACACCGCGACGTTCTCCACGCCTAATACCTCCTGCATTCTCACAGCGAGGCGGTCGGCTTTCTCGGCACTGTCGATCCCCGGGAGCTCGATTAATCGCGCCCCCGTTAGGGCCGTCCGGAAGGTCATTGACGGGATGCCCATCTCGTCCAGGTTAATTTGCCCTTTGGCTTTCAGGAGCAAACTGTCAAAGCTGACCCCCTTGGCCGCTGCGCCAGGCTGCAGCTTGAGGGCTACAGCTGACGTGCGAGGGGGTCTCAACTTCGGCTTCTTCGGCGTTTTGGGCTTTTCAGCCTGTACAGCCGATGCGGGGCCGGTGCCGGACTTGGCCCTCCGCCGGGTCACGACAGTCCAGCTCTCCACTGTCCTCTTTCCAGGCGGAGCTGGTGGAGCGGGGTTGGCCGTGGCAGCCCGCTTCTTTTTCGCCTTTTTGGCCTTGGGAGGACCAAGCTCGGCCGGCGCCGGAGAATCCTCCAGCTCCACCACTGGGCTACTTATAGTAGGAGGGGCAACCCCCGACAAGGCCCCGGAAGTCGAGGCCAACGGCGGACGGAGGCGCCTCTCCGGCAGTAGCCGACCCTCCAACGCCTCTAGGCGGGCGTTTACCATCGTCCCCACCGCCTCTATGATCGAGCGCTTCAGCAGCTCCGTATCAAAAGGAGGCGATGGGGTACTTATCACATCCGGTTTTTTAATCCGCTGGATATCGGACCGTAATACGGCCACCTCTGCGCGTAGGCTCTCTACCTCCGCCTTTAGGCGGGCATTTTTTTTGACCGCCTTCCTCTCTGCGGTTACCGCGTTGACGACCAGGTCCTCCAGTCCCGCCTTGATGTCGACGCCCAAACCCATCACGGCACTCGTGCGATCGGGCTCGTCGTACTTCATCACCCTCACCGCTATTTCGGTGATGTGGTCCACCTGGTCCCACAGCTCCTCCAACGCCTCATCGACGGACCTTCCCTCATCGGCGGAGGCCGTATCAGCCCTGGCCGGCTTGGGCCGGCTATCTGTCGCGCCAGAGCGCTTGTCCCTCGCTTGTGTGGAGGCGCTTTCGCTAACCCCCTTGTCCCTCTTCTTTTTAGGGGCCTTTGCAGCCGGGCCGTCCTCCTCGTCAGAGAAGTCGCCTTGACTAGTGTCACCGTCCATGTGGTGTCGGGGCCGCTTCTGGACTGAGCCAGCATCCGACACCCGACTTTGCGGCCTTGAGAGGGCGAGGTCGTCGGTGCCCTGCATCGGTGACTCCACCGCCACATGCCTTATCATCTCTTTGGGAGCGGCCTGAAGCCGCTCTACCACCACCCTTGCGGTTGCAGTCTTCCCCACGCCACTGCATCCCGCACCAATCATCATTTCCGATTCAGTAAGCTGTCTCGGTCCTTTTTGCGCGCCAAGGTCTGTCGTTTTTGTTATTGTCTTCGTCTTTTTGTTTTTATTGCCATCCATATTATTCCCACGATCATGGGGGAAGTGGGGGTCCACCGGGACAGAGACCCCTGTATCCCGGTAACCCTTTATACGCCTGGGGGGCGGGAGGTACCCAGGGGGGGACCGCTAATGGCTGGTTCTCGTCCCAGCCGCTCTTACGAGCACCCAGCGTCACGGACCGCAACGCTGGGATCTCCGGATTTTTTATTGAGGTTGTCTCCTCTTGGTCCGGCCGGTTAAGGCAGGACCCCCGGTTCTGAGTAGGCCGTGAGACATGTCCACGACACCCAAACAGAATAACGGGATCGCCCGACGTCGGCAAAAGCCGAGTGCGCTTGGCAAACGCGCCGCGCGAAACACACCGTCTCCTTTCGGAGCCTTCCATTCATACCTCACGCTTTCGCGTTTCGTCCATCACCTTTGGAGAGAACACACACACATACATCCATCTCCTTTACCCCCCACCCCGGCGTCGCCCGCGCCACGCTACAGTCCTCTCTGTAAGCAGAGAGGAAAGAGAACGGCGCGAGCGACGCCTTACCCCCCCGTCGCCGGTCTGCCCCCGACCCCCTCCGAAGAGAGTGAAGGAGGCAGACAAAACGCGACTCCCTCTGCCAGACTATTCGCCACCGTCGACCACCTCAACAGGGAAACTGAAGAGGTGGTCGGCGGTGCCCAGGGTGCACCACGAGGAGGTTGTCCGGCCTAGCACCCCAACCTAACCTAACCTAACCTAACCTAACCTAACCTAACCTAACCTAACCTAACCTTTTTTTTTTTTTTTTTTTTTTTTTTTTTTTTTTTTTTTTTTTTTTTTTTTTTTTTTTTTTTAAGAGGGGAAATGCATTTACGCATCCCACCCGAGCCCGGGGGGGCCCAGGTGGGTATGTGGGACTACCGGGTGAAGCCCGGACTACCCACTAAAACCCCTCTCTGTACCCTCTTAGCCGCGAGTGCCGGGGACCCGAGTTCACGTTGCCGCTTCCAATCACGTCCCCGGCACGGCTCTGGCCTTCACAGGCCTCCTCTCTGGGTGGTCTAAAGGACCACCCACTCCGGCCGGGTGGCGCTGTGTTGGTACAGGAAACACAGCGCCCCCTCACGAGCCCCTGAACGGACGACAGGCACCCCCGTGCCTGCCGTCTTAGGGCTCAGGAGGCGCGATGGTCACTAGGAAGTGACCATCGCCTCTCCTGCTGCAGCAGCTCTGGGAGCCGCAGGGCGGGCAGGCTTCGCCGGGGCTTTTGCCCCAGTGGCACCCTTCCCCTTCCGCCTTTTGGCCGGCGCGGGAGCGCAAGCGGAGCCTCCGAGCTTGTGGGCAGCTGGCCTATTCGACGCCGCGCACACTATGCAGTGTGGCGCGGCGGAGCATCCCTCACTTTTATGGCCGAGCTGCCCGCATCGGAAGCAGACATTGCCTCTATCGACCTCCGCGGTGCACTGCTCCCGGACGTGCCCCACTTCGAGGCACCGGAAGCACCGCAGAGGTCTGGCCGGCAGCAGCTTGGCGCGGACGGAGGACCATCCGACCAGGATCCTTTCGGCCCCAGCCACCTTGGCAGCGACCCTTGTTGGGCACCTGACCAGGGCAGAGCCCAGCCCGGTCTTGCCTCGCCGTATCTCCCCCACTTTTATAGAGGCGGGCGCACACTCGGCGACCTTAGCGACCGCCTCTGCCACCTCCGACGCGACGACCGAGTCGTCCAGACCCGAGATGCGCAGATCTGCGCATTTCTCGGGCCTGGACACCACGACGTTGTCTGCCCCCATCACTTGCAGCACTCTTGCAGCAAGGAGGTCCGCCTTGTCTCCGCTGTCGGCCCCCGGAAGCTCCAGAAGCCTTGCCCCCGTAACGGCCACTTTAAACGAGATGGTCGTTATGCCCATATCCTCCAAGTTCATTTTGTTCCTGGCTTCGCGGAACAATTTCTCGTATGTGACCCCCCTCTCTATAGCTTGCGGCTGCAGCTTTAAAGCTACTGCCGATGAGCGGGGGGGCCTCAGCCTTGGCTTTTTCGGCTTCTTCGGCTGCCGGGGCTTAGGTGCCTGCGCAGCCGGTGCGGGGCCGGATCTGGACTTAGGCTTACGCCGGGTCACAACATTCCAGCTCTCCGCTGGCCTCTCTGCAGCTGTCGCTGCCGGCGGAGCGGGGTCGGCCGTAGGAGCCCGCTTTTTCCCCTTCCCTTTCCCTTTAGACTTGGTCGTCCCTCCCTCACGTGAAGTGGGAGGGGGGGGACCAAGGTCGATGGGTGCCGGAGGATCCTCCAGCTCCACTACGGGGCTACTTCTAGCCGGCGGGCCATACCCCAACGAGGCCCCGGAAGTCGAGGCCAGTGGCGGGCGAAGGCGCACCTCTGGCAGCAGCCTTTCCTCTAGCGCCTCTAGGCGGGCGTTTACCATGTTCCCCACCGCCTCAATGATGGAGCGCTTCAGCGTCTCCGGCTCAAACGGAGCACTTGGAGGCGGTGGGGTTGTCTCGACCGGGGTCTTTTGCGGCTGCCGCATTTCGGCACGCAAGGCAGCCAGCTCACCGCGGAGCACCTCGATTTCGGCCTGGAGCCGGTCGTTATCGGCGGAGAGCTTCATCGTCTCCGACGCGATGGTGGACCGGCTCATTAGGTCCACAGCCTCTTTTATTTCCGCGGCCGCGTCCTTTAGGGTCTTAACAAAAGTTCCCTTAAGATTGGTCGACTTGGCCGCGACATCACCAATTAGGGCCACGTTGCGGAGAACGTGACCCTTTAGTTCGGGCGTAGAGGCCCCGATAAACTTTTCCGGCATGCGGATCGGACGCAGCGCATACATCTCGCGCGCCGACTCCGCCATCTCCTTTTCCGCCTGGAGCTCCATCGCCGCCCTCTCTGCGGCGACCATCTCGGCCTTGGCCTTTGCCAGGCCAACGTACTCGCCGGTTGTTGGAGGCCGGCCTCTTCCTCTTGGGGTGTCGGTGCTCTTCAGAGCGGCAGTGCTCCCGTCGCTCCTGCCGCCCGAGCGCGACCGATCTCTCCCTTGGGGCTGGCTCCCCGATGCGACAGAGCGCTTCAGGAACCGGCCAGATTGATCCCTCGCCTGCGAAGTGCCCTTCTGCACTTTAGTCTTCGGGGCTTTTTGAGCGGGGCGGTCCTCGTCACCCGAGGAGCCGCCCGAGTCATCTTCCGAGTCTGGACGTCGGGACCGCTTGCGGTGCGAACCGCTATGCGACACCCGACTGCCTGGTCTTGAGTATGTGGAGTCGTCGCTGTCATACGACATCGACATCGACCCCACACTTCCTGTCCTCGTCAATTCCTTTAGGGCAGCCATAAGCTCCCCTCTTCCCTTAGAGGCAGACGCAGACTCCCCCGAGTCATCGCGTACTGCGCCAGTCAACTTTGCCGAATCCGAATGCGAATCAGGTCCTTTATCCATGCCTTGGTCAATTGTTTTGTTTGAGTCCGTCGAGAATTTTAATTTAAACGCCATAAGTAGTCCCACGAGTATGGGGGAAAGGAGGTCCACCGAGCCAGAGACCCCTGTAACTCGGTAACCCTTTATACACCTGGGGGGCGGGAAGTACCCAGGGGGGGACCGCTAATGGCTGGTTTGTCGGCCCAGCCGCTCTTGCGAGCACCCGGCGTCACGGACCGCAACGCCGAGATCTCCGGATTTTTAGAGAGGTTTACTCCTCGCAGCCCAGCCGGTTAAGGCCAGGCCCCCGGTCCCTCCGTCGGCCGCGAGACATGTCCACGACACCTCCGGAGGGATTACGGGATCGCCCGGCGTCGGCAAAAGCCGAGTGCGCTTGGCAAACGCACCGCGCGAGTCATACCGTCCCCTCTCGGGGACTTCCTTTCATACATACACACACTCATCCCTCACCTTTACCCCCCCAACCCCAAAGAACATACATCACACGTTCATCCATCACCTTTACCCCCCCAAAACCCCTTACCCCCCCGTCGCCGGTCTGCCCCCGACCCTCTCCGAAAAGAGTGCCGGAAGCAGACAAAACGCGACTCCCTAGCCGGACTATCCGCCACCGTCGACCACCTCGACAGGGATGCTGAAGAGGTGGTCGGCGGTGCCCAGGGTGCACCACGAGGAGGTTGTCCAGCACGCACCCCAACCTAACCTAACCTAACCTAACCTAACCTAACCTAACCTAACCTAACCTAACCTAACCTAACCTAACCTTTTTTTTTTTTTTTTTTTTTTTTTTTTTTTTTTTTTTTTTTTTTTTTTTTTTTCGAGGGGAAAAAAAAAAAAAAAAAAAAAAAAAAAAAAAAAAAAAAAAAAAAAAATGTCCTGCCGCATACCACCGCGCCAAGGGCATGGCGCGGTGGTTATGTGGGGCTCTCACCCACTAAAACAACCCTCGGTGTCCCTTCTCAGCCCTGAGTGTCAGCGCCGCAGGTACCGCGAGTAGCATAACTACTACGGCGCTGACGGGGCCTGGACCGCCACTGCAGTCCCCTTCTTGCAGGAAGCCTTTGCTCCCTTCCTCCACTGGGACGGGCCCGCGAGACACGGCAAGCCCGTCTACCTCCTCGGCCTGTTACTGGTCGGACGCCGGGTTGCCCTCCCCGACGCCCGCAGGCCACGCCCTACGGCGGACGCAGATCCTCCCTTAAGTGGGCTGCTCGTCGACGCCCTGGGCGCCTGCGGCGGGAGGGGAGCGTTGACGTTGCTTCCCTCTCCCTCTCAGCTGCCTCCTTGGCCGCCATTACGGCCTCTGCGAATGAGGCTACTGCCTCCCAAGCGCGCTCGCTCCCGACCATGCTAGCGACCACGGCCGGCAGCGAGAGCGCCTGCACTCCAATCACGGCGACTAGTTCGCTCCTCGCCTCAGCCCAAGCCGGACACGCCTGCAGTGTGTGCAAGGCCGTGTCTTCAGGGGCAGCGCAGTGGTGGCACCCTTCTTGTTCCTCACGTCCGATACGACACAGATACCGCCCGAAACAACCATGTCCGGACAGCATCTGTGTGAGTCGGAACGTGAGGGCACCGTATCGGCGCTCCAGCCACTCCCTGAAGACCGGCACTATGGCGGCGATGGTGTTAACGCCCGAGCTTGGGTGGGCTAATAGTTCGCCCCACTCATCTACGACGGCGTCTTGAAGCTCTCTCCTCTTCGTTATTATGTCGAGCAGGTCCACGACATGTCCCTGCTCGAGCTCATCCCTGCGCCATTTATAAAGGCGACCTAGAGCCTTCGCCTCTAGCTGCCAGGGCGGCGATCTCGCTAGTAGCGTCCCCGCCTCAAAAGCTATGGTACGGTACCCCCGGGCCACTCTATTCGCCATTGCTCTCTGAGGCCTCCTCAGGAGCGTGACATTTTGGGCGGATAGAGCTTCAGCCCAGATTGGGGCACCGTACAGGGCCTGGGAACGTACCACACCTGTATAAAGCCGCCTGCATGAGGCGTCAGGTCCCCCCAGGTTGGGGAGGATAGACGATAATGCCGCCGCCGTCTTCGTCAGTTTGGGAGCGAGCGCCTCAAAGTGGGAACGAAATGACCAGCGACTATCAAGGAGTAAACCAAGGTATTTCAGGGTTCGTCCCACATTGATGCGCACGCCCCCCACCACGATGTGCAAGTCTGCAGGCGGCGCATTCCGGGGCCCATGGAAGGCGACCGCCTCGATCTTATTAAGCGCCACATTAAGGCCCAGTCTTCTAATGCGCCCAACAACTAGAGCTACACCTGCTGTAGCCCGTATGGTCGCCTGGCGGTAGGTCTTGCCCCTCGCAGTTACCAAGGTGTCATCCGCATAGCAGGTGAGGGAGACACCAGCGACCAGCGAACCGCGGAGGACCCAGTCGTATGCGATATTCCACAGGAGTGGCCCTAGGACCGACCCCTGTGGAACACCGCATCTTATCTCCTTCCGACACCACTCCGCGTTACTCGGGAAGGTGATGGTCCTGTCCGAGAGATAATTGGCCACTAACCGACGCAGGTAGGATGGGACCCGGTGGTGGATTAAGGCCGCCGAAATCGCGCCCCAGGGGAGGGAGTTGAAAGCGTTGGCGATGTCTATTGACACCGCCAATATCACCTCTCCCCGGGACACAGCTTCCTCCACGATCCCCTTTACTCTCTCTACTGCGTCGATTGTGGATCGTCTGCGACGGAAGCCGAACTGGTTTGGACTCAAGTCCGGCCCTGTTCCAGTCAGGTGCTCGACGAGGCGGTTGGCGATAATTCGCTCGAAGAGCTTGCCCGCCTCGTCGAGAAGGACGATTGGTCGATAGGCGGAGGGCGAATCCGCAGGACGCCCGTCCTTCCTTAAAAGAATCAATTTCCCGGTCTTCCAGGTAACCGGGAAATGTCCGTCCTTTAGGCATTCGCTGAGGTACGCCATATAACGAGGCCCCAGAGCCGTGAGTGACGCGGCCAGTACGCGTCCAGGCACGCCGTCAGGTCCCGGGGCTACGTTTTTCGCCTTCATTTTCTGAATTGCCACCTCAAGTTCCAGCTCAGAAATCTCGGGGGCGTTTTCGTCGATGTCCATGGTGTCTAAGCCAGGTGTTGTCGTATCCGGGGAAGTGCGCTCTGTTCCGGCAGGAAACAGGGCACTTAGTGTCGCGTCCAGTATTAGGGGTTGTAAGGTCTGAGTCAGGGGCGGGGCCCAGGGGCGGAATTTACCCCTGACCATCCTGTACGGGCGTCCCCAGGGATCCCTGTCCAGGATGGCCAGAAGCTCCTCCCGAGCTTGCACCTTGGCCCTTTTAATGGCCTCCTGCAAAGCCCGTTTCGCCAATCTATAGGCGTTTAACAGCTCAGCCTCTCTTATTGCCGAGTATTGGGTACGGCGGCGTCCTCTCCGATGGCGGGTGTACTGGCGGCGCGCGGCTATGCAAGCTCTGCGCAACTGCGCGAGCTCGTGCGACCACCAGTACACTTGCCGTCTCCGTGACCTGGTGTTAGGCCGCACCCGTGGCATCGCCGCGTCGCAGATGGCGACTAAAGCGGACCGCAACCAGTCCGCCTCCTGCTGTATGTTATAAATACGCGGCGGCGAGGTCCAGGCTTGGACTTCTGCAGCTTCTCGCAGAAGCTCAAGGTTTAGGCGGCCCAGGGTCCATCGCGGATTAGGGTCGGTCAAGGCCCGCGGCGCAGGGACGCCAGAGGTCTGGGCAGAGACGCTGAATCGGATGTAACGGTGATCCGACAGCGTCTCCGCCCCCTCAACAACGTGCCAGTCGCGAACCCGACGCGCTATGCTAGGGCTGGAAAGGGAGATGTCCACTATGGACCCACCCCCCTGCCGAACGCACGTGTAGGCCGTGCCCCTATTAAGGACGACCAGTCCTCTCCCCACTGCCCAACCTAACCTAACCTAACCTAACTTTTTTTTTTTTTTTTTTTTTTTTTTTTTTTTTCACGAGGAGGAAATCTTCCAAAGATTCCCAGGCCTCTTGTGGGAGAGGCCTGGGGTATGTGGGATTCTTACCCACTAAAACCTCCCCGGTGGCCGCCTTCAGCACGTCAGAGGGACTCCGGGCCCTCCCGAAGAACTCGCCGGTGCCCCTCATGTGCCGCGCTCCCTCGCGGGAGCTCGCCCCGGGGGAGCAGATGGTCGCTCCCCCTGCACCCTCGCAGTGCACGGCGGCGGGGAGCCACGCCCGCCGCCGTCCTCCTCAGGGTCGTCGTCGTCAGGGAACGTCCGGGGCCCACACCCTGGACGTTCTAACCACCAACCTAACCTAACCTAACCTAACCTAACCTAACCTAACCTAACCTAACCTAACCTAACCTAACCTAACCTAACCTAACCTAACCTAACCTAACCTAACCTAACCTAACCTAACCTAACCTAACCTAACCTAACCTAACCTAACCTAACCTAACCTAACCTAACCTAACCTTTTTTTTTTTTTTTTTTTTTTTAAGAGGGGAAATGCATTTACGCATCCCACCCGAGCCCGGGGGGGCCCAGGTGGGTATGTGGGACTACCGGGTGAAGCCCGGACTACCCACTAAAACCCCTCTCTGTACCCTCTGTGCCGCAAAGCTCGGGGATACGGTAACGCGGTAAGCTCCCGCGTCCCCGAACGGCTTGGCCCTTGTAGGCCTCCTCGCTGGGTGGTGTAAAGGACCACCCATCCGGCCGAGTGGCGCTGTGTTGGTACAGGCAACACAGCGCCCCCTCACGAGCCCCTGAACGGACGACAGGCACCCCCGTGCCTGCCGTCTTAGGGCTCAGGAGTCAAGATGGTCACCATTAGGTGACCATCTCGTCCCCTGCTGCTGCAGCTCTAGGAGCCGCGGGGCGGGCAGGCTTCGCAGGGGCTTTTGCCCCAGCAGCGGCCTTCGCCTTCCGCCTTCTGGCCGGCGCCGTGGCGCAGGCGGTGCTACCGAGTTTGTGGGCAGCGGGCCTACTCGACGCCGCGCACACTATGCAGTGCGGCGCGGCGGAACATCCCTCACTCTTGTGGCCCGACTGCCCGCATCGATAGCAGGCGTCTCCCCTGTCGACCTCTGCAGTACAACGCTCCCGTACGTGCCCCAACTCGAGGCACCGGAAGCACCGCAGAGGTCTGGCCGGCAGCAGTTTGGCGCGGACGGAGGACCATCCGACCAGGATGCGGTCAGCACCCGTCAGTTTGGCGGCAGCCCCAACTGGACATCTGACCAGGGCAGAACCTGTGTCCGATTTACCCCGCCGGATTTCCCCCACCTTAATGGAGGCAGGCGGGCACTCGCCGATCCGTGCTAGTGCCTCCAGCACGTCCTCCTTGCCTATCGAGTCGTCCAGACCCGAGATACGCAGATCCGCGCATTTCTCGGGCCTGGACACCACGACGCTTTTCCCCCCGAAAATAGTCCGCAGCTGCTCGGCCAGCTGGTTGGCCTTATCGCCGCTTGCGGCCCCAGGGATCTCCAGCATTCTGCCACCCGTTGCAGTCACCCGCATGCTGATGCCCGCTATGCCCAGGCCTTCAATGTCCACCATCCTCTTGGCCTTTGTGAGGATGTCCGCGTAGGTGATCCCCCGCTCTACGGCCTCCGGCTGCAGTTTAAGAACCACAGCCGACGAGCCAGGGGGTCGGAGCTTCGGCTTGCGCCGTGGCTTCGGCTTCGGCTTAGGCTTTGGAGCCTGTGCCGTCTGTGCCGGGCCAGAGCGGGGCTTGCCCTTTCGCCGCGTGACGGTGGTCCAGCCCTCTGCTGGCTCCACCGGCTCCACTGGAGCCGCCTCCGGAGGATTGGAGTTCGCCGGGGTGGCCTTCCTCGTCTTCTTCCCCTTGCCCTTCCCCTTGGGCCTCCCTCTCTCGAGCGGGACCGCAGGAGGGGGGGG
Source organism: Notodonta dromedarius (assembly GCA_905147325.1). NCBI lineage: Eukaryota > Metazoa > Arthropoda > Insecta > Lepidoptera > Notodontidae > Notodonta > Notodonta dromedarius. Next base: position 11,655,536 of record LR990173.1, on the reverse strand, counting down.
TGCTGGACCTTCAGGGGCTACGAGAGCAGCCGGCTCCCTTACGGAGCTCCGTCTTAGGGCCGAGGCTAGCGGCGGGCGCATGCGCACCTCCGGCAGCAGCCGGTCCTCTAGGGCCGCCAGCCGGGCGTCCACCAAGTTCCCCACCGCCTCGATGATGGAGCGCTTCAGCAGCTCCTGCTCATTCGAAGCACTTGGGGGCGGTGGGGGGACGGTTGCGCGCGACTCCTCGGCCTTGCGCGCCTCCTCGGCCTTCCGCATGTCGTAGCGGAGGTCGGCCAGGTCCGCTTCGACCTCCTCCAGCTGAGCTTTCAGCCGGGCGTTGTCGGCGGACAACTTCTCGGTCTCTACTGAGACCGTGGAGCGACTCAGCTCCTCCACAGCGGCTTTTATCGCCGAGGCCGCGTCCTTCAGGGCCCTTACAAAAGTGCCCTTCAGGTTGTTGGACTTTAGGGCGACTTCCTCAACGACCTCCAGCTGGCGGAGCACCTGTCCCTTCAGCTCTCCAGCCGCAACACCCTCGACGCTGTCCGGCAACGGCCGGATCGGCTTTTGGCGGTTGGCCTTACGGGCTGCTTCCGCCACCTCCATCTCGGCTTGCACAGCCAGGGCTGCCCTTTGGGCAGCGGCGAACTTAGCCTTGGCTTTCGCCAAGCCGACGTATTCCCCCGTGGTGGGGGGCCTCCCTCTTCCGCGCTTGGGGTCCTCGGCGCTCTTCAGGGCGGGAGAGCTCACGTTGCTCCTGCCGCCCGAGTGCGACCTATCTCTCCCCAGCGATTCTGTCCGCTTTGCGAACCGCCCCGTTTTGTCCCTAGCTAGGCGAGAAGCGCGGCCGCGACCGCTTGCCGCCTTGGGGGCCTTTGGGGTGGGGCTATTCGTCTCGTAGCCACCCAGGCTCGAATCATCGTCGGAGTCGTAATGGCGGGGCCGCTTCCGGCTCCCGTCTTCCGACATCCGACTTTCCGGCCTCGAGAGTAGAGAGTCGTCGGTGTCGAGCACCAACGAGTCCACACTCCCAGACCTCATCATCTCTGCGGCAATCCGCTTGCTCCACTCCAAGGTCGCGGAGTCAATAGAGCCTCCACGTCCAATCGCTGTTCCCGAACCAGAAGGCAGTTCGTGTCCTTTGTTCATGCTTATGTCGTCATTTTTATGCGTGTCCGTCGTTTTTGTTTTAATCTGTTTATCCATACTATTCCCACGAGTATGGGGGAAATGTGGGTCCATCCGAGCGGTGCCCCCTGCACCCGGATAAGCCTACGTACACCAGGGTGTCGGCCGGTTCCCTGGGCTCCTACCTCTTTCTGCTGGCCTCCCGCCAGCACCTCCTCGCCCTCTCAGGGGCGGATAGGACATTTTTATTGTGGATTCCGACCACGCAGCCCAGCCAATTAAGGCCAGGCCCCCGGTCCCACCATCATCGGCCGCGAGACGTGATACCACGACACCTCCGGTGGGATAACGGGATCGTCCGGCGGCGGCAAAAGCCGCGTGCACCTGGCACTACACCGCACGAATCATACCGTCCCCTTTCGGGGACTTCCGATCATACCTCACGCAGACGCGGTTCATCCATCACCTTTGAGCAAAAAAAAACACACACACATACATCCATCACCATTACCCCCCCGAAACCCCTTACCCCCCCAACCCCGCGCCGCGTGTGCCACTCCGCAGTCCACTCTGCAAAACAGAGAAGTACCAGGAATGACCCACGCGACGCATTACCCCCCCGTCGCCGGTCTGCCCCCGACCCTCTCCGAAAAGAGTGCCAGAAGCAGACAAAACACGACTCCCAATGCCAGACTATTCGCCACCGTCGACCACCTCAACAGGGAAACTGAAGAGGTGGTCGGCGGTGCCCAGGGTGCACCACGAGGAGGTTGTCCGACCTAGCACCCCAACCTAACCTAACCTAACCTAACCTTTTTTTTTTTTTTTTTTTTTTTTTCCGTTGGAAAACCCTTTATGGGTTCCCTTCCGCCCCGGGAGAGGCAGAAGGGATATGTGGGAGTCCCCGAAGGTATACCCACTAAAAACCAACGCTGTACCCTCTGTGCCGCGTGTGCCGGGGACCCGAAATCAAGTGTAGTTTCGCATCCCCGACACGGCTCTGGCCTTAACAGGCCTCCTCTCTGGGTGGTCTGAAGGACCACCCACTCCGGCCGAGTGGCGCTGTGTTGGTACAGGTAACACAGCGCCCCCTCTCGAGCCCCTGAACGGGCGTCAGGCTCTCCCGTGCCTGGCGCCTTAGGGCTCAGGAGACGCGAAGTTCACTGGGTGACCATCGCGTCTCCTACTTGTGCGGCTGTAGTAGCCGCAGGACAGGCGGGCTTCGCCGGGGCCTTGGACCCAGCAGTGCCCTTCGCCTTTCCACCTCTGGCCGGCGCAGGAGCGCAAGCCGGGCCTCCGAGCCTGTGGGCAGCTGGCCTGCTCGACGCCGCGCACACAACACAGTGCGGCGCGGCGGAGCATCCCACACTCTTGTGGCCCAGCTGCCCACATCGGAAGCAGACCTCCCCTCTGTCCACCTCTGCGGTGCACTGCTCCCGGATGTGCCCTGCCTCGAGGCACCGGAAGCACCGCAGAGGTTTAATCGGCAGTAATTTAATACGGGCCGAGGACCACCCAACAAGCAGTCGGTTAGCCCCGGCCACTTTAGCGGCCGCACCGACGGGGCACCTTATCAGAGCGGTGCCCGTACCGGAATTGTCCCTCCGGATCTCCCCCACCTTTATAGTGGAAGGCGGACAGTCGCCAATCTTGGCGATCGCCTCCGCTACCTCCGCCGCTTTGATCGAGTCATCCAGGCCCGAGATGCGCAGATCAGCGCACTTCTCAGGCCTGGATACCACGACGCCATCGGCGCCCAGCACTTCCCGCATTTTCTCCGCGAGGAGGTCGGCCTTCTCACGGCTGTCGATTCCCGGGAGCTCGAGTAATCGGGCCCCCGATGCAGCCGTCCTACAGCTAATGGCCGGGATGCCGAGATCGGCCAGAATAATTTGCCCTCTGGCTTTGAGGAGCAAACCTTCGTACGTTGCCCCCTTGGCTACAGCGTCTGGCTGGAGCTTGAGAGCTACAGCCGATGTGCGAGGGGGCCTCAGTCTAGGCTTTTTAGGCCTCTTAGGCTTGGCGGCCTGTACGGCCGGTGCGGAGCCGGTACCGGACTTGCCCCTCCGCCGCGTCACGGTGGCCCAGCCCTCCGCTGGTTCCACCGGCTCCACCGGAGCCGCCACCGGAGGATTGAGGTCCGCCGGAGTGGCCTTCCTCGTCTTCCTTTTGCCCTTCCCCTTGGGCCTCCCGCCCTCGCGCGGGACCGTGGCAGGGGGAGGAACATGTCCTTCAGAGGCTGCGGAAACAGCCGGCTCCGTTGCGGAGCTCCGCCTTGTATCCGAGGCCAGCGGTGGGCGGAGGCGCACCTCCGGCAACAGCCTTCCCTCCAGCGCCTCTAGGCGGGCGTTAACCATCGTCCCCACCGCCTCAATGAGGGAGCGCTTAAGCGTCTCCAGCTCTAGCGGAGCGATTGGAGGCGGGGGGGCACACGTCTCGCCCGGGGTCTTCGCACTCCGGACTTCAGTCCGAAGCGCATTCAGCTCACGGCGGAGCTCGCCCAGTTCGGCCTTTAGGCCGGCATTCCTCTTGTTCGCCTTCTTCAGCTCAGCGGCCGAGGCGATCGCCTTATTGCTCAACACGAGCACGATATGGCCAATGCCTGCCATCGACTTCTCCAGCCGCTCGGCATTTTTTTGAGTGAGGTTGGGCGACTTTTTGGACACATAGTTTATGTGGTCCAGCCAGCCGTTCACCTCCGCCCTCATGTCCTCCAGAATGGACGATTCCTCCCTCTGCTCTAGGGCAGCCGTTTGGGCCCTGGTCTTAGCCAGGCCTGCGTCCTCCCCCAATGGGGGTCGCATCTTAAGGCGAGTCCTGTTGTCTCCGACTGGGCCAGGGGAGGAGCGACCGCGGCCACTCTTACCGTCCCGCACTTTTGGGGCCTTAGGTGCCGGTTGGTCCTCCCCGCTGGAGGAGCTATCTTCGCCCTCATCCCCGCCCGAGTAGCACCGGTGCCTTTTCTGAGCGCCCCCTGCGTCAGACACCCGACTACCTGGCCTCGAGAAAATGGAGCCGTCGGTGTCCTGCATCGGCGACTCCATCTCCTCGCGCCTTACCATCTCTTTGGGAGCGGCCTTAAGCCGCTCTACCACCACTCTTGCGGTTGCAGTTCTCCCCACGCCACTGCATCCCGCACCAATCATCTTTTCCGATTCAGTAGGCTGTCTCGGTCCTTTTTGCGCGCCAAGGTCTGTCGTTTTTGTTTTTGTGTTCGTCTTTTTATTTTTATTGCCTTCCATATTATTCCCACGAGAATGGGGGAAGTGGGGGTCCGCCGGGACAGAGACCCCTGTATCCCGGTAACCCTTTATACACCTGGGGGGCGGGAGGTACCCAGGGGGGGACCGCTAATGGCTGGTTTTTCGGCCCAGCCGCTCTTGCGAGCACCCGGCGTCACGGACCGCAACGCCGGAATCTCCGGATTTTTTATTGAGGTTTACTCCTCTCGGTCCGGCCGGTTAAGGCAGGACCCCCGGTTCTGAGTGGGCCGTGAGACATGTCCACGACACCCAAACAGAATAACGGGATCGCCCGACGTCGGCAAAAGCCGAGTGCACTTGGCAGACGCGCCGCGCGAAACACACCGTCTCCTTTCGGAGCCTTCCACACATACATCACGCTTTCGCGGATCATCCATCACCTTTGCCCTAAACACACACACAGACATCCATCCTCTTTACCCCCCCAACCCCTTACCCCCCCGAAACCCCTTACCCCCCAACCCCCGCGCCGCGTGTGCCACTCCACAGTCCACTCTGCAAAACAGAGAAGTACCAGGAATGGCACACGCGACGCTTGTTGTCGGACTATCCGCCACCGTCGACCACCTCAACAGGGATGCTGAAGAGGTGGTCGGCGGTGCCCAGGGCACACCACGGGGAGGTTGTCCGACCTAGTGCCCCAACCTAACCTAACCTAACCTAACCTAACCTAACCTTTTTTTTTTTTTTTTTTTTTTTTTTTTTTTTTTTTTTCGAGGGAAAAAATGTCCTGCCGCATACCACCGCGCCAAGGGCATGGCGCGGTGGTTATGTGGGGCTCTCACCCACTAAAACAACCCTCGGTGTCCCTTCTCAGCCCTGAGTGTCCGCGCCGCAGGTACCGCGAGTAGCATGACTACTACGGCGCTGACGGGGCCTGGACTGCCACTGCAGTCCCCTTCTTGCAGGAAGCTTCTGCTTCCTTCCTCCACTGGGACGGGCCCGCGAGACACGACGAGCCCGTCTACCTCCTCGGCCTGTTACTGGTCGGACGCCGGGTTGCCCTCCCCGACGCCCGCAGGCCACGCCCTATGGCGGACGCAGATCGTCCCTTAAGTGGGCTGCACGTCGGCGCCCTGGGCGTCTGCGGCGGGAGGGGAGCGTTGACGCTGCTTCCCTCTCCCTCTCTGCTGCCTCCTTGGCCGCCATTACGGCCTCTGCGAAAGAGGCTACTGCCTCCCAAGCGCGCTCGCTGCCGACCATGCTTGCGACAACGGCCGGCAGCGAGAGCGCCTGCACTCCGATAGCGGCGACCAGTTCGCCTCTCGCCTCATCCCAAGCTGGACACGCCTGCAGTGTGTGTAAGGCCGTGTCCTCAGGGGCAGCGCAGTGGTGGCACCCTTCCTGTTCCTCACGTCCGATACGACACAGATACCGCCCGAAACAACCATGTCCGGACAGCATCTGTGTGAGTCGGAACGTGAGGGCGCCGTGTCCACGCGCCAACCACTCCCTGAACACAGGCATTATGGCGGCGATGGTGTTGTGTCCCGCACTTGGGTTGGCCAAAACTTCGCCCCACTCCTCAATCACGGCGCCTCGCAGCTCCGTCCTCCTCGTCAAAATGTCGAGCAGGTCCACGACGTGTCCCTGCTCGAGCTCGTCACGGCGCCACTGATAAAGGCGGTCTAGCGCCCTCGCCTCCAGATGCCAGGGAGGCGTTCCCGCCAGTAGCGTCCCCGCCTCGAATGCTACAGTACGGTACCCCCGGGCCACTCTATTCGCCATCGCTCTCTGAGGCCTCCTCAGGAGCGTGACATTTTGGGCGGATAGAGCTTCAGCCCAGATCGGGGCACCGTACAAGGCTTGGGATCGTACGACACCTGTATATAGGCGCCTACATGAGGCGTCGGGTCCCCCCAGGTTGGGGAGGATGGACGATAATGCCGTCGCCGTCTTTGTGAGTTTGGGAGCGAGCGCCTCAAAGTGGGAACGAAATGACCAGCGACTATCGAGGAGTAACCCAAGGTACTTAAGCGTTCGTCCCACATTGATGCGCACGCCCCCCACCACGATGTGTAAATCTGCAGGCGGTGCATTACGGGGCCCATGAAAGGCGACCGCCTCGATCTTGTTAAGGGCCACATTAAGGCCCAGTCTTCTAATGCGCCCAACAACAAGAGCTACGCCTGCTGTAGCCCGTAGGGCAGCCTGCCGGTATGTTTTGCCCCTTGCGGTCACTAGGGTGTCATCCGCGTAGCATGTTAGGGAGACACCAGGCAGCAGCGAACCGCGCAGAACCCAATCGTATGCAATGTTCCACAGGAGTGGCCCTAGGACCGACCCCTGTGGAACACCGCATCTTATGTCCTTCTGGCACCACTCCGCATTGCTCGGGAACGTGATGCTTCTCTCCGAGAGATAGTTTGACACTAAACGACGCAGGTAGAGTGGGACCCGGTGGTAGTTCAGGGCCGCCAAGATCGCGCCCCAGGGGAGGGAGTTGAACGCATTGGCAATGTCTATTGACACTGCCAATGTCACCTCACCCCGGGACGCCGCTTCCTCCACGATACCCTTGACTCTCTTGATTGCGTCAATTGTTGATCTTCCACGCCGGAACCCGAACTGGTGGGGACTCAGGTCCGGCCCTGTCACAGTCAGGTGTTCGACGAGGCGGTTGGCGATAATTCGCTCAAAGAGCTTTCCCGCCTCGTCGAGAAGGACTATTGGCCGATAAGCGGAAGGAGAATGCGCAGGACGTCCGTCTTTCCTCAAAAGAATTAGCTTCCCGGTCTTCCAGTTATTGGGGAAGTGTCCTTGCCGTAGGCATTCACTGAGAAACGCCATGTAACGGGGCCCCAGGGCTGCCAGTGACGCAGCCAGAACACGTCCTGGTACGCCGTCGGGTCCTGGGGCTACGTTTTTGGTCCTCATTTTATGTACTGCTACCTCTAGCTCCAACTCGGTGATTTCGGGGGCGTTTTCGTCACTGTCCAGGGCGTCATTTCCAGGTGTGGTCATTACCGGAGGAGTGCGCTCTGTTCCATCCGGGAACAGGGCACTTAATGTTGCGTCCAATATTTGGGGCTCCAAGGTCTGAGTCAGGGGCGGGGCCCAGGGGCGAAGTTTGCCCCTGACCATCCTGTACGGGCGTCCCCAGGGGTCCCCGTCCAGGATGGCCAGAAGCTCCTCCCGAGCTTGCACCTTAGCCCTTTTAATGGCCTCCTGCAGAGTCCGCTTCGCCGCTCTATAGGCCTCATATAGTTCGGCCTCTCTGATCGCCGAGTATTGGGTACGGCGGCGTCTTCTTCGATGGCGAGTGTACCGGCGGCGCGCTGCTATGCAAGCCCTGCGCAACTGCGCGAGCTCTTGCGACCACCAGTACACTTGCCGTCTCCGCGACCTGGTGTTAGGCCGCACCCGTGACATCGCCGCGTCGCAGATGGCGACTAGAGCGGACCGCAACCAGTCCGCCTCCTGCTGGATGTTATGGCTACGCGGCGGCGAGGACCACGCTTGGACTTCTGCAGCCTCTCGCAGAAGCTCAAGGTTCAGTCGGCCCAGGGTCCATCGCGGATTAGGGTCGATCAAAGCCCGTGCAGGGACGCCGGAGGTCTGGGCAGAGATGCTGAATCGGATGTAACGGTGATCCGACAGCGTCTCCGCCCCCTCGACAACGTGCCAGTCGCGAACCCGACGCGCTATGCTGGGGCTGGATATGGAAATGTCCACTATGGATCCACCCCCCTGCCGAACGCACGTGTATGCTGTGCCCCTATTTAGCACGACGAACCCTCTCTCTATCACCCACTCTTCAAGAATTTCACCCCTGGCGTCGGCAGTTGGTGAGCCCCACGCAGGGGATTTAGAATTAAAGTCCCCAAGGACTAGCGCAGGACGAGGGTGTATTCTTCTAATTAGGGCACTGAGTTGGGCCACGAAGGTCTCGAATTCCGACAGCTGTCGGTTGGGGGAAAAATAAATCCCCACGACAGTAATGTGGCCGACATTGGCGGCGACATAGCCGTGGCCCTTTTCGATATTCTCGAGAGTCGGGCCGCCGTTCGTCAAGTCCGTTATAATGGCCACCAGGCCATCCAAGTCACCCGCCCACATAGGTGAAGCAGGGACGCTGTATGGCTCGGCAACCACAGCCAGTCCGATGGACCATTCCGCCAGGGTCTGGAACAAAAGGTCCTGGGCCCTGGCGGAATGGTTTGCGTTGGTTTGGAGAACTTGGAGCATCTGGTCCATTACGAAATGTCCATGCTCTTCTCCTTCTCTGCCGGTCGCGGTGCCGATTTGGGCTTACCACTTTGCGCGGGAGCCGCCTTCTTTCCTCTGGGCTGAAATGATGAGCAACCCTTACTGCCCGCAGGATGTTCAGCGGGCTTGCCTGCCTTCGCGCACATTAGGCAGTGCGGGGTGTCTGTACAATTGGTGGCTTTATGCCCTGATTTGCCGCACTTGAAACAAGTGTTGCTGCAGTCTATTCCTGCTGTGCATTTAACGCCTACATGCCCCCCCATGAGACAGCGGTAGCACCGCATGGGCCTCGGCTTTAACAGCTTGACTTGGGCCGAGACCCATCCCACAAGGAGACGTCGACCATCCGATAGCTTTTGGGCCGCCGCAATGGGGCAGCTGACTATTGCGGTTCCGAGTCCGCTCGATCCTCGCTTTATAGCATTCGCCTTTACTTCGGCGACAGGGCAATCTCCGGCCTTAGCCACGGCATCCGCCAGCTCCTGTTGAGTGACCGAGTCGTCGAGGCCCGCTACCCTCAGATCGGCACATCTTGTCGGCCGAGAAATCCGACAGTCCTCCTCCGAGAGCTGAGCCCGTAGTTGGGTCGCCAGGGCGTCTGCCTTCTGGCCGCTAGTAGCACCAGGCACTTCTAGAATGCGGCCACCGGTCGCCGTGACCCTGCAACGCACGCCTTCAATACCCAGGTCGTTCAGTTTAATGACCGACCTGGCACTATGCAACAGCGCAGCATACGTGACGCCGCGCTTTTCGGCTTCAGGTGCGAGAGTGAGGACCACTGCCGTCGAGCGTGGTGCCCTGAGCTTATTTCTTGTCCTTCTTCTCTTCTGCTTCGCCTTTTTGGCAGCTTTCTTGGCGCCAACTACCTGCCACTCTCCGCTATTGGGTTCAGTAGGCACCTGAGGCTGGACAGCAATGGCCTTCTGCCTTTCGCTGTTCGCCTTCTCCTTTCCATTCCCTGTTCTGTCGCGCGCGCCTTTGGCGGCTACTTTGGAAGCGGCCGAGGTGGTTGGTGCCGGTGCCGTCATGGATGAGGGCGCCCGCTCGGGTGTTTTAGCGGGACGTGCCTGCTTTACTTCTGGGGCCGGTGGCGTCTGTTTGATCTTGTCAGACGCCAAGGGCGGCCGGAGGATTTTGCTCTCCAGAAACTGGACCCTTTGGAGGACCTTGCCAATCTCCTCCCTTACTACCTGCGCAAGGTCCGACTCAGTGGATTTAGGGGCCGCAGCAGAATTTGCTGGCCGACTCTCTTCCCTGACTCCGATAACCATTGCCCGAACACAGTCGAGCTCTTTTCGGAGTTCACCCATTTGCCTCTTCAGGCGGGCGTTCTCAATTTGTAGGCGGCGGACCTCATCGGTTGCTGTACGCAATAGCAGCTCCTCTGCCACGTCTTCGATACTGGTCGCCGCCTGTTTGAGCGTCTTCTGGCACACCCCTTTGAGGCCCTTAGACACTCTCGACACCTCTCGAATTCCTGCGAGGGATTCTTCCAGTCTCTTCTTTAGGCCCTCCACCGGCAACTCATCAACGTCAAGCCTCGATGAGGCGCGCGATACCGCACGGGAGCCTCGGTCGCTAGCTGCCTCGCTCATGGCGATTTCGGCTGCTATACGGTCCGCCTCGGCAATCCTCACTTCTAGTGAATTCGCACGCTTGGCAGCCTCCATCTCCTTCTTAATCTTCCACTTGCCCACATGTTCACCAGTGGTAGGGGGCCTGCCACGTTTGCGGGGTGGACGGTTAGATCCGTCTTCGCTTTGAGCACTGTACGTGCTCATCAGAGACTCAGCGTCAGAGTCCGCCTCATCTCTTCTCGCCTCGGTATCCTTACTAGCGGCAAGCCGCTCCAAACCTTCCCCAGCAGACGCAGACTTTTCGTAGTCCGCACGCTCTTCGCCAATCAACAAGTCCAATTCGTGATGCAGTTTCGGTCCATTATTATCGCCTAAGTCAGTATTTATTTCCGTATCCGTCGTTTTTAAAGTTTTAGTTTTAATATTTTCCATTCTATTCCCACGAGTATGGGGGAAAGGAGGTCCACCGAGCCAGAGACCCCTGTAGCCCGGTAACCCTTTATACGCCTGGGGGGCGGGAAGTACCCAGGGTTGGCCGCTAAAGACTGGTTTCACGATCCAGCCGCTCTTGCGAGCATCTGACGCCACGCACCGCCACGCCAGAATCCTCGGATTTTTTAGAGAGGTTGACTCCTCGCAGCCCAGCCGGTTAAGGCCAGGCCCCCGGTCCCACCATCGGCCGTGAGACATGTCCACGACACCTCCGGCGGGATTACGAGATCGTCCGGCGGCGGCAAAAGCCGCGTGCACTTGGCACAACACCGCACGAATCATACCGTCCCCTCTCGGGGACTTCCTTGCATACACACACACTCATCCCTCACCTTTACCCCCCCATCCCCAAAACATACATCACACTTTCATCCATCACCATTACCCCCCCGAAACCCCTTACCCCCCCGTCGCCGGTCTGCCCCCGACCCTCTCCGAAGAGAGTGCCAGAAGCAGACAAAACGCGACTCCCTAGCCGGACTATCCGCCACCGTCGACCACCTCGACAGGGATGCTGAAGAGGTGGTCGGCGGTGCCCAGGGTGCACCACGAGGAGGTTGTCCAGCACGCACCCCAACCTTTTTTTTTTTTTTTTTTTTTTTAGCGAGGGAAAAAATGTCCTGCCGCATACCACCGCGCCAAGGGCATGGCGCGGTGGTTATGTGGGGCTCTCACCCACTAAAACAACCCTCGGTGTCCCTTCTCAGCCCTGAGTGTCAACGCCGCAGGTACCGCGGGTAGCATAACTACTACGGCGCTGACGGGGCCTGGACCGCCACTGCAGTCCCCTTCTTGCAGGAAGCCTCCGCTCCCTTCCTCCGCGTGGACGGGCCCGCGAGACACGGCGAGCCCGTCTACCTCCTCGGCCTGTTCTGATCGGACGCCGGGTTGCCCTCCCCGACGCCCGCAGGCCACGCCTTACGGCGGACGCAAATCATCCCTTAAGTGGGCTGCTCGTCGACGCCCTGGGCGTCTGCGGCGGGAGGGGAGCGTTGATGCAGCTTCCCTCTCCCTCTCAGCTGCCTCCTTGGCCGCCATTACGGCCTCTGCGAAAGAGGCTACTGCCTCCCAGGCGCGCTCGGTGCCGACCATGCTTGCGACAACGGCCGGCAGCGAGAGCGCCTGCACTCCGATAGCGGCGACCAGTTCGCCTCTCGCCTCATCCCAAGCCGGACACGCCTGCAGTGTGTGCAAGGCCGTGTCTTCAGGGGCAGCGCAGTGGTGGCATCCCTCCTCCTCCTCACGTCCGATACGACACAGATACCGCCCGAAACAACCATGTCCGGACAGCACCTGTGTGAGTCGGAACGTGAGGGCACCGTGTCGGCGCTCCAGCCACTCCCTGAAGACTGGCACTATGGCAGCGATGGTGTTAACGCCCGAGCTTGGGTGGGCTAATAGTTCGCCCCACTCCTCTATCACGGCGTCTTTTAGCTCTCTCCTCTTCCTTATTAGGTCGAGCAGGTCCACGACATGTCCCTGCCCGAGCTCATCTCTGCGCCATTGATAGAGGCGGTATAGCGCCTTCGCCTCCAGTTGCCACGGAGGTGTTCCCGCCAGCAGCGTCCCCGCCTCGAAGGCAATCGTGCGGTACCCGCGGGCCACCCTATTCGCCATGGCTCGCTGAGGTCTCCTCAGGAGCGCAGTGTTTTGGGCGGATAGGGCTTCAGCCCAGATCGGGGCACCATACAGGGCCTGGGACCGCACGACCCCTGCATAAAGCCGCCTGCATGAGGCGTCAGGTCCCCCCAGGTTGGGGAGGATGGACGATAATGCCGCCGCCGTCTTCGTGAGTTTGGGAGCGAGCGCCTCAAAGTGGGAACGAAATGACCAGCGACTATCAAGGAGTAACCCAAGGTATTTCAGGGTTCGTCCCACATTGATGCGCACGCCCCCCACCACGATGTGCAAGTCTGCAGGTGGCGCATTTCGGGGCCCATGGAAGGCGACCGCCTCGATCTTATTAAGCGCCACATTAAGGCCCAGTCTTCTAATGCGCCCAACGACTAAAGCTACGCCTGCTGTAGCCCGTAGGGCAGCCTGCCGGTACGTTTTGCCCCTTGCGGTCACTAGGGTGTCATCCGCGTAGCATGTCAGGGAGACACCAGGAAGCAGCGAACCGCGAAGCACCCAATCGTATGCGATGTTCCACAGGAGTGGCCCTAGGACCGACCCCTGTGGAACACCGCATCTTATTTCCTGCCGACACCACTGCGTGCTACTCGGGAAAGTTATATTTCTCTCCGAGAGATAATTCGCCACTAACCGACGCAGGTAGGATGGGAACCGGTGGTGGATTAAGGCCGCCATAATTGCATCCCAGGGGAGGGAGTTGAAAGCATTGGCGATGTCTATTGACACCGCCAATATCACCTCTCCCCGGGACATAGCTTCCTCCACGATCCCCTTCACTCTCTCTACTGCGTCGATCGTGGATCGTCCGCGACGAAAACCGAACTGGTTTGGACTCAAGTCCGGCCCTGTTCCAGTCAGGTGTTCGACTAGGCGGTTGGCAATAATTCGCTCGAAGAGCTTGCCCGCCTCGTCAAGAAGGACGATTGGTCGATAGGCGGAGGGCGAATCCGCAGGACGCCCGTCCTTCCTTAAAAGAATCAATTTCCCGGTCTTCCAGGTATCCGGGAAATGTCCGTCCTTTAGGCATTCGCTGAGGTACGCCATATAACGGGGCCCCAGAGCCGTGAGTGACGCGGCCAGAACGCGTCCAGGTACGCCGTCGGGTCCTGGGGCTACGTTTTTCGCCTTCATTTTCTGAATTGCCACCTCAAGTTCCAGTTCAGAAATCTCGGGGGCGTTTTCGTTGATGTTCATGGTGTCTAAGCCAGGTGTTGTCGTATCCGGGGAAGTGCGCTCTGTTCCGGCAGGAAACAGGGCACTTAGTGTCGAGCACGCACCCCAACCTTTTTTTTTTTTTTTTTTTTTTTTTTTTTTTTACGAGGGGAAATGCATTTACGCATCCCACCCGGGCCCGGGGGGGCCCAGGTGGGTATGTGGGACTACCGGGTGTTAGCCCGGACTACCCACTAAAACCCCTCGCTGTGTCCTCTCAGCCGCTTATGCCGGGTCCCGGGAACGCTATAGCGACCGCAATCCCGGCGCACGGCTCTGGCCTCTTCAGGCCTCAGCCGTGGGTGGTCTAAGGGACCACCCGCTCCGCCTGGGTGGTGCTGTGTTGACACAGGTAACACAGCACCCCCTCACGAGCCCCTGAACGGGCGACAGGCACCCCCGTGCCTGCCGCCTTAGGGCTCAGGGGAGTCGCGACGGCCACTATGACGTGGCCATCGCATCTCCCTGTGTTGTTGCAGCCATGGTGGCCGCAGGGCAGTCAGGCTTCGCCGGGGCCGTAGGCCCAGCAGTGCCCTTTGCCCTCTTCCCTCTGACCGGCGCGGAGACCGGCGCGGAGACGCAGGCCGAGCCTCCGAGCTTGTGGGCAGCTGGCCTGCTCGACGCCGCGCACACTATACAGTGCGGCGCGGCGGAGCATCCCACACTCTTGTGGCCCAGCTGCCCGCATCGGAAGCAGGCGTTCCCTCTGTCCACCTCTGCGGCACACTGCTCCCGGACGTGCCCCAACTCTAGGCACCGGAAGCACCGCAGAGGTTTTTGCGGCAGCAATTTTGCCCGTGCCGAGGACCAACCAACTTGGAGTCGGTTAGCCCCGGTCACCTTAACGGCCACGCCTATGGGACACCTTAGCAGGGCAGAGCCCAAGCCGGACCTGTCCCTGCGGATCTCCCCCACCTTTATGGCGGAGGGCGGGCATTCGCCAACCCTGGCGACCGCCTCCGCAATATCCGCCACCACAATCGAGTCGTCCAGACCCGAGATACGCAGATCAGCGCACTTCTCGGGCCTGGACACCGCGACGTTCTCAACGCCTAAAACCTCCTGCATCTTCGCAGCGAGGCAGTCGGCCTTTTCGGAGCTGTCAATCCCCGGGAGCTCGATTAGTCGAGCCCCCGTTAGGGCCGTCCGGAAGCTCATGGACGGGATGCCCATCTCCTCGAGGTTGATTTGCTTTTTAGCTTCCGCAAGCAAACTATTAAAACTTACCCCCTTAGCTGCTGCGTCCGGCTGCAGCTTTAGGGCTACAGCTGACGTGCGAGGGGGTCTCAACTTCGGCCTCTTCGGCCGTTTGGGCTTTTCAGCCTGTGCCGCCAATGCGTGGCCGGTGCCGGACTTGGCCTTCCGCCGGGTCACGACAGACCAGCTCTCCGCTGTCCTCTCTCCAGACGGAGCTGGTGGAGCGGGGTTGGCCGTGACAGCCCGCTTCCTTTTCCCCTTTTTGGCCTTGGGGAGACCAAGATCGGCCGGCGCCGGGGAATCCTCCGGCTCTTCTGCAGTGCTACCTGTAGTAAGAGGGGCAACCCCCGACGAGGCCCCGGGAGTCGAGGCCAGCGGCGGACGGAGGCGCCTCTCCGGCAGTAGCCGTCCCTCCAACGCCTCTAGGCGGGCGTTTACCATTGTCCCCACCGCCTCTATGATCGAGCGCTTCAGCAGCTCCGGATCAAATGGAGGCGATGGGGTGCCTATCACATCCGGTTTTTTCATCCGCTGGATGTCGGACCGTAATACAGCCACCTCTGCACGTAGGCCCTCTACCTCCGCCTTTAGGCGGGCATTTTGTTTGACCGCCTTCCTCTCTGCGGTTACCGCGTTGACGACCAGGTCCTCCAGTCCAGCCTTGATCTCAACGCCCAAACCCATCACGGCACTCGTGCGCTCGGGCGCGGCGTGCCTGGTCTCCCTCAGCGCTATTTCGGTGATGTAGTCCACCTGGTCCCACAGCTCCTCCATCGCCTCATCGACCGATCTTCCCTCATCAGCGGAGGGCGTTTCAACCCTGGCCGGCTTGGGCCGGCTATCTGACGCGCCAGAGCGCTTGTCCCTCGCTTGTGTAGGGGCGCTTTCGCTAACCCCCTTGTCCCTCTTCTTTTTAGGGGCCTTTGCAGCCGGGCCGTACTCCTCGTCAGAGAAGTCGCCCTGACTA
Source organism: Notodonta dromedarius (assembly GCA_905147325.1). Taxonomy (NCBI): domain Eukaryota; kingdom Metazoa; phylum Arthropoda; class Insecta; order Lepidoptera; family Notodontidae; genus Notodonta; species Notodonta dromedarius. The sequence goes on along the minus strand of LR990173.1, from coordinate 11,639,874 downwards.
GTGTCACCGTCCGTGTGGTGTCGGGGCCGTTTCTGGACTGAGCCAGCATCCGACACCCGACTTTGCGGCCTTGAGAGGGCGAGGTCGTCGGTGCCCTGCATCGGCGACTCCACCACTGTATGCCTTGCCATCTCTTTGGGAGCGGCCTGAAGCCGCTCTACCACCACCCTTGCGGTTGCAGTTCTCCCCACGCCACTGCATCCCGCACCAATCGTCTTTTCCGATTCATTAAGCTGTCTCGGTCCTTTTTGCGCGCCAAGGTCTGTCGTTTTTGTTGTTGTCTTCGTCTTTTTATTTTTATTGCCATCCATATTATTCCCACGAGAATGGGGGAAGTGGGGGTCCACCGGGACAGAGACCCCTGTATCCCGGTAACCCTTTATACACCTGGGGGGCGGGAGGTACCCAGGGGGGGACCGCTAATGGCTGGTTTTCGGCCCAGCCGCTCTTGCGAGCACCCAGCGTCACGGACCGCAACGCTGGGATCTCCGGATTTTTTATTGAGGTTGTCTCCTCTCGGTCCGGCCGGTTAAGGCAGGACCCCCGGTTCTGAGTGGGCCGTGAGACATGTCCACGACACCCACACAGAGTAACGGGATCGCCCGACGTCGGCAAAAGCCGAGTGCGCTTGGCAAACGCGCCGCGCGAAACACACCGTCTCCTTTCGGAGCCTTCCATACATACATCACGCTGTCGCGGTACATCCATCACCTTTGGTCAAACACACACACACATACACACACCTAACATCCATCCTCTTTACCCCCCCAACCCCTTACCCCCCCAACCCCGCGCCGCGTGTGCCACTCCACAGTCCACTCTGCAAAACAGAGAAGTACCAGGAATGACACACGCGACGCTTGTTGTCGGACTATCCGCCACCGTCGACCACCTCAACAGGGATACTGAAGAGGTGGTCGGCGGTGCCCAGGGCACACCACGGGGAGGTTGTCCGACCTAGTGCCCCACGCACCCCAACCTAACCTTTTTTTTTTTTTTTTTTTTTTTTTACGAGGGAAAAAATGTCCTGCCGCATACCACCGCGCCAAGGGCATGGCGCGGTGGTTATGTGGGGCTCTCACCCACTAAAACAACCCTCGGTGTCCCTTCTCAGCCCTGAGTGTCCGCGCCGCAGGTACCGCGGGTAGCATTACTACTACGGCGCTGACGGGGCCTGGACCGCCACTGCAGTCCCCTTCTTGCAGGAAGCTTCTGCTCCCTTCCTCCACTGGGACGGGCCCGCGAGACACGACGAGCCCGTCTACCTCCTCGGCCTGTTACTGGTCGGACGCCGGGTTGCCCTCCCCGACGCCCGCAGGCCACGCCTTACGGCGGACGCAAATCATCCCTTAAGTGGGCTGCTCGTCGACGCCCTGGGCGTCTGCGGCGGGAGGGAAGCGTTGATGCTGCTTCCCTCTCCCTCTCGGCTGCCTCCTTGGCCGCCATTACGGCCTCCGCGAATGAGGCTACTGCCTCCCAAGCGCGCTCGCTCCCGACCATGCTAGCGACCACTGCCGGCAGCGAGAGCGCCTGCACTCCAATCACGGCGACTAATTCGCCCCTCGCCTCATCCCAAGCCGGACACGCCTGCAGCGTGTGTAAGGCCGTGTCCTCAGGGGCAGCGCAGTGGTGGCATCCCTCCACCTCCTCACGTCCAATACGACACAGATACCGCCCGAAACAACCATGTCCGGACAGCATCTGTGTGAGTCGGAACGTGAGGGCACCGTGTCGACGCTCTAGCCACTCCCTGAGGACAGGCATTATGGCGGCGATGGTGTTGACGCCCGCGCTTGGGTGGGCTAACAGTTCTCCCCACTCCTCGATGACGGTGGCTTGTAATTCCTTCCTTTTCCTCATGATATCGAGCAGGTCTACGATATGCCCCTGCCCGAGCTCATCCTGTCGCCATTTATAAAGGCGACCTAGAGCCTTCGCCTCTAGCTGCCAGGGCGGCGTTCTCGCTAGTAGCGTCCCCGCCTCAAAAGCTATGGTACGGTACCCCCGGGCCACTCTATTCGCCATCGCTCTCTGAGGCCTCCTCAGGAGCGTGACATTTTGGGCGGATAGAGCTTCAGCCCAGATTGGGGCACCGTACAGGGCCTGGGAACGTACGACCCCTGTATACAGCCGCCTGCATGAGGCGTCAGGTCCCCCCAGGTTGGGGAGGATGGACGATAATGCCGTCGCCGTCTTTGTAAGTTTGGGAGCGAGCGCCTCAAAGTGGGAACGAAATGACCAGCGACTATCGAGGAGTAACCCAAGGTACTTAAGCGTTCGTCCCACATTGATGCGCACGCCCCCCACCACAATGTGCAAATCTGCAGGCGGCGCATTTCGGGGCCCATGGAAGGCCACCGCCTCGGTCTTGTTTAGGGCCACATTAAGGCCCAGTCTCCTTATACGCCCTACAACTAGGGCTACACCTGCTGTAGCCCGTATGGTCGCCTGGCGGTAGGTCTTGCCCCTCGCGGTTACCAAGGTGTCATCCGCATAGCAGGTGAGGGAGACACCAGCGACCAGCGAACCGCGGAGGACCCAGTCGTATGCGATATTCCACAGGAGTGGCCCTAGGACCGACCCCTGTGGAACACCGCATCTTATCTCCTTCCGACACCACTCCGCGTTACTCGGGAAGGTGATGGTCCTGTCCGAGAGATAATTGGCCACTAACCGACGCAGGTAGGATGGGACCCGGTGGTGGATTAAGGCCGCCGAAATCGCGCCCCAGGGGAGGGAGTTGAAAGCGTTGGCGATATCTATTGACACCGCCAATATCACCTCTCCCCGGGACACAGCTTCCTCCACGATCCCCTTTACTCTCTCTACTGCGTCGATTGTGGATCGTCTGCGACGGAAGCCGAACTGGTTTGGACTCAAGTCCGGCCCTGTTCCAGTCAGGTGCTCGACGAGGCGGTTGGCGATAATTCGCTCGAAGAGCTTGCCCGCCTCGTCGAGAAGGACGATTGGTCGATAGGCGGAGGGCGAATCCGCAGGACGCCCGTCCTTCCTTAAAAGAATCAATTTCCCGGTCTTCCAGGTAACCGGGAAATGTCCGTCCTTTAGGCATTCGCTGAGGTACGCCATATAACGGGGCCCCAGAGCCGTGAGTGACGCGGCCAGTACGCGTCCAGGCACGCCGTCAGGTCCCGGGGCTACGTTTTTCGCCTTCATTTTCTGAATTGCCACCTCAAGTTCCAGCTCAGAAATCTCGGGGGCGTTTTCGTCGATGTCCATGGTGTCTAAGCCAGGTGTTGTCGTATCCGGGGAAGTGCGCTCTGTTCCGGCAGGAAACAGGGCACTTAGTGTCGCGTCCAGTATTAGGGGCTGTAAGGTCTGAGTCAGGGGCGGGGCCCAGGGGCGGAATTTACCCCTGACCATCCTGTACGGGCGTCCCCAGGGATCCCTGTCCAGGATGGCCAGAAGCTCCTCCCGAGCTTGCACCTTGGCCCTTTTAATGGCCTCCTGCAAAGCCCGTTTCGCCAATCTATAGGCGTTTAACAGCTCAGCCTCTCTTATTGCCGAGTATTGGGTACGGCGGCGTCCTCTCCGATGGCGGGTGTACTGGCGGCGCGCGGCTATGCAAGCTCTGCGCAACTGCGCGAGCTCGTGCGACCACCAGTACACTTGCCGTCTCCGTGACCTGGTGTTAGGCCGCACCCGTGGCATCGCCGCGTCGCAGATGGCGACTAAAGCGGACCGCAACCAGTCCGCCTCCTGCTGTATGTTATAAATACGCGGCGGCGAGGTCCAGGCTTGGACTTCTGCAGCTTCTCGCAGAAGCTCAAGGTTTAGGCGGCCCAGGGTCCATCGCGGATTAGGGTCGGTCAAGGCCCGCGGCGCAGGGACGCCAGAGGTCTGGGCAGAGACGCTGAATCGGATGTAACGGTGATCCGACAGCGTCTCCGCCCCCTCAACAACGTGCCAGTCGCGAACCCGACGCGCTATGCTAGGGCTGGAAAGGGAGATGTCCACTATGGACCCACCCCCCTGTCGAACGCACGTGTAGGCCGTGCCTCTATTAAGGACGACCAGTCCTCTCTCCACTGCCCACTCCTCGAGAATTTCTCCCCTAGCGTCAGCGGTTGGTGAGCCCCACGCAGGGGACTTCGCATTAAAGTCCCCGAGGACTAACACGGGGCGGGGGCGAAGACTGTCGACGAGCGCACTGAGCCGAGCCACAAAGGTCTCAAATTCCGCCAGATGACGATTAGGGGAGAAATAGACCCCAACAACAGAGATGTTTCCGACACTCGCCACTACATAGCCGTGACCCCTCTCGATATTTTCGAGTGTCGGGCCGCCGTTCGTCAAGTCCGTTATTACGGCTACCAGGCCATCCAAGTCTCCCGCCCACCTAGGTGAGGGAGGGACGTTGTATGGCTCGGCAACCACAGCCAGTCCGATGGACCACTCCGCCAAGGTCTGGAACAAAAGGTCCTGGGCCCTGGCGGAATGGTTTGCGTTGGTTTGGAGTATATGGAGCACCTGATCCATTACGAGGTGTCCATTACTTTCTCCTTCTCTGCCAGCCGCTTCCTATTGTGCGCGGGGGCCGCCTTCTTGCCTCTGGGCTGGAATGAAGAGCAGCCCTTACTGCCCGCAGGATGGTCAGCGGGCTTGCCTGCCTTCGCGCACATTAGGCAGTGCGGCTTGTCTGCGCAATTAGTGGCTTTATGCCCTGATTTGCCGCACCTGAAACAGGTGTTGCTGCAGTCTATTTCTGCTGTGCACTTTACGCCTACATGCCCCCCCATGAGACAGCGGTAACACCGCATGGGCCTCGGCTTCAGTAGTTTGACTTGGGCCGAGACCCAGCCCACGAGGAAACGCCGACAATCCGCCAACTTTTGGGCCGCCGCAATGGGGCAGCTGACTATTGCGGTGCCGAGTCCGCTCGATCCCCGCTTTATTGCATTCGCCTTAACTTCGGCAACGGGACAATCTCCGGCTTTGGCCACGGCATCCGCCAGCTCCTGTTGAGAGACCGAATCGTCGAGGCCCGCTATCCTCAGATCGGCACATTTTGACGGCCGAGAAACCCGACAGTCCTCCTGCGAGAGCTGGGCCCGTAATTCGGTCGCCAGGGCGTCTGCCTTCTGGCCGCTAGTAGCCCCAGGCACTTCTAAAATGCGGCCACCGGTCGCCGTGACCCTGCAGCGCACGCCGTCAATACCAAGGTCATTCAACTTGATGACCGACCTGGCACTATGCAGCAGCGCCGCATAAGTTACGCCGCGCTTTTCCGCCTCAGGTTGGAGGGTGAGGACCACCGCTGTCGAGCGTGGTGCTCTGAGCCTATTCCTCGTCCTTCTCCTTTTCCGCTTTGCCTTTTTGGCAGCTTTCTTGGCACCAACTAGCTGCCACTCTCCGTTATTGGGTTCCGTAGGCACCTGAGGCTGGACAGCAATGGCCTTCTGCCTTTTGCTGTTCGCCTTCCCCTTTGCGTTCTCTGTTTTGTCGCGCACGACTTTGGCGGCAACTTTGGGAACGGCCGAAGTGGAGGGTGCCGGTACCGTCATGGAAGAGGGCGCCCGCTCGGATGTTTTAGCAGGACGTGCCTGCTTTACTTCTGGGCCTGGTGGCGGCTGTCTGACCTTGTCAGACGCCAAGGGCGGCCGAAGGATCTTGCCCTCCAGAAATTGTACCCTTTGCAGGACCTTGCCGATCTCCTCTCGTACAACCTGCGCAAGGTCCGACTCAGTGGTTTTAGGGGCTGCAGCAGGATTTGCAGGCCGACTCTCTTCCCTGACTCCAACCACCATTTCCCGGACGCAGTCGAGCTCTTTTCGCAGTTCAGCCATCTGCCTCTTCAGACGGGCGTTCTCAATTTGCAGGCGGCGGACTTCATCGGTTGCCGTACGCGATAGCAGCTCCTCTGCCACGTCTTCGATATTGTTCGCCGCCTGCTTGAGTGCTTTTTGGCACACCCCTTTGAGGCCTTTAGAAACCCTCGACACATCCCGGATCCCATCGAGGGACTCTTGGAGCCTCTTTTTTAGACCCTCAACCGGCAGTTCGTCAGCGTCGAGTCTCAATGAAGCGCGTGATACTGCTCGGGAGCCTCGGTCGCTAATTGCCTCACTCATTGCAGTTTCAGCTGCCAGTCTATCAGCCTCAGCGATCCTCACTTCAAGTGAGTTCGCCCGCTTGGCAGCCTCCATCTCCTTTTTAACCTTCCATTTCCCTACATGCTCGCCAGTGGTAGGTGGCCTTCCTCGTTTACGGGGCAGTGAGCCGCGTTCGTCTAAACTCATAGCACTAGACGCGCTCATCAATGACTCAGCGTCAGAGTCCACCTCAAATCTCCTCTCCGTATCCTTACTGGCGGAAATCCGCTCCTCTCCTTTTCCAACAGACGCGGACCTCACCAGGTCAACACGCCTACTCGCCATATCACAAGCATTATCGAGTCCGTTAGGATCGCCAAGGTCGGGTGCGCCCGAAGACGCAAAGCAAGTGACGCCCCCCCCAGAATACGAGGGGCGGCCGGAACCACTTCTTCCCACCAGGGGAAGCTGTGGTTCCGGGGAGGATTCTCCAGCCGCGGCGCGGCCGGTACCTCCCTGGGGTATTATGTGTTGATCAGCTTGCTCCATATTGTTGTTGTTTCCTTTGAAGGGTGAGGTCCCTATACCCACCCCCCCCAGCGCTAATGACGGGGTTTCGCCCCCCCGCCTTTCAGCGTTCGGGCACGCAAGACCCCTCGCATTGGGCAGGCCGCAGCACCAGTCTTCGCGGACATTGCACCCTCTCCTCTTACATACATCACGCTATCACCATTCATCCATCGCCTTTACCCCCCATCCCCAAATCATTCATCACACGTTCATCCATCACCTTTACCCCCCGAAACCCCTTACCCCCCCGTCGCCGGTCTGCCCCCGACCCTCTCCGAAAAGAGTGCCAGAAGCAGACAAAACGCGACTCCCTAGCCGGACTATCCGCCACCGTCGACCACCTCGACAGGGATGCTGAAGAGGTGGTCGGCGGTGCCCAGGGTGCACCACGAGGAGGTTGTCCAGCACGCACCCCACCCCAACCTAACCTAACCTAACCTAACCTAACCTAACCTAACCTAACCTAACCTTTTTTTTTTTTTTTTTTTTTTTTTTTTTTTTTTTTTTTTTTTAAGAGGGGAAATGCGTTTACGCATCCCACCGGAGCCCGGGGGGGCCCAGGTGGGTATGTGGGACTACCGGGTGAAGCCCGGACTACCCACTAAAACCCCCTCTCTGTACCCTCTTAGCCGCGAGTGCCGGGGACCCGAGTTCACGTTGCCGCTTCCAATCACGTCCCCGGCACGGCTCTGGCCTTAACAGGCCTCCTCTCTGGGTGGTCTAAAGGACCACCCACTCCGGCCGGGTGGCGCTGTGTTGGTACAGGAAACACAGCGCCCCCTCACGAGCCCCTGAACGGACGACAGGCACCCCCGTGCCTGCCGTCTTAGGGCTCAGGAGGCGCGATGGTCTCTAGGAAGTGACCATCGCCTCTCCTGCTGCAGCAGCTCTGGGAGCCGCAGGGCGGGCAGGCTTCGCCGGGGCTTTTGCCCCAGTGGCACCCTTCCCCTTCCGCCTTTTGGCCGGCGCGGGAGCGCAGGCGGAGCCTCCGAGCTTGTGGGCAGCTGGCCTATTCGACGCCGCGCACACTATGCAGTGTGGCGCGGCGGAGCATCCCTCACTTTTATGGCCGAGCTGCCCGCATCGGAAGCAGACATTGCCTCTATCGACCTCCGCGGTGCACTGCTCCCGGACGTGCCCCACTTCGAGGCACCGGAAGCACCGCAGAGGTCTGGCCGGCAGCAGCTTGGCGCGGACGGAGGACCATCCGACCAGGATTCTTTCGGCCCCAGCAACCTTGGCAGCGACCCTTGTTGGGCACCTGACCAGGGCAGAGCCCAGCCCGGTCTTGCCTCGCCGTATCTCCCCCACTTTTATAGAGGCGGGCGCACACTCGGCGACCTTAGCGACCGCCTCTGCCACCTCCGACGCGACGACCGAGTCGTCCAGACCCGAGATGCGCAGATCTGCGCATTTCTCGGGCCTGGACACCACGACGTTGTCTGCCCCCATCACCTGCAGCACTCTTGCAGCCAGGAGGTCCGCCTTGTCTCCGCTGTCGGCCCCCGGGAGCTCCAGAAGCCTTGCCCCGGTAACGGCCACTCTAAACGAGATGCCCGTTATGCCCAGGCCCTCGAGGTCCATTTTGCTCCTGGCGTCGCGGAACAATTTCTCGTATGTGACCCCCCGCTCTACAGCTTGCGGCTGCAGCTTTAACGCTACTGCCGATGAGCGGGGGGGCCTCAGCTTTGGCCTTTTCGGCTTCTTCGGCTGCCGGGGCTTAGGTGCCTGCGCAGCCGGTGCGGGGCCGGGTCTGGACTTTGGCTTACGCCGGGTCACAACATTCCAGCCCTCCGCTGGCCTCTCTGCAGCTGTCGCTGCTGGCGGAGCGGGATCGGCCGCAGGAGCCCGCTTTTTGCCCTTTCCCTTTCCCTTATCTTTGGTCTTCCCACCCTCACGCAGAGTGGGAGGAGGCGGACCAAGGTCAACGGGCGCCGGAAGATCCTCCAGCTCCAGCACGGGGCTACTTCTAGCCGGCACGGCAACCCCCAACGAGGCCCCGGAAGTTGAGGCCAGTGGCGGGCGAAGGCGCACCTCTGGCAGCAGCCTGTCTTCTAGCGCCTCTAGGCGGGCGTTTACCATGTTCCCCACCGCCTCAATGATGGAGCGCTTCAGCGTCTCCGGCTCAAACGGAGCACTTGGAGGCGGTGGGGTTGTCTCGACCGGGGTTTTTTGCGGCTGCCGCATTTCGGCACGCACGGCAGCCAGCTCACCGCGGAGCACCTCGATTTCGGCCTGGAGCCGGTCGTTATCGGCGGTGAGCTTCATTGTCTCCGACGCGATGGTGGACCGGCTCATCAGATCCACGGCCTCTTTTATTGCCGCGGCCGCGTCCTTAAGGGTCTTGACAAATGTCCCCTTAAGGTGGGTCGACTTGGCCGCGACATCACCGATTAGGGCCACGTTACGGAGGACGTGACCCTTTAGTTCGGGCGTGGAGGCTCCGATGAACTTTTCCGGCATGCGGATTGGACGAAGCGCATACGCCTCGCGCGCCGACTCCGCCAGCTCCTTTTCCGCCTGCAATTCCATTGCTGCCCGTTCCGCAGCGACCATCTCGGCCTTGGCTTTTGCCAGGCCAACGTATTCGCCGGTTGTTGGAGGCCGGCCTCTTCCTCTCGGGGTGTCGGTGCTCTTCAGAGCGGCAGGGCTCCCGTCGCTCCTGCCGCCCGAGCGCGACCGATCTCTCCCTTGGGGCTGGCTCCCCGATGCGTCAGAGCGCTTCAGGAACCGGCCAGATTGATCCCTCGCCTGTGAAGTGCCCTTCTGCACTTTTGTCTTCGGGGCTTTTTGAGCGGGGCGGGCCTCGTCACCCGAGGAGCCGCCCGAGTCATCTTCCGAGTCTGGACGTCGGGACCGCTTGCGGTGCGAACCGCTATGCGACACCCTACTGCCTGGTCTTGAGTATGTGGAGTCGTCGCTGTCATACGACATCGACATCGACCCCACACTTCCTGTCCTCGTCAATTCCTTTAGGGCAGCCATAAGCTCCCCTCTTCCCTTAGAGGCAGACGCGGACTCCCCCGAGTCAACGCGTACTGCGCCAGTCAACTTTGCCGAATCCGAATGCGAATCAGGTCCTTTATCCATGCCTTGGTCAATCGTTTTGTTTGAGTCCGTCGAGAATTTTAATTTAAACGCCATAAGTAGTCCCACGAGTATGGGGGAAAGGAGGTCCACCGAGCCAGAGACCCCTGTAACTCGGTAACCCTTTATACACCTGGGGGGCGGGAAGTACCCAGGGGGGGACCGCTAAAGGCTGGTTTATCGTCCCAGCCGCTCTTGCGAGCACCCGGCGTCACGGACCGCAACGCCAGGATCTCCGGATTTTTTATAGAGGTTTACTCCTCGCAGCCCAGCCGGTTAAGGCCAGGCCCCCGGTCCCTCCGTCGGCCGCGAGACATGTCCACGACACCTCCAGAGGGATTACGGGATCGCCCGGCGTCGGCAAAAGCCGAGTGCGCTTGGCAAACGCACCGCGCGAGTCATACCGTCCCCTTTCGGGAACTTCCTTTCATACATACACACACTCATCCCTCACCTTTACCCCCCCATCCCCAAAACACACACATCACACATACATCCATCACCTTTACCCCCCCGAAACCCCGAAACCCCCCCGTCGCCGGTCTGCCCCCGACCCTCTCCGAAAAGAGTGCCAGAAGCAGACAAAACGCGACTCCCTAGCCGGACTATCCGCCACCGTCGACCACCTCGACAGGGATGCTGAAGAGGTGGTCGGCGGTGCCCAGGGTGCACCACGAGGAGGTTGTCCAGCACGCACCCCTAACCTAACCTAACCTAACCTAACCTTTTTTTTTTTTTTTTTTTTTTTTTTTTTTTTTTTTTTTTTTTTTTTTTTTTTTTTTTTTTTTTTTAGCGAGGGAAAAAATGTCCTGCCGCATACCACCGCGCCAAGGGCATGGCGCGATGGTTATGTGGGGCTCTCACCCACTAAAACAACCCTCGGTGTCCCTTCTCAGCCCTGAGTGTCAGCGCCGCAGGTACCGCGAGTAGCATAACTACTACGGCGCTGACGGGGCCTGGACCGTCACTGCAGTCCCCTTCTTGCAGGAAGCCTTTGCTCCCTTCCTCCACTGGGACGGGCCCGCGAGACACGGCAAGCCCGTCTACCTCCTCGGCCTGTTACTGGTCGGACGCCGGGTTGCCCTCCCCGACGCCCGCAGGCCACGCCCTACGGCGGACGCAGATCCTCCCTTAAGTGGGCTGCTCGTCGACGCCCTGGGCGCCTGCGGCGGGAGGGGAGCGTTGACGTTGCTTCCCTCTCCCTCTCAGCTGCCTCCTTGGCCGCCATTACGGCCTCTGCGAATGAGGCTACTGCCTCCCAAGCGCGCTCGCTCCCGACCATGCTAGCGACCACGGCCGGCAGCGAGAGCGCCTGCACTCCAATCACGGCGACTAGTTCGCTCCTCGCCTCAGCCCAAGCCGGACACGCCTGCAGTGTGTGCAAGGCCGTGTCTTCAGGGGCAGCGCAGTGGTGGCACCCTTCCTGTTCCTCACGTCCGATACGACACAGATACCGCCCGAAACAACCATGTCCGGACAGCATCTGTGTGAGTCGGAACGTGAGGGCACCGTGTCGGCGCTCCAGCCACTCCCTGAAGACCGGCACTATGGCGGCGATGGTGTTAACGCCCGAGCTTGGGTGGGCTAATAGTTCGCCCCACTCATCTACGACGGCGTCTTGAAGCTCTCTCCTCTTCGTTATTATGTCGAGCAGGTCCACGACATGTCCCTGCTCGAGCTCATCCCTGCGCCATTTATAAAGGCGACCTAGAGCCTTCGCCTCTAGCTGCCAGGGCGGCGATCTCGCTAGTAGCGTCCCCGCCTCAAAAGCTATGGTACGGTACCCCCGGGCCACTCTATTCGCCATCGCTCTCTGAGGCCTCCTCAGGAGCGTGACATTTTGGGCGGATAGAGCTTCAGCCCAGATTGGGGCACCGTACAGGGCCTGGGAACGTACCACACCTGTATAAAGCCGCCTGCATGAGGCGTCAGGTCCCCCCAGGTTGGGGAGGATAGACGATAATGCCGCCGCCGTCTTCGTCAGTTTGGGAGCGAGCGCCTCAAAGTGGGAACGAAATGACCAGCGACTATCAAGGAGTAAACCAAGGTATTTCAGGGTTCGTCCCACATTGATGCGCACGCCCCCCACCACGATGTGCAAGTCTGCAGGCGGCGCATTCCGGGGCCCATGGAAGGCGACCGCCTCGATCTTATTAAGCGCCACATTAAGGCCCAGTCTTCTAATGCGCCCAACAACTAGAGCTACACCTGCTGTAGCCCGTATGGTCGCCTGGCGGTAGGTCTTGCCCCTCGCGGTTACCAAGGTGTCATCCGCATAGCAGGTGAGGGAGACACCAGCTATCAGCGAACCGCGGAGGACCCAGTCGTATGCGATATTCCACAGGAGTGGCCCTAGGACCGACCCCTGTGGAACACCGCATCTTATCTCCTTCCGACACCACTCCGCGTTACTCGGGAAGGTGATGGTCCTGTCCGAGAGATAATTGGCCACTAACCGACGCAGGTAGGATGGGACCCGGTGGTGGATTAAGGCCGCCGAAATCGCGCCCCAGGGGAGGGAGTTGAAAGCGTTGGCGATGTCTATTGACACCGCCAATATCACCTCTCCCCGGGACACAGCTTCCTCCACGATCCCCTTTACTCTGCTTTACTACTGCGTCGATTGTGGATCGTCTGCGACGGAAGCCGAACTGGTTTGGACTCAAGTCCGGCCCTGTTCCAGTCAGGTGCTCGACGAGGCGGTTGGCGATAATTCGCTCGAAGAGCTTGCCCGCCTCGTCGAGAAGGACGATTGGTCGATAGGCGGAGGGCGAATCCGCAGGACGCCCGTCCTTCCTTAAAAGAATCAATTTCCCGGTCTTCCAGGTAACCGGGAAATGTCCGTCCTTTAGGCATTCGCTGAGGTACGCCATATAACGGGGCCCCAGAGCCGTGAGTGACGCGGCCAGTACGCGTCCAGGCACGCCGTCAGGTCCCGGGGCTACGTTTTTCGCCTTCATTTTCTGAATTGCCACCTCAAGTTCCAGCTCAGAAATCTCGGGGGCGTTTTCGTCGATGTCCATGGTGTCTAAGCCAGGTGTTGTCGTATCCGGGGAAGTGCGCTCTGTTCCGGCAGGAAACAGGGCACTTAGTGTCGCGTCCAGTATTAGGGGCTGTAAGGTCTGAGTCAGGGGCGGGGCCCAGGGGCGGAATTTACCCCTGACCATCCTGTACGGGCGTCCCCAGGGATCCCTGTCCAGGATGGCCAGAAGCTCCTCCCGAGCTTGCACCTTGGCCCTTTTAATGGCCTCCTGCAAAGCCCGTTTCGCCAATCTATAGGCGTTTAACAGCTCAGCCTCTCTTATTGCCGAGTATTGGGTACGGCGGCGTCCTCTCCGATGGCGGGTGTACTGGCGGCGCGCGGCTATGCAAGCTCTGCGCAACTGCGCGAGCTCGTGCGACCACCAGTACACTTGCCGTCTCCGTGACCTGGTGTTAGACCGCACCCGTGGCATCGCCGCGTCGCAGATGGCGACTAAAGCGGACCGCAACCAGTCCGCCTCCTGCTGTATGTTATAAATACGCGGCGGCGAGGTCCAGGCTTGGACTTCTGCAGCTTCTCGCAGAAGCTCAAGGTTTAGGCGGCCCAGGGTCCATCGCGGATTAGGGTCGGTCAAGGCCCGCGGCGCAGGGACGCCAGAGGTCTGGGCAGAGACGCTGAATCGGATGTAACGGTGATCCGACAGCGTCTCCGCCCCCTCAACAACGTGCCAGTCGCGAACCCGACGCGCTATGCTAGGGCTGGAAAGGGAGATGTCCACTATGGACCCACCCCCCTGCCGAACGCACGTGTAGGCCGTGCCCCTATTAAGGACGACCAGTCCTCTCTCCACTGCCCACTCCTCGAGAATTTCTCCCCTAGCGTCAGCGGTTGGTGAGCCCCACGCAGGGGACTTCGCATTAAAGTCCCCGAGGACTAACACGGGGCGGGGGTGAAGACTGTCGACGAGCGCACTGAGCCGAGCCACAAAGGTCTCAAATTCCGCCAGATGACGATTAGGGGAGAAATAGACCCCAACGACAGAGATGTTTCCGACACTCGCCACTACATAGCCGTGACCCCTCTCGATATTTTCGAGTGTCGGGCCGCCGTTCGTCAAGTCCGTTATTACGGCTACCAGGCCATCCAAGTCTCCCGCCCACCTAGGTGAGGGAGGGACGTTGTATGGCTCGGCAACCACAGCCAGTCCGATGGACCACTCCGCCAAGGTCTGGAACAAAAGGTCCTGGGCCCTGGCGGAATGGTTTGCGTTGGTTTGGAGTATATGGAGCACCTGATCCATTACGAGGTGTCCATTACTTTCTCCTTCTCTGCCAGCCGCTTCCTATTGTGCGCGGGGGCCGCCTTCTTGCCTCTGGGCTGGAATGAAGAGCAGCCCTTACTGCCCGCAGGATGGTCAGCGGGCTTGCCTGCCTTCGCGCACATTAGGCAGTGCGGCTTGTCTGCGCAATTAGTGGCTTTATGTCCTGATTTGCCGCACCTGAAACAGGTGTTGCTGCAGTCTATTTCTGCTGTGCACTTTACGCCTACATGCCCCCCCATGAGACAGCGGTAACACCGCATGGGCCTCGGCTTCAGTAGTTTGACTTGGGCCGAGACCCAGCCCACGAGGAAACGCCGACAATCCGCCAACTTTTGGGCCGCCGCAATGGGGCAGCTGACTATTGCGGTGCCGAGTCCGCTCGATCCCCGCTTTATTGCATTCGCCTTAACTTCGGCAACGGGACAATCTCCGGCTTTGGCCACGGCATCCGCCAGCTCCTGTTGAGAGACCGAATCGTCGAGGCCCGCTATCCTCAGATCGGCACATTTTGACGGCCGAGAAACCCGACAGTCCTCCTGCGAGAGCTGGGCCCGTAATTCGGTCGCCAGGGCGTCTGCCTTCTGGCCGCTAGTAGCCCCAGGCACTTCTAAAATGCGGCCACCGGTCGCCGTGACCCTGCAGCGCACGCCGTCAATACCAAGGTCATTCAACTTGATGACCGACCTGGCACTATGCAGCAGCGCCGCATAAGTTACGCCGCGCTTTTCCGCCTCAGGTTGGAGGGTGAGGACCACCGCTGTCGAGCGTGGTGCTCTGAGCCTATTCCTCGTCCTTCTCCTTTTCCGCTTTGCCTTTTTGGCAGCTTTCTTGGCACCAACTAGCTGCCACTCTCCGTTATTGGGTTCCGTAGGCACCTGAGGCTGGACAGCAATGGCCTTCTGGCTTTTGCTGTTCGCCTTCCCCTTTGCGTTCTCTGTTTTGTCGCGCACGACTTTGGCGGCAATTTTGGGAACGGCCGAAGTGGAGGGTGCCGGTACCGTCATGGAAGAGGGCGCCCGCTCGGATGTTTTAGCAGGTCGTGCCTGCTTTACTTCTGGGCCTGGTGGCGGCTGTCTGACCTTGTCAGACGCCAAGGGCGGCCGAAGGATCTTGCCCTCCAGAAATTGTACCCTTTGCAGGACCTTGCCGATCTCCTCTCGTACAACCTGCGCAAGGTCCGACTCAGTGGTTTTAGGGGCTGCAGCAGGATTTGCAGGCCGACTCTCTTCCCTGACTCCAACCACCATTTCCCGGACGCAGTCGAGCTCTTTTCGCAGTTCAGCCATCTGCCTCTTCAGACGGGCGTTCTCAATTTGCAGGCGGCGGACTTCATCGGTTGCCGTACGCGATAGCAGCTCCTCTGCCACGTCTTCGATATTGTTCGCCGCCTGCTTGAGTGCTTTTTGGCACACCCCTTTGAGGCCTTTAGAAACCCTCGACACATCCCGGATCCCATCGAGGGACTCTTGGAGCCTCTTTTTTAGACCCTCAACCGGCAGTTCGTCAGCGTCGAGTCTCAATGAAGCGCGTGATACCGCTCGGGAGCCTCGGTCGCTAATTGCCTCACTCATTGCAGTTTCAGCTGCCAGTCTATCAGCCTCAGCGATCCTCACTTCAAGTGAGTTCGCCCGCTTGGCAGCCTCCATCTCCTTTTTAACCTTCCATTTCCCTACATGCTCGCCAGTGGTAGGTGGCCTTCCTCGTTTGCGGGGCAGTGAGCCGCGTTCGTCTAAACTCATAGCACTAGACGCGCTCATCAATGACTCAGCGTCAGAGTCCACCTCAAATCTCCTCTCCGTATCCTTACTGGCGGAAATCCGCTCCTCTCCTTTTCCAACAGACGCGGACCTCACCAGGTCAACACGCCTACTCGCCATATCAGAAGCATTATCGAGTCCGTTAGGATCGCCAAGGTCGGGTGCGCCCGAAGACGCAAAGCAAGTGACGCCCCCCCCAGAATACGAGGGGCGGCCGGAACCACTTCTTCCCACCAGGGGAAGCTGTGGTTCCGGGGAGGATTCTCCAGCCGCGGCGCGGCCGGTACCTCCCTGGGGTATTATGTGTTGATCAGCTTGCTCCATATTGTTGTTGTTTCCTTTGAAGGGTGAGGTCCCTATACCCATCCCCCCCAGCGCTAATGACGGGGTTTCGCCCCCCCGCCTTTCAGCGTTCGGGCACGCAAGACCCCTCGCATTGGGCAGGCCGCAGCACCAGTCTTCGCGGACATTGCACCCTCTCCTCTTACATACATCACGCTATCACCATTCATCCATCGCCTTTACCCCCCATCCCCAAATCATTCATCACACGTTCATCCATCACCTTTACCCCCCGAAACCCCTTACCCCCCCGTCGCCGGTCTGCCCCCGACCCTCTCCGAAAAGAGTGCCAGAAGCAGACAAAACGCGACTCCCTAGCCGGACTATCCGCCACCGTCGACCACCTCGACAGGGATGCTGAAGAGGTGGTCGGCGGTGCCCAGGGTGCACCACGAGGAGGTTGTCCAGCACGCACCCCAACCTAACCTTTTTTTTTTTTTTTTTGAAGAGGGGAAATGCGTTTACGCATCCCACCGGAGCCCGGGGGGGCCCAGGTGGGTATGTGGGACTACCGGGTGAAGCCCGGACTACCCACTAAAACCCCTCTCTGTACCCTCTTAGCCGCGAGTGCCGGGGACCCGAGTTCACGTTGCCGCTTCCAATCACGTCCCCGGCACGGCTCTGGCCTTAACAGGCCTCCTCTCTGGGTGGTCTAAAGGACCACCCACTCCGGCCGGGTGGCGCTGTGTTGGTACAGGAAACACAGCGCCCCCTCACGAGCCCCTGAACGGACGACAGGCACCCCCGTGCCTGCCGTCTTAGGGCTCAGGAGGCGCGATGGTCACTAGGAAGTGACCATCGCCTCTCCTGCTGCAGCAGCTCTGGGAGCCGCAGGGCGGGCTGGCTTCGCCGGGGCTTTTGCCCCAGTGGCACCCTTCCCCTTCCGCCTTTTGGCCGGCGCGGGAGCGCAGGCGGAGCCTCCGAGCTTGTGGGCAGCTGGCCTATTCGACGCCGCGCACACTATGCAGTGTGGCGCGGCGGAGCATCCCTCACTTTTATGGCCGAGCTGCCCGCATCGGAAGCAGACATTGCCTCTATCGACCTCCGCGGTGCACTGCTCCCGGACGTGCCCCACTTCGAGGCACCGGAAGCACCGCAGAGGTCTGGCCGGCAGCAGCTTGGCGCGGACGGAGGACCATCCGACCAGGATCCTTTCGGCCCCAGCAACCTTGGCAGCGACCCTTGTTGGGCACCTGACCAGGGCAGAGCCCAGCCCGGTCTTGCCTCGCCGTATCTCCCCCACTTTTATAGAGGCGGGCGCACACTCGGCGACCTTAGCGACCGCCTCTGCCACCTCCGATACGACGACCGAGTCGTCCAGACCCGAGATGCGCAGATCTGCGCATTTCTCGGGCCTGGACACCACGACGTTGTCTGCCCCCATCACCTGCAGCACTCTTGCAGCAAGGAGGTCCGCCTTGTCTCCGCTGTCGGCCCCCGGGAGCTCCAGAAGCCTTGCCCCCGTAACGGCCACTCTAAACGAGATGCCCGTTATGCCCAGGCCCTCTAGGTCCATTTTGCTCCTGGCATCGCGGAACAATTTCTCATATGTGACCCCCCTCTCTATAGCTTGCGGCTGCAGCTTTAAAGCTACTGCCGATGAGCGGGGGGGCCTCAGCTTCGGTTTTTTCGGCTTCTTCGGCTGCCGGGGCTTAGGTGCCTGCGCAGCCGGTGCGGGGCCGGGTCTGGACTTTGGCTTACGCCGGGTCACAACATTCCAGCTCTCCGCTGGCCTCTCTGCAGCTGTCGCTGCTGGTGGAGCAGGGTCGGCCGCAGGAGCCCGCTTTTTGCCCTTTCCCTTCCCCTTAGACTTGGTCGTCCCTCCCTCACGTGAAGTGGGAGGGGGAGGGCCAAGGTCGACGGGCGCCGGAGGATCCTCCAGCTCCAACACAGGGCTAACTCTAGCCGGCGGGATATCCGCCGCTAACGCCCGAGAAGACGAGGCCAGCGGTGGGCGGAGGCGCACCTCTGGCAACAGCCTATCTTCCAACGCCTCTAGGCGGGCGTTCACCATGTTCCCCACCGCCTCAATGATGGAGCGCTTAAGCGACTCCGGCTCAAACGGAGCACTTGGAGGCGGTGGGGTTGCCTCGAACGGGGTTTTTTGCGGCTGCCGCATTTCGGCACGCAAGGCAGCCAGCTCACCGCGGAGCACCTCTATTTCGGTCTCGAGCCGGTCCTTGTCAGCGGAGAGCTTCATCGTCTCCGACGCGATAGTGGACCGGCTCATTAGGTCCACAGCCTCTTTTATTTCCGCGGCCGCGTCCTTAAGGGTCTTGACGAACGTACCCTTAAGGTTCGTCGACTTGGCCGCGACATCACCGATTAGGGCCACGTTACGGAGAACGTGACCCTTTAGTTCGGGCGTAGAGGCCCCGATAAACTTCTCCGGCATGCGGATCGGACGCAGCGCATACATCTCGCGCGCCGACTCCGCCATCTCCTTTTCTGCCTGGAGTTCCATCGCCGCTCTCTCTGCGGCGACCATTTCGGCCTTGGCCTTTGCCAGGCCAACGTATTCGCCGGTTGTTGGAGGCCGGCCTCTCCCTCTCGGGGTGTCAGTGCTCTTCAGAGCGGCAGGGCTCCCGTCACTCCTGCCGCCCGAGCGCGACCGATCTCTCCCTTGGGGCTGGCTCCCCGATGCGTCAGAGCGCTTGAGGAACCGGCCAGCTTTGTCCCTCGCCTGTGAAGTGCCCTTCTCCACCTTCTTTTTCGGGGCTTTTTGAGCGGGGCGGTCCTCGTCACCCGAGCCGCCCGAGTCATCTTCCGAGTCATATCGTCGGGGTCGCTTCCGGAGCGAACCGCTGTTCGACACCCGACTATCCGGCCGCGAGAGTATTGAGTCGTCGTCGCTGTCGTACGACATCGACGCCACACTACCAGTCCTCGTTAGTTCTTTTAGGGCAGCCATCAGCTCCCCTCCTCGTCCAAAAGCAGACGCGGACTCCCCCGAGTCAACGCGTTTTGCGCCAGTCGTCTTTGCCGAATTGCTATGCAAATCAGGTCCATTATCATCGCCAAGGTCAATCGATTTATCCGAGTCCGTCGTAAATTTAAGTTTGAAAGCCATATTAAGTCCCACGAGTATGGGGGAAAGGAGGTCCACCGAGCCAGAGACCCCTGTAGCCCGGTAACCCTTTTACGCCTGGGGGGCGGGAAGTACCCAGGGGGGACCGCTAAAGGCTGTTCTACGTCACAGCCGCTCTTTCGAGCACCCGGCGTCACGGACCGCAACGCCAGGATCTCCGGATTTTTTATAGAGGTTTACTCCTCGCAGCCCAACCGGTTAAGGCCAGGCCCCCGGTCCCTCCGTCGGCCGCGAGACATGTCCACGACACCTCCGGAGGGATTACGGGATCGCCCGGCGTCGGCAATAGCCGAGTGCGCTTGGCAAACGCACCGCGCGAGTCACACCGTCCCCTTTCGGGGACTTCCTTTCATACACACACACTCATCCCTCACCTTTACCCCCCCATCCCCAAAACACATACATCACACGTTCATCCATCACCTTTACCCCCCCCGTCGCCGGTCTGCCCCCGACCCTCTCCGAAAAGAGTGCCAGAGGCAGGCAAAACGCGACTCCCAATGCCAGACTATTCGCCACCGTCGACCACCTCAACAGGGAAACTGAAGAGGTGGTCGGCGGTGCCCAGGGTGCACCACGAGGAGGTTGTCCGGCCTAGCACCCCACCCCAACCTAACCTAACCTAACCTAACCTAACCTAACCTAACCTAACCTAACCTAACCTAACCTAACCTAACCTAACCTAACCTTTTTTTTTTTTTTTTTTTTTTTTTTTACGGGGAGGAAATCTTCCAAAGATTCCCAGGCCTCTTGTGGGAAAGGCCTGGGGTATGTGGGATTCTTACCCACTAAAACCTCCCCGGTGGCCGCCTTCCGCACGTCAGAGGGACTCCGGGCCCTCCCGAAGAACTCACCGGTGCCCCTCATGTGCCGCGCTCCCTCGCGGGAGCTCGCCCCGGGGGAGCAGATGGTCGCTCCCCCTGCACCCTCGCAGTGCACGGCGGCGGGGAGCCACGCCCGCCGCCGTCCTCCTCAGGGTCGTCGTCGTCAGGGAACGTCCGGGGCCCACACCCTGGACGTTCTCGACCCCGAGGGTAGCCCGTTGTTTTGGGCCCTGGGCATCAGGGCCGGGGGGCCCCGACGTGGCGCAGCACGGCGCCTACGTCGGCGAGCGGGATCGGCTCTCTCCCGATCCCGCTCGGCGGACTCCTTCTGGGACATGACTGTCTCGCAAAAGGAGGTCACAGCCCCCCACGCCGCTTCCCCGGACAGCATAGCCGATACTACGCTGCCCAGGGAGAGGTCCGATCCGATCCGGCGGACCAGGATCCGCCGCTCCGCGTCCCACGCGGGACACGCCTCGAGCGTGTGCTGGGCGGAATCCTGGTCTCCTCCACAGTGGTGGCAATTGGCCGTCGCTTCGCGTCCTATCTTGCACAGATAATCACTGAAACAGCCGTGTCCAGTGATGATCTGTGCAAGCCTGAAGGTGACTCGCCCCGTCTTCCTCCTCACCCAGGCTTCGAGGACCGGCAGGAGAGCGTTGACGACGCGTTTGCGCGCGTATCGCTCATCGGAGAGCCGCGCGCGCCACTCCGCGAACGCGCGCCTCCGTTCCCGCCGGCGTAACCTAACCTAACCTAACCTAACCTAACCTAACCTAACCTAACCTAACCTAACCTAACCTAACCTAACCTAACCTAACCTAACCTAACCTAACCTAACCTAACCTAACCTAACCGCCACACAAAAGCCAAATGCACCTCGGAAGTGCACCCGTGCTCACACTGTGCCTCCACTGAACACTCGTTCACAACATGCCCTGTCAAAGATGACAACAATAAACGCAAGTGCTACAACTGCGCTCGTCACAACATCAAATCTACTACAGGTAACAAAATTAACACAAACCACACCGCTGTCAACGCAAAACTATGCCCAAAATTGAAACTCGCAAAATCCCGCATTGATGAACAAACCGATTATGGGTACTAAGCCTATAAAAATAATCCAATGTAATGTACAACGTTGTTACCTGGCACAACATGAATTCATTCAACATTTCACATCCAACGATTACAACATAGCTCTAATTACTGAACCCTACACGGGCCGCAATCCGACCGTGCACTCAATATCTGGAATTAACATCTTCCAATTCACTACAACAGAGCGTGTCAAAGCATGCATTCTAATTAAAAATAGCTTCGGTTTCGCACTCGGCATCACTCAACTGTCCACCCCAAATTTAGCAATAGCCCAATTACACCTCGGTCAGAGGAAACTATACATAGCTTCAGTGTATATAGAACCTGGAAATGACCCCTCCAACACCCTAGTAGCATTAGACACATTCCTCAATTCAACCTCTGGATCGCTACGAGTCGTAGGCGGTGATGTAAACGGGAAACATCCGGAATGGGGAGAATTAACATCCGACTCCCGAGGAGATGATGTGGTAGACATCGTCGCCTCCCACGACATGACTGTCTGCAACTCTGGTAGAGTCCCAACTTTCGAAGCCATACGATACAGCAACCACACATCCTCCATTATAGACGTTACAGCTGTCTCCAACAACATGATAGACCTTATGTCCGATTGGCAAGTCAACACCGCTGCGTGCACTAAATCTGACCATAATGCAATCCAATTCCTAATCAAAACCAACACCAAAGTGAAACCCGCAAAAACCCACTCAACCTTTAAGTACCAATCTAAAATGGCCGACTGGGATGCATTTAAAGAAAAACTAACGCAAAATATAATAGAATCTGATATACTTAACACCAACTTCGAAACCCTTGATGCTGCAAACCTCGATAAATTAATCACCAATCTCACCACAATCATTCAATCTACTTGTCATCAAACCATACCTAAAAAGCTACGCCACGGAGTCTACAACCCCTGGTGGAACGAAGAACTAGAAAGCATGAAAAAGGAATGCATCAAAGCACACCACCATTTACACAACCTGAAATCACGAAATCAACCTCTAGATCAAGCTATCATCCAACAAAAACAGCTCAAAGAAAACTATGCAGCAGCTCTCAAGAAAACCTCCACCGAGCACTTCAGGGCATTCTGCACTGCCCAAGACAAAGAAAACGTCTGGTCACTGACCAACCGCATAATAAAGGAAACATCTGCACAACGGCCTCCACAAACTCTAAATTGCGGCAACACCTTCACCACCACATGCGCCAACACGGCCAAGGCCCTATTGGATCACTTCTACGCTGATGACACCGAGGATACAACCCAGCACCAAAGACAATTAAGAAACCAAATACAGGACGAACCTGAGACAGAAAACGACCCTCCATTCACTACTGACGAAATAGAAGACTGTCTCGCATCGATTAACGCAAATAAAGCTCCCGGAGATGACCACTTAACTGCAGATATCTGTTACAATTTCTTCAAAATATTCCCCCACTTTTTAACTAACATCTTGAACCATAGCCTGAAAATACATCATTTCCCCACACCCTGGAAACACGCAATAGCCAAAATCATACCAAAACCAAATAAAGCCGACACTAGCCAATTATCCTCCTATAGACCCATTGGCCTATTACCTGTATTCGGGAAACTACTAGAAAAACTGATTATAAAACGCGTAATTTACAAGGCCGATAGCTTTAACGGTATGAATGACAGGCAATTTGGCTTTAAAGAAAGCAAATCAACAGTTCATGCACTACAAACCGCCATAAACGAGATTCGTGAAGCAAAACAACAGAAAAAGCAGGTCTTGGCTGTATCACTAGATATAAGAGGTGCATTCGATAACGCTTGGTGGCCCGCCATATACAGAGGACTTAAAGAGCTAAAGTGCCCAAAAAATATTTACAAACTGTTAACAAATTACACCAAGGACAGAAGGGTCACTCTGCACTACGGCACGGACGAGGCATCGAAGACAACAACTAAGGGATGCATCCAGGGCTCTGTATGTGGTCCCGTTCGATGGAACATAATTTTAGACAATTTACTGAACATCCAACTACCAGAAGAGGCCCACATACAAGCCTTCGCTGACGATGTGCTGCTAATAGTCAAAGGCCGCACGAAGCAGGACGTGGAAGCAGTGACAAACAAGTGCCTCAAAACAATAGCCGATTGGGGCGAAAGTGTTAAATTATCATTCGCACCCGAAAAGACGCAGGCCATCTCATTCACGTCGCCCACTAAAACAGCCGAACTCTACATTAACTCTACCAAAATCCCAGTACTTAAGGAAATCAAGCTCCTCGGGGTCATCCTAGATGACCGCCTTACTTTCATCAGCCACGCTAAGTATGCAATCCGGAAAGCCACTAAAACATTCAAAAACCTCATCAAATTTGTCAAGCCCACTTGGGGAATCCATTCAGCTAATGTAGAGATCATTTATAGACAGGTAGTCCAGCCCATGATAACATATGCCGCAAGCGTCTGGGGCGACGCAGTAAAGTTCTATAGTGTGCGCAAAATGTTAACCAGCTTCCAAAGACAATTCGCAATCCGAGCCATCCGCGCATTCAGGACGGTATCCGCCGTTGCCTCGATCGCCCTGGCCCAATTCGTCCCCCTACATCTCCTGATACGAGAGCTCCACCAAATAGAAACCATAAAACAAACAAGACTCTCACCAGATTTACCCGAAGACATTGAACTCATAAAACCAATAACCAACCGTCAAAGACTACACCCAGCCCATCGCAACAAAATAATATTCCACAAAATAAACAATATAGATGAACTTAACATAATAGTAACAAATACCCCTATACAAATTTATACCGACGGAAGTAAACTCGAGTCAGGAGATGTAGGTGCGGCATACGTAGCATTCCGCAACCAAACAATAATAAAGCAAAGGAAAATAAAGCTTTGTAGAACCTGCTCTGTCTTCATGGCAGAACTCAGGGCGATCGAGGCAGCTCTGATGTGGATAGAGCAGGAACAAATCCGAGAAACAGTCTACATCCTCTCCGACAGCCTCTCCTCACTAGCTGCAATACAAGACACAAATAATAAAGACCCTACTGTTAACTCGATCCACCACATAATCCAAAATACAAAACAGACCACCACTATAAAATTCGCATGGGTGCGAGCGCACAATAACATCCCGGGCAACGAATGCGCCGACGCCGCGGCCAAAAGTGCAGCATCGGCAAAGACGGCCACCGACCACAACTTCTTCCCTCTATCGCACTCAAAGAGAATACTACGAACTGAAACCATGGAAAAGTGGCAAAAGGAATATGAAGAAAGTCCCCAAGGATCAGGGACTAAAGCATGGTTCACAAACATAGCTCAAATCACAGAATTTAGGAAACATTTCGCAATAAGCTTCGAGCTCACACAAATTGTCACCGGCCATGCTTACCACAAGTCTTACCTCCACCGTTTTAAAATCACATCTAACAGTACATGCCCTTGCGACCACACCACAACCCAGAATATTGAACATCTTCTA
Source organism: Notodonta dromedarius (assembly GCA_905147325.1). Classification (NCBI taxonomy): domain Eukaryota; kingdom Metazoa; phylum Arthropoda; class Insecta; order Lepidoptera; family Notodontidae; genus Notodonta; species Notodonta dromedarius. The sequence continues at coordinate 11,615,263 of LR990173.1, read as the reverse complement.
AAATACTGCCCAATTTTTAACAACACCCGACTTAATCACGAAGGCGCATGCTCAATGCTAAACATAGACCCTTTTAAACTCAACGACATAGCCAAAAACCCCATCACAATAAAATCATTCATAACTTTCATCAAATCCATTGTAAACAACTTAAAAAGAATAAATTGTACCTAAAAACCCTTAAAAGAAAACAAATCTTCTCTGTATCCACTAGCAGAGGAGAAATTAAAATCGTAACCAAGAACCATAATACAATCGTGACGATATATTTATACTACTCGTACCTAAACATTAAAATTATTAACCCTTTGACAAAAGTCAAAGGGCCCAAAAAAAAAAAAAAAAAAAAAAAAACTAACCTAACCTAACCTAACCTAACCTAACCTAACCTAACCCAGTTGCGTTCTGGCCGCCTTCCAAGTTCCACGCGCGCAGAGCAGAAAAATCGAGCTCCGCAGCACTTTTTCGTTCGAAAAATCCGACAAATAAGTTTTTAAACCCGAAAATACGCGAGTGATACATCAAAAAACGCGCCCCGTCGAGACCTACTCGCGCGCGAAAAAATTTTCTCCCGCAAAGTGTTTTTCAGGAAGTTATAGTGAAAAAACTGCATTTTTTGCAGTTTTCCGAACTTAAAGTGCGATTATCTAGGAAACTAGATCGATGACCAGCGATTTTTATGACACCCCCTGAAGCATCTCCAGGGGACCTTTCGAGTGACACCACATCCGGGCCCATTGGCCTCACCAGCTCTGAGCCAAGGCCAAAAACATAAAAACAGCGTGGAAACTGAAAACGGACTTCCAGCAACAGGAGGCAAAAACTAAGTACCAGGGCACCTGCCCTGCATCAGGACGAGCTCAAAGACACATCAACATAAACAGTACGTCCAGTGACTATTAAGATATGATTTTTGAAAGATAATAAATTGTGTTATTGCTTTGTTTTGATTTTTCAAAACTCATTATCTCGGAACCAAGATCTACAACACATACTTTTAAAAATAGTGCACCAAAGAGCAAAGACCCTAGCATCAGTACGCAAAATTTAGTGAAAATCGGTTCAGCGGTTTGCTTGTAATTCAATTTTCCAAAAAATTTCCGGAGAAAATAATAAACACGTAACTTGAAAAGGCACTTTTTCCCCTGGACCTTTAGAGAGTTTCCTTTGGGCGGACCAGATAGAGGGGCCCCCAAAACCAGTTTGTATCGTATTACATTTAGATTTACTTCAGGAACTAGCGAGATACAGGACTCTGAAAACTCCAAAAAACGAAAAAACGAACATACAACTAGCGACATCTAGCGCCTAGGGGAAAAATACCTGCCGAAAGTTCTAGAACAAATTAAAAACCTGTGTCAGTGTGTGTGCGCTATCACAGAGGTGCTCATCAGTACTGCTGACTCCGCCCCCTTTTACGAGAGTGTGCGTGCAGTCGCAGTGCGAAGGTGGCGCCCCCTGACGGCAGAGATCAGAAACTGGACAACTGTAAATTTAAGTAAATCTAGTATTTTAAGAGCTTCATGACCATAGAAGTCCCATATTGTTACTTCTTAAGATATATTGTACAAACTGTGACACTGCCCTCCCCCTATTCCACCTAGGAACCCACCTATTGTCCAAAAACATCCTAGGGCGGCCCGTTATCACGGGTGGCGTGTTATCACTTGGGCGGAAAAACTCCGCTAGTGTGAGTGCACGACATACTCTTGGCACTTTAAGCCCCGCCCAGTGACACGACATACTCTTGTCGCTACTCAGCGCCATCTGTTAACAAGTGGAGGGAACTTCTGACATAAACAAAAACATCCCTGAGCCGCGTGGAGGATTGCGGCCATAAACACGGGAACGCAGTGTCACAAAATAAAAACACAGGACTAACTAAGACAGTGCTTCATCCCGAAGCACAAAATCGGGACATAGTACCTTCTGGCAAGTATTTAAAGACCCCTCACAGCAAACTGGCGCCATCTGTTGCCGGCAACAGACTTTGCGCCACCCCAGAGTCACCTAGCGCCGGGCAGCAAACTGCTGCGTTAGTGTGAGTGTGGCGGCATTATCGACACGCCCCCTAAATAAAATTTTAAATCTTTTGCGGACCACTGTAGTGGCATAAAAAGGTACTACGTCACCAACATACTAGTTAAGTAGATCATAAGTTAGTTTAAGACAGTGCCAAACCCCCAAGCACTCTAAATTAAACAAACTGTACCGACGCTATCTTACCCGTAGCTTTTACCGCCATCTAGCGGCGAAGGGAGGTAAACATCTTTGTAAACAAACAAAGTAAGAACACTGACGATAAATTGGCCCTATTGGCCTTACAACACAGGCCCTATTGGCCTTAGTTTAATTAAATTAAACATCTCCTGTCTTATAAATAGCCCAAATGACCGCCGGTAGCCAAGCGTGACGCGACAAATCTGAGAAAGAGGAAACAGAAACTCTGAGCTATAGACAAAGATAAAACCTACTTACCTAACTTACCTGCCATCCTGCGTAGCTCTGCTCTGCTCCTTTTCCTCCGTACGCCGTCTCCGCACCTGGAAAAAAGGGTAAGAAAACGCATTATTTATAAATTATAAAAACTAAGTACAAATTAGTTCCGCTACCTGACACGGATACCTTTTGAAAAAAGGTTCAACCACAACGGTGCTTTTAGCGCCATCTAGCGGTAACCTGACGACAACTTTTGGTCAGTCTTCTAGCTCCGCCCACTCCGAGTAGCGCCCCAAAAAGATCTAGGGTCACTTTTTGACGCTAGGGGCGCTAGTTGTAGGGTGTTAGCTGGCGAACGGTGCTTTTACCGCCATCTATTAGGCTGCACCAAAAAACTTTTTGTATATATTGTTAAAATTTTATCATTCCATTGTATGTCCTTATTGACCTAGATTTAAGTAATATTTTGTTCATTTTGACTGTGTCTATGTTATTTTTACACTTTTACTCTATTTTTAAACGGACTCGTCTCTATTGACCTAGTTTTAAGTGTACTATAATTGACCCTATTGTCTTCAATTGTTTTCAATCGGTTTTTAACTTGTTTTAAATTGTTAATTTGTTAAATCGGTTTTTAAGTTGCTTTTATTTTTTACCTAAATTATAAACACGACACTATTACAATTTTAACACAGTCTTTTGACAAACTTATACACTAATATATATATACATACATAGAATAAATATAAAAATGTTTGGCCACCGCACGCCCGTCAAGAGATCCTCCATCCAGACCTCGAAGGATGAGGTCCCCCCTCACACGTCAGGACTTCCAAACCGTGCCCTAGGCAAGAGAGTCTCCTCCTCCCCGGATAAAGCCATACAGGCCGGACCGGCTCCAGCCTCTAAAGCCAGGAGGAGCATAGGGGAGTGGGAGTCAGGAAAAACTGACCCCCCACAAAATCCGAAATGCTCAGGGCCAGGAACCTCAGGGGCCCCCCCGAAGCAGAAGCCTGGGACGACACTCTCCAATGAGAGCACACCGCTCCCAGGTGGACCGTCTTCGGACGCTTCAGGGAGCCCGCCACCAAAACCGGTCTACGCTTCTAGAGTTGCCGAGGCACGAGCATGCCTAAATAAGGCCAAGCTGCACCTAGGCAACTCTAGAAACCTAAAAACCGATATAAAAACCGGAGTGACCCTGGCCATTGAACGCCTGTATCAATTGGTGAAGGAAGCCGAAGCGGGGAAAGACGGAACAGGGCAAAAGAAGGAGACACAGACACAGGGAAAGGAAGCGGAAAGTAAACAAAACAAAGGCCAGGAAAAGAAAGAAGAGAGTGACATATGGCGTCAGAGGCTGGAGGAGAACTGCAACTTATTGCGAGAGAACTCTATGCTTCTGAGAGAAGCCATAGAAACGCAGCGAAAAGTGTGTCAGGACACTACGACCACGGTTCCCTCGGACGTGATCGAGAAGCTGACGGCCCTGACGACCACCTCGTCGAATGATGGCGGAGTGACACATGATCAAATCGACCGGCTCCTGGGGGAAGTGCGGGACCTGCGCCAGGTCTCGGAAGAGACCGGCAAACAGGTGGCTGCGCTCCGGGATGGAGTGCCCACTTACGCCGAGGCTCTTGCGAGACCTGACAGCGGCAGAACCCAACTGGAGTCGTGCTCAAGTCACTCCGTCATCGTGTCATCGAGCGAGGAGATGGACACGAGCGACGAGGTGCTCGGCAAGGTCCGAAAAGCACTCGACGCGAAGAACAGTGGCCTCCAAATTCAGCGCGTCCGAAAGGTGAAGAACCAAAAGGTGGTCTTGAGCTGCTCCAGTAAGGAGGAGCTGACCAGAATGGCAGAAAAGCTCAAGACCAACCACCACCTTAAAGTCGAAGACGCGCTAAACAAAAACCCAATGGTCATCATCAGGGACCTACAGACCTACAACACCGACGCAGATATCCTGGCCTCACTGAAGACACAAAACGCGGACCGGCTGACCGACCTAGCCGACGACGACTTCAAGTCCGTAGTGGTGAGATACCGTAGGAGGGCGAGAAATCCAATGGAGAATCACGTCGTCCTACAGGTGTCTCCCAAAATGTGGCTGAAGTTGACGTCGGCTGGGAAGGTCCACATAGACCTCCAGCGGTTGGTGGTCGAGGACCAGTCGCCATTGGTGCAGTGCACCCGATGCCTTGGGTATGGGCACGGCCGCAAACTCTGCAAAGAGTCTGTCGACCTTTGCAGCTTTTGCGGTGGCCCACACCCGAGAGTGGACTGCCCGCGATTTCTCGCAGGCAATACGGCCTGCTGCAAGAACTGCCAAGCGGCCAAGCTCCCAGACACCAGCCACAACGCCTTTAGCGGGGACTGCCAAATTCGGCAGAAATGGGACCGGATTGCGAGGTCGAGTGTGGCATATTGTTGAGGTCGCCGCGGGCGTGAAACTGGTGCCATACACATTCGAAGAGTTCGACAGACGCGGCACAAATAAACACAAATACTTGCACAAACACCCACAACACGCAACCCACACAACACTCTCAAGTGCGACCTGGGAACCCGTGCAAATTTTATTTGACAGTCACATTCTGTGTAATGTTGGTCTGGAGAGTACCCAGGCCGCACTTGAAAGCACAGCACACCACACCACACAAATGTACACGACAACACTAAGGTGTTGTCGGATGCATTTGTGTACACATACAATCCGCACACACACAAAAATACAATACAAAACACATACTCTACATAAAACACTCCCACACCTACACACACGTTTATGGCCTTGTCATAAATAGTGTCACATTTGCAATACTCATAAGAATACTGTCAAAATGTACATGAAACTGAACAAGGCCATAAACACACACAACACACACACATACACAGTGTCGCGTTGCCGGAAACCACAAACACCAAAGATTTCTAAATCCATTTTGAATCAAATTATAATTTAAACTTTCAATTCTGTACAAACAATTTTACCATTTATTCTTAATATTTTACAATTTACCATATCTATTATTTTGCCATTTTACCATTTTACCTGAATTAATATCTTTACCATTACCATTTTTACACATTTTACAATTTTACCATAATTATTATTTTACCATTCTACCATTTTTACAAATTCTACCACTTTCAATACTTCAATATTTAAAAATCTTAAAAGTCTACAATACAATATTTATAATATACACAACTATACAAACTTATATTACACTATTTTAAGAAATATACCATGTTACATTTTTAAACAATCTAGAATAAGACTACAACCATATTAGGAAAATGTAATTATCAATGTGTAATTATCTGTAATTATAAATGTCTTTATATTTAATTTTATTTTATAAACAAAATGCCGCATTAATATGTTAAAAAATTACTGTACATAAATAAAGTATTTATGAAAAAATTATTTACACCCTAAGGGAAAAGAAATACCCTGATAGAAAAAAATAAAAACCAAGACAAGGGCCTGGATTATGTCCGGGGAGAAGCGGCGGCTGTGCACACTCTGTGCACAGTCATTAAAAAAAAAAAAAAAAAAAAAAAACCTAACCTAACCTAACCTAACCTAACCTAACCTAACCGCTATCACAAACACTCACAACACGCAACCCACACAACACTTTCAGGTGCGACCTGGGTACCCGTACAAATTTTATTTGACAGCCACATTCTGTGCAATGTTGGTCTGGAGAGTATCCAGGCCGCACTTGAAAGCACAGCACACAACACCACACAAATGTACACGACAACACTAAGGTGTTGTCGGATGCATTTGTGCATACATACAATCCGCACACACACAAAAACACAAAACCAAACACACACTGCACATGAAACACTCCCACATTCACACTCACGTTTATGGCCTTGTCATAAATAGTGTCACATATAATATACTCATGAGAATATACAAAAAATGTACATGAAACTGAACAAGGCCATAAACACATACAACACACACACATACACAGTGTCGCGTTGCCGGAAAACCCAAATACCAAAGATTTTTAAATTTAATTTTTAAACCAATTTATAATTTTAATTTTTCAATTCTATGTACAAACAATTTTACCATTTTTATTATTTTTACAATTTTACCATCTATTTTTCCATTTTTACCATTTTACCTTAATTAATATTTTTACCATTTCAATTCTAACATTTAAAAATCTTAAAATACAATATTATAATATATACAGACTCCACTTTTATCTTACATTACATTAAGAAATTATATTATAAAAATTCTTAATAATTAAGAAAAATTAAGTAATTTACAAATTGTAAAAAACCGATTATAAATTATACACCACTATTATGCCGCTATACATATGAAAACAAAGACGAAACTGTAACTGTTACTATTAAGTTTAAAAATAGAGTAAGAAAATGTAACAACCATCCAATAAAATTATACTTGAAAAAATTATTTACCCAAGGGAAAAAGAAAATCACCCTTACCGAAAAAATTAAAACCTAGAAAAGGTCCCTGATCATGTCAGGGGAAAAGCGGCGGCTGTGCACACTCTGTGCACAGTCAAAAAAAAAAAAAAAAAAAAACCTAACCTAACCTAACCTAACCTTTTTTTTTTTTTTTTTTTTTTTTTTTTTTTTTTTTTTTTTTTTTTTTTACGTTGGAAAATCCTTTATGGATCCCCTCCGCCTCGGGGGAGGCGGGAGGGGTATGTGGGACTCCCAAATGGTATACCCACTAAAAACCAACGGTGTGTCCTCTGTGCCGCATGATTCGGGGACCCGGTAACGCGATAAGCATCCGCATCCCCGAACGGCTTGGCCTTTGCAGGCCTCCGCTCTGGGTGGTGAAGGCCACCCAGTTCGGCCGAGTGGCGCTGTGTTGACACACGTAACACAGCGCCCCCTCACGAGCCCCTGAACGGACGACAGGCACCCCCGTGCCTGCCGTCTTAGGGCTCACGAGACGCGGTGGTCACTAAGAAGTGGCCATCTCGTCATCGCGTGTTGCTGCAGCCTTGGTGGCCGCGGGGCGTGGAGGCTTCGCAGGGACCGTAGTCCCAGCAGTGCCCTTCGCCCTCCTTCCCTTGGCCGGCGCGGGAGCACAGGCCGGGCCTCCGAGTTTGTGGGCAGCGGGCTTGCTCGACGCCGCGCACACTAAACAGTGCGGCGCGGCGGAGCATCCCTCCGATTTGTGCCCTAGCTGCCCACAACGGAAACACGCACTACTGCGGTCGGCCTCTGCGGTACACTGCTCCCGTACATGTCCTGCCTCTAGACAACGGAAGCACCGCAAAGGCCGAATCGGCAACAAGGTGGCCAGGGCCAAAGACCAGCCCACCTGCAATCGACCAGCTCCGGCGATTTTCCCAGCGGGCCCTACCGGGCAACTGGCCAGAACAGTGCCTAGGCCGGATCTATCCCGCCGGATTATTCCCATCTTAACGGCGGCAGGCGGGCATTCGCCAGTCTTGGCGATCGCCTCCGCCACTTCCGCCACAGCCACCGAGTCATCCAGGCCCGAGATGCGCAGGTCTGCGCATTTCTCGGGCCTGGACACCACGACGTTATCCGCCCCGAGGGCGGCCCGCATTTTCTCCGCCAATAAGTCGGCCTTCCCGCTGCTAGAGGCCCCCGGGAGCACGAGAATTCGCGCCCCCGTCATGGCCGTCTTAAAGCTGAGGGCTGGGATGCCCATCTCCTCCAGGTCGATCTGGCCTTTGGCCCTGCGCAGCACATCCTCGTATGAGACCCCCTTGGCAATGGCTTCCGGCTGCAGTTTGAGCACCACCGCCGTAGTGTTAGGGGGTCGTAGGTTCCGCTTCCGCTTCCGCGGCGGTTTAGGCTTTGCAGCCTGCACCGCTTCAGCGGGGCCACTACGGGGCTTCGCCTTCCTCCGGGTCACGGTCGTCCAACCCTCCGTTGTACTCTCTACACCGGCAGCCGGTGGGGCAGGGCAAGTAGCGGGAGCCGCTCTCTGCTTTTTCCCCCCTTTGGCCTTGGACTTTCCTCCCCCACGCGGGATGGTGGGAGGGGGAGGCCCAGGGTCCTCAGATGCTGCCGGAGCAGCTGACTCCGCAGTGGAGCTTCTCCTTGACGCAGCCACCGGCTGGGCCTTGGAAGTCGAGGCCAGGGGTGGGCGGACATTCCTCGCAGGCAGGAGTCGTTCTTCCAACGCCTCCAGCCGGGCGTTAACCATTGTCCCCACCGCCTCTATGATGGAGCGTTTCAACGTCTCCGGCTCAAAGGGAGCACTTGGAGGCGGTGGGGTTCTCGTCTCGTCCGGGATTTGAGCGCTCCGGACCTCCGTCTGGAGCGTAGCCAGCTCGCCACGAAGGTGGGCTAGTTCCGCCCTTAGGCCGGCATTCTCCACCGCCAGCTTCTTCACCTCTGCGGCAGCGGCCGCCCTCTGGCTCAAGTGGAAGACTATATCGCCGAGGCCTTCGATCGCATCCTCCAGCCGCACAGTGTGCGACAACTTCAGAGCTTGCGCCTTCTCCGCCACATAAGAAATCTGGGCAAACCATTCGCCCGCCATCTCCTTCATCTGGTCCAGCGAGACCTCATCCTCCCGCACAAGCACTGGCGTTTCGGAGCGCTTTCGGGTACCAGTGTCCACCGGTGCACCTTTTAGGGTCGGCTTCCCCTGGGCGCCGCTCTGCTTTTGAAAGCGACCCTTCCTATCCCTAGCAGGGCCAGAGTCCTGCACTTTCGGCGCCTTTGGAGCCGGGCGGTTCTCATCGCTGGAGGCACCACCCGAGCTCGAGTCCTCATCAGGGCCGTGTCGGGGCCGTTTCTGGACAGAACCAGCATCCGACACCCGACTTTGCGGCCTCGAGAGGTCGTCTTCGCTGCACTGCAGCAGCGTCCCCGCAAGCTCGGCCCTTGCCCACGCCTCCTCATTTGTCGCAGACGCAGCTTTCCCCCCTTCGCTGCGTACTGCGCCAGTCGCCTTCTCCTTGGGAGCAGCCTGAAGCCGCTCTACCACCACCCTTGCAGTTGCACTGCGTTCCGCACCAACCATTTTATCCAGTCCGCTATGTTGTTCGAGTCCATTGTTCGAGCCAAGGTCAATCTTTTTGTTTTGTTTCATCATTTTTATTTTGTTACATGCCATATTAAGTCCCACGATTATGGGGGAAGTGGGGGTCCACCGGGACAGAGACCCCTGTATCCCGGTAACCCTTTATACGCCTGGGGGGCGGGAAGTACCCAGGGGGGGACCGCTAAGGGCTGGTGTCCGTTCCAGCCGCTCTTACGAGCACCCGGCGCCACGGACCGCAGCGCCGAGATCCACGGATTTTTTAGTGAGGTTTACTCCTCTCGGTCCGGCCGGTTAAGGCAGGACCCCCGGTTCTGAGTGGGCCGTGAGACATGTCCACGACACCCAAACAGAATAACGGGATCGCCCGACGTCGGCAAAGCCGAGTGCACTTGGCAAACGCGCCGCGCGAAACACACCGTCTCCTTTCGGAGCCTTCCATACATACATCACGCTTACGCGGTTCATCCATCACCTTTGGAGAAAGCATACACACATACATCCATCTCCTTTACCCCCCACCCCGGCGTCACCCGCGCCGCGCTACAGTCCTCTCTGTAAGCAGAGAGGAAAGAGAACGGCGCGAGCGACGCCTTACCACCCCGTCGCCGGTCTGCCCCCGACCCCCTCCGAAGAGAGTGCCAGAGGCAGACAAAACACGACTCCCCATGCCAGACTATTCGCCACCGTCGACCACCTCAACAGGGAAACTGAAGAGGTGGTCGGCGGTGCCCAGGGTGCACCACGAGGAGGTTGTCCGGCCTAGCACCCCTTTTTTTTTTTTTTTTTTTGTGGGAAAACCCTTTATGGGTCCCCTTCCACCTCGGGGGAGGCGGAAGGGGTATGTGGGAGTCCGGCAGTTGGCCGTATACCCACTAAAAACCCACGGTGTACCATCCTCCGCCTTTTTGTGGGGCGCCCGTGATCGCGATAGCAAATCTATCCGAGACGCCCCGGCGGACGGCCCAGCATTACGCCGGGCCTCCGGCGCTAAAGGGAGACGGCCTGGTACAACCCCAGCCGTCTCCCAGACCGCCGAAACCGTGCAATAGGTGATGGTCCCCCCGGACCATCACCCTGGTTTCGGCTAGTGGGGTGGAAGGAGGCGGTCGAAACGCCTCCTTCTCCTCCCCACGCGTCTGCGCCGGAGCGGATCTGCCAGGGGATCCTCCTCCCTGGCCCGCTCCGCAGTCTCCTTCTGCGCCATCACCACTTCGCAGAAGGAGACCATCGCCTCCCATGACCTGTCACTTTCGAGCATACCTTGGACTACGCTCGGCAGTGACAGGTCCCCTCCAACCGCCGCCATCAGAGTGTGGCGCTCCTGCTCCCAGGCCGCACACTCCTCCAGAGTGTGCTGCGCTGAGTCCACCTCCGCACCGCACTCATGGCAGGCAGCGGTGGGCTCCCTTCTGGCTATTCTGTGCAGATACCATCCGAAACAGCCATGTCCAGACAGTACCTGCACAAGCCGAAATGTTAGGGAGCCCTTCCTCCTCTCGCACCACCCTTTCAGGACCGGGCGAACCGCTTCTATGGTGCGGATCCCATAGTTGTGGTTCGCCAGGTCCTCCGTCCATCGCCGCAGCGATTCCGCCTGCGCCCGACGTCTGGTTCCGACGATCTCCTCAAACGTCGGGCGCTCTCCCGCTGCTTTCCTCGCCGCCGTCATTGTATAAACGGCGGCGAGCACCTCCGCCTCCAATTCCCACGGGGGGGAGCCTGCCAATACACAGGCTGCCCCCGCGGATACCGTCCGGTATCCTCTGATCGCCCTCAGTGCCACCGTCCGCTGCGCCCTGCGCAGCTGGGTTCTGTTATGGGCACTGAGGGCATCCACCCATACTGGCGCCCCGTAGAGCGCCATACTGCGGACCACCCCCGCATATAGGCGGCGACAGGTGGCCCCTGGCCCCCCTGAATTCGGCAGGAGACGGCCAAGTGCCGCCGCCGCTCCGACCAGCTTGGGTGCCAAGCTGCGGAAGTGGTCCTCGAACCGCCACCTCCCGTCCAGCTGGAGGCCCAGATATTTCATCTGGGCCCTTACTGCGACCCTCACCCCCGCCACTTCGATGGCCGCCCCAGGGGGTGGCCCGCACCGAGGCCCATGGAATAGCATGGCCTCGGTTTTCTCCAGCGCTACCCGGAGCCCCAGGGCCCTGATGCGGTCGACCACCAGGAGCGTTCCCACCGTTGCCAGCCGCTCCACCTCCCTCCAGGACCCTCCTCGGGCCATGACTAGGGTGTCGTCCGCGTAGCAAATGACGCGCATCCCCGGGAGGAGCGCGCCACGGAGCACCCAGTCATAGCCCAGGTTCCACAGTAACGGCCCCAACACCGACCCCTGTGGAACCCCGCATTCAACCCGCCGCCGGACCAACGCCCCCCGCCTATCGATGAAGGCAACCTCCCTCCCTCGGAGGTATCCCTCCAACAGCCGCCGCAGGTATGGGGGCACTCCATGAAAGCGGAGCGCCGCCCGAATAACCTCGAAGGGCAGGCTGTTGAAGGCGTTAGCGATGTCTAAGGACACCGCTAACACCCTTTCCCCTTGTGAGGTTGCCTCCGTCGTCCAATTTTTCAGGGCCATTAGGGCGTCCGTTGTGGAACGCCCAGCCCTGAATCCGAACTGGTCTTCGGACAAGTCCGGTCCCGCCTCCGTGATATGCTGTACGACACGGGAAGCCACGATTCTCTCGAATGCCTTCCCCGTGTCGTCCAGCAGCACAATTGGCCTGAAGGCCGAGGGGCAGTCCGCCTGACGGCCTGGTTTCTGCCATAGGCAGAGGCGGCCCTCTTTCCAGAGCTTCGGGAATTGCCCAGATGTTAGACATCGGTCAAATAAATCCCGAAGCTCTCCACCCATGTGCTTCAGGGCTAGACCGAGCACTTTGCTCGGCACACCGTCCGGGCCCGGCGCGCTTCGCTTGCGGCGCAGGCGATCCTCTACCACCGCCATTTCCTCCTCAGAGACTGGTGGAATAGGGGCGGCCTCTACTACACCCACCTCGACAGGAGCGGGCATGGGTGGTGGGGAGAAATCCGGACAGTCGGGGAAGAGCGCCTCGATGACGCCCACCAGCAATTCCGGCTGGAGCGTTTCCGTCACGGGGGGAGCCTGGCCGGAGAATTTGTTCCGCGCCGCGCGGTAGGGCCGCCCCCACGGATCCGCATCCAGCCCGGCTAGCGTCTCCTTCCATCCCCCCTCCTTTGCCTGGATTATGGCCAGCTGTAGAGCCCTCTTGCACTCTTTGTATCGCCCATACAGCCGGCCCTCCTCCTGCAGATCCCGAATCCTCCACCGGCGACAGTGCCCATACTCTCTCCTCGCCGCCGAGCAGGATATGCGGAGGTCGGCGATTTGGGCCGTCCACCAAAACACCGCTTTCCTCGGGGGGCGACGCCTTGCCCGCGGCATGGCCGCGTTACATATCGCCGTGATGGCGTTGCGGAATCGACCGGCGAGCCCTTCCACCTCCTCCGACCCAGCGGCGACACTAGGGCGACACCAGCTCTGGACAATGGCCGCCTCCTCCGCCATCTCCCGGTCTAGGCGGGACAGCACCCAGCGCGGAAATACCGCATTTCCCCGGGGTTGGGGCGGTGAGGCATTCCTAGGGGTGGAGATCTCAAACCTAATGTAGGCGTGGTCTGATAGGGTCTCCACCCCCTCCATCACGCGCCAGCCGCAGACACGGCGTGCAACAACGGGTGTGGCGAACGATATGTCCACCACCGACCCCCCCGACTGCCGCACACACGTATGTGCCGTCCCCGTGTTAAGGAGGGACAGTCCGGACTCGACTGCCCACTCCTCCACGGCCGCACCGCGAGGGTCCGTCCGCGCCTCTCCCCACGCCCTGGATTTTGCGTTTAGGTCACCCATTAAGATGACCGGGAGAGGCGCCATCCTCCTCACGACTGGGCCCAGGGTGTCCAGAAACACCTCCAGTTCCCGCAGCGGCCTATTGGGGGAAAAGTATGTGCCCACAATTGCATACTGCCCCCATTTGGCCGCCACATACCCATCCCCCCTCTCACTAGTGATAAGAGGGACCCCCTCCGGCCTGCTGATTATGGCCACGGAGCCGCTCAGATCCCCAACCCAATTGGATCGAGTTGGGACAGAGTACGGCTCTGCTGCGACGACAATGTCGATGTTCCACTCCGCCATGGACTGCATGAGCAAATCTTGAGCCCCGGCGGAGTGGTTCAGGTTCGTCTGGAGGACACTGGATTTGTCACACATTAGTGCTCCATTCCAGTGTCCTCGGGCCTGTGACCGCCGTCTGAAGCCGTTTCCCTTGTCCGAGGGGAAGCCCTACCCTTGGTGGAGGGAGGATGGCAGCTCTTCCCCCCCATCAGGTGATTTGAGGGCTTCTTCGCGTCCGAGCACACCGCACAATGCAGTTCGGCGCTGCAGGCCGCCAGTCTGTGGCCAGCCTTTCCACACCGGAAGCACAGGCTGTCTCTCGCTACCGTCGAGGGGCACAATGGGCGCGTGTGCCCAATGCCCATGCACTTATAGCATCGCATGGGCAAAACGTCCAGTGCTAAGACCCTCGCAGAACTCCACCCTATCAGGAAGCGGCCTGCCCCAACCAGAGCCTTCGCTGCGGCAATCGGGCAGGACATAAATATACTGCCCTCGCCCCCGTTGCCGGTGCGAATCTCCCCTGCCCTGATTTGTGCCGGCAGGCAGCCCCCCTTCATGGCGGCCGCTGCGACCACCTCCTCCTTTGTGATGGAGTCGTCAAGACCCGGCCTAGCACCCCTAACCTAACCTAACCTAACCTAACCTAACCTTTTTTTTTTTTTTTTTTTTTTTTTTTTCGAGGGGAAATGCATTTACGCATCCCACACGAGCCCGGGGGGGCCCAGGTGGGTATGTGGGACTACCGGGTGGAGCCCGGACTACCCACTAAAACCCCTCGCTGTACCCTCTTAGCCGCGAGTGCCGAGGACCCGAGCTCACGTTGCCGCTTCCAATCACGTCCCCTGCACGGCTCTGGCCTTAACAGGCCTCCTCTCTGGGTGGTCTAAAGGACCACCCACTCCGGCCTAGTGGCGCTGTGTTGGTACAGGCAACACAGCGCCCCCTCTCGAGCCCCTGAACGGACGACAGACACCCCCGTGTCTGCCGTCTTAGGGCTCAGGAGTCGCGTAGGTCACTGGGTGACCATCGCGTCTCCTACTTGTGCGGCTGTAGTAGCCGCAGGGTGGGAGGGCTTCGCCGGGGCCTTGGGCCCAGCAGTGCCCTTCGCTTTCCTGCCCTTGGCCGGCGCAGGAGCGCAGGCCGGGCCTCCGAGCCTGTGGGCAGCTGGCCTGCTCGACGCCGCGCACACTATACAGTGCGGCGCGGCGGAGCATCCCTCGCTCTTGTGGCCCAGCTGCCCGCATCGGAAGCAAGCCTCTCCTCTGTCTACCTCTGCGGTGCACTGCTCCCGTACGTGCCCTGCCTCTAGGCAACGGAAGCACCGCAGAGGTTTAATCGGCAGTAGTTTCACCCTGGCCGAGGACCACCCAACTTGGAGTCGGTCAGCCCCGGTCACTTTGACGGCCGCACCGACGGGACACCTTATCAAAACGGTGCCCACTCCGGACCTGTCCCTCCGGATTACTCCCACCTTTATGGCGGAGGGCAGGCATTCACCAACCTTGGCGACCGCCTCCGCTATATCCGCCGCTTTGATCGAGTCGTCCAGACCCGAGATGCGCAGATCAGCGCACTTCTCGGGCCTGGACACCACAACGTCCTCGGCGCCCAAAACCTCACGCATTTTTGCTGCGAGGAGGTCGGCCTTTTCGCCGCTGTCGACCCCCGGGAGCTCGAGTAATCGAGCCCCGGTTACAGCCGTTCTAAACGACACGGCTGGGATGCCGAGATCAGCCAGGTCGAACTGTCCTCTGGCTTTGAGGAACAAGCTCTCGTACGTTACCCCCTTGGCCGCCGCGTCCGGCTGCAGCTTAAGTGCTACAGCCGACGTGCGAGGGGGTCTCAGTCTCGGCTTTTTTGGCTTTGCAGCCCGTGCAACCGGTGCGGGGCCGGTGCCGGACTTGCCTTTCCGCCGCGTCACGGTGGTCCAGCCCACTGCTGGCTCCACCGGCTCCACCGGAGCCGCCGCCGACGGATTGGGGTCCGCCGGAGTGGCCTTCCTCATCTTCTTCTTGCCCTTCCCCTTGGGCCTCCCGCCCTCGCGCGGGACCGTGGCAGGGGGAGGTACAAGACCATCAGAGGCTGCGGAAGCAGCCGGCTCCGTTGCGGAGCTCCGCCTTGTGGCCGATCCCAGAGGCGGGCGTAAGCGCGCCTCCGGTAGCAGTCGGTCCTCTATTGCCGCCATTCGGCCGTCGACCAGGTTCC
Source organism: Notodonta dromedarius (assembly GCA_905147325.1). Lineage (NCBI taxonomy): Eukaryota > Metazoa > Arthropoda > Insecta > Lepidoptera > Notodontidae > Notodonta > Notodonta dromedarius. The sequence goes on along the minus strand of LR990173.1, from coordinate 11,599,418 downwards.
CCACCGCCTCAACGATGGAGCGCTTAAGCGTCTCCAGCTCAAGCGGAGCAATTGGAGGCGGGGGGGCACGCGTCTCACCCGGGGTCTTCGCACTCCGGACTTCAGTCCGAAGCGCTGCTATTTCGCGGCGAAGCTCGTCCAGTTCGGCCTTTAGGCCGAGATTCCTCTTGGCCGCCTTTTTTCGTGCGGCCTCCGAGGCAATCAGCTTATCGCACATCTCGAGCACAATTTTGCCGATAGCCCTGGTCGTGTCCTCCAGCCGCGCAACGAGCAAGGGCTCCTTGTGGAGCGACTCATCCGCAATGTCGTTGACCTCATGCAGCCAGCTGTACACCTCGTCCGTCATTTCCTGCGGCGAAGGTTCCTCTTCCGCAGAGGTCTCAGGCCGGTCCGGCTCTGCAGCAACCTCCCTAGCCCCGGCCTTAGCCAGGCCCAAGTCCTCCTTTGTTATGGGTCGCTTCTTAAAGCGACCCTTCCTGTCCCTGCTTGGGCCAGGGGAGGAGCGACCGCGGCCGCTCTTCCCGTCCCGCACCTTTGGGGCCTTCGATGCCGGTAGGTCATCGTCGCCAGAGGAGCCACTTTCGCCCCTGTCCTCGCCCGTGTAGCTCCGGGGCCTTTTTTGGGCACACCCAGCATTGGACACCCGACTTTGCGGCCTCGAGAGGTCATCCTCGCTGCACTGTAGCAACGTCCCCGCAAGCTCGGCTCTTGCCCACGCTCTGCGGTTAGCCTCCTCCTCCTTGTCTTTCGCAGACGCAGCCTTCCCCCCTTCGCTACGTACTGCACCAGTCACCTTCTCCTTGGGAGCAGCCTGAAGCCGCTCTACCACCACCCTCGCGGATGCACTGCATCCCGCACCATCCAACTTGTCCAAATCGGTAAGCTTCGGTCCTTTATTCGCGCCAAGGTCTGTCTTTTTTTTATTGTCCGTCATTTTGTTTGTCTTTTTTTGTTCCATCTTTGTTCCCACGATAATGGGGGAAGTGGGGGTCCACCGGGACAGAGACCCCTGTATCCCGGTAACCTTTTATACGCCTGGGGGGCGGGAAGTACCCAGGGGGGGACCGCTAAGGGCTGGTGTGCGTTCCAGCCGCTCTTGCGAGCACCCGGCGCCACGGACCGCAGCGCCGAGATCCACGGATTTTTTTGTGAGGTTTACTCCTCTCGGTCCGGCCGGTTAAGGCAGGACCCCCGGTTCTGAGTGGGCCGTGAGACATGTCCACGACACCCAAACAGAGTAACGGGATCGCCCGACGTCGGCAGAGCCGAGTGCACTTGGCAAACGCGCCGCGCGAAACACACCGTCTCCTTTCGGAGCCTTCCATACATACATCACGCTTTCGTGGTTCATCCATCACCTTTGCCCTAAACACACACACAGACATCCATCCTCTTTACCCCCCGAAACCCCTTACCCCCCAACCCCTGCGCCGCCCGCGCCGCGCTACAGTCCTCTCTGAAAGCAGAGAGGTACCGAGAGCGGCGCGAGCGACGCATTACCCCCCCCGTCGCCGGTCTGCCCCCGACACCCTCCGAAGAGAGTGCCAGAGGCAGGCAAAACGCGACTCCCAATGCCAGACTATTCGCCACCGTCGACCACCTCAACAGGGAAACTGAAGAGGTGGTCGGCGGTGCCCAGGGTGCACCACGAGGAGGTTGTCCGGCCTAGCACCCCAACCTAACCTAACCTAACCTAACCTAACCTAACCTAACCTAACCTAACCTAACCTAACCTAACCTAACCCACACGTGTTTAGGACATTAATTCTCTTAACTCTTTCCCTAGTTAACCCATTGCTGTAAAATTTCATCCAGAGGTACCTTGTGGTCTCCTCCTTAGTTTCCGGTATAATTTTCATCTCGATTTTAAAAAAATTAGCTTAAACTTTGTCATTTTGTCGTAAATTTTTATTCTCTCTAAACCTAACCTAACCTAACTTGCAATAATTTTGCAATAATTTTGTATCTACCTACCTGATACTTACCAAGCTTGCTGGCGAGGTCCCTCGTGGTCTCCCTGCTGGTTCCTGGTATCTTGCTCCCCTAAATTCTCAATTTCCTGGAATAAAAGTTCTTAATTAGTGTTATATTTGTGTTAAATTTTCAGTTTTTTGCCCCCCCCCAATATTTTTGAACCCAACTAACGTCTCATTTTCGTTTTATTGCATCCCCCCCGACGCCCCGCTTCCAACGAGGTGTCGCTGGAGTCCGTAGCTGCATAAAAAATTTTCACTTCATACATTTTGTTCTACGAAAAGTTTACTTAAGCGCTCCGTGCGCGCAGTACATTTCACACGTGTTTAGGACATTAATTCTCTTAACTCTTTCCCTAGTTAACCCATTGCTGTAAAATTTCATCCAGAGGTACCTTGTGGTCTCCTCCTTAGTTTCCGGTATAATTTTCATCTCGATTTTAAAAAAATTAGCTTAAACTTTGTCATTTTGTCGTAAATTTTTATTCTCTCTAAACCTAACCTAACCTAACTTGCAATAATTTTGCAATAATTTTGTATCTACCTACCTGATACTTACCAAGCTTGCTGGCGAGGTCCCTCGTGGTCTCCCTGCTGGTTCCTGGTATCTTGCTCCCCTAAATTCTCAATTTCCTGGAATAAAAGTTCTTAATTAGTGTTATATTTGTGTTAAATTTTCAGTTTTTTGCCCCCCCCCCAATATTTTTGAACCCAACTAACGTCTTATTTTCGTTTTATTGCATCCCCCCCGACGCCCCGCTTCCAACGAGGTGTCGCTGGAGTCCGTAGCTGCATAAAAAATTTTCACTTCATACATTTTGTTCTACGAAAAGTTTACTTAAGCGCTCCGTGCGCGCAGTACATTTCACACGTGTTTAGGACATTAATTCTCTTAACTCTTTCCCTAGTTAACCCATTGCTGTAAAATTTCATCCAGAGGTACCTTGTGGTCTCCTCCTTAGTTTCCGGTATAATTTTCATCTCGATTTTAAAAAAATTAGCTTAAACTTTGTCATTTTGTCGTAAATTTTTATTCTCTCTAAACCTAACCTAACCTAACTTGCAATAATTTTGCAATAATTTTGTATCTACCTACCTGATACTTACCAAGCTTGCTGGCGAGGTCCCTCGTGGTCTCCCTGCTGGTTCCTGGTATCTTGCTCCCCTAAATTCTCAATTTCCTGGAATAAAAGTTCTTAATTAGTGTTATATTTGTGTTAAATTTTCAGTTTTTTGCCCCCCCCCAATATTTTTGAACCCAACTAACGTCTCATTTTCGTTTTATTGCATCCCCCCCGACGCCCCGCTTCCAACGAGGTGTCGCTGGAGTCCGTAGCTGCATAAAAAATTTTCACTTCATACATTTTGTTCTACGAAAAGTTTACTTAAGCGCTCCGTGCGCGCAGTACATTTCACACGTGTTTAGGACATTAATTCTCTTAACTCTTTCCCTAGTTAACCCATTGCTGTAAAATTTCATCCAGAGGTACCTTGTGGTCTCCTCCTTAGTTTCCGGTATAATTTTCATCTCGATTTTAAAAAAATTAGCTTAAACTTTGTCATTTTGTCGTAAATTTTTATTCTCTCTAAACCTAACCTAACCTAACTTGCAATAATTTTGCAATAATTTTGTATCTACCTACCTGATACTTACCAAGCTTGCTGGCGAGGTCCCTCGTGGTCTCCCTGCTGGTTCCTGGTATCTTGCTCCCCTAAATTCTCAATTTCCTGGAATAAAAGTTCTTAATTAGTGTTATATTTGTGTTAAATTTTCAGTTTTTTGCCCCCCCCCAATATTTTTGAACCCAACTAACGTCTCATTTTCGTTTTATTGCATCCCCCCCGACGCCCCGCTTCCAACGAGGTGTCGCTGGAGTCCGTAGCTGCATAAAAAATTTTCACTTCATACATTTTGTTCTACGAAAAGTTTACTTAAGCGCTCCGTGCGCGCAGTACATTTCACACGTGTTTAGGACATTAATTCTCTTAACTCTTTCCCTAGTTAACCCATTGCTGTAAAATTTCATCCAGAGGTACCTTGTGGTCTCCTCCTTAGTTTCCGGTATAATTTTCATCTCGATTTTAAAAAAATTAGCTTAAACTTTGTCATTTTGTCGTAAATTTTTATTCTCTCTAAACCTAACCTAACCTAACTTGCAATAATTTTGCAATAATTTTGTATCTACCTACCTGATACTTACCAAGCTTGCTGGCGAGGTCCCTCGTGGTCTCCCTGCTGGTTCCTGGTATCTTGCTCCCCTAAATTCTCAATTTCCTGGAATAAAAGTTCTTAATTAGTGTTATATTTGTGTTAAATTTTCAGTTTTTTGCCCCCCCCCCAATATTTTTGAACCCAACTAACGTCTCATTTTCGTTTTATTGCATCCCCCCCGACGCCCCGCTTCCAACGAGGTGTCGCTGGAGTCCGTAGCTGCATAAAAAATTTTCACTTCATACATTTTGTTCTACGAAAAGTTTACTTAAGCGCTCCGTGCGCGCAGTACATTTCACACGTGTTTAGGACATTAATTCTCTTAACTCTTTCCCTAGTTAACCCATTGCTGTAAAATTTCATCCAGAGGTACCTTGTGGTCTCCTCCTTAGTTTCCGGTATAATTTTCATCTCGATTTTAAAAAAATTAGCTTAAACTTTGTCATTTTGTCGTAAATTTTTATTCTCTCTAAACCTAACCTAACCTAACTTGCAATAATTTTGCAATAATTTTGTATCTACCTACCTGATACTTACCAAGCTTGCTGGCGAGGTCCCTCGTGGTCTCCCTGCTGGTTCCTGGTATCTTGCTCCCCTAAATTCTCAATTTCCTGGAATAAAAGTTCTTAATTAGTGTTATATTTGTGTTAAATTTTCAGTTTTTTGCCCCCCCCCAATATTTTTGAACCCAACTAACGTCTCATTTTCGTTTTATTGCATCCCCCCCGACGCCCCGCTTCCAACGAGGTGTCGCTGGAGTCCGTAGCTGCATAAAAAATTTTCACTTCATACATTTTGTTCTACGAAAAGTTTACTTAAGCGCTCCGTGCGCGCAGTACATTTCACACGTGTTTAGGACATTAATTCTCTTAACTCTTTCCCTAGTTAACCCATTGCTGTAAAATTTCATCCAGAGGTACCTTGTGGTCTCCTCCTTAGTTTCCGGTATAATTTTCATCTCGATTTTAAAAAAATTAGCTTAAACTTTGTCATTTTGTCGTAAATTTTTATTCTCTCTAAACCTAACCTAACCTAACTTGCAATAATTTTGCAATAATTTTGTATCTACCTACCTGATACTTACCAAGCTTGCTGGCGAGGTCCCTCGTGGTCTCCCTGCTGGTTCCTGGTATCTTGCTCCCCTAAATTCTCAATTTCCTGGAATAAAAGTTCTTAATTAGTGTTATATTTGTGTTAAATTTTCAGTTTTTTGCCCCCCCCCAATATTTTTGAACCCAACTAACGTCTCATTTTCGTTTTATTGCATCCCCCCCGACGCCCCGCTTCCAACGAGGTGTCGCTGGAGTCCGTAGCTGCATAAAAAATTTTCACTTCATACATTTTGTTCTACGAAAAGTTTACTTAAGCGCTCCGTGCGCGCAGTACATTTCACACGTGTTTAGGACATTAATTCTCTTAACTCTTTCCCTAGTTAACCCATTGCTGTAAAATTTCATCCAGAGGTACCTTGTGGTCTCCTCCTTAGTTTCCGGTATAATTTTCATCTCGATTTTAAAAAAATTAGCTTAAACTTTGTCATTTTGTCGTAAATTTTTATTCTCTCTAAACCTAACCTAACCTAACTTGCAATAATTTTGCAATAATTTTGTATCTACCTACCTGATACTTACCAAGCTTGCTGGCGAGGTCCCTCGTGGTCTCCCTGCTGGTTCCTGGTATCTTGCTCCCCTAAATTCTCAATTTCCTGGAATAAAAGTTCTTAATTAGTGTTATATTTGTGTTAAATTTTCAGTTTTTTGCCCCCCCCCAATATTTTTGAACCCAACTAACGTCTCATTTTCGTTTTATTGCATCCCCCCCGACGCCCCGCTTCCAACGAGGTGTCGCTGGAGTCCGTAGCTGCATAAAAAATTTTCACTTCATACATTTTGTTCTACGAAAAGTTTACTTAAGCGCTCCGTGCGCGCAGTACATTTCACACGTGTTTAGGACATTAATTCTCTTAACTCTTTCCCTAGTTAACCCATTGCTGTAAAATTTCATCCAGAGGTACCTTGTGGTCTCCTCCTTAGTTTCCGGTATAATTTTCATCTCGATTTTAAAAAAATTAGCTTAAACTTTGTCATTTTGTCGTAAATTTTTATTCTCTCTAAACCTAACCTAACCTAACTTGCAATAATTTTGCAATAATTTTGTATCTACCTACCTGATACTTACCAAGCTTGCTGGCGAGGTCCCTCGTGGTCTCCCTGCTGGTTCCTGGTATCTTGCTCCCCTAAATTCTCAATTTCCTGGAATAAAAGTTCTTAATTAGTGTTATATTTGTGTTAAATTTTCAGTTTTTTGCCCCCCCCCCAATATTTTTGAACCCAACTAACGTCTCATTTTCGTTTTATTGCATCCCCCCCGACGCCCCGCTTCCAACGAGGTGTCGCTGGAGTCCGTAGCTGCATAAAAAATTTTCACTTCATACATTTTGTTCTACGAAAAGTTTACTTAAGCGCTCCGTGCGCGCAGTACATTTCACACGTGTTTAGGACATTAATTCTCTTAACTCTTTCCCTAGTTAACCCATTGCTGTAAAATTTCATCCAGAGGTACCTTGTGGTCTCCTCCTTAGTTTCCGGTATAATTTTCATCTCGATTTTAAAAAAATTAGCTTAAACTTTGTCATTTTGTCGTAAATTTTTATTCTCTCTAAACCTAACCTAACCTAACTTGCAATAATTTTGCAATAATTTTGTATCTACCTACCTGATACTTACCAAGCTTGCTGGCGAGGTCCCTCGTGGTCTCCCTGCTGGTTCCTGGTATCTTGCTCCCCTAAATTCTCAATTTCCTGGAATAAAAGTTCTTAATTAGTGTTATATTTGTGTTAAATTTTCAGTTTTTTGCCCCCCCCCCAATATTTTTGAACCCAACTAACGTCTCATTTTCGTTTTATTGCATCCCCCCCGACGCCCCGCTTCCAACGAGGTGTCGCTGGAGTCCGTAGCTGCATAAAAAATTTTCACTTCATACATTTTGTTCTACGAAAAGTTTACTTAAGCGCTCCGTGCGCGCAGTACATTTCACACGTGTTTAGGACATTAATTCTCTTAACTCTTTCCCTAGTTAACCCATTGCTGTAAAATTTCATCCAGAGGTACCTTGTGGTCTCCTCCTTAGTTTCCGGTATAATTTTCATCTCGATTTTAAAAAAATTAGCTTAAACTTTGTCATTTTGTCGTAAATTTTTATTCTCTCTAAACCTAACCTAACCTAACTTGCAATAATTTTGCAATAATTTTGTATCTACCTACCTGATACTTACCAAGCTTGCTGGCGAGGTCCCTCGTGGTCTCCCTGCTGGTTCCTGGTATCTTGCTCCCCTAAATTCTCAATTTCCTGGAATAAAAGTTCTTAATTAGTGTTATATTTGTGTTAAATTTTCAGTTTTTTGCCCCCCCCCAATATTTTTGAACCCAACTAACGTCTCATTTTCGTTTTATTGCATCCCCCCCGACGCCCCGCTTCCAACGAGGTGTCGCTGGAGTCCGTAGCTGCATAAAAAATTTTCACTTCATACATTTTGTTCTACGAAAAGTTTACTTAAGCGCTCCGTGCGCGCAGTACATTTCACACGTGTTTAGGACATTAATTCTCTTAACTCTTTCCCTAGTTAACCCATTGCTGTAAAATTTCATCCAGAGGTACCTTGTGGTCTCCTCCTTAGTTTCCGGTATAATTTTCATCTCGATTTTAAAAAAATTAGCTTAAACTTTGTCATTTTGTCGTAAATTTTTATTCTCTCTAAACCTAACCTAACCTAACTTGCAATAATTTTGCAATAATTTTGTATCTACCTACCTGATACTTACCAAGCTTGCTGGCGAGGTCCCTCGTGGTCTCCCTGCTGGTTCCTGGTATCTTGCTCCCCTAAATTCTCAATTTCCTGGAATAAAAGTTCTTAATTAGTGTTATATTTGTGTTAAATTTTCAGTTTTTTGCCCCCCCCCAATATTTTTGAACCCAACTAACGTCTCATTTTCGTTTTATTGCATCCCCCCCGACGCCCCGCTTCCAACGAGGTGTCGCTGGAGTCCGTAGCTGCATAAAAAATTTTCACTTCATACATTTTGTTCTACGAAAAGTTTACTTAAGCGCTCCGTGCGCGCAGTACATTTCACACGTGTTTAGGACATTAATTCTCTTAACTCTTTCCCTAGTTAACCCATTGCTGTAAAATTTCATCCAGAGGTACCTTGTGGTCTCCTCCTTAGTTTCCGGTATAATTTTCATCTCGATTTTAAAAAAATTAGCTTAAACTTTGTCATTTTGTCGTAAATTTTTATTCTCTCTAAACCTAACCTAACCTAACTTGCAATAATTTTGCAATAATTTTGTATCTACCTACCTGATACTTACCAAGCTTGCTGGCGAGGTCCCTCGTGGTCTCCCTGCTGGTTCCTGGTATCTTGCTCCCCTAAATTCTCAATTTCCTGGAATAAAAGTTCTTAATTAGTGTTATATTTGTGTTAAATTTTCAGTTTTTTGCCCCCCCCCAATATTTTTGAACCCAACTAACGTCTCATTTTCGTTTTATTGCATCCCCCCCGACGCCCCGCTTCCAACGAGGTGTCGCTGGAGTCCGTAGCTGCATAAAAAATTTTCACTTCATACATTTTGTTCTACGAAAAGTTTACTTAAGCGCTCCGTGCGCGCAGTACATTTCACACGTGTTTAGGACATTAATTCTCTTAACTCTTTCCCTAGTTAACCCATTGCTGTAAAATTTCATCCAGAGGTACCTTGTGGTCTCCTCCTTAGTTTCCGGTATAATTTTCATCTCGATTTTAAAAAAATTAGCTTAAACTTTGTCATTTTGTCGTAAATTTTTATTCTCTCTAAACCTAACCTAACCTAACTTGCAATAATTTTGCAATAATTTTGTATCTACCTACCTGATACTTACCAAGCTTGCTGGCGAGGTCCCTCGTGGTCTCCCTGCTGGTTCCTGGTATCTTGCTCCCCTAAATTCTCAATTTCCTGGAATAAAAGTTCTTAATTAGTGTTATATTTGTGTTAAATTTTCAGTTTTTTGCCCCCCCCCCAATATTTTTGAACCCAACTAACGTCTCATTTTCGTTTTATTGCATCCCCCCCGACGCCCCGCTTCCAACGAGGTGTCGCTGGAGTCCGTAGCTGCATAAAAAATTTTCACTTCATACATTTTGTTCTACGAAAAGTTTACTTAAGCGCTCCGTGCGCGCAGTACATTTCACACGTGTTTAGGACATTAATTCTCTTAACTCTTTCCCTAGTTAACCCATTGCTGTAAAATTTCATCCAGAGGTACCTTGTGGTCTCCTCCTTAGTTTCCGGTATAATTTTCATCTCGATTTTAAAAAAATTAGCTTAAACTTTGTCATTTTGTCGTAAATTTTTATTCTCTCTAAACCTAACCTAACCTAACTTGCAATAATTTTGCAATAATTTTGTATCTACCTACCTGATACTTACCAAGCTTGCTGGCGAGGTCCCTCGTGGTCTCCCTGCTGGTTCCTGGTATCTTGCTCCCCTAAATTCTCAATTTCCTGGAATAAAAGTTCTTAATTAGTGTTATATTTGTGTTAAATTTTCAGTTTTTTGCCCCCCCCCAATATTTTTGAACCCAACTAACGTCTCATTTTCGTTTTATTGCATCCCCCCCGACGCCCCGCTTCCAACGAGGTGTCGCTGGAGTCCGTAGCTGCATAAAAAATTTTCACTTCATACATTTTGTTCTACGAAAAGTTTACTTAAGCGCTCCGTGCGCGCAGTACATTTCACACGTGTTTAGGACATTAATTCTCTTAACTCTTTCCCTAGTTAACCCATTGCTGTAAAATTTCATCCAGAGGTACCTTGTGGTCTCCTCCTTAGTTTCCGGTATAATTTTCATCTCGATTTTAAAAAAATTAGCTTAAACTTTGTCATTTTGTCGTAAATTTTTATTCTCTCTAAACCTAACCTAACCTAACTTGCAATAATTTTGCAATAATTTTGTATCTACCTACCTGATACTTACCAAGCTTGCTGGCGAGGTCCCTCGTGGTCTCCCTGCTGGTTCCTGGTATCTTGCTCCCCTAAATTCTCAATTTCCTGGAATAAAAGTTCTTAATTAGTGTTATATTTGTGTTAAATTTTCAGTTTTTTGCCCCCCCCCAATATTTTTGAACCCAACTAACGTCTCATTTTCGTTTTATTGCATCCCCCCCGACGCCCCGCTTCCAACGAGGTGTCGCTGGAGTCCGTAGCTGCATAAAAAATTTTCACTTCATACATTTTGTTCTACGAAAAGTTTACTTAAGCGCTCCGTGCGCGCAGTACATTTCACACGTGTTTAGGACATTAATTCTCTTAACTCTTTCCCTAGTTAACCCATTGCTGTAAAATTTCATCCAGAGGTACCTTGTGGTCTCCTCCTTAGTTTCCGGTATAATTTTCATCTCGATTTTAAAAAAATTAGCTTAAACTTTGTCATTTTGTCGTAAATTTTTATTCTCTCTAAACCTAACCTAACCTAACTTGCAATAATTTTGCAATAATTTTGTATCTACCTACCTGATACTTACCAAGCTTGCTGGCGAGGTCCCTCGTGGTCTCCCTGCTGGTTCCTGGTATCTTGCTCCCCTAAATTCTCAATTTCCTGGAATAAAAGTTCTTAATTAGTGTTATATTTGTGTTAAATTTTCAGTTTTTTGCCCCCCCCCCAATATTTTTGAACCCAACTAACGTCTCATTTTCGTTTTATTGCATCCCCCCCGACGCCCCGCTTCCAACGAGGTGTCGCTGGAGTCCGTAGCTGCATAAAAAATTTTCACTTCATACATTTTGTTCTACGAAAAGTTTACTTAAGCGCTCCGTGCGCGCAGTACATTTCACACGTGTTTAGGACATTAATTCTCTTAACTCTTTCCCTAGTTAACCCATTGCTGTAAAATTTCATCCAGAGGTACCTTGTGGTCTCCTCCTTAGTTTCCGGTATAATTTTCATCTCGATTTTAAAAAAATTAGCTTAAACTTTGTCATTTTGTCGTAAATTTTTATTCTCTCTAAACCTAACCTAACCTAACTTGCAATAATTTTGCAATAATTTTGTATCTACCTACCTGATACTTACCAAGCTTGCTGGCGAGGTCCCTCGTGGTCTCCCTGCTGGTTCCTGGTATCTTGCTCCCCTAAATTCTCAATTTCCTGGAATAAAAGTTCTTAATTAGTGTTATATTTGTGTTAAATTTTCAGTTTTTTGCCCCCCCCCAATATTTTTGAACCCAACTAACGTCTCATTTTCGTTTTATTGCATCCCCCCCGACGCCCCGCTTCCAACGAGGTGTCGCTGGAGTCCGTAGCTGCATAAAAAATTTTCACTTCATACATTTTGTTCTACGAAAAGTTTACTTAAGCGCTCCGTGCGCGCAGTACATTTCACACGTGTTTAGGACATTAATTCTCTTAACTCTTTCCCTAGTTAACCCATTGCTGTAAAATTTCATCCAGAGGTACCTTGTGGTCTCCTCCTTAGTTTCCGGTATAATTTTCATCTCGATTTTAAAAAAATTAGCTTAAACTTTGTCATTTTGTCGTAAATTTTTATTCTCTCTAAACCTAACCTAACCTAACTTGCAATAATTTTGCAATAATTTTGTATCTACCTACCTGATACTTACCAAGCTTGCTGGCGAGGTCCCTCGTGGTCTCCCTGCTGGTTCCTGGTATCTTGCTCCCCTAAATTCTCAATTTCCTGGAATAAAAGTTCTTAATTAGTGTTATATTTGTGTTAAATTTTCAGTTTTTTGCCCCCCCCAATATTTTTGAACCCAACTAACGTCTCATTTTCGTTTTATTGCATCCCCCCCGACGCCCCGCTTCCAACGAGGTGTCGCTGGAGTCCGTAGCTGCATAAAAAATTTTCACTTCATACATTTTGTTCTACGAAAAGTTTACTTAAGCGCTCCGTGCGCGCAGTACATTTCACACGTGTTTAGGACATTAATTCTCTTAACTCTTTCCCTAGTTAACCCATTGCTGTAAAATTTCATCCAGAGGTACCTTGTGGTCTCCTCCTTAGTTTCCGGTATAATTTTCATCTCGATTTTAAAAAAATTAGCTTAAACTTTGTCATTTTGTCGTAAATTTTTATTCTCTCTAAACCTAACCTAACCTAACTTGCAATAATTTTGCAATAATTTTGTATCTACCTACCTGATACTTACCAAGCTTGCTGGCGAGGTCCCTCGTGGTCTCCCTGCTGGTTCCTGGTATCTTGCTCCCCTAAATTCTCAATTTCCTGGAATAAAAGTTCTTAATTAGTGTTATATTTGTGTTAAATTTTCAGTTTTTTGCCCCCCCCCAATATTTTTGAACCCAACTAACGTCTCATTTTCGTTTTATTGCATCCCCCCCGACGCCCCGCTTCCAACGAGGTGTCGCTGGAGTCCGTAGCTGCATAAAAAATTTTCACTTCATACATTTTGTTCTACGAAAAGTTTACTTAAGCGCTCCGTGCGCGCAGTACATTTCACACGTGTTTAGGACATTAATTCTCTTAACTCTTTCCCTAGTTAACCCATTGCTGTAAAATTTCATCCAGAGGTACCTTGTGGTCTCCTCCTTAGTTTCCGGTATAATTTTCATCTCGATTTTAAAAAAATTAGCTTAAACTTTGTCATTTTGTCGTAAATTTTTATTCTCTCTAAACCTAACCTAACCTAACTTGCAATAATTTTGCAATAATTTTGTATCTACCTACCTGATACTTACCAAGCTTGCTGGCGAGGTCCCTCGTGGTCTCCCTGCTGGTTCCTGGTATCTTGCTCCCCTAAATTCTCAATTTCCTGGAATAAAAGTTCTTAATTAGTGTTATATTTGTGTTAAATTTTCAGTTTTTTGCCCCCCCCCCAATATTTTTGAACCCAACTAACGTCTCATTTTCGTTTTATTGCATCCCCCCCGACGCCCCGCTTCCAACGAGGTGTCGCTGGAGTCCGTAGCTGCATAAAAAATTTTCACTTCATACATTTTGTTCTACGAAAAGTTTACTTAAGCGCTCCGTGCGCGCAGTACATTTCACACGTGTTTAGGACATTAATTCTCTTAACTCTTTCCCTAGTTAACCCATTGCTGTAAAATTTCATCCAGAGGTACCTTGTGGTCTCCTCCTTAGTTTCCGGTATAATTTTCATCTCGATTTTAAAAAAATTAGCTTAAACTTTGTCATTTTGTCGTAAATTTTTATTCTCTCTAAACCTAACCTAACCTAACTTGCAATAATTTTGCAATAATTTTGTATCTACCTACCTGATACTTACCAAGCTTGCTGGCGAGGTCCCTCGTGGTCTCCCTGCTGGTTCCTGGTATCTTGCTCCCCTAAATTCTCAATTTCCTGGAATAAAAGTTCTTAATTAGTGTTATATTTGTGTTAAATTTTCAGTTTTTTGCCCCCCCCAATATTTTTGAACCCAACTAACGTCTCATTTTCGTTTTATTGCATCCCCCCCGACGCCCCGCTTCCAACGAGGTGTCGCTGGAGTCCGTAGCTGCATAAAAAATTTTCACTTCATACATTTTGTTCTACGAAAAGTTTACTTAAGCGCTCCGTGCGCGCAGTACATTTCACACGTGTTTAGGACATTAATTCTCTTAACTCTTTCCCTAGTTAACCCATTGCTGTAAAATTTCATCCAGAGGTACCTTGTGGTCTCCTCCTTAGTTTCCGGTATAATTTTCATCTCGATTTTAAAAAAATTAGCTTAAACTTTGTCATTTTGTCGTAAATTTTTATTCTCTCTAAACCTAACCTAACCTAACTTGCAATAATTTTGCAATAATTTTGTATCTACCTACCTGATACTTACCAAGCTTGCTGGCGAGGTCCCTCGTGGTCTCCCTGCTGGTTCCTGGTATCTTGCTCCCCTAAATTCTCAATTTCCTGGAATAAAAGTTCTTAATTAGTGTTATATTTGTGTTAAATTTTCAGTTTTTTGCCCCCCCCCAATATTTTTGAACCCAACTAACGTCTCATTTTCGTTTTATTGCATCCCCCCCGACGCCCCGCTTCCAACGAGGTGTCGCTGGAGTCCGTAGCTGCATAAAAAATTTTCACTTCATACATTTTGTTCTACGAAAAGTTTACTTAAGCGCTCCGTGCGCGCAGTACATTTCACACGTGTTTAGGACATTAATTCTCTTAACTCTTTCCCTAGTTAACCCATTGCTGTAAAATTTCATCCAGAGGTACCTTGTGGTCTCCTCCTTAGTTTCCGGTATAATTTTCATCTCGATTTTAAAAAAATTAGCTTAAACTTTGTCATTTTGTCGTAAATTTTTATTCTCTCTAAACCTAACCTAACCTAACTTGCAATAATTTTGCAATAATTTTGTATCTACCTACCTGATACTTACCAAGCTTGCTGGCGAGGTCCCTCGTGGTCTCCCTGCTGGTTCCTGGTATCTTGCTCCCCTAAATTCTCAATTTCCTGGAATAAAAGTTCTTAATTAGTGTTATATTTGTGTTAAATTTTCAGTTTTTTGCCCCCCCCCAATATTTTTGAACCCAACTAACGTCTCATTTTCGTTTTATTGCATCCCCCCCGACGCCCCGCTTCCAACGAGGTGTCGCTGGAGTCCGTAGCTTCATAAAAAATCGCCCCCCCACCCACCCATTTGAGGCTCACTACGTTGAATACGTAGTGGGCACAACATCATCCACATATTTCGGGAAAATTTCATTGAATTACAAAATTCAGAAATGGATTTAATTTAAATTTTACCGTAGGGATAGACCTTTGACGGCAAGCTTTGTAGCCTCTGAAAGCAGCAGCTATTACAACTTTAAAATATAAAAATTATTGCCCAACCATCATCAATATATATTTGACCAAAGTCCAATTCAATAACATCAGAATCCTTATTTACCCTATTATACTAGTCAATTTTAACACATTACCATGTTCCACTCCCCGCCGCATTCTCGTCGAGGTTCTTTGAGCCAAGACGCCCCCCGTACGAGCAATACTAGCCAGGAAGTCCCGATGGCCAGTAGGCCGATTAAACTAAATATTGAGATTCCGCAGACCCCCCGCTCCAAAAAGCCAATTCATGACGCACCACTTCTCTCATTTGACACTGAAGCTGTCCCCACTAGCGTCACGACTCACGACCTGACATTCACCCTTCCTCGCGCTCCAGAAGACCCTAGCGAACTTTGCTCTGCCCACGAAGCCGTCTTGGAGGTCAAGTCTGCTCTGGAAGGCCGGGCAGCTGGCAATATTAAAAAAGAGGTAAAGGAGCTCGTCATAGACAAACTACTCTTCCTCGAAAAACTTATTATCAGCCTAACTGACAAGAACCGCAGTCTCACCAGCAAACTTGACAAGCCGCTTTCAGGAGACCTCATAAACACACCGTCGAAATTCAGCCATAAAATCAACCACATTATAGACCAAAACACCGGCATTAGGCACATCGTAGAGCACGACCTCCGGAAGCAACTAAATGAGATGAAGCGGGACATCACCCGCATCAACAATACACTCGCAGAGGAAAAAGCCCAGGTAGCGCCGCTACTTGAGTCCATCGAACCCATGCGTCACCAAATGGCTGAAATCGCAGAGAGCACAGCAGCCACGATTGCTCCTCTCAAAGCAGCCGTAGACGAGCTCACCGACCAAATAAAGACAGGAACCCACCCCCTAACGCACAATAGCACCGTCAAACCAACATATGCAGAAACACTAAAAGTGCAACGTAATACGGTAGTTGTTCAATCATCCGATCCCAAAGACACCAGCGAGCAGCTGCTCCAAGAGATCAAGCAGGGTATTGATGTCATCGACCTAGGTGTAGGAGTGAACGCGATCAGAAAGGGAAAAGACTCCAAAATAGTCATTTCCCTGGACTCCGAAGAAGGGCGAAAGACGATCAAGACTGCCATAGCCAACCTCAACCCGAAATATAACATCACTGAACCAAACCCCAAAAAACCGCTCATACGACTATCTGGTGTCACTAGGGATATGACTGATGAAAGATTAATTGAGGCCATACCAGCACAGAACCGCCACCTACTGGGAGACGTATTAACCAATGAGACCATCAGAGTTCGGCGACGAACCAAGACCAGAAACAACCTGCAGAATAATGTAATCCTAGAAGTGGGCCCCAACACATGGAACCGCCTCAAGGACCGCCAGTTAAGAATAGGATATCAAATCATCCCAGCGTCTGATCAGTCCCCAATCAAACAATGCTATAAGTGCATGGAGTTCGGTCATGAGGCCAGATTTTGCGAGCGCTCTGCTGTCTGCGGTTGGTGCGCGGGCGAGCATGACACCAGGTCGTGCTCCCGTGAACCGCCGGCAAAGTGCTCCAATTGCAAAACGGGCAACAGCCACCCCGCTTACAGTGCCGAATGCCCAGAATGGTGCAAATATGACCGGTTGGCGAGATCGGTGATCAGCTACTGTTAACGCCGCGGTGGAAATTGGAAATAATGGCAACACTAGTTTTAACCTACGTATCGTACAATGCAACCTGGGTAAGGGTCTTGCAGCTACTCAAGAGTGTTTACACGAAGCGTCTCGCTTGGGCTATTCCATCTTGCTCCTGCAGGAACCTTACGTAGGGAGAAACGGTATCCTCTCAATTGCCTCACATTCTGTATTCCAAAAACACACCGGTCAAAAGCCAGTGAAATCAGCCATCGTCGTTGTAAATAGAGGGATTAGAGTAGTGGATCTGCCTGACATCAGCAACGAAAACATTATGTGCGTCCGGGTTGAACATAACAACATAAAATTGGGGCTAATTTCGGTATACTTTGAAGGTACCGAAAGCATTGATTTGTATTTAGAACAAGTTCACCGAGCCCTCAGCCATATAGGAACAAAGAATGTCATCATATCAGGTGACATTAACGCTAAAAGTTACATGTGGGGTGAAAGAGAAGACGACGCCCGCGGAATATCTTTCACGGAATTCCTGTCCCAAATTGACTTCACTGTTGTCAATGAAGGTAACAAACCAACATTTAGTATATTTAGAAACAACAGACTATACCAAAGTATTGTAGACGTCACAGCTTGCTCCTACTCTATTTACAACAATATACAAAATTGGACTGTTAATGAAAACTTAATTACTACCTCTGATCACAGAGCTATTACTTACACCATAACGAATCTCATAAAAGAAACTGATACACTACAAACTACAAGAAAATTTTACACTAAGAAGGCTAAATGGGAACTATTTGACGAAAAATTCATCGAAAATCTGAGAATACGAATTTTGAATGAGGAAAGAATTGAACTAATAAATAACAACGAGGAACTGGACACAATAATAAATGATTACACGGAATCGATAACAGCTGCCTGTGAATCTGCAATACCAAAGTTTAGGACAAGAAACAAACCTAAGAGAATAGTCTGGTGGACAGCGGAGCTTACTAAAAAGAAGACTGAAGTCAACAGACTAAGAACTAGAATAAGAACAGCAAACCCACAAAGAAAACCTTACGTGATAGCAGAATATAAAACCGCTCTAGAAGACTATAAAAACAGCATCTTATCCGCACGTACCACCAGCTGGAAAGACTTTTGCACGGGACAAGACATGAAGACAGTATGGGACAAAATATACAAAATCCTAACACTAAATAAACGTGAAAACGACATACTGCTCTGTGACGAACACGGCCAACATCTTGATCCACAAAGATCAGCAGCCCTATTAGCCAAAACTTTTTACCCTGAAGATGACAGAACTACAGACAACCCTGAACACTGCACCAAACGGTGTATAGTCGACACTATGATTGGAACAGTATTAGAAAACCCCGACGCGTTGCAACAACAAAAACCCTTTACCTTACACGAAATTGCTACCATTCTCAAAAATGTCCACCCAACCAAAGCCCCTGGGCTTGACGGCTTTACTGCCGATATCTGTTCTAGAGCTTTCCACAACGACCCGAAAATCCTTCTCTCTATATTCAATAAATGTCTACAACTTCATCACTTCCCTACCTTTTGGAAATCAGCCGTAATACGCATCATCAGGAAACCCAATAAAGAAACCTACACAACCCCCAAATCTTACAGACCAATAGGCCTACTTCCCGTATTGGGCAAGGTTCTCGAGAAAGCATTCACCACTAGACTTCTATGGCACCTTGGTAAACACAACCTTTTAAGCAACAAGCAGTATGGATTCATGCCACAGACAAGCACCGAAGATGCCCTTTCTAAAGCAATGACCAAGATCCGTGCTGGTATCGACTCTAAGCAGATAACGGCAGTCATATCGCTTGACATCGAAGGGGCATTTGACAGTGCCTGGTGGCCCTCAATAAAATACCAACTGCTGAAAAAGAATTGCCCCCAGCCGCTTCTTCTTCTAATAAACAGTTACCTAACAAACCGTTCAGTGACAGTGCAATACGCAGGAGCAAACCACACAAAAACAACTGACAAAGGATGTATACAGGGCTCCACATGTGGTCCTCTAATGTGGAACCTGCAACTGGATCCGCTCTTAGAGGAATCCAAAAAGCTGGAAGCCCATGTCCAAGCATTCGCAGACGACATTTTAATAATAGCTTCAGCACATGATACAGCCGAGCTAAACAGAATCACTAACAAAGCCCTAAGTGTCATATCCGAATGGGGAACCAATAATAAATTAAAATTTGCAGCCCATAAAACACAGTGTATCATCGTAACCCGTAAACTTAAATATGACACCCCCAATTTTGTCTTCTGTAACACTAATGTTGCCATAACTAACGAATTGACTCTGCTCGGTATCACAATAGATTCAGCTCTGACGTTCAAACCTCATCTGGACAAAGTCAGCTCCAAAGTAGCTAATATCTACAAATCATTAGCCAGAGCGACCAGAGCCAACTGGGGTTTGAACGCAGAGATAAATAGACTCCTATACGTCTCTGTAATAGAACCTATAGTTACCTACGCGTCTTGCGCCTGGGCTCCAGTCACAAACAGACAATACGCTATTGATAAGTTGAACCGAATTACCAGGCGCTTCGCCATCCTCATATGTAAGGGACACCGCACCATCTCCCTTCCTGCTAGTATCTGTCTAGCAAGAATACTCCCTCTAGACCTTAGAATCAAAGAAAATGCAGCAATTTACGAGCATAAAAATGGAAAGCGCTTATCGCAACTACCTAATCTTAAAATTGAAACCAGAGTTAGCTGTTTCTCATTGCCTCACCCGGCAGATAGAATCCCGAAGAAACACGCATTACTATCAACCAATCAGCAGGTAAATGACATAAACAACACATACCCAAAAATATTCACTGACGGAAGCAAAACGGAAGATAAGGTGGGTGGTGCCGTGTCCTGGTGGGACGGAGAGGAAGAGTCGACCTACACCAGCTTCAAATTACATTCGCATTGCTCTGTTTATCAGGCCGAATTACTTGCGATTAAAAAAGCAGTGGAGATGGTGGCCGACGCTCAATGCGAAGGGGCCAATATCATAAGCGACTCGAGGGCTGCCCTCGAAGCGCTCCAAAACCCCAACACAACACACCCCCTGGAGTCCAAAATACTGGGTCTCATCAAAGAGGTTGAAAGCGAAGATAGGGAGATAAATCTCTACTGGACCAAAGCCCACGTGGGCACTCCAGGAAATGAAAGAGCGGACCAGCTTGCTAAATCGGCTGCGGAAAAGAAGGTTGCCCCAGCATACAAGGAGATACCCATGTCCCTCGTAAAAACCATACTAAGGGAAAAAACCATAGACACATGGCAAAATAGATATAATAATTACCCAACAGGAAACATCACAAAACAATTCTTCCCAAACATCAAAGATGCCTACAATATATTAAATAAAATTAAACTGAACAACATGACTACACAAATTCTCACAGGACATGGGGGATTCAGACAATATTTACATAAATTTAAATTAGCAAACTCTCCAGCTTGTGTGTGTGATGGCACAACGCCTGAAACAATTATACATATAATTAACGAATGCCCTCGTTTCACAATTCATAGATACAACACCGAATGTCTCGTGAACAAAAGCATCCGAACGGAGAACTATCCCGAGCTACTTGGAAATAATAAAACTCGAGGGCCTTTTATCGATTACATCTTGTCCGTCGCGCGGGTGAGCGCACGGGCAAACGGATGCGTAAACGCATAGAATATAAAGTAAGTTATCTAAGTATATACATATAACATATCTATAAATAAATATATATATAAATAGAATTATAACGTAACCAGTTCTAAATAATATTCGATAATTATAATAAATAAAGATTTAGACAATAAAAAAGGGTAAATAACAAATAGGAATATATTATAAAAAGAGCATAAAACGCCACAAAATAAATAGTGGCGAGAAACAAATTAAACCAATAAAAAAAAAAAAAAAAAAAAACCTAACCTAACCTAACCTAACCTAACCTAACCTAACCTAACCTAACCTAACCTTTTTTTTTTTTTAAGAGGGGAAATGCGTTTACGCATCCCACCGGAGCCCGGGGGGGCCCAGGTGGGTATGTGGGACTACCGGGTGAAGCCCGGACTACCCACTAAAACCCCTCTCTGTACCCTCTTAGCCGCGAGTGCCGGGGACCCGAGTTCACGTTGCCGCTTCCAATCACGTCCCCGGCACGGCTCTGGCCTTAACAGGCCTCCTCTCTGGGTGGTCTAAAGGACCACCCACTCCGGCCGGGTGGCGCTGTGTTGGTACAGGAAACACAGCGCCCCCTCACGAGCCCCTGAACGGACGACAGGCACCCCCGTGCCTGCCGTCTTAGGGCTCAGGAGGCGCGATGGTCACTAGGAAGTGACCATCGCCTCTCCTGCTGCAGCAGCTCTGGGAGCCGCAGGGCGGGCAGGCTTCGCCGGGGCTTTTGCCCCAGTGGCACCCTTCCCCTTCCGCCTTTTGGCCGGCGCGGGAGCGCAGGCGGAGCCTCCGAGCTTGTGGGCAGCTGGCCTATTCGACGCCGCGCACACTATGCAGTGTGGCGCGGCGGAGCATCCCTCACTTTTATGGCCGAGCTGCCCGCATCGGAAGCAGACATTGCCTCTATCGACCTCCGCGGTGCACTGCTCCCGGACGTGCCCCACTTCGAGGCACCGGAAGCACCGCAGAGGTCTGGCCGGCAGCAGCTTGGCGCGGACGGAGGACCATCCGACCAGGATTCTTTCGGCCCCAGCAACCTTGGCAGCGACCCTTGTTGGGCACCTGACCAGGGCAGAGCCCAGCCCGGTCTTGCCTCGCCGTATCTCCCCCACTTTTATAGAGGCGGGCGCACACTCGGCGACCTTAGCGACCGCCTCTGCCACCTCCGACGCGACGACCGAGTCGTCCAGACCCGAGATGCGCAGATCTGCGCATTTCTCGGGCCTGGACACCACGACGTTGTCTGCCCCCATCACCTGCAGCACTCTTGCAGCCAGGAGGTCCGCCTTGTCTCCGCTGTCGGCCCCCGGGAGCTCCAGAAGCCTTGCCCCGGTAACGGCCACTCTAAACGAGATGCCCGTTATGCCCAGGCCCTCGAGGTCCATTTTGCTCCTGGCGTCGCGGAACAATTTCTCGTATGTGACCCCCCGCTCTACAGCTTGCGGCTGCAGCTTTAACGCTACTGCCGATGAGCGGGGGGGCCTCAGCTTTGGCCTTTTCGGCTTCTTCGGCTGCCGGGGCTTAGGTGCCTGCGCAGCCGGTGCGGGGCCGGATCTGGACTTAGGCTTGCGCCGGGTCACAACATTCCAGCTCTCCGCTGGCCTCTCTGCAGCTGTCGCTGCTGGCGGAGCGGGGTCGGCCGTAGGAGCCCGCTTTTTCCCCTTGCCCTTAGATTTGGTCGTCCCTCCCTCACGTGAAGTAGGAGGGGGGGGACCAAGGTCGATGGGTGCCGGAGGATCCTCCAGCTCCGCTACGGGGCTACTTCCAGCCGGCGGGCCATACCCCAACGAGGCCCCGGAAGTCGAGGCCAGTGGCGGGCGAAGGCGCACCTCTGGCAGCAGCCTGTCCTCTAGCGCCTCTAGGCGGGCGTTTACCATGTTCCCCACCGCCTCAATGATGGAGCGCTTAAGCGACTCGGGATCGAACTGAGCACTTGGAGGCGGTGGGGTTATCGCAACCGGGATGTTTTGCGGCTGCCGCATTTCAGCCCGCAAAGCAGCTAGCTCACCACGGAGCACCTCTATTTCGGTCTGGAGCCGGTCGTTGTCAGCGGAGAGCTTCATCGTCTCCGACGCGATGGTGGACCGGCTCATCAGATCCACGGCCTCTTTTATTGCCGCGGCCGCGTCCTTAAGGGTCTTGACAAATGTCCCCTTAAGGTGCGTCGACTTGGCCGCGACCTGGCTGATTAGGGCCAAGTTCCTGAGAACATGTCCCTTTAATTCGGGCGTGGAAGCCCCGTCAAAGTACTCAGGCACGCGGATCGGCCGGAGTTCATACTCCTTGCGCGCCGACTCCGCCACCTCCTTCTCGGCCTGGAGCTCCATGGCCGCACGTTCTGCAGCGACCATCTCGGCCTTGGCCTTTGCCAGGCCAACGTACTCGCCGGTAGTTGGAGGCCGGCCTCTTCCTCTCGGGGTGTCGGTGCTCTTCAGAGCGGCAGGGCTCCCGTCGCTCCTGCCGCCCGAGCGCGACCGATCTCTCCCTTGGGGCTGGCTCCCCGATGCGTCAGAGCGCTTCAGGAACCGGCCAGATTGATCCCTCGCCTGTGAAGTGCCCTTCTGCACTTTTGTCTTCGGGGCTTTTTGAGCGGGGCGGGCCTCGTCACCCGAGGAGCCGCCCGAGTCATCTTCCGAGTCTGGACGTCGGGACCGCTTGCGGTGCGAACCGCTATGCGACACCCGACTGCCTGGTCTTGAGTATGTGGAGTCGTCGCTGTCATACGACATCGACATCGACCCCACACTTCCTGTCCTCGTCAATTCCTTTAGGGCAGCCATAAGCTCCCCTCTTCCCTTAGAGGCAGACGCGGACTCCCCCGAGTCAACGCGTACTGCGCCAGTCAACTTTGCCGAATCCGAATGCGAATCAGGTCCTTTATCCATGCCTTGGTCAATCGTTTTGTTTGAGTCCGTCGAGAATTTTAATTTAAACGCCATAAGTAGTCCCACGAGTATGGGGGAAAGGAGGTCCACCGAGCCAGAGACCCCTGTAACTCGGTAACCCTTTATACACCTGGGGGGCGGGAAGTACCCAGGGGGGGACCGCTAAAGGCTGGTTTATCGTCCCAGCCGCTCTTGCGAGCACCCGGCGTCACGGACCGCAACGCCAGGATCTCCGGATTTTTTATAGAGGTTTACTCCTCGCAGCCCAGCCGGTTAAGGCTAGGCCCCCGGTCCCTCCGTCGGCCGCGAGACATGTCCACGACACCTCCGGAGGGATTACGGGATCGCCCGGCGTCGGCAAAAGCCGAGTGCGCTTGGCAAACGCACCGCGCGAGTCACACCGTCCCCTTTCGGGAACTTCCTTTCATACATACACACACTCATCCCTCACCTTTACCCCCCCATCCCCAAAACACATACATCACACATACATCCATCACCTTTACCCCCCCGTCGCCGGTCTGCCCCCGACCCTCTCCGAAAAGAGTGCCAGAGGCAGGCAAAACGCGACTCCCAATGCCAGACTATTCGCCACCGTCGACCACCTCAACAGGGAAACTGAAGAGGTGGTCGGCGGTGCCCAGGGTGCACCACGAGGAGGTTGTCCGGCCTAGCACCCCAACCTCAACCTTTTTTTTTTTTTTTTTTTTTTTTTTTTTTTTTTTTTTTTTTAAGAGGGGAAATGCATTTACGCATCCCACCGGGGCCCGGGGGGGCCCAGGTGGGTATGTGGGACTACCGGGTGAAGCCCGGACTACCCACTAAAACCCCTCTCTGTACCCTCTGGTGCCGCTGTGTGTCGGGGACCCGGGTGCATGTCAATACTTCCACATCCCCGACGCGGCTCAGCCTTTGCAGGCCTCCTCTCTGGGTGGTGTAAAAGGCCACCCAGTCCGGCCGGGTGGCGCTGTGTTGGTACAGGAAACACAGCGCCCCCTCACGAGCCCCTAAACGGACGACAGGCACCCCCGTGCCTGCCGTCTTAGGGCTCAGGAGTCGCGATGGTCACTAGGAAGTGACCATCGCATCTCCTGCTGCAGCAGCTTTGGCAGCCGCAGGGCGGGCAGGCTTCGCCGGGGCTTTAGCCCCAGTGGCGCCCTTCCACTTCCGCCTTCTGGCCGGCGCGCGAGCGCAGGCAGCGCCTCCCAGCTTGTGGGCAGCGGGCCTATTCGACGCCGCACACACTATGCAGTGTAGCGCGGCGGAGCAACCCTCACTTTTGTGGCCCGCTTGCCCACAGCGGAAGCAAGCATCACCTCTGTCGACCTCCGCGGTGCACTGTTCCCGAACGTGCCCCAGCTCGAGGCACCGGAAACACCGCAGAGGTCGAGCCGGAAGCAATTTGGCCCGAACCGACGACCACCCAATGAGCAGACGATCGGCCCCAGCCACCTTGCCAGCGGCACTCACGGGACATCTTACAAGGGCAGTGCCCAACCCGGACTTGCCCCGTCGAATGTCTGCCACCTTAATAGAGGCCAGGGGACAATCCCCGACCTTGGCGACCGCTTCCGCCACCTCCGCCACCACGACCGAGTCGTCCAGACCCGAAATGCGCAGATCTGCGCACTTTTCGGGCCTGGACACCACGACGTTGTTTTCGCCGAGCACCTCCTGCAGTTTTGCGGCCAGGAGGTTGGCCTTCTCCCCATTGCTATCCCCCGGGAGCTCGAGCAGACGCGCACCCGTCACGGCCGTCCTAAATCTTATGGCTGTTATGCCCAGTTCCTCCAGTTCAAACCGGCCTCTGGCCTTTTTAAATAGAGCCTCGTAAGTGACCCCCTGCGCTTGAGCGGTCGGCTGTAGCTTTAAAGCTACAGCCGACGAGCGGGGGGGCCTCAGCTTCGGCTTTTTCGCCTTTGGCTTCGCCTTCGGCTTCGCCTGCCTGGGCTTTGGAGCCTGGGCAGCCACTGCCGGGTCCGCCCTGGGTTTCGCCTTGCGGCGGGTCACTGTAGACCAGGCCTCAGCTGGTCTCTCCTCCTCTGTCATTACTGGCGGAGCGGGGTTTGCTACCACCGCCCGCTTTTTCCCCTTACCCTTTCCCTTGGACTTGGTCTTCCCTCCCTCACGCGAAGTCGTGGGAGGGGGAGGACCGAGGTCAGTGGGCGCCGGAGGGACCTCCAGCTCCAACATAGGGCTATCTCTAGCCGGCGGGGCATCCGCCGACAAGGCCCGAGAGGACGATGCCAGCGGTGGGCGAAGGCGCACCTCCGGCAGGAGCCTGTCTTCCAACGCCTCTAGGCGGGCGTTCACCATAGTCCCCACCGCCTCGATTATTGAGCGCTTGAGCGACTCAGGCTCAAACTGAGCACTTGGAGGCGGTGGGGGGATTATCTCGTCCGGGTTGCTGCGCGGGCGCTGCAATTCAGCCCGCAAAACGGCCATCTCACTCCGGAGATCCTCTATCTCCTTCTTTAGCCGGTCATTGTCCATGGACAATTTCATGGTTTCCGACGCGATGGTGGACCGGCTCATAAGATCCACGGCCTCCTTGATCGCCGCGGCCGCGTCCTTAAGGGTCTTGATGAAAGTCCCCTTAAGGTTAGTCGACTTGGCCGCGACCTGGCTAATAAGGTCCAAGTTGCGGAGAACATGTCCCTTTAATTCGGGCGTGGATGCCCCGTCGAAGTATTCAGGCACGCGGATCGGCCGGAGTTCATACTCCTTGCGCGCCGACTCCGCGACCTCCTTCTCGGCCTGGAGCTCCATAGCCGCCCGTTCCGCAGCGACCATTTCGGCCTTAGCCTTTGCCAGGCCAACGTACTCGCCGGTTGTTGGCGGCCGGCCTCTTCCTCTCGGGGTGTCGGTGCTCTTCAGAGCGGCGGAGCTCCCGTCGCTCCTGCCGCCCGAGCGCGACCGATCTTCCCCTTGGGGCTGGCTCCCCGACGCATCAGAATGCTTCAGGAAGCGTCCCTTTGAGTCCCGTACCTGTGCAGGGGACGCGCGGCCTCTGCCGCTTTTCCCCTTGGGGGCCTTTTGGGCGGGGCGCTCCTCGTCACCCGAGCCGCCCAAGTCATCGTCCGAGTCTTCTCGTCGGGGTCGCTTGCGGTACGAGCCGCTGTTCGACACCCGACTGTCTGGTCTCGAGAATGTGGAGTCGTCACTGTCATATGACATCGACTCCACGCTTCCGGTCCTCGTTAATTCTTTGAGGGCAGCCATCAGCTCCCCTCCCCGTCTAAAAGCAGACGCGGACTCCCCCGAGTCAATGCGTTCTGCACCCTTCTTCTTGTCCGAATCGCTTTGCAAAGCAGGTCCGTTGTCGTCGCCAGAGTTAGTCGTTTTATCGATATCCGTCATAAATTTTATTTTGAAAGCCATATTGGTCCCACGAGTATGGGGGAAAAGGAGGTCCACCGAGCCAGAGACCCCTGTAGCTCGGTAACCCTTATACGCCTGGGGGGCGGGAAGTACCCAGGGGGGGAACCGCTAAGGGCTGGTTTATCGTTCCAGCCGCTCTTGCGAGCACCCGACGCCACGGACCGCAGCGCCGGGATCCACGGATTTTTATAGAGGTTCACTCCTCGCAGCCCAGCCGGTTAAGGCCAGGCCCCCGGTCCCTCCGTCGGCCGCGAGACATGTCCACAACACCTCCGGAGGGATTACGGGATCGCCCGGCGTCGGCAAGAGCCGAGTGCGCTGGGCAAACGCACCGCGCGAGTCACACCGTCCCCTTTCGGGGACTTCCTTTCATACACACACACTCATCCCTCACCTTTACCCCCCCATCCCCAAAACACATACATCACACATACATCCATCACCATTACCCCCCCGTCGCCGGTCTGCCCCCGACCCTCTCCGAAAAGAGTGGCAGAAGCAGAACCCCAACCTCAACCTAACCTAACCTTTTTTTTTTTTTTTTTTTTTTTTTTTTTTTAAGAGGGGAAATGCGTTTACGCATCCCACCGGAGCCCGGGGGGGCCCAGGTGGGTATGTGGGACTACCGGGTGAAGCCCGGACTACCCACTAAAACCCCTCTCTGTACCCTCTTAGCCGCGAATGCCGGGGACCCGAGTTCACGTTGCCGCTTCCAATCACGTCCCCGGCACGGCTCTGGCCTTAACAGGCCTCCTCTCTGGGTGGTCTAGAGGACCACCCACTCCGGCCGGGCGGCGCTGTGTTGGTACAGGAAACACTGCGCCCCCTCACGAGCCCCTGAACGGACGACAGGCACTCCCGTGCCTGCCGTCTTAGGGCTCAGGAGGCGCGATGGTCACTAGGAAGTGACCATCGCCTCTCCTGCTGCAGCAGCTCTGGGAGCCGCAGGGCGGGCAGGCTTCGCCGGGGCTTTTGCCCCAGTGGCACCCTTCCCCTTCCGCCTTTTGGCCGGCGCGGGAGCGCAGGCGGAGCCTCCGAGCTTGTGGGCAGCTGGCCTATTCGACGCCGCGCACACTATGCAGTGTGGCGCGGCGGAGCATCCCTCACTTTTATGGCCGAGCTGCCCGCATCGGAAGCAGACATTGCCTCTATCGACCTCCGCGGTGCACTGCTCCCGGACGTGCCCCACTTCGAGGCACCGGAAGCACCGCAGAGGTCTGGCCGGCAGCAGCTTGGCGCGGACGGAGGACCATCCGACCAGGATTCTTTCGGCCCCAGCAACCTTGGCAGCGACCCTTGTTGGGCACCTGACCAGGGCAGAGCCCAGCCCGGTCTTGCCTCGCCGTATCTCCCCCACTTTTATAGAGGCGGGCGCACACTCGGCGACCTTAGCGACCGCCTCTGCCACCTCCGACGCGACGACCGAATCGTCCAGACCCGAGATGCGCAGATCTGCGCATTTCTCGGGCCTGGACACCACGACGTTGTCTGCCCCCATCACCTGCAGCACTCTTGCAGCCAGGAGGTCCGCCTTGTCTCCGCTGTCGGCCCCCGGGAGCTCCAGAAGCCTTGCCCCGGTAACGGCCACTCTAAACGAGATGCCCGTTATGCCCAGGCCCTCGAGGTCCATTTTGCTCCTGGCGTCGCGGAACAATTTCTCGTATGTGACCCCCCGCTCTACAGCTTGCGGCTGCAGCTTTAACGCTACTGCCGATGAGCGGGGGGACCTCAGCTTCGGTTTTTTCGGCTTCTTCGGCTGCCGGGGCTTAGGTGCCTGCGCAGCCGGTGCGGGGCCGGGTCTGGACTTTGGCTTACGCCGGGTCACAACATTCCAGCCCTCCGCTGGCCTCTCTGCAGCTGTCGCTGCTGGCGGAGCGGGATCGGCCGCAGGAGCCCGCTTTTTCCCCTTGCCCTTAGATTTGGTCGTCGCTCCCTCACGTGAAGTAGGAGGGGGGGGACCAAGGTCGATGGGTGCCGGAGGATCCTCCAGCTCCGCTACGGGGCTACTTCTAGCCGGCGGGCCATACCCCAACGAGGCCCCGGAAGTCGAGGCCAGTGGCGGGCGAAGGCGCACCTCTGGCAGCAGCCTGTCCTCTAGCGCCTCTAGGCGGGCGTTTACCATGTTCCCCACCGCCTCAATAATGGAGCGCTTAAGCGACTCGGGCTCGAACTGAGCACTTGGAGGCGGTGGGGTTATCTCAACCGGGTTGTTTTGCGGCTGCCGCATTTCAGCCCGCAAAGCAGCTAGCTCACCACGGAGCACCTCTATTTCGGTCTGGAGCCGGTCGTTGTCAGCGGAGAGCTTCATCGTCTCCGACGCGATGGTGGACCGGCTCATCAGATCCACGGCCTCTTTTATTGCCGCGGCCGCGTCCTTAAGGGTCTTGACAAATGTCCCCTTAAGGTGCGTCGACTTGGCCGCGACCTGGCTGATTAGGGCCAAGTTCCTGAGAACATGTCCCTTTAATTCGGGAGTGGAAGCCCCGTCAAAGTACTCAGGCACGCGGATCGGCCGGAGTTCATACTCCTTGCGCGCCGACTCCGCCACCTCCTTCTCGGCCTGGAGCTCCATGGCCGCACGTTCTGCAGCGACCATCTCGGCCTTGGCCTTTGCCAGGCCAACGTACTCGCCGGTAGTTGGAGGCCGGCCCCTTCCTCTTGGGGTGTCGGTGCTCTTCAGAGCGGCAGAACTCCCGTCGCCCTTGCCGCCCGAGCGCTCCAAATTTTCCCCTTGGGGCTGGCTCCCCGACGCGTCAGCACGCTTCAGGAACCGGCCCGACTTATCCCTCACTTGTGAAGTGCCCTTCTCCACTTTTGTTTTTGGGGCTTTATGAGCGGGGCGGTCCTCATCACCCGAGGAGCCGCCCGAGTCGTCGTCCGTGTCTGGGCGCCGGGATCGCTTGCGGTGCGAACCGCTGGTCGACACCCGACTGCCTGGTCTGGAGTATGTGGAGTCGTCGCTGTCATACGACATCGACATCGACCCCACACTTCCTGTCCTCGTCAACTCCTTTAGGGCAGCCATAAGCTCCCCTCTTCCCTTAGAGGCAGACGCGGACTCCCCCGAGTCAACGCGTGCTGCGCCAGTCCTCTTAACCGAATCGCTATGCAAAGCAGGTCCGTTATCAGCGCCAAGGTCAATCGATTTATCCGAATCCGTCGTAAATTTTAGTTTAAAAGCCATAGTATGTCCCACGAGTATGGGGGAAAGGAGGTCCACCGAGCCAGAGACCCCTGTAGCCCGGTAACCCTTTATACGCCTGGGGGGCGGGAAGTACCCAGGGGGGGACCGCTAAAGGCTGTTCTGCGTCACAGCCGCTCTTTCGAGCACCCAGCGTCACGGACCGCAACGCCAGGATCTCCGGATTTTTTATAGAGGTTTACTCCTCGCAGCCCAGCCGGTTAAGGCCAGGCCCCCGGTCCCACCATCGGCCGCGAGACATGTCCACGACACCTCCGGCAGGATTACGGGATCGTCCGGCGGCGGCAAAAGCCGCGTGCACTTGGCACAACACCGCACGAGTCATACCGTCCCCTTTCGGGGACTTCCTTTCATACACACACATTCATCCATCACCTTTACCCCCCCAAAACCCCTTACCCCCCCGTCGCCGGTCTGCCCCCGACCCTCTCCGAAAAGAGTGCCAGAAGCAGACAAAACACGACTCCCAATGCCAGACTATTCGCCACCGTCGACCACCTCAACAGGGAAACTGAAGAGGTGGTCGGCGGTGCCCAGGGTGCACCACGAGGAGGTTGTCCGGCCTAGCACCCCAACCTAACCTAACCTAACCTTTTTTTTTTTTTTTTTTTTTTTTTTTTTTTTTTTTTTTTTTTTTTTTTAAGAGGGGAAATGCGTTTACGCATCCCACCCGAGCCCGGGGGGGCCCAGGTGGGTATGTGGGACTACCGGGTGAAGCCCGGACTACCCACTAAAACCCCTCTCTGTACCCTCTTTGCCGCGTGTGTCGGGGACCCGGTAACGCGAATCAAGCTTCCGCATCCCCGAACGGCTTGGCCTTTGCAGGCCTCCGCTCTGGGTGGTGTAAAAGGCCACCCAGTCCGGCCGGGTGGCGCTGTGTTGGTACAGGTAACACAGCGCCCCCTCACGAGCCCCTGAACGGACGACAGGCACCCCCGTGCCTGCCGTCTTAGGGCTCAGGAGACGCGGTGGTCACTATGAAGTGACCATCGCTTCTCCTACTGCCGCAGCTCTGGGAGCCGCGGGGCGGGCAGGCTTCGCAGGGGCCTTTGCCCCAGCTGTGGCCTTCGCCTTCCGCCTTCTGACCGGCGCCGTGGCGCAGGCGGTGCTACCGAGTTTGTGGGCAGCGGGCCTACTCGACGCCGCGCACACTATGCAGTGCGGCGCGGCGGAACATCCCTCGCTATTGTGGCCCGACTGCCCGCATCGGTAGCAGGCATCTCCCCTGTCGACCTCTGCGGTACACCGCTCCCGTACGTGCCCCAACTCGAGGCACCGGAAGCACCGCAGAGGTCTGGCCGGCAGCAGCTTGGCGCGGACGGAGGACCATCCGACCAGGATTCTTTCGGCCCCAGCAACCTTGGCAGCGACCCTTGTTGGGCACCTGACCAGGGCAGAGCCCAGCCCGGTCTTGCCTCGCCGTATCTCCCCCACTTTTATAGAGGCGGGCGCACACTCGGCGACCTTAGCGACCGCCTCTGCCACCTCCAACCTAACCTAACCTTTTTTTTTTTTTTTTTTTTTTTTAAGAGGGGAAATGCGTTTATGCATCCCACCCAAGCCCGGGGGGGCCCAGGTGGGTATGTGGGACTACCGGGTGAAGCCCGGACTACCCACTAAAACCCCTCTCTGTACCCTCTGGTGCCGCTGTGTGTCGGGGACCCGGGTGCATGACAATACTTCCACATCCCCGACGCGGCTCAGCCTTTGCAGGCCTCCTCTCTGGGTGGTGTAAAAGGCCACCCAGTCCGGCCGGGTGGCGCTGTGTTGGTACAGGAAACACAGCGCCCCCTCACGAGCCCCTAAACGGACGACAGGCACCCCCGTGCCTGCCGTCTTAGGGCTCAGGAGTCGCGATGGTCACTAGGAAGTGACCATCGCATCTCCTGCTGCAGCAGCTTTGGCAGCCGCAGGGCGGGCAGGCTTCGCCGGGGCTTTAGCCTCAGTGGCGCCCTTCCCCTTCCGCCTTCTGGCCGGCGCGCGAGCGCAGGCAGCGCCTCCCAGCTTATGGGCGGCGGGCCTATTCGACGCCGCGCACACTATGCAGTGTAGCGCGGCGGAGCACCCCTCACTTTTATGGCCCGTTTGCCCACAGCGGAAGCAGGCGTCACCTCTGTCGACCTCCGCGGTGCATTGTTCCCGGACGTGCCCAAGCTCCAGGCACCGGTAACACCGCAGAGGCCGAGCCGGAAGCAATTTGGCCCGGACTGATGACCACCCAATAAGTAGGCGGTCAGCCCCTGCCACCTTGCCAGCAGCACCCACAGGACACCTTATAAGGGCAGTGCCCAACCCCGACCGGTCTCGCCGGATCTCTCCCACCTTAATGGCGGAAGGCAGGCATTCGCCAACCTTGGCCACCGCCTCCACCACTTCCGCCGCTACGACCGAGTCGTCCAGGCCCGAAATGCGCAGATCTGCACACTTTTCGGGCCTGGACACCACGACGTTATCACTGCCTAGCACCTCTTGCAGTCTGGCAGCCAGGAGATTGGCTTGCTAAAAGTGATGGCCGCTATGCCGAGCTCCTCTGGCTTAACTAGGCCTCTGGCCTTTCTAAACAGCCCCTCATATGTGACCCCCTGCTCCTGGGCGATCGGCTGTAGCTTTATAGCTACTGCCGATGAGCGGGGGGGCCTCAGCTTCGGCTCCTTCGGCTTCTTCGGTTTCGGCTTAGGCTTCGCCTGCCTGGGCCTTGGAGCCTGGGCAGCCAATGCCGGATCCGCTCTTGGTTTCGCCTTGCGGCGGGTCACTGTAGACCAGGCCTCTGCTGGCCTCTCTTCCGCTGTCGTTACTGACGGAGCGGGGTTTGGCATAACAGCCCGCCCCTTACCCTTCCCCTTCCCTTTAGACTTGGTCTTCCCACCCTCACGCGAAGTGGGAGGAGGCGGACCAAGGTCGACGGGCGCCGGAAGATCCTCCAGCTCCAGCACGGGGCTACTTCTAGCCGGCGCGGCAACCCCCAACGAGGCCCCGGAAGTCGAGGCCAGTGGCGGGCGAAGGCGCACCTCTGGCAGCAGCCTGTCCTCTAGCGCCTCTAGGCGGGCGTTTACCATGTTCCCCACCGCCTCAATGATGGAGCGCTTAAGCGACTCTGGCTCGAACTGAGCACTTGGAGGCGGTGGGGTTGTCTCAACCGGGTTCGTTTGCGGCTTCCGCATTTCGGCCCGCAAAGCAGCCAACTCACCGCGGAGCACCTCTACTTCTGTCTCGAGCCGGTCCTTGTCAGCGGAGAGCTTCATCGTCTCCGACGCGATGGTGGACCGGCTCATCAGATCTACAGCCTCTTTGATTTCCGCGGCCGCGTCCTTAAGGGTCTTGACGAACGTACCCTTAAGGTTCATCGACTTGGCCGCGACATCACCGATTAGGGCCACGTTACGGAGAACGTGACCCTTTAGTTCGGGCGTAGTGGCCCCGATAAACTTTTCCGGCATACGGATCGGACGCAGCGCATACGCCTCGCGCGCCGACTCCGCCAGCTCCTTTTCGGCTTGCAGCTCCATTGCTGCCCGTTCCGCTGCGACCATCTCGGCCTTGGCCTTTGCCAAACCAACGTATTCGCCGGTAGTTGGAGGCCGGCCTCTTCCTCTTGGGGTGTCGGTGCTCTTCAGAGCGGCAGGGCTCCCGTCGCCCTTGCCGCCCGAGTGCGACTGATCCTCCCCTTGGGGCTGGCTCCCCGAAGAGACAGAGCCCTTCAGGAACCGGCCAGATTTGTCCCTCGCCTGTGAAGTGGCCTTCTCCACTTTCTTTTTTGGGGCCTTTTGAGCGGGGCGCTCCTCACCCGAGCCGCCCGAGTCATCGTCCGAGTCATCTCTTCGGGGTCGCTTGCGGTATGAGCCGCTATGCGACACCCGACTGCCTGGTCTCGAGAGTGTGGAGTCGTCGCTGTCATACGACATCGACTCCACACTTCCGGTCCTCGTCAGTTCTTTTAGGGCAGCCATCAGCTCCCCTCCTCGTCCAAAAGCAGACGCGGACTCCCCCGAGTCAACGCGTTTTGCGCCAGTCGTCTTTGCCGAATTGCTATGCAAATCAGGTCCATTATCATCGCCAAGGTCAGTCGTTTTATTCGAGTCCGTCGTAAATTTTATTTTAAAAGCCATTAGTAGTCCCACGAGTATGGGGGAAAGGAGGTCCACCGAGCCAGAGACCCCTGTAACTCGGTAACCCTTTATACACCTGGGGGGCGGGAAGTACCCAGGGGGGGACCGCTAAGGGCTGGTTTATCGTCCCAGCCGCTCTTGCGAGCACCCGACGCCACGGACCGCAGCGCCGGGATCCACGGATTTTTTATAGAGGTTTACTCCTCGCAGCCCAGCCGGTTAAGGCCAGGCCCCCGGTCCCTCCATCGGCCGCGAGACATGTCCACGACACCTCCGGAGGGTTTACGGGATCGCCCGGCGTCGGCAAAAGCCGAGTGCACTTGGCAAACGCACCGCGCGAGTCATACCGTCCCCTTTCGGGGACTTCCTTTCATACATACACACACTCATCCCTCACCTTTACCCCCCCATCCCCAAAACACATACATCACACATACATCCATCACCTTTACCCCCCCGAAACCCCGAAACCCCCCCGTCGCCGGTCTGCCCCCGACCCTCTCCGAAGAGAGTGCCAGAAGCAGACAAAACGCGACTCCCTAGCCGGACTATCCGCCACCGTCGACCACCTCGACAGGGATGCTGAAGAGGTGGTCGGCGGTGCCCAGGGTGCACCACGAGGAGGTTGTCCAGCACGCACCCCAACCTAACCTAACCTTTTTTTTTTTTTTTTTTTTTTTTTTTTTTTTTTTTTTTTTTTTTTTTTTTTTAAGAGGGGAAATGCATTTACGCATCCCACCCGAGCCCGGGGGGGCCCAGGTGGGTATGTGGGACTACCGGGTGAAGCCCGGACTACCCACTAAAACCCCTCTCTGTACCCTCTTAGCCGCGAGTGCCGGGGACCCGAGTTCACGTTGCCGCTTCCGATCACGTCCCCGGCACGGCTCTGGCCTTAACAGGCCTCCTCTCTGGGTGGTCTAAAAGACCACCCAATCCGGCCGGGTGGCGCTGTGTTGGTACAGGAAACACAGCGCCCCCTCACGAGCCCCTATACGGACGACAGGCACCCCCGTGCCTGCCGTCTTAGGGCTCAGGAGTCGCGATGGTCACTAGGAAGTGACCATCGCCTCTCCTGCTGCAGCAGCTCTGGGAGCCGCAGGGCGGGCAGGCTTCGCCGGGGCTTTTGCCCCAGTGGCACCCTTCCCCTTCCGCCTTTTGGCCGGCGCGGGAGCGCAGGCGGAGCCTCCGAGCTTGTGGGCAGCTGGCCTATTCGACGCCGCGCACACTATGCAGTGTGGCGCGGCGGAGCATCCCTCACTTTTATGGCCGAGCTGCCCGCATCGGAAGCAGACATTGCCTCTATCGACCTCCGCGGTGCACTGCTCCCGGACGTGCCCCACTTCGAGGCACCGGAAGCACCGCAGAGGTCTGGCCGGCAGCAGCTTGGCGCGGACGGAGGACCATCCGACCAGGATTCTTTCGGCCCCAGCAACCTTGGCAGCGACCCTTGTTGGGCACCTGACCAGGGCAGAGCCCAGCCCGGTCTTGCCTCGCCGTATCTCCCCCACTTTTATAGAGGCGGGCGCACACTCGGCGACCTTAGCGACCGCCTCTGCCACCTCCGACGCGACGACCGAGTCGTCCAGACCCGAGATGCGCAGATCTGCGCATTTCTCGGGCCTGGACACCACGACGTTGTCTGCCCCCATCACCTGCAGCACTCTTGCAGCAAGGAGATCCGCCTTGTCTCCGCTGTCGGCCCCCGGGAGCTCCAGAAGCCTTGCCCCCGTAACGGCCACTCTAAACGAGATGCCCGTTATGCCCAGGCCCTCTAGGTCCATTTTGCTCCTGGCATCGCGGAACAATTTCTCATATGTGACCCCCCTCTCTATAGCTTGCGGCTGCAGCTTTAAAGCTACTGCCGATGAGCGGGGGGGCCTCAGCTTCGGTTTTTTCGGCTTCTTCGGCTGCCGGGGCTTAGGTGCCTGCGCAGCCGGTGCGGGGCCGGGTCTGGACTTTGGCTTACGCCGGGTCACAACATTCCAGCTCTCCGCTGGCCTCTCTGCAGCTGTCGCTGCTGGCGGAGCGGGGTCGGCCGCAGGAGCCCGCTTTTTGCCCTTTCCCTTCCCCTTAGACTTGGTCGTCCCTCCCTCACGTGAAGTGGGAGGGGGAGGGCCAAGGTCGACGGGCGCCGGAGGATCCTCCAGCTCCAACACAGGGCTAACTCTAGCCGGCGGGATATCCGCCGCTAACGCCCGAGAAGACGAGGCCAGCGGTGGGCGGAGGCGCACCTCTGGCAACAGCCTATCTTCCAACGCCTCTAGGCGGGCGTTCACCATGTTCCCCACCGCCTCAATGATGGAGCGCTTAAGCGACTCCGGCTCAAACGGAGCACTTGGAGGCGGTGGGGTTGCCTCGAACGGGGTTTTTTGCGGCTGCCGCATTTCGGCACGCAAGGCAGCCAGCTCACCGCGGAGCACCTCTATTTCGGTCTCGAGCCGGTCCTTGTCAGCGGAGAGCTTCATCGTCTCCGACGCGATAGTGGACCGGCTCATTAGGTCCACAGCCTCTTTTATTTCCGCGGCCGCGTCCTTAAGGGTCTTGACGAACGTACCCTTAAGGTTCGTCGACTTGGCCGCGACATCACCGATTAGGGCCACGTTACGGAGAACGTGACCCTTTAGTTCGGGCGTAGAGGCCCCGATAAACTTCTCCGGCATGCGGATCGGACGCAGCGCATACATCTCGCGCGCCGACTCCGCCATCTCCTTTTCTGCCTGGAGTTCCATCGCCGCTCTCTCTGCGGCGACCATTTCGGCCTTGGCCTTTGCCAGGCCAACGTATTCGCCGGTTGTTGGAGGCCGGCCTCTCCCTCTCGGGGTGTCAGTGCTCTTCAGAGCGGCAGGGCTCCCGTCACTCCTGCCGCCCGAGCGCGACCGATCTCTCCCTTGGGGCTGGCTCCCCGATGCGTCAGAGCGCTTGAGGAACCGGCCAGCTTTGTCCCTCGCCTGTGAAGTGCCCTTCTCCACCTTCTTTTTCGGGGCTTTTTGAGCGGGGCGGTCCTCGTCACCCGAGCCGCCCGAGTCATCTTCCGAGTCATATCGTCGGGGTCGCTTCCGGAGCGAACCGCTGTTCGACACCCGACTATCCGGCCGCGAGAGTATTGAGTCGTCGTCGCTGTCGTACGACATCGACGCCACACTACCAGTCCTCGTTAGTTCTTTCAGGGCAGCCATCAGCTCCCCTCCTCGTCCAAAAGCAGACGCGGACTCCCCCGAGTCAACGCGTTTTGCGCCAGTCGTCTTTGCCGAATCGCTATGCAAATCAGGTCCATTATCATCGCCAAGGTCAATCGATTTATCCGAGTCCGTCGTAAATTTAAGTTTGAAAGCCATATTAAGTCCCACGAGTATGGGGGAAAGGAGGTCCACCGAGCCAGAGACCCCTGTAGCCCGGTAACCCTTTTACGCCTGGGGGGCGGGAAGTACCCAGGGGGGACCGCTAAAGGCTGTTCTACGTCACAGCCGCTCTTTCGAGCACCCGGCGTCACGGACCGCAACGCCAGGATCTCCGGATTTTTTATAGAGGTTTACTCCTCGCAGCCCAGCCGGTTAAGGCCAGGCCCCCGGTCCCTCCGTCGGCCGCGAGACATGTCCACGACACCTCCGGAGGGATTACGGGATCGCCCGGCGTCGGCAAAAGCCGAGTGCGCTTGGCAAACGCACCGCGCGAGTCACACCGTCCCCTTTCGGGGACTTCCTTTCATACACACACACTCATCCCTCACCTTTACCCCCCCATCCCCAAAACACATACATCACACATACATCCATCACCTTTACCCCCCCGTCGCCGGTCTGCCCCCGACCCTCTCCGAAAAGAGTGCCAGAGGCAGGCAAAACGCGACTCCCAATGCCAGACTATTCGCCACCGTCGACCACCTCAACAGGGAAACTGAAGAGGTGGTCGGCGGTGCCCAGGGTGCACCACGAGGAGGTTGTCCGGCCTAGCACCCCAACCTAACCTAACCTTTTTTTTTTTTTTTTTTTTGTTCTCGGGGGGGAAAATCCTCATGGATACCCGGCCACGCGGGGGCGTGGCGCGGGTTATGCCGGACTCTTACCGGCTAAAAACCCCCCCGGCACTCCCGCCTCGTCTATGAGGAGGAGGACTAGGGAACTGGCAGAGCCTTTACATCTAGTCCCCCTCAGACTACCGCCCGCCTTTACAGCGGGCCCTTCACGCCCCTCCCTTTGGGGAGGGGCCCGGGAATGACCGCGAGTGCTCGGCCATTCCCGCCCGACGTCGGTGGCGAATAGTGCGGTGCGGGAGAAGGCGCCCCCGCGCCTGTCTCCCGCTATTCGCCACCAGGAGGGAGACGACGGTCGTACCGTCGCCTTCTCCCTCCTCTCCTTCGCCTACGGAGCGGCGCTGCGAGAGGGTCGTCCTCCCGCGCGCGCTCCGCTGCCTCCTTCTGCGACATCACTTCCTCGCAGAAGGAGGCGAGCGCCGCCCAGGCCTCCTCGCTTCCCAGCATGGAGCTGACCACGCTGGGAAGCGACAGGTCCTGCCCAACCACCGCGATAAGACTGCGGCGCAGCTCGGACCAGGCGGGGCACACCTCGAGGGTGTGCTGTGCCGTGTCCTCCGGCGCGCCGCAGTCGTGGCACGCCGGGGTTTCCTCCCTCCGAATCCGGTGCAGGTGGGATCCGAAGCATCCGTGGCCGGATAACACCTGCACCAGGCGGAAGGACAGGAAACCGTGGGACCGCTCGAGCCAGTCTTGGAGTACTGGCCCGAGCGCGTCCAGCGTTCGACGGCCAAAGGCGGCGGAGGCGAGGTCCTCCGTCCAATGGTGGACGATTGCTGCCCTCGCCTCTCGCCGGACGGCCTCCCGCTCTTCCGCGGCGGGGTGCTCCCCGAGCGCCCTTCGCCGCGCCGTCCACTCGTATACTCTGGCAAGCACCCACGCCTCGAGCTCCCAAGGAGGGGTGCCGGCCAGAGTGCACGCTGCCGCAAAGCCTACCGAGCGGTAGGCTCTCGCCACCCGCAGTGCAATGGCCCTTTGGGGCCTGCGGATAGCGGTGGCGTTCTCCCTCCTGTGGAGGGAGTCCGCCCAGATGGGGGCCCCGTAAAGGGCCATACTCTTTAAAATGCCGGCATACAATTGCCGGCATCGCGCCTTAGGCCCTCCCAAGTTCGGGAGGAGCCAGGATAGGGCATCCGCGGCCTTCAGCAGGCGGGTCGACAACGCGCTGAAGTGCGGGCCGAAGCGCCACCTGCTGTCGAGTATAAGGCCCAGATATTTCATCTGGGCCATGACTCCGATCCTGACGCCCTCCACAACAATGTGGGCGTCAGGAGGGATGCGCTGCCGAGGCCCGTGGAAGAACACGGCCTCGGTCTTGTTCAGCGCCACCTTTAATCCTAGGCGGCGGATCCTTCCTGAGACCAAGGATCCGCCAGCCGAGGCCAGACTGGCCGCCTCCCTATAGTCCCTCCCCCGGGCCGTGAGAAGAGTGTCATCCGCATAGCAGATGACACTCGTGCCACGGAGGAGGGTTCCCCGCAGGAGCCAATCAAAACCGATGTTCCACAGCAGGGGTCCTAGGACCGACCCCTGTGGAACACCGGACTCCGCGCCATATCGCCTCACTCTGGCCGTCTTGTCCACAAGGAGGACAGCTCGGTCCTCCAAGTAGCTGGCCAAGAGTTGGCGCAGATACTGAGGCACTCCGTGGTACCGGAGTGCCTCTAAGATTGTCGAGTGGGGGACGGAGTTGAAGGCGTTGGCTATATCAAATGACACAGCCAACACTCCGTCCCCTGCCTCCACTGCCTCCCTCACTTGGCCCTTGAGTAGGGCCAACGCATCCACTGTCGAACGCCCCCTCCGGAAACCAAACTGGGCGTCTGACAGGTCCGGCCCTACCTCCCACAGGAGGCTGTTAAGCCGGGCGGCGACGATCCCCTCGAACAACTTTCCGACCTCATCGAGCAGAACGATGGGCCGGTATGCCGAGGGGGAGTCCGCCGGGCGACCCTCCTTTCGGAGGAGGCATAACTGCCCCTCCTTCCAAATTTTCGGGAACCTCCCAGTCGTGAAACACG
Organism: Notodonta dromedarius; assembly: GCA_905147325.1. NCBI lineage: Eukaryota > Metazoa > Arthropoda > Insecta > Lepidoptera > Notodontidae > Notodonta > Notodonta dromedarius. The sequence continues at coordinate 11,559,447 of LR990173.1, read as the reverse complement.
CACTGAAGAGGTCCCGAAACCTCTCCTCCATCTTGGAGGCGGCGATGGCCACCACCCGAGCGGGCACGCCGTCCGGTCCAGGGGCGGTCTTCTTCGCGCGGAGGCGAAGAGTCCCCGCGCGAAATTCCTCTGCCGTGACCGGGGGGATTTCCTCCTCTGGCGGAGCCGCCTCCCGCGGAGGGTCCATCACTGGTGGGGTGAAGTCGGTCCTGCACGGAAACAGGGACCGGACCACCCCATCCAGCAATGCCGGCTCGAGGGTCTCCGTCAGTGGGGGACCAAAGGGGCGCAGTTTATTCCGCGCCGCCTTATACGGTCTCCCATACGGGTCACTGTCGAGACCCTCCAGCATCTCGGCTCTCGCCGATTCGTCGGCGGCGCACATTGCCGACCTGAGGACCGTCTTTGCCTCTACATACGCGGCGTAGAGGCGATCCTCATTGGCCGGGTCTCGGGGGCGGCGCCGTCGACTCCGCGTGTAGGCCCTCCTGGCCGCCACGCAGGCTGCCCGGAGCCCCGCCAGTTCCTCCGACCACCAATAAACGGCGCGACGGGGGGGTGGGCGGCGAGACCGAGGCATGCTGGAGTTGCACACCTCGGTCAGAGACCCCCTCAGCTGGACCGCTGCGGCGTCCACGTCCAAGACTCTATGAGAAGGCGCGAGCCAGTCCTGGAGGAACGCCGCCTCCTCAGCGGCCTCCCTGTCCAGGCGGGTGAGAGCCCATCGTGGAAAGGGGGATTGGCCCGAGCGGACCCTCCCCCGGGGGCTCTGGGTGGAGATGTCGAACCGCACATATCGGTGGTCCGACATAGTCTCCACCATCTCCACCCGCCAGTTCACGACGCGGGCGGCTAGAACGGGGGTGGCAAACGAAACGTCCACCACTGACCCTCCCCGTTGCCGCACACATGTGTGGACCGTCCCTCGGTTTAGGAGGGACACACCGGTTGAAGCTGCCCAAAATTCGACGGCACGACCCCTGACGTTGCAAGAGGCGGCCGGGTTACCCCAGGCCGCCGACTTGGCGTTCAGGTCGCCCAATACGGCGACCTGGCGCGGCGCCGCCCTCCCGACCACTGCGGTGAGGATTTCGAGGAAATTCTCGAAATCCGACAGAGGGCGGTTTGGCGAGAAATAGACCCCCACCAGGGCTATATTTCCCCACGCGGCGGCCACGTATCCCGGTCCCCTCTCTAAGAGCGAGAGGGGAGGGGAGTCTGTGGAAGGCCGCGACACCAATGCCACCAAGCCGTCCCGATCACCTAGCCAACGACCAGGGACCGAGTACGGCTCGGCAACCACCGCCACGTCCACCAACCACTCAGCCATCGTCTGCATCAGCAGATCCTGGGCTGCTCTGCAGTGGTTGGTGTTCGCCTGGAGGATGCGATGTTCGACCCTATCCATCAATGGACATCGCACCCCCTTCCTCCACGGCCGCCGAAATTTCGGGAACGGCGGTAGCAGCGGCAGGCTGGGTCGGTGCCTGCGCTTTGCCCTTCTTAGGGGGAGGATTGCAGTTCCTCCCCTTCATCACGTGGCCCGCCGGGCGGCCACTGGCAGCGCACACCGCGCAGTGCGGCGTGGCGGCCTTGCAGGAGGCGGACTTGTGCCCGTCCTTGCCGCAGCGGTAGCAGCTGTCCGTCCTATCTACCTTGGACGGACAGAGGGCCCGGGTGTGTCCAACTCCAAAGCACTTGTAGCAGCGCAGAGGCTGATCTACAAGTGCCTTGACTGCACCCGAGCTGAAGCCGACGGCAAGCCGTCCCTTGGCGAGGACAACTTTGGCGGCGGCGACTGGGCACTCAACGCGAATTGTGCCCATGCCGCCGCGGCCGGGCCTGATGTCCCGGCCTTGCACCGCTGCGACGTCACAGCCCCCTATTGCTGCGACCGCCGCCACCACCTCCTCTTTGGTGACCGAATCGTCCAGATCGGTCACCTCTAAGGTTGCAGACTTGACGGGCCTGCCCACCTTGGCCACGTCCGCGATGACCTCCTGCAACTTGGTCGCAAAGAGGTCCGCGTTGGCGCTGCCCTGAGCCCCAGGGAACTCGAAGATTCGAGCCCCGGCCTGGGTCCGGCGGCACGAGACAGCGCTGATCCCTAGTTGGGTGGGATCCACGTTGGTGCGCGCCTTCTTCATAACGGACGCGTACGTCTCCCCCCGCTCCGCAGCCTCCGCGGTGAGCGTCACCACGACGGCTGCGGTCTTAGGAGGAACGAGGTTCTTCCTTACGCCGACAGGGGCCCCTTTGGCTGCGGGAGCAGCGGTGGCGGGCTTGGGGGCCGACTTTTTCCCCTTCCCCTTCCCCTTTCCCTTTCCCTTGCCCGTCGTCTGCGACGGGCCGGAGGGGGTAGTGGCGGGGACGGCAGGGGCGGCCGCTGCCTTCTTCTTGGCCTTGCCCTTCCCCTTGCTGACCACCTCCGTCCACCCTTGCTGGTTGGATGGGGTGGTGGAAGGGAGGAGGGCGTCTTCCCTCTGGGAGGACGGCCTCGGCTCGTGTTGCCTCTTGTCCGCCGCAAGCGGCGGTCGCAGGCGTTTCTCCGGCAAGAGCCGGTCTTCGATACCTGCGAAGCAGGCTCTAGTGAAGGCCCTCTCCTCCATGATGACCTTGCGGATCATATCCTCAAGGTTTGAGGGGGCGGGGCCTTCAGCCGCAGGTCTCAGCTCGGCTTGATTTGGCCGCGCCGTGGCTTCAGCCAGCTTCTGATGCAGCTGGCTGACCTCTGCCTGCAGGCGATTGACTTTCGCCTGCAGCTGCCGCGTCTCGTCGGTCGCCGTGCGCTGCATCAGCTCTCCGACAATGCCACGCATGCTCGCGGCCCTGCATTTAAGGGACTTTTGAAAAGTCCCTTTTAGGTTGGAGGACTTGGAGGCGATCTCCACAATCTCCTCTTGGTCCTCCTGAGCCATCTGCTCCAGCTCGGCCAGGGAGTGGTCCGAGTAGAGGACGGTGGACGCGCCGTACCCAGACCTGGCCCGGGCAGCGCACGTCCGTTGCTCTTTGGCAGCAACCCGCTCCTCCAGGTCTTGCTGGAGCTGCACCCGCCGAGCTAGATCCAACTGGCGTTGGGCGTCTGCGAGACCCACGTCGTGCGTGTCCGCGACTGTTGGCTTTTTGGCCTTTGCCTTCTTTTTAGGCTTCCTCGTAGAGTCCGAGGAGCCTTCGGACCTTTCTTTTAGGAATGCCCGCTTCCGCGATTCCTGGCGTCCGCTCGCCGTCGAACCTGCGTCCGACTCCGACATAATGGACACGTTGTCACTGTCCGACAACTCGTCCGCCCCGCAAAAGAAGCTAGCCGCAGAAGGCGCGCGGCTAGACTTCGACGCGTCTGCGTCTTCGGGTTGGCCCTGAGAAGGGCCTTTTATAAAACGCCCAGAGGCGTCACGCGTTGGCTTTGGCATCATAGCCTCCGCAGGTGTCGTAGGTAACCGCAAGGTAAAGACTACGACGTCACAGTGCACTTTAGCCGAACACCGGTCTGCCACTCCGTTACGGTGGTCAGAACCGGGTCGTTGCCCAGGGAACGCGACGAGGACGCAAGCACTGTGGGGGGTTCCCCAACCTAACCTAACCTAACCTAACCTAACCTAACCTTTTTTTTTTTTTTTTTTGTTCTCGGGGGGGGAAAATCCTCATGGATACCCGGCCACGCGGGGGCGTGGCGCGGGTTATGCCGGACTCCTACCGGCTAAAAACCCCCCCGGCACTCCCGCCTCGTCTATGAGGAGGAGGACTAGGGAACTGGCAGAGCCTTTACATCTAGTCCCCCTCAGACTACCGCCCGCCTTTACAGCGGGCCCTTCACGCCCCTCCCTTTGGGGAGGGGCCCGGGAATGACCGCGAGTGCTCGGCCATTCCCGCCCGACGTCGGTGGCGAATAGTGCGGTGCGGGAGAAGGCGCCCCCGCGCCTGTCTCCCGCTATTCGCCACCAGGAGGGAGACGACGGTCGTACCGTCGCCTTCTCCCTCCTCTCCTTCGCCTACGGAGCGGCGCTGCGAGAGGGTCGTCCTCCCGCGCGCGCTCCGCTGCCTCCTTCTGCGACATCACTTCCTCGCAGAAAGAGGCGAGCGCCGCCCAGGCCTCCTCGCTTCCCAGCATGGAGCTGACCACGCTGGGAAGCGACAGGTCCTGCCCAACCACCGCGATAAGACTGCGGCGCAGCTCGGACCAGGCGGGGCACACCTCGAGGGTGTGCTGTGCCGTGTCCTCCGGCGCGCCGCAGTCGTGGCACGCCGGGGTTTCCTCCCTCCGAATCCGGTGCAGGTGGGATCCGAAGCATCCGTGGCCGGATAGCACCTGCACCAGACGGAAAGAGAGGAAACCGTGGGACCGCTCGAGCCAGTCTGGCAGTACTGGCCCGAGCGCGTCCAGCGTTCGACGTCCAAAAGCGGCGGAGGCGAGGTCCTCCGTCCAATGGTGGACGATTGCTGCCCTCGCCTCTCGCCGGACGGCCTCCCGCTCTTCCGCGGCAGGGTGCTCCCCGAGCGCCCTTCGCCGCGCCGTCCACTCGTAGACTCTGGCAAGCACCCACGCCTCGAGCTCCCAAGGAGGGGTGCCGGCCAGAGCGCACGCCGCCGCAAAGCCCACGGAGCGGTAGGCCCTCGCCACTCGCAGTGCAATGGCCCTTTGGGGCCTGCGAATGGCGGTGGCGTTCTCCCTCCTGTGGAGGGAGTCCGCCCAGATGGGAGCCCCGTAAAGGGCCATACTCTTTAGAATGCCGGCATACAATTGCCGGCATCGCGCCTTAGGCCCTCCTAGGTTCGGGAGGAGCCAGGAAAGGGCATCCGCAGCCTTCAGCAGGCGGGTCGACAGCGCGCTGAAGTGCGGGCCGAAGCGCCACCTGCTGTCTAGTACAAGACCCAGATATTTTATCTGGGCCCTGACTTCGATCGTGACGCCCTCCACGACGATGTGGGCGTCAGGAGGGGTGCGCTGCCGAGGCCCGTGGAAGAACACGGCCTCGGTCTTGTTCAGCGCCACCTTCAGTCCTAGGTGGCGGATCCTTCCTGAGACCAAGGATCCGCCCGCCGAGGCCAGACTGGCCGCCTCCCTGTAGTCCCTCCCCCGGGCCGTGAGAAGAGTGTCATCCGCATAGCAGATGACACTCGTGCCACGAAGGAGGGTTCCCCGCAGGAGCCAATCGAATCCGATGTTCCACAGCAGGGGTCCTAGGACCGACCCCTGTGGGACACCGAACCTAACCTAACCTAACCTAACCTAACCTAACCTAACCTAACCTAACCTAACCTTTTTTTTTTTTTTTTTTGTTCTCGGGGGGGAAAATCCTCATGGATACCCGGCCACGCGGGGGCGTGGCGCGGGTTATGCCGGACTCCTACCGGCTAAAAACCCCCCCGGCACTCCCGCCTCGTCTATGAGGAGGAGGACTAGGGAACTGGCAGAGCCTTTACATCTAGTCCCCCTCAGACTACCGCCCGCCTTTACAGCGGGCCCTTCACGCCCCTCCCTTTGGGGAGGGGCCCGGGAATGACCGCGAGTGCTCGGCCATTCCCGCCCGACGTCGGTGGCGAATAGTGCGGTGCGGGAGAAGGCGCCCCCGCGCCTGTCTCCCGCTATTCGCCACCAGGAGGGAGACGACGGTCGTACCGTCGCCTTCTCCCTCCTCTCCTTCGCCTACGGAGCGGCGCTGCGAGAGGGTCGTCCTCCCGCGCGCGCTCCGCTGCCTCCTTCTGCGACATCACTTCCTCGCAGAAAGAGGCGAGCGCCGCCCAGGCCTCCTCGCTTCCCAGCATGGAGCTGACCACGCTGGGAAGCGACAGGTCCTGCCCAACCACCGCGATAAGACTGCGGCGCAGCTCGGACCAGGCGGGGCACACCTCGAGGGTGTGCTGTGCCGTGTCCTCCGGCGCGCCGCAGTCGTGGCACGCCGGGGTTTCCTCCCTCCGAATCCGGTGCAGGTGGGATCCGAAGCATCCGTGGCCGGATAACACCTGCACCAGGCGGAAGGACAGGAAACCGTGGGACCGCTCGAGCCAGTCTTGGAGTACTGGCCCGAGCGCGTCCAGCGTTCGACGGCCAAAGGCGGCGGAGGCGAGGTCCTCCGTCCAATGGTGGACGATTGCTGCCCTCGCCTCTCGCCGGACGGCCTCCCGCTCTTCCGCGGCGGGGTGCTCCCCGAGCGCCCTTCGCCGCGCCGTCCACTCGTATACTCTGGCAAGCACCCACGCCTCGAGCTCCCAAGGAGGGGTGCCGGCCAGAGCGCACGCTGCCGCAAAGCCTACCGAGCGGTAGGCTCTCGCCACCCGCAGTGCAATGGCCCTTTGGGGCCTGCGGATGGCGGTGGCGTTCTCCCTCCTGTGGAGGGAGTCCGCCCAGATGGGGGCCCCGTAAAGGGCCATACTCTTTAAAATGCCGGCATACAATTGCCGGCATCGCGCCTTAGGCCCTCCCAAGTTCGGGAGGAGCCAGGAAAGGGCATCCGCGGCCTTCAGCAGGCGGGTCGACAACGCGCTGAAGTGCGGGCCGAAGCGCCACCTGCTGTCGAGTATAAGGCCCAGATATTTCATCTGGGCCATGACTCCGATCCTGACGCCCTCCACAACAATGTGGGCGTCAGGAGGGATGCACTGCCGAGGCCCGTGGAAGAACACGGCCTCGGTCTTGTTCAGCGCCACCTTTAATCCTAGGCGGCGGATCCTTCCTGAGACCAAGGATCCGCCAGCCGAGGCCAGACTGGCCGCCTCCCTATAGTCCCTCCCCCGGGCCGTGAGAAGAGTGTCATCCGCATAGCAGATGACACTCGTGCCACGGAGGAGGGTTCCCCGCAGGAGCCAATCAAAACCGATGTTCCACAGCAGGGGTCCTAGGACCGACCCCTGTGGAACACCGGACTCCGCGCCATATCGCCTCACTATGGCCGTCTTGTCCACAAGGAGGACAGCTCGGTCCTCCAAGTAGCTGGCCAAGAGTTGGCGCAGATACTGAGGCACTCCGTGGTACCGGAGTGCCTCTAAGATTGTCGAGTGGGGGACGGAGTTGAAGGCGTTGGCTATATCAAATGACACAGCCAACACTCCGTCCCCTGCCTCCACTGCCTCCCTCACTTGGCCCTTGAGTAGGGCCAACGCATCCACTGTCGAACGCCCCCTCCGGAAACCAAACTGGGCGTCTGACAGGTCCGGCCCTACCTCCCACAGGAGGCTGTTAAGCCGGGCGGCGACGATCCCCTCGAACAACTTTCCGACCTCATCGAGCAGAACGATGGGCCGGTATGCCGAGGGGGAGTCCGCCGGGCGACCCTCCTTTCGGAGGAGGCATAACTGCCCCTCCTTCCAAATTTTCGGGAACCTCCCAGTCGTGAAACACGCACTGAAGAGGTCCCGAAACCTCTCCTCCATCTTGGAGGCGGCGATGGCCACCACCCGAGCGGGCACGCCGTCCGGTCCAGGGGCGGTCTTCTTCGCGCGGAGGCGAAGAGTCCCCGCGCGAAATTCCTCTGCCGTGACCGGGGGGATTTCCTCCTCTGGCGGAGCCGCCTCCCGCGGAGGGTCCATCACTGGTGGGGTGAAGTCGGTCCTGCACGGAAACAGGGACCGGACCACCCCATCCAGCAATGCCGGCTCGAGGGTCTCCGTCAGTGGGGGACCAAAGGGGCGCAGTTTATTCCGCGCCGCCTTATACGGTCTCCCATACGGGTCACTGTCGAGACCCTCCAGCATCTCGGCTCTCGCCGATTCGTCGGCGGCGCACATTGCCGACCTGAGGACCGTCTTTGCCTCTACATACGCGGCGTAGAGGCGATCCTCATTGGCCGGGTCTCGGGGGCGGCGCCGTCGACTCCGCGTGTAGGCCCTCCTGGCCGCCGCCACGCAGGCTGCCCGGAGCCCCGCCAGTTCCTCCGACCACCAATAAACGGCACGACGGGGGGGTGGGCGGCGAGACCGAGGCATGCTGGAGTTGCACACCTCGGTCAGAGACCCCCTCAGCTGGACCGCTGCGGCGTCCACGTCCAAGACTCTATGAGAAGGCGCGAGCCAGTCCTGGAGGAACGCCGCCTCCTCAGCGGCCTCCCTGTCCAGGCGGGTGAGAGCCCATCGTGGAAAGGGGGATTGGCCCGAGCGGACCCTCCCCCGGGGGCTCTGGGTGGAGATGTCGAACCGCACATATCGGTGGTCCGACATAGTCTCCACCATCTCCACCCGCCAGTTCACGATGCGGGCGGCTAGAACGGGGGTGGCAAACGAAACGTCCACCACTGACCCTCCCCGTTGCCGCACACATGTGTGGACCGTCCCTCGGTTTAGGAGGGACACACCGGTTGAAGCTGCCCAAAATTCGACGGCACGACCCCTGACGTTGCAAGAGGCGGCCGGGTTACCCCAGGCCGCCGACTTGGCGTTCAGGTCGCCCAATACGGCGACCTGGCGCGGCGCCGCCCTCCCGACCACTGCGGTGAGGATTTCGAGGAAATTCTCGAAATCCGACAGAGGGCGGTTTGGCGAGAAATAGACCCCCACCAGGGCTATATTTCCCCACGCGGCGGCCACGTATCCCGGTCCCCTCTCTAAGAGCGAGAGGGGAGGGGAGTCTGTGGAAGGCCGCGACACCAATGCCACCAAGCCGTCCCGATCACCTAGCCAACGACCAGGGACCGAGTACGGCTCGGCAACCACCGCCACGTCCACCAACCACTCAGCCATCGTCTGCATCAGCAGATCCTGGGCTGCTCTGCAGTGGTTGGTGTTCGCCTGGAGGATGCGATGTTCGACCCTATCCATCAATGGACATCGCACCCCCTTCCTCCACGGCCGCCGAAATTTCGGGAACGGCGGTAGCAGCGGCAGGCTGGGTCGGTGCCTGCGCTTTGCCCTTCTTAGGGGGAGGATTGCAGTTCCTCCCCTTCATCACGTGGCCCGCCGGGCGGCCACTGGCAGCGCACACCGCGCAGTGCGGCGTGGCGGCCTTGCAGGAGGCGGACTTGTGCCCGTCCTTGCCGCAGCGGTAGCAGCTGTCCGTCCTATCTACCTTGGACGGACAGAGGGCCCGGGTGTGTCCAACTCCAAAGCACTTGTAGCAGCGCAGAGGCTGATCTACAAGTGCCTTGACTGCACCCGAGCTGAAGCCGACGGCAAGCCGTCCCTTGGCGAGGACAACTTTGGCGGCGGCGACTGGGCACTCAACGCGAATTGTGCCCATGCCGCCGCGGCCGGGCCTGATGTCCCGGCCTTGCACCGCTGCGACGTCACAGCCTCCTATTGCTGCGACCGCCGCCACCACCTCCTCTTTGGTGACCGAATCGTCCAGATCGGTCACCTCTAAGGTCGCAGACTTGACGGGCCTGCCCACCTTGGCCACGTCCGCGATGACCTCCTGCAACTTGGTCGCAAAGAGGTCCGCGTTGGCGCTGCCCTGAGCCCCAGGGAACTCGAAGATTCGAGCCCCGGCCTGGGTCCGGCGGCACGAGACAGCGCTGATCCCTAGTTGGGTGGGATCCACGTTGGTGCGCGCCTTCTTCATAACGGACGCGTACGTCTCCCCCCGCTCCGCAGCCTCCGCGGTGAGCGTCACCACGACGGCTGCGGTCTTAGGAAGAACGAGGTTCTTCCTTACGCCGACAGGGGCCCCTTTGGCTGCGGGAGCAGCGGTGGCGGGCTTGGAGGCCGACTTTTTCCCCTTCCCCTTCCCCTTTCCCTTTCCCTTGCGCGTCGCCTGCGACGGGCCGGAGGGGGTGGTGGCGGGGACGGCAGGGGCGGCCGCTGCCTTCTTCTTGGCCTTGCTCTTCCCCTTGCTGACCACCTCCGTCCACACTTGCTGGTTGGATGGGGTGGTGGAAGGGAGAAGGACGTCCTCTCTCTGGGAAGACGGCCCCGGCTCGTTACGCCTCTTGTCCACCGCAAGCGGCGGTCGTAGGCGTTTCTCCGGCAAGAGCCGGTCTTCAATGCCTGCGAAGCAGGCTCTGGTGAAGGCCCTCTCCTCCATGATTACCTTGCGGAATATATCCTCCAGGTTTGAGGGGGCGGGGCCTTCAGCCGCAGGTCTCGGCTCGGCTTGATTTGGCCGGGCCGTGGCTTCAGCCAGCTTCTGATGCAGCTGGCTGACCTCTGACTGCAGGCGATTGACTTTCGCCTGCAGCTGCCGCGTTTCGTCAGTCGCCGTGCGCTGCATCAGCTCCCCGACGATGCCGCGCATGCTCGCGGCCCTGCATTTAAGGGACTTTTGAAAAGTCCCTTTTAGGTTGGAGGACTTGGAGGCGATCTCCACAATCTCCTCCTGGTCCTCCTGAGCCATCTGCTCCAGCTCGGCCAGGGAGTGGTCCGAGTATAGGACAGTGGACGCGCCGTACCCGGACCTGGCCCGGGCAGCGCACGTCCGCCGCTCTTTGGCAGCAACCCGCTCCTCCAGGTCTTGCTGGAGCTGCACCCGCCGAACCAGGTCCAACTGGCGTTGAGCGTCTGCGAGACCCACGTCATGCGTGTCCGCGACTGTCGGCTTTTTGGCCTTCACCTTCTTCTTAGGCTTCCCCGTGGAGTCCGAGGAGCCTTCGGACCTTTCCTTTAGGAAGGCCCGCTTCCGCGATTCTTGGCGACCGCTCGCCGTCGAACCTGCGTCCGACTCCGACATAATGGACACGTTGTCAGTGTCCGACAACTCGTCCGCCCCGCAAAAGAAGCTAGCCGCAGAAGGCGCGCGGCTGGACTTCGACGCGTTTGCGTCTTCGGGTTGGCCCTGAGAAGGGCCTTTTATAAAACGCCCAGAGGCGTCACGCGTTGGCTTTGGCATCATAGCCTCCGCAGGTGTCGTAGGTAACCGCAAGGTAAAGACTACGACGTCACAGTGCACTTTAGCCGAACACCGGTCTGCCACTCCGTTACGGTGGTCAGAACCGGGTCGTTGCCCAGGGAACGCGACGAGGACGCAAGCACTGTGGGGGGTTCCCCAACCTAACCTAACCTAACCTAACCTAACCTAACCTAACCTTTTTTTTTTTTTTTTTTTTTTTTTTTTTTTTTTTTTTTTTTTTTTTTTTTTTCGTTGGAAAACCCTTTATGGGTTCCCTTCCGCCCCGGGAGAGGCAGAAGGGATATGTGGGAGTCCCCGAAGGTATACCCACTAAAAACCAACGCTGTACCCTCTGTGCCGCGTGTGCCGGGGACCCGAAATCAAGTGTAGTTTCGCATCCCCGACACGGCTCTGGCCTTAAACAGGCCTCCTCTCTGGGTGGTCTAAAGGACCACCCACTCCGGCCGAGTGGCGCTGTGTTGGTACAGGTAACACAGCGCCCCCTCTCGAGCCCCTGAACGGGCGTCAGGCTCTCCCGTGCCTGACGCCTTAGGGCTCAGGAGACGCGAAGTTCACTGGGTGACCATCGCGTCTCCTACTTGTGCGGCTGTAGTAGCCGCAGGGCAGGCGGGCTTCGCCGGGGCCTTGGACCCAGCAGTGCCCTTCGCCTTTCCACCTCTGGCCGGCGCAGGAGCGCAGGCCGGGCCTCCGAGCTTATGGGCAGCTGGCCTGCTCGACGCCGCGCACACTATACAGTGCGGCGCGGCGGAGCATCCCTCGCTCTTGTGGCCCAGCTGCCCGCATCGGAAGCAAACCTGTCCTCTGTCTACCTCTGCGGTGCACTGCTCCCGTACGTGCCCTGCCTCTAGGCAACGGAAGCACCGCAGAGGTTTCATCGGCAGTAATTTGACCCTGGCCGAGGACCACCCAACCTGAAGTCGGTCAGCCCCGGTCACCTTGACGGCCGCACCGACGGGACACCTTATCAGGACGGTGCCCACTCCGGATTTGTCCCTCCGGATCGCCCCCACCTTTATGGCGGAGGGCAGGCATTCGCCAGCTTTGGCGACCGCCTCCGCTATATCCGCCGCTTTGATCGAGTCGTCCAGGCCCGAGATACGCAGATCAGCGCACTTCTCGGGCCTGGACACCACGACGTCCTCAGCGCCCAGAACCTCTCGCATTTTTGCCGCGAGGAGGTCGGCCTTTGCGCTACTGTCGACCCCCGGGAGCTCTAGCAATCGAGCCCCGGTTACAGCCGTCCTGAACGTCACGGCTGGGATGCCGAGATCCGTCAGGTTGAACTGCCCTCTGGCTTTGAGGAACAGACTCTCATATGTTACCCCCTTGGCCGCCGCGTCCGGCTGCAGCTTAAGTGCTACAGCCGACGTGCGAGGGGGTCTCAGTCTCGGCTTCCTAGGCCTTTTTGGCTTTGCAGCCTGTACAGCCGGAGCGGGGCCGGGGCCGGGCTTGGCCTTCCGCCGAGTCACAATCGTCCAGCTCTCCGCTGACGTCTCTCCAGCCGGAGCTGGTAGAGCGGGGTTGGCCGGAGCGATCCGCTTATTTTTCCCCTTTTTGGCCTTGGAAGGGCCAGTGTCGACGGGCGCCGGGGGGTTCTCCAGCTGCGCCACGGGGCTATCTCTAGCCAGGGGGGCATCTCCCAACGAGGCCCTGGAAGTTGCGGCCAGCGGCGGACGCAGGCGCACCTCCGGCAAGAGCCTTCCCTCCAACGCCTCTAGGCGGGCGTTGACCATCGTCCCCACCGCCTCAATTATGGAGCGCTTAAGCGTCTCCAGCTCTAGCGGAGCGATTGGAGGCGGGGGGGCACACGTCTCACCCGGGTTCTGCGCACTCCGGACCTCAATCCGAAGCGCTTCCATCTCACGACGGAGTTCGCCTAGTTCCGCCTTTAGGCCGAGATTCTTCTTGGCCGCTTTCCTCAGTGCGGCCGTCGAGTCCATCACCTTTTGGCTCAGCTCGTACACCACATCGCCGATGGCCCTGGTCGACTCCTCCAGCCGTGCAACGAGCAAAGGCTCCAAGAGGAGCGACTCATCCGCAATGTTGTTCACCTCGTGCAGCCAGCTGTATGCCTCCTCCCTCATCTCCAGCGGCGAGGGTTCCTCTTCGGCTGAGGTCACAGGTCGGCCCAGCTCTGCGGCAACCTCCTTAGCCCTGGCTTTAGTCAGGCCCACGTCCTTCTTTGTAATGAGTCGCTTCTTGAAGCGACCCTTCCTGTCCCTGACTGGGCCAGGGGAGGAGCGACCACGGCCGCTCTTCCCGTCCCGCACCTTTGGGGCCTTCGATGCCGGTAGGTCATCGTCGCAAGAGGAGCCACTTTCGCCCCTATCCCCGCCCGCGCAGTTCCGGGGTCTTTTCTGGGCGCACCCAGCGTCAGACACCCGACTACCTGGCCTCGAGCCGTCATCGCTGCACAGCGATGTCCCCGCAAGCTCGGCTCTTGCCCACGCTCTACGAGCGGCCTCCATCTCCTCCTCCTTGTCTTTCGCAGACTCCTTCTCCTTGGGAGCAGCCTGAAGCCGCTCTACCACCACTCTCGCGTATGCACTGCATCCCGCACCATCCAACTTATCCGAATCAGTAAGCTTCGGTCCTTTATTCGCGCCAAGGTCTGTCTTTTTTGTTTTATCCGTCATTGTTTGCTTTTTGTTACTCATATTTGTTCCCACGATAATGGGGGAAGTGGGGGTCCACCGGGACAGAGACCCCTGTATCCCGGTAACCCTTTATACGCCTGGGGGGCGGGAAGTACCCAGGGGGGGACCGCTAAGGGCTGGTGTGCGTTCCAGCCGCTCTTGCGAGCACCCGGCGCCACGGACCGCAGCGCCGAGATCCACGGATTTTTTATTGAGGTTTACTCCTCTCGGTCCGGCCGGTTAAGGCAGGACCCCCGGTTCTGCGTGGGCCGTGAGACATGTCCACGACACCCAAACAGAGTAACGGGATCGCCCGACGTCGGCAGAGCCGAGTGCACTTGGCAAACGCGCCGCGCGAAACACACCGTCTCCTTTCGGAGCCTTCCATACATACATCACGCTTTCGTGGTTCATCCATCACCTTTGCCCTAAACACACACACAGACATCCATCCTCTTTACCCCCCGAAACCCCTTACCCCCCAACCCCTGCGCCGCCCGCGCCGCGCTACAGTCCTCTCTGAAAGCAGAGAGGTACCGAGAGCGGCGCGAGCGACGCATTACCCCCCCGTCGCCGGTCTGCCCCCGACACCCTCCGAAGAGAGTGCCAGAGGCAGGCAAGACGCGACTCCCAATGCCAGACTATTCGCCACCGTCGACCACCTCAACAGGGAAACTGAAGAGGTGGTCGGCGGTGCCCAGGGTGCACCACGAGGAGGTTGTCCGGCCTAGCACCCCACCCTAACCTTTTTTTTTTTTTTTTTTTTTTTTTTTTTTTTTTTTTTATTTTACGTTGGAAAACCCTTTATGGGTCCCCTCCCGACTCGGGGGAGTCGAGAGGGGTATGTGGGAGTCCCCGCACCACGAAGGCGCATGGTATACCCACTAAAAACCAACGGTGTATCCTCTTGGTCGCATGTGCCGGGTCCCGGGAATGCTATAAGCAACCGCAACCCGGCGCGACTTGGCCTGGTAAGGCCCCCTCACTGGGGGCGCGTCCAAAGGACGCGCCACTCCGACCTCAGGCGCTGTGTTGACACACGTAACACAGCGCCCCCTCTCGAGCCCAAGCTGTAATGGCAGGCACCCCCATGCCTGCCACCAGAGGCTCCGCGGGGAGCTCCGCTGCCTCACGCAGTGCTCCACCCGCACTCCCGCTCAGCCATCAGGCTGGGCGACCAGGCCCAGGCGGGAAAGTCGGGGGATGCCAAAAGGCTTCAACCCCGACACTGCTGCGAGCCCCCTCCGGGGGAAGGGGGCTCGGGTTAAGGCCCTCCGCCAACAGCAGCCCACCACGGGCCCTATCGCCACCCCCAAAATGGCGTCGCCGCCCTCCCACCCCCAGTCGCCCCACGCCACGCTACGGTCCTCTCTGATAACAGAGAGGTACCAAGCACGGCGCGAGCGACTCCCTCTGCCAGACTATTCGCCACCGTCGACCACCTCAACAGGGAAACTGAAGAGGTGGTCGGCGGTGCCCAGGGTGCACCACGAGGAGGTTGTCCGACCTAGCACCCCCCCCAACCTAACCTTTTTTTTTTTTTTTTTTTTTTACGAGGGGAAATGCATTTACGCATCCCACCCGGGCCCGGGGGGGCCCAGGTGGGTATGTGGGACTACCGGGTGTTAGCCCGGACTACCCACTAAAACCCCTCGTCGTACCTCTACGTCGCAAGCCGGGTCCCGGGAACGCTATAGCGACCGCAATCCCGGCGCGACTTGGCCTTTTCAGGCCTCAACTCTGGGAGGAAGTTATCCTCCCAATCCGGCCAATAGGCGCCGTGCTGGTACGAACAGCACGGCACCTCCTCACGAGCCCCTGAACGGGCGGCAGGCACCCCCGCGCCTGCCGCCTTAGGGCTCAGGAGTCGCGACAGCCACTACGACGTGGCCATCGCGTCTCCTATAGCTGCGGCCTCAGTGGCCGCAGGGGAGGGCTGCACCGGGGCTTTGGCCCCAACAGCTCTCCTCCCCTTATACCGCTTGGCCGGCGCAGGAGCGCAGGCCGGGCTTCCTAGCCTGTGGGCAGCTGGTTTGCTCAACGCCGCGCACACTAAGCAGTGCGGTGCGGCGGAGCATCCCTCCGATTTATGTCCCAGCTGCCCACATCGGAAGCAGGCGCTACTACGGTCGGCCTCTGCGGTGCATTGCTCCCGTACGTGCCCGATCTCCAGGCACCGGAAGCAGCGCAGAGGCCGAATCGGCAACAAAGTCACCCGGGCCGAAGACCAGCCAACAAGTAGGTGACCAACACCGGCGATCTTCCCGGCAGATCCCACCGGGCAACTGGCAAGGACAGTGCCCATGCCAGATCCATTACGCCGAATCACCCCGACTTTGATGAAGGCCGGCGGGCAATCGCCACTCTTGGCGATCGCCTCCACCACCTCCGCCACCACTACAGAGTCATCCAGGCCCGAGATGCGCATGTCTGCACATTTCTCGGGCCTGGACACCGCCACATTTTCCGCCCCCAGGACTGCTTTCATCCTATCTGCTAGGAGGTCAGCCTTTTCTCCACTAGTAGCCCCCGGGAGCATTATAATTCGAGCCCCCGTCAGGGCCTTCCTAAAATTCAGGGAGGGTACGCCCAGCTCTTCTAGATTGATCTGGCCCTTGGCCTTCTTGATCATGTCCTCATACGTGACCCCCTTTTTAATAGCGTCCGGCTGTAGCTTAAGGACCACAGCCGACGTATTAGGGGGTCTCAGGTTCCTCTTCCTTGGCGGTTTCAGCTTGGGGGCCTGCGCCGCTGTAGCGGGGTCAGCACCAGGCTTGGCCCTTCTCCTCGTGACGGTAGTCCAACCCTCAGACGTGTTCTGCTCTCCGGCCGAAGCCAGTGGTGCGGGGCAAGCTGGAGCAGCCCGTTGCCTCTTCTTGGTTTTGGATCCGGACTTTCCTCCCCCACGCGAAACGGTGGGAGGGGGAGGTCCGGAATCCATCAATGCTGCCGTTGCAGCTGTCGCCGCTGTACAGCCTCCCCTAGGCGCAGCCACCGGCTGGGCCCCCGAAGTCGAGGCCAGGGGTGGGCGAACGCTCCTTGCGGGCAGCAGCCTTTCCTCCATGGCCTCCAACCGGGCGTTCACCATTGTGCCCACCGCCTCTATAATGGAGCGCTTTAACAGCTCCGGCTCAAATGGAGCGCTTGGAGGCGGTGGGGGGGTCGACTCGACCGGGGTTTTGGCACTCCGGACTTCCGTCCGGAGCGCATCCAGCTCATTTCGAAGTGCGGCCATATCCGCCTTTAGGCGGGCATTCTCCTTGGCCAGCGCCATAGTCTCTGTCGAGACAGTGAGCCGGCTCAGAAGCTCCATTGTGCTTCTGAAGTTCGCAGCCAGTTTTAAGGGCCATGACATGCTGGTCTTCCATCTCAGGATAAATATCGGCAATCTTTTCCACAATGTCGACATGAAGGAGCGATGTTCTCTTGAGATCCTCAGGTGGAGGCCCCTTATACGTCTTGTTTTCCTCGATACGGTAACCTTGAGCCGGGCGGTACACACGAGTGCACTTGGCAGCCACAAGCGCATCTTCAGGAGAGAGCCTCGCCTTTCCGCTTGGGGGGCTGGCGCTTGCGGGTACAGCAGCAGACCTTCCGTCACTTCTGCCGCCCGACCGCGACCTGTCCCTTTTAACCTTCCCCGGAGCATCACTACGCTCAGAGCGCCCCTTTTTGTCCCTAGAATGTCCAGGGGAAGAGCAACGACCACTCGCATCCTCCCTCACTTTCTGGGCCTTCTTCTGAGCCGGGCGGTTCTCATCTTCAGAGCCCTCGCCCGGACTCAAGTCATCGTCCGGGTATCGCCGGGGCCGTTTCCGGACAGAACCGGTATCCGACGCCCGACTGTCAGGTCTCGAGGGTGCGGAGTCATCGGCGTCATCCATCGACGACTGCGCCTCCTCGAGCCTTTTCCTCTCTTTAGAAGCAGCATGAAGCTGCTTTTTCTCCTCCTTTGCAGACGCAGCCTTCCCCACACCACTGCATCCTGCACCAGTCACCTTCAAGTGAGACGCAGCAGCGTCCTTCAGGGCCTTCACGAAGGTGCCCTTCAGGTTGCTGGACTTCCCAGCGACTTCGACGATTACGTCGAGCTCGCGGAGCACGTGGCCCCTCAGCTCCCCCACGGTCTGTCCCTCGACGTTTTCCGGCGGTGGCCGGATTGGCCGCTGGCGGGATGCCTTGCGGGCAGCTTCCGCTACCTCCGCCTCCGCTTGCGCCGCTAGGGCCGCCCTTTGGGCAGCAGCGAACTCGGCCTTAGCTTTCGCCATGCCGACATACTCCCCCGTGGTGGGGGGCCTCCCTCTTCCGCGTATGGGGGCCTCGGCGCTCTTCAGAGCGGCAGAGCTCACACTGCTCCTGCCGCCCGAGAGCGACCTATCGCTCCCCGGCGATTCTGTTCGCTTTGCGAACCGCCCCGTTTTGTCCCTGACTGGGCGGGCAGCGCGGCCACGACCGCTTGCCGCCTTGGGGACCTTCGGGGCTATGGGGCTTGTGGGGCTGTTCGTCACATAGCCACCCAGGCTCGAATCGTCGTCGGAGTCGTAATGACGGGGCCGTTTCCGGCACCCGTCTCCCGACATCCGACTTTGCGGCCTCGAGAAAATGGAGTCATCGTCGGTGTCGAACAACGACTCCACACTCCCGGACCTTGTCACGTCCGTTATAGCGGCAAGCCGCTCGTCCCTCTCTAAGGATGTAGACGCTTCCGCGTCTCCACGTTCCTTGCCAATTTGTTTTTCCAATCCAGTATGCTTTTCGAATCCAGTATTCGCGCCATTGTCCATCGTTTTATTTGCCGAGTCAGTCTTTTTGTTTTTAAAGTTTTCCATGTAGTTCCCACGAGTATGGGGGAAGTGTGAGTCGATCCGTGTGGTGCCCCCTGCACACGGACAAGCCTACATACACCAGGGTGTCGGCCGGTTCCCTGGGATCCTACCACCTTTTGCTGGCCTCCCGCCAGCTCCTCATCGCCCTCTCAGGGGCGGATAGGTCATTTTTATTGTGGATTCCGACCACGCAGCCCAGCCAATTAAGGCCAGGCCCCCGGTCCCACCATCATCGGCCGCGAGACGTGATACCACGACACCTCCGGTGGGATAACGGGATCGTCCGGCGGCGGCAAAAGCCGCGTGCACCTGGCACTACACCGCACGAATCATACCGTCCCCTCTCGGGGACTTCCGATCATACCTCACGCAGACGCGGTTCATCCATCACCTTTGCCAAAACACACACACCTAGCATCCATCACCTTTACCCCCCCGAACCCCTTACCCCCCCAACCCCGCGCCGCGTGTGCCACTCCACAGTCCACTCTGCAAAACAGAGAAGTACCAGGAATGACCCACGCGACGCATTACCCCCCCGTCGCCGGTCTGCCCCCAACCCTCTCCGGAGAGAGTGCCAGAAGCAGACAAAACACGACTCCCTAGCCAGACTATCCGCCACCGTCGACCACCTCGACAGGGATGCTGAAGAGGTGGTCGGCGGTGCCCAGGGTGCACCACGAGGAGGTTGTCCAGCACGCACCCCAACCTCAACCTTTTTTTTTTTTTTTTTTTTTTTTTTTTTCGTCAGGAAAACCCATCATGGGTCCCAGTCTACCACGGGGAGGTAGACTGGGTATGTGAGACTCCTACTCACTAAAAACCTGACGATGTTCCATCGCTCCGCTGGTTTATGGACCACGGGGAGGAAGACAGTCTTCCGCAGCCCATCAGCGGCTGTCCACTTGCGCGAACCCTCCTGCGCGCGGGTATCCCCACCCGCGGACTACTTCGGGGAAGGGCGTGCGGGAACACAACGCACGCCCTTCAATCTCGAGGGCCAGATGTTCTGCGCGAGCGACGGGCAACCCCCGTTCCCGTCGCTCGCAGGCCCTTTTTACGGCGGCATTAAGTCGGCGGCAGCCCGCCTCCTGCGCCCTGGCCTCCTGCGGCGATTCGGGCCAGCAAGGGGGTCTGCCTCCCTGGCCCGCTCCGCCGCCTCCTTACCGGCTATCGCACCCTCACAAAAAGACGCGACGGCCTCCCAACATCTCTCGCTGCCGACCATAGCACGAACTACGGCCGGCAGCGACAGATCCCTTCCAATTACCCCGACGAGTACCCTTCGCTGCCCTGCCCAGGCTGGGCACAACGCAAGCGTATGCTGCGCAGTGTCCTCGTCTGCGCCACACTCGTGGCAACGTGGTGTCGCCTCTCTACCGGCCACCTTAAACAGGTACCTGCCAAAGCAACCATGCCCTGACAGGACCTGCACGAGCCGGTAAGTAAGCGCCCCATGCTTCCGGTTCACCCATTCCGTGAGGACTGGGTAGACCGCCCGTATGGTCAAGTGGCCGGCATCTGGGGCCACTAACCGCTCCTGCCACTCCTGAAAGGCTCGGGCCTGCGCCTCCTGCCTCCACCGCGCGACGTCCTCCGGCATAGCACTGCCACCGTTCCGCTGTACCTCCACCTTTCGGCGGTATACGGCGGCCAGCACTTTGGCCTCCAAGTCCCAGGGTGGGGTCCCAGCAAGTACGCACGCGGCCTCATAGGACACGGTGCGGTAACCGCGTATCACCCTGACAGCCATGACCCGTTGCGGTCTCCGCAATAGGGCCTTATTCGGGGCGGTCAGGGCTTCCGCCCACACTGGCGCACCGTACAGGGCCATGGACCTCACCACCCCAGTATACAGGCGACGACAACTGGCATTGGCGCCTTTCAAATTAGGAAGGAGTCTGGACAAGGCCCCCGCCGTTGCCACCAACTTCGGGGCCAGCCTTTGAAAGTGGACCCGGAATGTCCATCGAGAGTCGAGGACGAGGCCCAAATATTTCATTTGGGCCCCAACCTCGATCGACACGTTCTCCACTATTAAGTGGGTTCCTGGAGGTGGTCTCCTTCGAGGCCCATGAAAAATTAAAGCCTCGGTCTTATCTAGGGCTACCCTCAAACCCAAACGCCGGACTCGGCTTACCACTGAGGATACCCCTGCTTCCGCCAACCCAATTGCTTCCTCGACACAACCCCCTTGAGCAGCAACAAGCGTGTCGTCCGCGTAACATATGAGGTGCAGGCCCCTCTGGAGCGAACATCGCAACACCCAGTCGTAACCGATGTTCCACAGGAGCGGCCCTAAGACCGACCCCTGTGGAACACCGCACGTCATGCCGCGAGACATTACGCTGCCGTCACCCCTAGCGCAGACGACACTCCTACCCCGCAAATAGTCGTCCACGACTCGCCGCAGATATATAGGCACCCTGTGGTAGCCCAGAGCCTCCACTATGCAGCTGAAGGGGAGGGTGTTGAACGCGTTGGCGATGTCGAGAGACACCGCCAACATCACCCCACCCCTTGAAACGGTCTGTTCCGCGAGAGCTTTCACACTAAGGATGGCGTCCACCGTGGATCGGCCCCCGCGGAATCCGTATTGGCTGCTGCTGAGATCCGGGCCAGTTGTTCTTAAATGGCAAATTATTCGAGCAGCAAGGATGCGCTCGAATAATTTCCCAGCTTCGTCCAACAGGACGATAGGCCGGTATGCTGACGGCGAGTCGTGGGGCCGCCCTTCCTTCCTTAAAAGGACCAATCTGCCCCTCTTCCATATAGATGGGAATCGCCCACCCACCAAACACGCATCCAGCAGGCCCCGAAAGCGGTCTCCCAAGGCGTCCAGGGCAATTGCCAGGACGCGACCGGGTACACCATCTGGTCCCGGGGCGGTGTTTTTGGCTCGAAGCCTCCGTACCGCTATGTCGATCTCGTCAGATGATATCGACGGGACGACGGCAGTAGTGGTCCTTTCCACACTCCTAGTGGCCATCGCCGGAGGCGAATGTTCCGCACTGTCTGGAAACAGCGTCGCTACTACTCGATGGAGGAGATCAGGCTGTAGAGACTCGGTGAGTGGAGGCGCCTGGCCGCGCAGTTTGTCCCGCGCAGACCGGTATGGGCGACCCCATGGATCCCGATTCAGCCCTTCAAACATCTCCTCCCTGGCCTGCTCTTTAGCTCTGAGGATACTCAACTTCAGAGCCTCTTTCGCCCTTCTATACAGCTCATACAGTTGAGCACCTTCAGCTTCAAGTCGGACGCGGCGTCTTCTGTAGCGCGTGTGCGCGCGACGTGCCACTATACAGGCCCGGCGCAGCTCTGCAATTTCCGCAGACCACCAGTAGACCGCCCTCTTTGGAGGACGGTGCCCGGCTCTCGGCATAGCGGTATCGCAGACAGAGACCACGGCTGCAGAGAACCACGCCGCCTCCACCTCCACATCAATCAACCCAGGCCGGGAGGCCCACGACTGGACCAAAGCCGCCTCCTTTGCGAGGTCAAAGTCCAGCCGTGTCAGGGCCCACTTTGGGAACGGCGAACTACCGGAACGACGAACCTCTACGGTCCCTCTTGGGGGGGAGATATCAAACCGGATATACCGGTGATCCGATAAAGTCTCCACCCCCTCGAGGACCCGCCAACCCTGTACTCGCGACGCGACAGTAGGGGAAGCAAACGTTACGTCCACAATTGATCCACCTGACTGTCGCACGCAGGTGTTGACGGTTCCCCGATTAAGAACGGAGAGACCGACGATTACCGCCCATTCCTCCAAAGTCTCGCCGCGCGCGTCGGTGGCAGGAGAACCCCACGCCGTAGATTTGGCGTTGAGATCTCCAAGGACGAATACCGGCAGCGGTGCAAGACGCTGCATCGCCGCCCCAACCTCGTCCAAGAAGACCTCAAACTCAGCGAGGGTCCTGTTGGGGGAAAAGTAAACGCCTATTAAGGCAGCTTCTCCCCACTCCACGACGACGAGACCTCGCCCTCTCTCTCTGACCGACAAAGGAGTCGCCCCCACAATAGCCACGGAGCCCAAGACATCCCCAGCCCAATTGGGTCTGTCCGGGACAAAGTAGGGTTCCGCGACTACAGCAATATCCACCAACCACTGCCGCATGGACTGCAAGAGAAGATCCTGAGCCCCACCGCAGTGGTTGAGGTTACCCTGCAGAACTCGGTAGAGGCGACTACGGTCCATCAGGGGTTGTCGTTTCCATCTCTACTGGCCCAGATGCCTCAGCAGCGGCCCTGACTGTCTTGCGAGCACCCTTAACCGGGGGCGCGGAACATGCTCCACTGCCCATAACATGTGTCGCTGGCTTGCTCAAGGCTGCGCACACAGAGCAGTGTGGTGCAGCCCCACAGGTGTTGGCCTTGTGGCCAGGTTGACCACATCGGTAACAGAGACCACTGCGATCTTCCTTGGACGGACAGGTAGCCCCTACATGCCCTACTTGAAGGCATCGATAACAGCGCATGGGCTTAGGCCCCAGCAGCTTAACCCTCACCGTCACCCATCCAACCGTGAGCTTACCACCAAGGGCAAGCTTTTTGGCTGCCGCCACAGGGCAGCGCACCCAGACAGCGCCGAGCCCAGATACACCCACTCTGATCTCTCCGACCTTGACAGACTCTTGCGAGCAGCCACCATCACGCGCAATTGCCGCAGAGACTTCTGTGGCAGTAGTTGAATCATCTAGACCCATCAGCCGCAATTCAGCGCACTTGGTTGGCCTAGAGACATGAACCATTTCTGGGCTCAGTGCTTGGCGGAGCTTTTCCGCAAGCGCATCTGCTGTGTCTCCACTAGTTGCCCCTGGCACCTCAAAAATACGAGCACCAGTAGCCGCCTGTTTCAAGCGGAGGCCCGGTATATTGATATCGGGCACCTTTGCCTTTGCTTCAGCCAGCACCTTGGCGTAGGATGCGCCTTTGGCCTCTGCCTCTGGTTGGAGTGTTACCACCACTGCCGTCGACCGAGGAAGGCGCAACCTAGGCACACCAGTCTTCTCCTTTGCCGCCTTCTTCTTCCGGTTCTTCTTCTTGCGGTTACCGGCAATGGACCACCCTACCTCCTCAGGCACAACTCCCTGCTCCTGAACTGGCCGAGCGTTCCTTTCACTTGGTGTTTGAGCCTTCTGCTCCACCGGCTTTATCATTGCGGGCGAAGCCCTTGATGGTAACTTCTTGGCCGAAATGTCCATAGCCTTATGGGCCTTGGCTTTTGGGGCCTTCTGCGACGGCGCAATGCCGGTCCGGGTCTTCATTAATGAGGCCTGGTCAGGCTGGGCCTCCTCAGATACAACCTTGACAGGCTGGGTCTTTTTTGTCATGTCCTTCTTGGGCACCACCTTTCTGGTGCCGTTTACAGCCACTGAAGTGCTGGGCTTATCGGCAGCAAGGGGTGGCCGGAGACGCTTCTCTGGAAGAAGTCGATCTTGCAGCTCCTCGAAGCGCGCATCCATCATTCCGCCAACCTGCCGCATGATTGCGCGCGCTAACTCCTCCCGCTGCACCTCTTGTTGGGGCTGCAGCGGCTGCGGTTTACCGATTTCGGCCCGCAGCTCCGCCAGCTCCTTTCGAAGCTCTGCAACTTCCGCTTGCAGGCTAGCGTTTTGCTCCTGCAGGATGGCGGTCTCCTGAGCGACCGTTCGGTTTCTGAGCAACTTGCCCGCCATTTTCACCCTATTGGCTGAGGCCTTGAGGTCGCGTACAAAGGTACCCTTAAGGTTGCTCGACTTCGACGCAATCCTCAAAACCTCAGCTGCGTCAGTTTGGAGCTGGTGGCATAGCAAAGCCGTCGACAGGCCCTGCAACTCCTCTTCTCTTGCAACGAGTCGAGTCAACTGCACTTGAACACGACGCTCAAGCTGTCCGCATTGGAGTGCAGTTGACCGCTGTTCTACATCAGCGTTCTTGGACGCTTCGGATCGAATTGAGCCAATAGAAGCGTCAGTTTCGCCTCCGTCGCTTGTCATAGCCGAGATTGGGGTACCCGAGATTGGCAGATTACCCAGATTTATTTTGAGGAACCGCCCTTTCATATCCCGAGACTGCGTCACCACGGATCCCGAGGCTTTACGGCCTCGCCGCGCAGAAGCCGTCTTGGGAGCCGGACAATTGATCTCCTCTCCACTTGAGGACTCCGACTTAGAGTCCTTCTTACGACAGCGCTTGCGACCAGTCTCGAAAAATTTCGAGGTCCGGTCGCAGTCGCCGCCCTCTTCCCTAGCCCTAGTTGGGGAACTGATGGCTACTGGCACCCCCAGTTCCCCACCTAGGGAACGGGGCTCGCGCTCCACTCCTCTTTCACCTACTTCACCGATTCCATCCCCTTCCCTTATCACAACTCCATCTTCTCCTTCTCCTCTGCTCACTTCGGCGCCCGAAGACGCAAGGCGGTCGTTGCCCCCCCCCAGAATACGACGGGGGCTTTGAACGCGACCTGTGGGCCGCGTGGTGGATTCCCCGACTTGGTCGGGACCACCCTGGGGTAGATTATTTATCGAACTCGCCATTTCATGTTGATTTTCCTTTAAAGGGTGTGGTCCCTGTATCCCCTCCCCCCCAGCGCTAGCGACGGGGTTTCGCCCCCCCGCCTTTCAGCATTCAGGCACGCTAGACCCCCTGCATTGGGCAGGCCGCAGCACCATTCTTCGCGGACATTGCACCATCTCCTCTTACATACATCACGCTCTCACCATTCATCCATCACCTTTACCCCCCATCCCCAAATCATTCATCACACGTTCATCCATCACCTTTACCCCCCGAAACCCCTTACCCCCCGTCGCCGGTCTGCCCCCGACCCTCTCCGAAAGTCGGAGAGTGTCTGAAGCAGACAAAACGCGACTCCCCATGCCAGACTATTCGCCACCGTCGACCACCTCAACAGGGATGCTGAAGAGGTGGTCGGCGGTGCCCAGGGTGCACCACGAGGAGGTTGTCCGGCCTAGCACCCCACCCCAACCTCAACCTTTTTTTTTTTTTTTTTTTTTTTTTTAACGAGGGAAAAAATGTCCTGCCGCATACCACCGCGCCAAGGGCATGGCGCGGTGGTTATGTGGGGCTCTCACCCACTAAAACAACCCTCGGTGTCCCTTCTCAGCCCTGAGTGTCCGCGCCGCAGGTACCGCTGGTGGCATTACTACCACGGCGCTGACGGGGCCTGGACTGCCACTGCAGTCCCCTTCTTGCAGGAAGCCAATGCTCCCTTCCTCCACTGGGACGGGCCCGCGAGACACGGCGAGCCCGTCTACCTCCTCGGCCTGCTACTGATCGGACGCCGGGTTGCCCTCCCCGACGCCCGCAGGCCACGCCCTATGGTGGACGCAAATCGTCCCTTAAGTGGGCTGCACGTCGACGCCCTGGGCGTCTGCGGCGGGAGGGGAGCGTTGACGCTGCTTCCCTCTCCCTCTCTGCTGCCTCCTTGGCCGCCATTACGGCCTCTGCGAAAGAGGCTACTGCCTCCCAAGCGCGCTCGCTGCCGACCATGCTTGCGACAACAGCCGGCAGCGAGAGCGCCTGCACTCCGATAGCGGCGACCAGTTCGCCTCTCGCCTCATCCCAAGCCGGACACGCCTGCAGTGTGTGCGAGGCCGTGTCTTCAGGGGCAGCGCAGTGGTGGCACCCTTCCTGTTCCTCACGTCCGATACGACACAGATACCGCCCGAAACAGCCATGTCCGGACAGCACCTGTGTGAGTCGGAACGTGAGGGCACCGTGTCGGCGCTCCAGCCACTCCCTGAAGACTGGCACTATGGCAGCGATGGTGTTAACGCCCGAGCTTGGGTGGGCTAATAGTTCGCCCCACTCCTCTATCACGGCGTCTTTCAGCTCTCTCCTCTTCCTTATTAGGTCGAGCAGGTCCACGACGTGTCCCTGCTCGAGCTCGTCACGGCGCCATTGATGAAGGCGGTCTAGCGCCCTCGCCTCCAGGTGCCAGGGAGGCGTTCCCGCCAGTAGCGTCCCTGCCTCGAATGCTATGGTACGGTACCCCCGGGCCACTCTATTCGCCATCGCTCGCTGAGGCCTCCTCAGGAGCGTGGCATTTTGGGCGGATAGAGCTTCAGCCCAGATCGGGGCACCGTACAAAGCTTGGGATCGTACGACACCTGTATATAGGCGCCTACATGAGACGTCGGGTCCCCCCAGGTTGGGGAGGATGGAGGATAATGCCATCGCCGTCTTTGTGAGTTTGGGAGCGAGCGCCACAAAGTGGGAACGAAATGTCCAGCGACTGTCAAGGAGAAGACCAAGGTATTTGAGCGTTCGTCCCACATTGATGCGCACGCCCCCCACCACGATGTGTAAATCTGCAGGCGGCGCATTACGGGGCCCATGAAAGGCGACCGCCTCGATCTTGTTAAGGGCCACATTAAGGCCCAGTCTTCTAATGCGCCCAACAACTAGAGCTACGCCTGCTGTAGCCCGTAGGGCAGCCTGCCGGTATGTCTTGCCCCTTGCGGTCACTAGGGTGTCATCCGCGTAGCATGTCAGGGAGACACCAGGAAGCAGCGAACCGCGAAGCACCCAATCGTATGCGATGTTCCACAGGAGTGGCCCTAGGACCGACCCCTGTGGAACACCGCATCTTATGTCCTTCTGGCACCACTCCGCGTTGTTCGGGAAGGTGATGCTTCTCTCAGATAGATAATTGGACACCAATCGACGCAGGTAGAGTGGGACCCGGTGGTGGTTCAGGGCCGCCAAGATCGCGCCCCAGGGGAGGGAATTGAATGCATTGGCAATGTCTATTGACACTGCCAATATCACCTCTCCCCGGGACACAGCTTCCTCCACGGTTCCCTTCACTCTCTTCACTGCGTCGATAGTTGACCTTCCACGCCGGAACCCGAACTGATGGGGACTCAGGTCCGGCCCTGCCACAGTCAAGTGTTCGACGAGGCGATTTGCGATAATACGCTCAAAAAGTTTGCCCGCCTCGTCGAGAAGGACTATTGGCCTATATGCGGAAGGTGAGTCCGCAGGACGCCCGTCTTTCCGTAACAGAATTAATTTCCCCGTCTTCCAGTTATTGGGGAAGTGTCCTTGCCGTAGGCATTCACTAAGGTACGCCATGTAGCGGGGTCCCAGGACTGCAAGCGACGCAGCCAGAACACGTCCAGGCACGCCGTCGGGTCCTGGGGCTACGTTCTTAGTCCTCATTTTGTGTATCGCCACCTCTAGCTCCAGCTCGGTGACTTCGGGGGCGTTTTCGTCATTGTCTAGGGCGTCAATTCCAGGTGTGGTCATGTCCGGGGGAGTGCGCTCTGTTCCATCCGGGAACAGGGCACTCAATGTCGCGTCCAATATTTGGGGCTGCAAGGTCTGAGTCAGGGGCGGGGCCCAGGGGCGAAGTTTGCCCCTGACCATCCTGTACGGGCGTCCCCAGGGGTCCCTGTCCAGGATGGCCAGAAGCTCCTCCCGAGCTTGCACCTTAGCCCTTTTAATGGCCTCCTGAAGAGCCCGCTTTGCCGCTCTATAGGCCTCATACAGTTCGGCCTCTCTTATCGCCGAGTATTGGGTACGGCGGCGTCTACTCCGATGGCGAGTGTACTGGCGGCGCGCTGCTATGCAAGCCCTGCGCAACTGCGCGAGCTCTTGCGACCACCAGTACACTTGCCGTCTCCGCGACCTATTGTTAGGCCGCACCCGTGGCATCGCCGCGTCGCAGATGGCGACTAAAGCGGACCGCCACCAGTCCGCCTCCTGCTGCATATTAGGGTTACGCGGCGGCGAGCTCCAAGCTTGTACTTCAGCAGCTTCTAGAAGAAGCTCGCGATTCAGGCGGCCCAGTGTCCATCGCGGATTAGGGTCGATCAAGGCCCGCAGCACAGGGACGCCGGAGGTCTGGGCAGAGACGCTGAATCGGATGTAACGGTGATCCGACAGCGTCTCCGCCCCCTCAACAACGTGCCAGTCGCGAACCCGACGCGCTATGCTGGGGCTGGAAAGGGAGATGTCCACTATGGACCCACCTCCCTGCCGAACGCACGTGTAGGCCGTGCCCCTATTCAGTACGACCAGTCCTCTCTCCACTGCCCACTCCTCGAGAATTTCTCCCCTAGCGTCAGCGGTTGGCGAGCCCCACGCAGGGGACTTCGCATTAAAGTCCCCGAGGACAAGCACGGGGCGGGGGTGGAGACTGCCAACGAGAGCACTGAGCTGTGCCACGAAGGACTCGAATTCCGCCAGATGCCGGTTGGGGGAGAAATAGACCCCGACGACAGAGACGTTTCCAACACTCGCGGCTACATAGCCGTGTCCCTTTTCGATATTCTCGAGAGTCGGGCCACCGTTCGTCAAGTCCGTTATAATGGCCACCAGGCCATCCAAGTCTCCCGCCCACATAGGTGAAGCAGGGACAGAGTATGGCTCGGCGACCACAGCCAATCCGATGGACCACTCCGCCAGGGTCTGGAACAAAAGGTCCTGGGCCCTGGCGGAATGGTTTGCGTTGGTTTGGAGAACTTGGAGCATCTGGTCCATTACGAAATGTCCATGCTCTTCTCCTTCTCTGCCGGTCGCGGTACGGGTGCCGATTTGGGCTTACCATTTTGCGCGGGGGCCGCCTTCTTGGCTCTGGGCTGAAACGATGGGCAGCCCTTACTGCCCGCGAGATGTTCAGCGGGCTTGTCTGCCTTCGCGCACATTAGGCAGTGCGGAGTGTCCCCACAAACGGCGGCTTTATGCCCCGATTTACCACACCTGAAGCAGGTGCTGCTGCAGTCAACTCCTGCGGTGCACTTAGCACCTACGTGCCCCCCCATTAGACAGCGGTAGCACCGCATGGGCCTCGGCTTCAGTAACTTGACTTGGGCCGAGACCCAGCCCACAAGAAGACGTCGGCCATCCGCTAACTTTTGGGCCGCCGCAATAGGGCAGCTTATTATCGCAGTGCCAAGTCCGTCTGAGCCCAATTTGATGGCATTCGCCTTAATTTGGGCGGCAGGGCAACCTCCAGTTTCGGCGATAGCAGCCACTAACTCCTCCTGAGAGACGGAGTCATCAAGGGCCGATATTCTCAAGTCGGCACATCTTGTCGGCCGAGAGATCCGACAGTCCTCCTCCGAGAGCTGGGCCCGTAATTGAGTGGCCAGAGCGTCTGCCTTCTGGCCGCTAGTGGCCCCAGGCACTTCTAAAATGCGGCCACCGGTCGCCGTAACCCTGCAACGCACACCGTCAATACCCAGGTCGTTCAGTTTAATGACCGACCTGGCGCTATGTAACAGCGCCGCATAGGTTATGCCGCGCTTTTCCGCATCGGGCGCAAGGGTAAGGACCACCGCCGTTGAGCGCGGTGCTCGGAGCCTTTTCCTTGTCCTTTGCCTCTTACGCTTCGCCTTTTTGGCAGCCTTCTTGGCACCAACCACCTGCCACTCTCCGCCATCGGGCTTAGCGGGCGCCTGAGGCTGGGCAATGGTGGCCTTCTGCCTTTGGCTGTTCGCCTTCTCCTTTCCCTTCCCTTTTTTGTCGCGCTGGACTTTGGCGGCAGCTATGGGCGCGGTCGACGTGGTCGGAGTCTGTTCCGTCACGAGTGTGGGCGCCCGCTCGGGTGGTTTAACAAGACGTGTTGTCTTTTCGACTCGCCTTACTTCTGGGGCGGGTGCCATCTGTTTGGCCTTGTCAGACGCCAAGGGCGGCCGGAGAATTTTGCTCTCCAGAAACTGAACCCTTTGGAGGACCTTGCCTATCTCCTCCCTTACAACCTGCGCAAGGTCCGACTCCGTAGATCTAGGGGTCTCAGTTGGGTTTGCTGGCCTCTCTCCCCCGGTTCCAATCACCATAGCCCTCACGCAGTCGAGCTCTTTACGGAGCTCGCCCATTTGCCTCTTCAGGCGGGCGTTCTCAATTTGCAGGCGGCGTATCTCATCAGTGGCCGTGCGTGATAGCAGTTCCTCTGCCACGTCTTCAATACTGCTTGCCGCCTGCTTGAGCGTCTTTTGGCACACCCCTTTAAGCCCCTTGGACACCCTCGAAACCTCCCGAATTCCCGCGAGGGATTCTTCAAGCCGCTTCTTAAGGCCCTCCACCGGCAGTTCGTCCGCGTCAAGCCTAGATGAGGCACGCGATGCCGCACGGGAGCATCGGTCGCTAGCTGCCTCGCTCATGGCGATTTCGGCTGCTATACGGTCCGCCTCGGCAATCCTCACTTCTAGTGAGTTCGCACGCCTGGCAGCCTCCATCTCCTTCTTAATTTTCCACTTCCCCACATGCTCACCAGTGGTAGGGGGTCTGCCACGTTTGCGGGGTAGCCGATTAGCTCCGTCTTCACTCTGAGCACTGCACGCGCTCATCAAAGACTCTGCGTCAGAGTCCACTTCCACTCTTCTCCGCTCCTCTCCTTGTTCAACAGACGCGGACCTCACCAGGTCAACACGCCCACTCGCCACATCATAAGCATTATCAAGTCCGTTAGGATCGCCAAGGTCGGGTGCGCCCGAAGACGCAAAGCAAGTGACGCCCCCCCCAGAATACGAGGGGCGGCCGGAACCACTTCTTCCCACCAGGGGAAGCTGTGGTTCCGGGGAGGATTCTCCAGCCGCGGCGCGGCCGGTACCTCCCTGGGGTATTATGTATTGTTCAGCTTGCTCCATATTGTTTGTTTCCTTTGAAGGGTGAGGTCCCTATACCCATCCCCCCCTGCGCTAATGACGGGGTTTCGCCCCCCCGCCTTCCAGCGTTCGGGCACGCAAGACCCCTCGCATTGGGCAGGCCGCAGCACCAGTCTTCGCGGACATTGCACCCTCTCCTCTTACATACATCACGCTATCACCATTCATCCATCGCCTTTACCCCCCATCCCCAAATCATTCATCACACGTTCATTCATCACCTTTACCCCCCCCGAGACCCCTTACCCCCCCGTCGCCGGTCTGCCCCCGACCCCCTCCGAAGAGAGTGCCAGAAGCAGACAAAACGCGACTCCCTAGCCGGACTATCCGCCACCGTCGACCACCTCGACAGGGATGCTGAAGAGGTGGTCGGCGGTGCCCAGGGTGCACCACGAGGAGGTTGTCCAGCACGCACCCCAACCTAACCTAACCTTTTTTTTTTTTTTTTTTTTTTTTTTTGTTCTCGGGGGGGGAAAATCCTCATGGATACCCGGCCACGCGGGGGCGTGGCGCGGGTTATGCCGGACTCCTACCGGCTAAAAACCCCCCCGGCACTCCCGCCTCGTCTATGAGGAGGAGGACTAGGGAACTGGCAGAGCCTTTACATCTAGTCCCCCTCCGACGACCGCCCGCCTATACAGCGGGCCCTTCACGCCCCTCCCTATGGGGAGGGGCCCGGGAATGACCGCGAGTGCTCGGCCATTCCCGCCCGACAATGGTGGCGAATAATGCGGTGCGAGAGAAGGCGCCCCCGCGCCTGTCTCCCGCTATTCGCCACCAGGAGGGAGACGACGATCGTACAATCGCCTTCTCCCTCCTCTCCTTCGCCTACGGAGCGGCGCTGCGAGAGGGTCGTCCTCCCGCGCACGCTCCGCTGCCTCCTTCTGCGTCATGACATCCTCGCAGAAGGAGGCGAGCGCCGCCCAGGCCTCCTCGCCTCCGAGCATGGACCTGATCACTGCGGGAAGCGACAGGTCCCGCCCAACCACCGCGATAAGACTGCGGCGCAGCTCGGACCAGGCGGGGCACACCTCGAGGGTGTGCTGTGCCGTGTCCTCCGGCGCGCCGCAGTCGTGGCACGCCGGGGTTTCCTCCCTCCGAATCCGGTGCAGGTGGGATCCGAAGCATCCGTGGCCGGATAACACCTGCACCAGGCGGAAGGACAGGAAACCGTGGGACCGCTCGAGCCAGTCTTGGAGTACTGGCCCGAGCGCGTCCAACGTTCGACGGCCAAAGGCGGCGGAGGCGAGGTCCTCCGTCCAATGATGGACGATTGCTGCCCTCGCCTCTCGCCGGACGGCCTCCCGCTCTTCTGCGGCGGGGTGCTCCCCGAGCGCCTTTCGCCGCGCCGTCCACTCGTACACTCTGGCGAGCACCCACGCCTCGAGCTCCCAAGGAGGGGTGCCGGCCAGAGCGCACGCCGCCGCAAAGCCTACCGAGCGGTAGGCTCTCGCCACCCGCAGTGCAATGGCCCTTTGGGGCCTGCGGATGGCGGTGGCGTTCTCCCTCCTGTGGAGGGAGTCCGCCCAGATGGGGGCCCCGTATAGAGCCATGCTCTTCAGGATGCCGGCATACAAGTGCCGGCATCGAGCCTTAGGCCCTCCCAGATTCGGGAGGAGCCACGAGAGGGCATCCGCGGCCTTCAGCAGGCGGGTCGACAACGCGCTGAAGTGCGGGCCGAAGCGCCACCTGCTGTCGAGTATAAGGCCCAGATATTTCATCTGGGCCATGACTCCGATCCTGACGCCCTCCACGACAATGTGGGCGTCAGGAGGAATGCGCTGCCGAGGCCCGTGGAAGAACACGGCCTCGGTCTTGTTCAGCGCCACCTTTAATCCTAGGCGGCGGATCCTTCCTGAGACCAAGGATCCGCCAGCCGAGGCCAGACTGGCCGCCTCCCTATAGTCCCTCCCCCGGGCCGTGAGAAGAGTGTCATCCGCATAGCAGATGACACTCGTGCCACGGAGGAGGGTTCCCCGCAGGAGCCAATCGAAGCCGATGTTCCACAGCAGGGGTCCTAGGACCGACCCCTGTGGAACACCGGACTCCGCGCCATACCGCCTGACTCTGGCCGTCTTGTCCACAAGGAGGACAGCTCGGTCCTCCAAGTAGCTGGCCAAGAGTTGGCGCAGATACTGAGGCACTCCGTGGTACCGGAGCGCCTCCAGGATAGTCGAGTGGGGGACGGAGTTGAACGCGTTGGCTATATCAAATGATACAGCCAACACTCCGTCCCCTGCCTCCACTGCCTCCCTCACTTGGCCCTTGAGCAGGGCCAATGCATCTATCGTCGAACGCCCCCTCCGGAAACCGAATTGGGCGTCCGACAGGTCCGGCCCCACCAACCGCAGGAGGCCATTAAGCCGGGCGGCGACGATCCCCTCGAACAATTTACCGACCTCATCGAGCAGAACGATGGGCCGGTATGCCGAGGGGGAGTCCGCCGGGCGTCCCTCCTTTCGGAGGAGGCATAGCTGCCCCTCTTTCCAAATTTTCGGGAACCTCCCAGTCGTGAAACACGCACTGAAGAGGTCCCGAAACTTCTCCTCCATCTTGGAGGCGGCGATGGCCACCACCCGTGCGGGCACGCCGTCCGGCCCAGGGGCGGTCTTCTTCGCGCGGAGGCGAAGAGTCCCCGCGCGAAATTCCTCCGTCGTAACCGGGGGGACTTCCTCCTCCGGCGGACCCGCCTCCCGCGGAGGGTCCATCACTGGTGGGGTGAAGTCGGTCCTGCACGGAAACAGGGACCGGACCACCCCATCCAGTAATGCCGGCTCGAGGGTCTCCGTCAGTGGGGGACCAAAGGGGCGCAGTTTGTTCCGCGCCGCCTTATATGGTCTCCCGTACGGATCCCTGTCGAGACCCTCCAGCATCTCGGCTCTCGCCGAGTCGTCGGCGGCGCACATTGCCGACCTGAGGACCGCCTTTGCCTCTACATATGCGGCGTAGAGGCGATCCTCATTGGCCTGGTCTCGGGGGCGGCGCCGTCGACTCCGCGTGTAGGCCCTCCTGGCTGCCACGCAGGCGGCCCGGAGCCCCGCCAATTCTTCCGACCACCAATAGACGGCGCGACGGGGGGGTGGGCGACGAGACCGAGGCATGCTGGAGTTGCACACCTCGGTCAGAGACCCCCTCAGCTGGACCGCTGCGGCGTCCACGTCCAGGACTCTGAGTGGAGGCGCGAGCCAGTCCTGGAGGAGCGCCGCCTCCTCAGCGGCCTCCCTGTCCAGGCGGGTGAGAGCCCACCGTGGAAAGGGGGATCGGCCCGAGCGGACCATCCCCCGGGGGCTCTGGGTGGAGATGTCGAACCGCACATATCGGTGGTCCGACAAGGTCTCCACCATCTCCACCCGCCAGTTCACAACGCGGGCGGCTAGAACGGGGGTGGCAAACGAAACGTCCACCACTGACCCTCCCCGTTGCCGCACACACGTGTGGACTGTCCCTCGGTTTAGGAGGGACACACCGGTCGAAGCCGCCCAGAATTCAACGGCGCGACCACGGACGTTGCAAGAGGCGGCCGGGTTGCCCCAGGCCGCCGACTTAGCGTTCAGGTCGCCCAATACGACGACCTGGCGCGGCGCCGCCCTCCCGACCACTGCGGTGAGGATTTCGAGAAAGTTCTCAAAATCCGACAGAGGGCGGTTTGGGGAGAAATAAACTCCCACCAGGGTTATATCTCCCCACGCGGCGGCCACGTATCCCGGTCCCCTCTCTAAAAGCGAGAGGGGAGGGGAGTCTGTGGAAGACCGCGACACTAATGCCACCAAGCCGTCCCGGTCACCCAGCCAACGGCCAGGGACCGAGTACGGCTCGGCAACCACCGCCACATCCACCAACCACTCAGCCATCGTCTGCATCAGCAGATCTTGAGCTGCTCTGCAGTGGTTGGTGTTCGCCTGGAGGATGCGATGCTCGACCCTATCCATCAATGGACATCGCACCCCCTTCCTCCACGGCCGCCGAAGTTTCGGGAACGGCGGTTGCAGCGGCAGGCTGGGTCGGTGCCTGCGCTTTGCCCTTCTTGGGGGGAGGATTGCAGTTCCTCCCCTTCATCACGTGGCCTGCTGGGCGGCCGCTGGCGGCGCACACCGCGCAGTGCGGCGTGGCGGCCTTGCAGGAGGCGGACTTGTGCCCGTCCTTGCCGCAGCGGTAGCAGCTGTCCGTCCTGTCTACCTTGGACGGACAAAGGGCCCGGGTGTGTCCGACTCCGAAGCACTTGTAGCAGCGCAGAGGCTGATCTACAAGCGCCTTGACCGCACCCGAGCTAAATCCGACCGCAAGCCGCCCTTTGGAGACGACAACTTTGGCAGCGGCGACTGGGCACTCAACGCGAATTGTGCCCATGCCGCCGCGGCCGGGTCTGATGTCCCGGCCTTGCACCGCTGCTACGTCGCAGCCCCCTATTGCTGCGACCGCCGCCACCACCTCCTCTTTGGTGACCGAATCGTCCAGATCGGTCACCTCTAAGGTCGCAGACTTGACGGGCCTGCCCACCTTGGCCACGTCCGCGATGACCTCTTGCAACTTCGTCGCAAAGAGGTCCGCGTTGGCGCTGCCCTGAGCCCCAGGGAACTCGAAAATTCGAGCCCCGGCCTGGGTCCGACGGCACGTAACTGTGCCGATCCCCAATTGGTTGGGATCGACGTTTGTACGCGCCCGCTTTATCACGGACGCGTAAGACTCCCCCCGCTCCACAGCCTCCGCGGTGAGTGTCACCACGACGGCTGCGGTTTTAGGAAGAACGAGGTTCCTCTTTTCACCGACGAGGGCCCTTTTGGCTGCGGGAGCAGCGGTGGCGGGCTTGGGGGCCGACTTTTTCCCCTTCCCCTTTCCTTTTCCCTTGCCCGTCGTCTGCGACGGGCCGGAGGGGGTAGTGGCGGGGACGGCAGGGGCGGCCGCTGCCTTCTTCTTGGCCTTGCCCTTCCCCTTGCTGACCACCTCCGTCCACCCTTGCTGGTTGGATGGGGTGGTGGACGGGAGAAGGGCGTCCTCCCTCTGGGAAGACGGCCCCGGCTCGCGTTGCCTCTTGTCCGCCGCAAGCGGTGGTCTTAGGCGTTTCTCCGGCAGGAGCCGGTCTTCGATACCTGCAAAGCAGGCTCTCGTGAAGGCCCTCTCCTCCATGATGACCTTTCGGATCATATCCTCAAGGTTTGATGGAGCGGGACCTTCAGCCGCAGGTCTCGGCTGGGCTTGATTTGGCCGGGCCGTGGCCTCAGCCAGCTTCTGATGCAGCTGGCTGACCTCTGCCTGCAGGCGATTGACTTTCGCCTGCAGCTGCCGCGTTTCGTCGGTCGCCGTGCGCTGCATCAGCTCACCGACAATGCCACGCATGCTCGCGGCCCTGCATTTAAGGGACTTTTGGAAAGTCCCTTTTAGGTTGGAGGACTTGGAGGCGATCTCCACAATCTCCTCTTGATCCTCCTGAGCCATCTGCTCCAACTCGGCCAAGGAGTGGTCCGAGTAGAGGACAGTGGACGCGCCGTACCCAGACCTAGCGCGGGCAGCGCACGTCCGTTGCTCTTTGGCAGCAACCCGCTCTTCCAGGTCTTGCTGGAGCTGCACCCGCCGAGCTAGATCCAACTGGCGTTGGGCGTCTGCGAGACCCACGTCGTGCGTGTCCGCGACTGTCGGCTTTTTGGCCTTGACCTTCTTTTTAGGCTTCCTCGTAGAGTCCGAGGAGCCTTCGGACCCTTCCTTCAGGAAGGCCCGCTTCCGCGATTCCTGGCGACCGCTCGCCGTGGAACCTGCGTCCGACTCTGACATGATGGACATGTTGTCAGTGTCCGACAACTCGTCCGCCCCGCAGAAGAAGCTAGCCGCAGACGGCGCGCGGCTTGACTTAGACGCTGTTGCGTCTTCGGGTTCGGGTTGGCCCTGAGAAGGGCCTTTTATAAAACGCCCAGAGGCGTCACGCGTTGGCTTTGGCATCATAGCCTCCGCAGGTGTCGTAGATAACCGCAAGGTAAAGACTACGACGTCACAGTGCACTTTAGCCGAACACCGGTCTGCCACTCCGTTACGGTGGTCAGAACCGGGTCGTTGCCCAGGGAACGCGACGAGGACGCAAGCACTGTGGGGGGTTCCCCAACCTAACCTAACCTAACCTTTTTTTTTTTTTTTTTTTTTTTTTTAGCGAGGGAAAAAATGTCCTGCCGCATACCACCGCGCCAAGGGCATGGCGCGGTGGTTATGTGGGGCTCTCACCCACTAAAACAACCCTCGGTGTCCCTTCTCAGCCCTGAGTGTCAGCGCCGCAGGTACCGCGAGTAGCATAACTACTACGGCGCTGACGGGGCCTGGACCGCCACTGCAGTCCCCTTCTTGCAGGAAGCCTCCGCTCCCTTCCTCCGCGTGGACGGGCCCGCGAGACACGGCGAGCCCGTCTATCTCCTCGGCCTGTTCTGATCGGACGCCGGGTTGCCCTCCCCGACGCCCGCAGGCCACGCCTTACGGCGGACGCAAATCATCCCTTAAGTGGGCTGCTCGTCGACGCCCTGGGCGTCTGCGGCGGGAGGGGAGCGTTGATGCAGCTTCCCTCTCCCTCTCAGCTGCCTCCTTGGCCGCCATTACGGCCTCTGCGAAAGAGGCTACTGCCTCCCAGGCGCGCTCGCTGCCGACCATGCTTGCGACAACGGCCGGCAGCGAGAGCGCCTGCACTCCGATAGCGGCGACCAGTTCGCCTCTCGCCTCATCCCAAGCCGGACACGCCTGCAGTGTGTGCAAGGCCGTGTCTTCAGGGGCAGCGCAGTGGTGGCATCCCTCCTCCTCCTCACGTCCGATACGACACAGATACCGCCCGAAACAACCATGTCCGGACAGCACCTGTGTGAGTCGGAACGTGAGGGCACCGTGTCGGCGCTCCAGCCACTCCCTGAAGACTGGCACTATGGCAGCGATGGTGTTAACGCCCGAGCTTGGGTGGGCTAATAGTTCGCCCCACTCCTCTATCACGGCGTCTTTTAGCTCTCTCCTCTTCCTTATTAGGTCGAGCAGGTCCACGACATGTCCCTGCCCGAGCTCATCTCTGCGCCATTGATAGAGGCGGTATAGCGCCTTCGCCTCCAGTTGCCACGGAGGTGTTCCCGCCAGCAGCGTCCCCGCCTCGAAGGCAATCGTGCGGTACCCGCGGGCCACCCTATTCGCCATGGCTCGCTGAGGTCTCCTCAGGAGCGCAGTGTTTTGGGCGGATAGGGCTTCAGCCCAGATCGGGGCACCATACAGGGCCTGGGACCGCACGACCCCTGCATAAAGCCGCCTGCATGAGGCGTCAGGTCCCCCCAGGTTGGGGAGGATAGACGATAATGCCGCCGCCGTCTTCGTGAGTTTGGGAGCGAGCGCCTCAAAGTGGGAACGAAATGACCAGCGACTATCAAGGAGTAACCCAAGGTATTTCAGGGTTCGTCCCACATTGATGCGCACGCCCCCCACCACGATGTGCAAGTCTGCAGGCGGCGCATTTCGGGGCCCATGGAAGGCGACCGCCTCGATCTTATTAAGCGCCACATTAAGGCCCAGTCTTCTAATGCGCCCAACGACTAAAGCTACGCCTGCTGTAGCCCGTAGGGCAGCCTGCCGGTACGTTTTGCCCCTTGCGGTCACTAGGGTGTCATCCGCGTAGCATGTCAGGGAGACACCAGGAAGCAGCGAACCGCGAAGCACCCAATCGTATGCGATGTTCCACAGGAGTGGCCCTAGGACCGACCCCTGTGGAACACCGCATCTTATTTCCTGCCGACACCACTGCGTGCTACTCGGGAAAGTTATATTTCTCTCCGAGAGATAATTCGCCACTAACCGACGCAGGTAGGATGGGAACCGGTGGTGGATTAAGGCCGCCATAATTGCATCCCAGGGGAGGGAGTTGAAAGCATTGGCGATGTCTATTGACACCGCCAATATCACCTCTCCCCGGGACATAGCTTCCTCCACGATCCCCTTCACTCTCTCTACTGCGTCGATCGTGGATCGTCCGCGACGAAAACCGAACTGGTTTGGACTCAAGTCCGGCCCTGTTCCAGTCAGGTGTTCGACTAGGCGGTTGGCAATAATTCGCTCGAAGAGCTTGCCCGCCTCGTCAAGAAGGACGATTGGTCGATAGGCGGAGGGCGAATCCGCAGGACGCCCGTCCTTCCTTAAAAGAATCAATTTCCCGGTCTTCCAGGTATCCGGGAAATGTCCGTCCTTTAGGCATTCGCTGAGGTACGCCATATAACGGGGCCCCAGAGCCGTGAGTGACGCGGCCAGAACGCGTCCAGGTACGCCGTCGGGTCCTGGGGCTACGTTTTTCGCCTTCATTTTCTGAATTGCCACCTCAAGTTCCAGTTCAGAAATCTCGGGGGCGTTTTCGTTGATGTTCATGGTGTCTAAGCCAGGTGTTGTCGTATCCGGGGAAGTGCGCTCTGTTCCGGCAGGAAACAGGGCACTTAGTGTCGCGTCCAGTATTAGGGGCTGTAAGGTCTGAGTCAGGGGCGGGGCCCAGGGGCGGAGTTTACCCCTGACCATCCTGTACGGGCGTCCCCAGGGATCCCTGTCCAGGATGGCCAGTAGCTCCTCCCGAGCTTGCACCTTGGCCCTTTTAATGGCCTCCTGCAAAGCCCGTTTCGCCAATCTATAGGCGTTTAACAGCTCAGCCTCTCTTATTGCCGAGTATTGGGTACGGCGGCGTCCTCTCCGATGGCGGGTGTACTGGCGGCGCGCGGCTATGCAAGCTCTGCGCAACTGCGCGAGCTCGTGCGACCACCAGTACACATGCCGTCTCCGTGACCTGGTGTTAGGCCGCACCCGTGGCATCGCCGCGTCGCAGATGGCGACTAAAGCGGACCGCAACCAGTCCGCCTCCTGCTGTATGTTATAAATACGCGGCGGCGAGGTCCAGGCTTGGACTTCTGCAGCTTCTCGCAGAAGCTCAAGGTTTAGGCGGCCCAGGGTCCATCGCGGATTAGGGTCGGTCAAGGCCCGCGGCGCAGGGACTCCGGAAGTCTGGGCAGAGACGCTGAATCGGATGTAACGGTGATCCGACAGCGTCTCCGCCCCCTCAACAACGTGCCAGTCGCGAACCCGACGCGCTATGCTAGGGCTGGAAAAGGAGATGTCCACTATGGACCCACCCCCCTGCCGAACGCATGTGTAGGCCGTGCCCCTATTAAGGACGACCAGTCCTCTCTCCACTGCCCACTCCTCGAGAATTTCTCCCCTAGCGTCAGCGGTTGGTGAGCCCCACGCAGGGGACTTTGCATTAAAGTCCCCGAGGACTAACACGGGGCGGGGGTGAAGACTGTCGACGAGCGCACTGAGCCGAGCCACAAAGGTCTCAAATTCCGCCAGATGACGATTGGGGGAGAAATAGACCCCAACGACAGAGATGTTTCCGACACTCGCCACTACATAGCCGTGACCCCTCTCGATATTTTCGAGTGTCGGGCCGCCGTTCGTCAAATCCGTTATTACGGCTACCAGGCCATCCAAGTCTCCCGCCCACCTAGGTGAGGGAGGGACGTTGTATGGCTCGGCAACCACAGCCAGTCCGATGGACCATTCCGCCAAGGTCTGGAACAAAAGGTCCTGGGCCCTGGCGGAATGGTTTGCGTTAGTTTGGAGAACTTGGAGCATCTGGTCCATTACGAAATGTCCATGCTCTTCTCCTTCTCTGCCGGTCGCGGTGCCGATTTAGGCTTACCACTTTGCGCGGGAGCCGCCTTCTTGCCCCTGGGCTGAAATGATGAGCAACCCTTACTGCCCGCAGGATGTTCAGCGGGCTTGCCTGCCTTCGCGCACATTAGGCAGTGCGGAGAGTCCCCACAATCGGCGGCTTTATGCCCCGATTTGCCGCATCTGAAGCAGGTTTTGCTGCAGTCTATTTCTGCAGTGCACTTTACACCTACGTGCCCTCCCATGAGACAGCGGTAACACCGCATGGGCCTCGGCTTTAGTAGCTTGACTTGGGCCGAGACCCAGCCCACAAGGAGACGCCGACCATCCGCCAACTTTTGGGCCGCCGCAATGGGGCAGCTGACTATTGCGGTGCCGAGTCCGCTCGATCCCCGCTTTATCGCATTCGCCTTTACTTCGGCGACAGGGCAATCTCCGGCTTTAGCCACGGCATCCGCCAGCTCCTGTTGAGTGACTGAGTCGTCGAGGCCCGCTACCCTTAGATCGGCACATCTTGTCGGCCGAGAAATCCGACAGTCCTCCTCCGAGAGCTGGGCCCGTAGTTGGGTCGCCAGGGCGTCTGCCTTCTGGCCGCTCGTAGCACCAGGTACTTCTAAAATGCGGCCACCGGTCGCCGTGACCCTGCAACGCACGCCTTCAATACCCAGGTCGTTCAGTTTAATGACCGACCTGGCACTATGCAACAGCGCAGCATACGTGACGCCGCGCTTTTCGGCTTCAGGTGCGAGAGTGAGGACCACTGCTGTCGAGCGTGGTGCCCTGAGCTTATTTCTTGTCCTTCTTCTCTTCTGCTTCGCCTTTTTGGCAGCTTTCTTGGCGCCAACTACCTGCCACTCTCCTCTATTGGGTTCAGTAGGCTGGACAGCAATGGCCTTCTGCCTTTCGCTGTTCGCCTTCTCCTTTCCATTCCCTGTTCTGTCGCACGCGCCTTTGGCGGCTACTTTGGAAGCGGCCGAGGTGGTCGGTGCCGGTGCCGTCATGGATGAGGGCGCCCGCTCGGGTGTTTTAGCGGGACGTACCTGCTTTACTTCTGGGGCCGGTGGCGTCTGTTTGATCTTGTCAGACGCCAAGGGCGGCCGGAGGATTTTGCTCTCCAGAAACTGGACCCTTTGGAGGACCTTGCCAATCTCCTCCCTTACAACCTGCGCAAGGTCTGACTCAGTGGATTTAGGCGGTTGCAGCGGCAGGCTGGGTCGGTGCCTGCGCTTTGCCCTTCTTGGGGGGAGGATTGCAGTTCCTCCCCTTCATCACGTGGCCTGCTGGGCGGCCGCTGGCGGCGCACACCGCGCAGTGCGGCGTGGCGGCCTTGCAGGAGGCGGACTTGTGCCCGTCCTTGCCGCAGCGGTAGCAGCTGTCCGTCCTGTCTACCTTGGACGGACAAAGGGCCCGGGTGTGTCCGACTCCGAAGCACTTGTAGCAGCGCAGAGGCTGATCTACAAGCGCCTTGACCGCACCCGAGCTAAATCCGACCGCAAGCCGCCCTTTGGAGACGACAACTTTGGCAGCGGCGACTGGGCACTCAACGCGAATTGTGCCCATGCCGCCGCGGCCGGGTCTGATGTCCCGGCCTTGCACCGCTGCTACGTCGCAGCCCCCTATTGCTGCGACCGCCGCCACCACCTCCTCTTTGGTGACCGAATCGTCCAGATCGGTCACCTCTAAGGTCGCAGACTTGACGGGCCTGCCCACCTTGGCCACGTCCGCGATGACCTCTTGCAACTTCGTCGCAAAGAGGTCCGCGTTGGCGCTGCCCTGAGCCCCAGGGAACTCGAAAATTCGAGCCCCGGCCTGGGTCCGACGGCACGTAACTGTGCCGATCCCCAATTGGTTGGGATCGACGTTTGTACGCGCCCGCTTTATCACGGACGCGTAAGACTCCCCCCGCTCCACAGCCTCCGCGGTGAGTGTCACCACGACGGCTGCGGTTTTAGGAAGAACGAGGTTCCTCTTTTCACCGACGAGGGCCCTTTTGGCTGCGGGAGCAGCGGTGGCGGGCTTGGGGGCCGACTTTTTCCCCTTCCCCTTTCCTTTTCCCTTGCCCGTCGTCTGCGACGGGCCGGAGGGGGTAGTGGCGGGGACGGCAGGGGCGGCCGCTGCCTTCTTCTTGGCCTTGCCCTTCCCCTTGCTGACCACCTCCGTCCACCCTTGCTGGTTGGATGGGGTGGTGGACGGGAGAAGGGCGTCCTCCCTCTGGGAAGACGGCCCCGGCTCGCGTTGCCTCTTGTCCGCCGCAAGCGGTGGTCTTAGGCGTTTCTCCGGCAGGAGCCGGTCTTCGATACCTGCAAAGCAGGCTCTCGTGAAGGCCCTCTCCTCCATGATGACCTTTCGGATCATATCCTCAAGGTTTGATGGAGCGGGACCTTCAGCCGCAGGTCTCGGCTGGGCTTGATTTGGCCGGGCCGTGGCCTCAGCCAGCTTCTGATGCAGCTGGCTGACCTCTGCCTGCAGGCGATTGACTTTCGCCTGCAGCTGCCGCGTTTCGTCGGTCGCCGTGCGCTGCATCAGCTCACCGACAATGCCACGCATGCTCGCGGCCCTGCATTTAAGGGACTTTTGGAAAGTCCCTTTTAGGTTGGAGGACTTGGAGGCGATCTCCACAATCTCCTCTTGATCCTCCTGAGCCATCTGCTCCAACTCGGCCAAGGAGTGGTCCGAGTAGAGGACAGTGGACGCGCCGTACCCAGACCTAGCGCGGGCAGCGCACGTCCGTTGCTCTTTGGCAGCAACCCGCTCTTCCAGGTCTTGCTGGAGCTGCACCCGCCGAGCTAGATCCAACTGGCGTTGGGCGTCTGCGAGACCCACGTCGTGCGTGTCCGCGACTGTCGGCTTTTTGGCCTTGACCTTCTTTTTAGGCTTCCTCGTAGAGTCCGAGGAGCCTTCGGACCCTTCCTTCAGGAAGGCCCGCTTCCGCGATTCCTGGCGACCGCTCGCCGTGGAACCTGCGTCCGACTCTGACATGATGGACATGTTGTCAGTGTCCGACAACTCGTCCGCCCCGCAGAAGAAGCTAGCCGCAGACGGCGCGCGGCTTGACTTAGACGCTGTTGCGTCTTCGGGTTCGGGTTGGCCCTGAGAAGGGCCTTTTATAAAACGCCCAGAGGCGTCACGCGTTGGCTTTGGCATCATAGCCTCCGCAGGTGTCGTAGATAACCGCAAGGTAAAGACTACGACGTCACAGTGCACTTTAGCCGAACACCGGTCTGCCACTCCGTTACGGTGGTCAGAACCGGGTCGTTGCCCAGGGAACGCGACGAGGACGCAAGCACTGTGGGGGGTTCCCCAACCTAACCTAACCTAACCTTTTTTTTTTTTTTTTTTTTTTTTTTTTTTTAGCGAGGGAAAAAATGTCCTGCCGCATACCACCGCGCCAAGGGCATGGCGCGGTGGTTATGTGGGGCTCTCACCCACTAAAACAACCCTCGGTGTCCCTTCTCAGCCCTGAGTGTCAGCGCCGCAGGTACCGCGAGTAGCATAACTACTACGGCGCTGACGGGGCCTGGACCGCCACTGCAGTCCCCTTCTTGCAGGAAGCCTCCGCTCCCTTCCTCCGCGTGGACGGGCCCGCGAGACACGGCGAGCCCGTCTATCTCCTCGGCCTGTTCTGATCGGACGCCGGGTTGCCCTCCCCGACGCCCGCAGGCCACGCCTTACGGCGGACGCAAATCATCCCTTAAGTGGGCTGCTCGTCGACGCCCT
Organism: Notodonta dromedarius; assembly: GCA_905147325.1. Taxonomy (NCBI): domain Eukaryota; kingdom Metazoa; phylum Arthropoda; class Insecta; order Lepidoptera; family Notodontidae; genus Notodonta; species Notodonta dromedarius. The sequence goes on along the minus strand of LR990173.1, from coordinate 11,515,226 downwards.
GGGCGTCTGCGGCGGGAGGGGAGCGTTGATGCAGCTTCCCTCTCCCTCTCAGCTGCCTCCTTGGCCGCCATTACGGCCTCTGCGAAAGAGGCTACTGCCTCCCAGGCGCGCTCGCTGCCGACCATGCTTGCGACAACGGCCGGCAGCGAGAGCGCCTGCACTCCGATAGCGGCGACCAGTTCGCCTCTCGCCTCATCCCAAGCCGGACACGCCTGCAGTGTGTGCAAGGCCGTGTCTTCAGGGGCAGCGCAGTGGTGGCATCCCTCCTCCTCCTCACGTCCGATACGACACAGATACCGCCCGAAACAACCATGTCCGGACAGCACCTGTGTGAGTCGGAACGTGAGGGCACCGTGTCGGCGCTCCAGCCACTCCCTGAAGACTGGCACTATGGCAGCGATGGTGTTAACGCCCGAGCTTGGGTGGGCTAATAGTTCGCCCCACTCCTCTATCACGGCGTCTTTTAGCTCTCTCCTCTTCCTTATTAGGTCGAGCAGGTCCACGACATGTCCCTGCCCGAGCTCATCTCTGCGCCATTGATAGAGGCGGTATAGCGCCTTCGCCTCCAGTTGCCACGGAGGTGTTCCCGCCAGCAGCGTCCCCGCCTCGAAGGCAATCGTGCGGTACCCGCGGGCCACCCTATTCGCCATGGCTCGCTGAGGTCTCCTCAGGAGCGCAGTGTTTTGGGCGGATAGGGCTTCAGCCCAGATCGGGGCACCATACAGGGCCTGGGACCGCACGACCCCTGCATAAAGCCGCCTGCATGAGGCGTCAGGTCCCCCCAGGTTGGGGAGGATAGACGATAATGCCGCCGCCGTCTTCGTGAGTTTGGGAGCGAGCGCCTCAAAGTGGGAACGAAATGACCAGCGACTATCAAGGAGTAACCCAAGGTATTTCAGGGTTCGTCCCACATTGATGCGCACGCCCCCCACCACGATGTGCAAGTCTGCAGGCGGCGCATTTCGGGGCCCATGGAAGGCGACCGCCTCGATCTTATTAAGCGCCACATTAAGGCCCAGTCTTCTAATGCGCCCAACGACTAAAGCTACGCCTGCTGTAGCCCGTAGGGCAGCCTGCCGGTACGTTTTGCCCCTTGCGGTCACTAGGGTGTCATCCGCGTAGCATGTCAGGGAGACACCAGGAAGCAGCGAACCGCGAAGCACCCAATCGTATGCGATGTTCCACAGGAGTGGCCCTAGGACCGACCCCTGTGGAACACCGCATCTTATTTCCTGCCGACACCACTGCGTGCTACTCGGGAAAGTTATATTTCTCTCCGAGAGATAATTCGCCACTAACCGACGCAGGTAGGATGGGAACCGGTGGTGGATTAAGGCCGCCATAATTGCATCCCAGGGGAGGGAGTTGAAAGCATTGGCGATGTCTATTGACACCGCCAATATCACCTCTCCCCGGGACATAGCTTCCTCCACGATCCCCTTCACTCTCTCTACTGCGTCGATCGTGGATCGTCCGCGACGAAAACCGAACTGGTTTGGACTCAAGTCCGGCCCTGTTCCAGTCAGGTGTTCGACTAGGCGGTTGGCAATAATTCGCTCGAAGAGCTTGCCCGCCTCGTCAAGAAGGACGATTGGTCGATAGGCGGAGGGCGAATCCGCAGGACGCCCGTCCTTCCTTAAAAGAATCAATTTCCCGGTCTTCCAGGTATCCGGGAAATGTCCGTCCTTTAGGCATTCGCTGAGGTACGCCATATAACGGGGCCCCAGAGCCGTGAGTGACGCGGCCAGAACGCGTCCAGGTACGCCGTCGGGTCCTGGGGCTACGTTTTTCGCCTTCATTTTCTGAATTGCCACCTCAAGTTCCAGTTCAGAAATCTCGGGGGCGTTTTCGTTGATGTTCATGGTGTCTAAGCCAGGTGTTGTCGTATCCGGGGAAGTGCGCTCTGTTCCGGCAGGAAACAGGGCACTTAGTGTCGCGTCCAGTATTAGGGGCTGTAAGGTCTGAGTCAGGGGCGGGGCCCAGGGGCGGAGTTTACCCCTGACCATCCTGTACGGGCGTCCCCAGGGATCCCTGTCCAGGATGGCCAGTAGCTCCTCCCGAGCTTGCACCTTGGCCCTTTTAATGGCCTCCTGCAAAGCCCGTTTCGCCAATCTATAGGCGTTTAACAGCTCAGCCTCTCTTATTGCCGAGTATTGGGTACGGCGGCGTCCTCTCCGATGGCGGGTGTACTGGCGGCGCGCGGCTATGCAAGCTCTGCGCAACTGCGCGAGCTCGTGCGACCACCAGTACACATGCCGTCTCCGTGACCTGGTGTTAGGCCGCACCCGTGGCATCGCCGCGTCGCAGATGGCGACTAAAGCGGACCGCAACCAGTCCGCCTCCTGCTGTATGTTATAAATACGCGGCGGCGAGGTCCAGGCTTGGACTTCTGCAGCTTCTCGCAGAAGCTCAAGGTTTAGGCGGCCCAGGGTCCATCGCGGATTAGGGTCGGTCAAGGCCCGCGGCGCAGGGACTCCGGAAGTCTGGGCAGAGACGCTGAATCGGATGTAACGGTGATCCGACAGCGTCTCCGCCCCCTCAACAACGTGCCAGTCGCGAACCCGACGCGCTATGCTAGGGCTGGAAAAGGAGATGTCCACTATGGACCCACCCCCCTGCCGAACGCATGTGTAGGCCGTGCCCCTATTAAGGACGACCAGTCCTCTCTCCACTGCCCACTCCTCGAGAATTTCTCCCCTAGCGTCAGCGGTTGGTGAGCCCCACGCAGGGGACTTTGCATTAAAGTCCCCGAGGACTAACACGGGGCGGGGGTGAAGACTGTCGACGAGCGCACTGAGCCGAGCCACAAAGGTCTCAAATTCCGCCAGATGACGATTGGGGGAGAAATAGACCCCAACGACAGAGATGTTTCCGACACTCGCCACTACATAGCCGTGACCCCTCTCGATATTTTCGAGTGTCGGGCCGCCGTTCGTCAAATCCGTTATTACGGCTACCAGGCCATCCAAGTCTCCCGCCCACCTAGGTGAGGGAGGGACGTTGTATGGCTCGGCAACCACAGCCAGTCCGATGGACCATTCCGCCAAGGTCTGGAACAAAAGGTCCTGGGCCCTGGCGGAATGGTTTGCGTTAGTTTGGAGAACTTGGAGCATCTGGTCCATTACGAAATGTCCATGCTCTTCTCCTTCTCTGCCGGTCGCGGTGCCGATTTAGGCTTACCACTTTGCGCGGGAGCCGCCTTCTTGCCCCTGGGCTGAAATGATGAGCAACCCTTACTGCCCGCAGGATGTTCAGCGGGCTTGCCTGCCTTCGCGCACATTAGGCAGTGCGGAGAGTCCCCACAATCGGCGGCTTTATGCCCCGATTTGCCGCATCTGAAGCAGGTTTTGCTGCAGTCTATTTCTGCAGTGCACTTTACACCTACGTGCCCTCCCATGAGACAGCGGTAACACCGCATGGGCCTCGGCTTTAGTAGCTTGACTTGGGCCGAGACCCAGCCCACAAGGAGACGCCGACCATCCGCCAACTTTTGGGCCGCCGCAATGGGGCAGCTGACTATTGCGGTGCCGAGTCCGCTCGATCCCCGCTTTATCGCATTCGCCTTTACTTCGGCGACAGGGCAATCTCCGGCTTTAGCCACGGCATCCGCCAGCTCCTGTTGAGTGACTGAGTCGTCGAGGCCCGCTACCCTTAGATCGGCACATCTTGTCGGCCGAGAAATCCGACAGTCCTCCTCCGAGAGCTGGGCCCGTAGTTGGGTCGCCAGGGCGTCTGCCTTCTGGCCGCTCGTAGCACCAGGTACTTCTAAAATGCGGCCACCGGTCGCCGTGACCCTGCAACGCACGCCTTCAATACCCAGGTCGTTCAGTTTAATGACCGACCTGGCACTATGCAACAGCGCAGCATACGTGACGCCGCGCTTTTCGGCTTCAGGTGCGAGAGTGAGGACCACTGCTGTCGAGCGTGGTGCCCTGAGCTTATTTCTTGTCCTTCTTCTCTTCTGCTTCGCCTTTTTGGCAGCTTTCTTGGCGCCAACTACCTGCCACTCTCCTCTATTGGGTTCAGTAGGCTGGACAGCAATGGCCTTCTGCCTTTCGCTGTTCGCCTTCTCCTTTCCATTCCCTGTTCTGTCGCACGCGCCTTTGGCGGCTACTTTGGAAGCGGCCGAGGTGGTCGGTGCCGGTGCCGTCATGGATGAGGGCGCCCGCTCGGGTGTTTTAGCGGGACGTACCTGCTTTACTTCTGGGGCCGGTGGCGTCTGTTTGATCTTGTCAGACGCCAAGGGCGGCCGGAGGATTTTGCTCTCCAGAAACTGGACCCTTTGGAGGACCTTGCCAATCTCCTCCCTTACAACCTGCGCAAGGTCTGACTCAGTGGATTTAGGGGCCGCAGCAGGATTTGCTGGCCGACTCTCTTCCCTGACTCCGATCACCATTGCCCGAACACAGTCGAGCTCTTTTCGGAGTTCACCCATTTGCCTCTTCAGGCGGGCGTTCTCAATTTGTAGGCGGCGGACCTCATCGGTTGCTGTACGCGATAGCAGCTCCTCTGCCACGTCTTCGATATTGTGCGCCGCCTGCTTGAGTGTTTTTTGGCACACCCCTTTTAGGCCCTTAGAGACCCTTGACACGTCCCGGATTCCTTCGAGGGATTCTTGGAGCCTCTTTTTTAGGTCCTCCACAGGTAGTTCATCAGCGTCAAGTCTCGCTGAGGCGCGTGATGCCGCTCGGGAGCCTCGATCGCTAGCAGCTTCACTCATGGCTGATTCAGCTGCCAGTCTATCCGCTTCGGCGATCCTCACTTCGAGTGAGTTCGCCCGCTTGGCAGCCTCCATCTCCTTTTTTATCTTCCATTTCCCTACATGCTCACCTGTGGTAGGTGGCCTTCCTCGTTTGCGGGGTAGGCTGCCGCGTCCGTCTAAGCTCAGAGCACTGGACGCGCTCATCATTGATTCGGCATCAGAGTCCGCCTCATATCTCCTCTCTAATTCGTTAATAGCGGCAAGCCGCTCCCCTCCTTTCCCAGCAGACGCGGGCTCCCCACAGTCCACGCGCTCTTCCTCAATCATCAGGTCCAATTCATTAAGCAGTTTCAGTCCATTATCCTCGCCAAAGTCAGTATTTTTATCCGTGTCCGTCGTTGTTTGTGTTTTTGTTTTAAGAAATTCCATAGAGTTCCCACGAGTATGGGGGATATGTGGGTCCATCCGGGCAGTGCCCCCTGCACCCGGATAAGCCTACGTACACCAGGGTGTCGGCCGGTTCCCTGGGATCCTACCTCCTTTTGCTGGCCTCCCGCCAGCACTTCATCGCCCTCTCAGGGACGGTTGGTCATTTTTATAGTGGATTCCGACCACTTGGCCCAGCCAGTTAAGGCAGAGCCCCCGGTCCCACCATCATCGGCCGCGAGACGTGATACCACGACACCTCCGGTGGGATTACGAGATCGCCCGGCGTCGGCAAAAGCCGAGTGCGCTTGGCAAACGCACCGCGCGAATCATACCGTCTCCTTTCGGCGACTTCCAATCATACATCACGCAGTCACGCCTACCATCCATCACCTTTGACAAAAACACACACACATTCATCCCTCACCTTTACCCCCCCGAAACCCCTTACCCCCCGTCGCCGGTCTGCCCCCGACCCTCTCCGAAAAGAGAGGCAGAAGCAGACAAAACGCGACTCCCTAGCCGGACTATCCGCCACCGTCGACCACCTCGACAGGGATGCTGAAGAGGTGGTCGGCGGTGCCCAGGGTGCACCACGAGGAGGTTGTCCAGCACGCACCCCAACCTAACCTAACCTAACCTAACCTAACCTAACCTAACCTTTTTTTTTTTTTTTTTTTTTTTTTTTTTTTTTTTTTTTTTTTTAAGAGGGGAAATGCGTTTACGCATCCCACCCGAGCCCGGGGGGGCCCAGGTGGGTATGTGGGACTACCGGGTGAAGCCCGGACTACCCACTAAAACCCCTCTCTGTACCCTCTGGTGCCGCTGTGTGTCGGGGACCCGGGTGCATGATATAATACTTCCACATCCCCGACGCGGCTCAGCCTTTGCAGGCCTCCTCTCTGGGTGGTGTAAAAGGCCACCCAGTCCGGCCGGGTGGCGCTGTGTTGGTACAGGAAACACAGCGCCCCCTCACGAGCCCCTGAACGGACAGCAGGCACCCCCGTGCCTGCCGTCTTAGGGCTCAGGAGTCGCGATGGTCACTAGGAAGTGACCATCGCATCTCCAGCAGCCGCGGCCTTGGTAGCCGCGGGGCGGGCAGGCTTGGCCGGGGCTTTGGCCCCAGCAGCGCCCTTCCCCTTCCGCCTTCTGGCCGGCGCGCGAGCGCAGGCAGCGCCTCCCAGCTTATGGGCAGCGGGCCTATTCGACGCCGCGCACACTATACAGTGTAGCGCGGCGGAGCACCCCTCACTTTTATGGCCCGTTTGCCCACAGCGGAAGCAGGCGTCACCTCTGTCGACCTCCGCGGTGCATTGTTCCCGGACTGATGACCACCCAATAAGTAGGCGGTCAGCCCCTGCCACCTTGCCAGCAGCACCCACAGGACACCTTATAAGGGCAGTGCCCAACCCCGACCGGTCTCGCCGGATCTCTCCCACCTTAATGGCGGAGGGCAGACATTCGCCGACCTTGGCGACCGCCTCCGCTACTTCCGCCGCTACAACCGAGTCGTCCAGACCCGAGATGCGCAGATCTGCGCATTTCTCGGGCCTGGACACCACGACGTTATCTGCCCCCATCACCTGCAGTACTTTTGCAGCAAGGAGGTCCGCTTTGACTCCGCTGTCGGCCCCCTGGAGCTCCAGAAGCCTTGCCCCGGTAACGGCCACTCTGAACGAGATGGCCGGTATGCCCAGGCCCTCGAGGTCCATTTTGCTCCTGGCATCGCGGAACAATTTCTCAAATGTGACCCCCCGCTCTATAGCTTGCGGCTGCAGCTTTAAGGCTACTGCCGATGAGCGAGGGGGCCTCAGCTTCGGTTTTTTCGGCTTCTTCGGCTGCCGGGGCTTAGGTGCCTGCGCAGCCGGTGCGGGGCCGGGTCTGGACTTTGGCTTACGCCGGGTCACAACATTCCAGCTCTCCGCTGGCCTCTCTGCAGCTGTCGCTGCTGGCGGAGCGGGGTCGGCCGCAGGAGCCCGCTTTTTGCCCTTTCCCTTCCCCTTAGACTTGGTCGTCCCTCCCTCACGTGAAGTGGGAGGGGGAGGGCCAAGGTCGACGGGCGCCGGATGATCCTCCAGCTCCAACACAGGGCTAACTCTAGCCGGCGGGATATCCGCCGCTAACGCCCGAGAAGACGAGGCCAGCGGTGGGCGAAGGCGCACCTCTGGCAACAGCCTATCTTCCAACGCCTCTAGGCGGGCATTCACCATGTTCCCCACCGCCTCAATGATGGAGCGCTTAAGCGACTCCGGCTCAAACGGAGCACTTGGAGGCGGTGGGGGGATTGGCACGTCCGGGTTTTGCGGACGCCGTAATTCGGCCCGCAGAGCAGCAAGCTCACCGCGGAGCACCTCGATTTCCGTCTGGAGCCGGTCATTATCGGCGGAGAGCTTCATAGTCTCCGACGCGATGGTGGACCGGCTCATCAAGTCGACAGCCTCTTTGATTTCCGCGGCCGCGTCCTTAAGGGTTTTGACGAACGTACCCTTAAGGTTCGTCGACTTGGCCGCGACATCACCGATTAGGGCCACGTTACGGAGAACGTGACCCTTTAGTTCGGGCGTAGAGGCCCCGATAAACTTCTCCGGCATGCGGATCGGACGCAGCGCATACACCTCGCGCGCCGACTCCGCCATCTCCTTTTCCGCCTGGAGCTCCATCGCCGCCCTCTCTGCGGCGACCATCTCGGCCTTGGCCTTTGCCAGGCCAACGTACTCGCCGGTTGTTGGAGGCCGGCCTCTTCCTCTCGGGGTGTCGGTGCTCTTCAGAGCGGCAGGGCTCCCGTCGCTCCTGCCGCCCGAGCGCGACCGATCTCTCCCTTGGGGCTGGCTCCCCGATGCGTCAGAGCGCTTTAGGAACCGGCCAGCTTTGTCCCTCGCCTGTGAAGTGCCCTTCTCCACCTTCTTTTTCGGGGCTTTTTGAGCGGGGCGGTCCTCGTCACCCGAGCCGCCCGAGTCATCTTCCGAGTCATATCGTCGGGGTCGCTTCCGGAGCGAACCGCTATGCGACACCCGACTATCCGGCCGCGAGAGTATGGAGTCGTCGTCGCTGTCGTACGACATCGACATCGACCCCACGCTTCCTGTTCTCGTCAACTCCTTTAGGGCAGCCATAAGCTCCCCTCTTCCTTTAGAGGCAGACGCGGACTCCCCCGAGTCAACGCGTGCTGCGCCAGTCCTCTTAACCGAATCGCTATGCAAAGCAGGTCCGTTATCATCGCCAAGGTCAATCGATTTATCCGAGTCCGTCGTAAATTTAAGTTTGAACGCCATAATATATCCCACGAGTATGGGGGAAAGGAGGTCCACCGAGCCAGAGACCCCTGTAGCCCGGTAACTCTTTATACGCCTGGGGGGCGGGAAGTACCCAGGGGGGACCGCTAAAGGCTGTTCTTCGTCACAGCCGCTCTTTCGAGCACCCGGCGTCACGGACCGCAACGCCAGGATCTCCGGATTTTTTATAGAGGTTTACTCCTCGCAGCCCAGCCGGTTAAGGCCAGGCCCCCGGTCCTACCATCGGCCGCGAGACATGTCCACGACACCTCAGGTGGGATTACGGGATCGCCCGGCGTCGGCAAAAGCCGAGTGCGCTTGGCAAACGCACCGCGCGAGTCATACCGTCCCCTTTCGGGGACTTCCTTTCATACATACACACACTCATCCCTCACCTTTACCCCCCCATCCCCAAAACACATACATCACACATACATCCATCACCTTTACCCCCCCGAAACCCCGAAACCCCCCCGTCGCCGGTCTGCCCCCGACCTTCTCCGAAAAGAGTGCCAGAAGCAGACAAAACGCGACTCCCTAGCCGGACTATCCGCCACCGTCGACCACCTCGACAGGGATGCTGAAGAGGTGGTCGGCGGTGCCCAGGGTGCACCACGAGGAGGTTGTCCAGCACGCACCCCAACCTAACCTTTTTTTTTTTTTTTTTTTTTTTTTTTTTTTTTAACGAGGGAAAAAATGTCCTGCCGCATACCACCGCGCCAAGGGCATGGCGCGGTGGTTATGTGGGGCTCTCACCCACTAAAACAACCCTCGGTGTCCCTTCTCAGCCCTGAGTGTCAGCGCCGCAGGTACCGCGAGTAGCATAACTACTACGGCGCTGACGGGGCCTGGACCGCAACTGCAGTCCCCTTCTTGCAGGAAGCCTTTGCTCCCTTCCTCCACTGGGACGGGCCCGCGAGACACGGCAAGCCCGTCTACCTCCTCGGCCTGTTACTGGTCGGACGCCGGGTTGCCCTCCCCGACGCCCGCAGGCCACGCCCTACGGCGGACGCAGATCTTCCCTTAAGTGGGCTGCACGTCGGCGCCCTGGGCGTCTGCGGCGGGAAGGGAGCGCTGATGCAGCTTCCCTCTCCCTTTCTGCTGCCTCCTTGGCCGCCATTACGGCCTCCGCAAATGAGGCTACTGCCTCCCAAGCGCGCTCGCTCCCGACCATGCTAGCGACCACGGCCGGCAGCGAGAGCGCTTGCACTCCGATCGCGGCGACCAATTCGTCTCTCGCCTCATCCCAAGCCGGACACGCCTGCAGTGTGTGCAAGGCCGTGTCTTCAGGGGCAGCGCAATGGTGGCACCCTTCTTGTTCCTCACGTCCGATACGACACAGATACCGCCCGAAACAACCATGTCCGGACAGCACCTGTGTGAGTCGGAACGTGAGGGCACCGTGTCGGCGCTCCAGCCACTCCCTGAAGACTGGCACTATGGCAGCGATGGTGTTAACGCCCGAGCTTGGGTGGGCTAATAGTTCGCCCCACTCCTCAATCACGGCGTCCTTCAGCTCTCTCCTCTTCCTTATTAGGTCGAGCAGGTCCACGACATGTCCCTGCCCGAGCTCATCTCTGCGCCATTGATAGAGGCGGTCTAGCGCCTTCGCCTCCAGTTGCCACGGAGGTGTTCCCGCCAACAGCGTCCCCGCCTCGTAGGCAATCGTGCGGTACCCGCGGGCCACCCTATTCGCCATGGCTCTCTGAGGTCTCCTCAGGAGCGCAGTGTTTTGGGCGGATAGGGCTTCAGCCCAGATCGACCCCAACCTAACCTTTTTTTTTTTTTTTTTTTTTTTTTTTTTTTTTACGAGGGAAAAAATGTCCTGCCGCATACCACCGCGCCAAGGGCATGGCGCGGTGGTTATGTGGGGCTCTCACCCACTAAAACAACCCTCGGTGTCCCTTCTCAGCCCTGAGTGTCAACGCCGCAGGTACCGCGGGTAGCATAACTACTACGGCGCTGACGGGGCCTGGACCGCCACTGCAGTCCCCTTCTTGCAGGAAGCCTCCGCTCCCTTCCTCCACTGGGACGGGCCCGCGGGACACGGCGAGCCCGTCTACCTTCTCGGCCTGTTGCTGGTCGGACGCCGGGTTGCCCTCCCCGACGCCCGCAGGCCACGCCCTACGGCGGACGCAGATCGTCCCTTAAGTGGGCTGCACGTCGGCGCCCTGGGCGTCTGCGGCGGGAGGGGAGCGCTGATGCAGCTTCCCTCTCCCTTTCTGCTGCCTCCTTGGCCGCCATTACGGCCTCCGCAAATGAGGCTACTGCCTCCCAAGCGCGCTCGCTCCCGACCATGCTAGCGACCACGGCCGGCAGCGAGAGCGCTTGCACTCCGATCGCGGCGACCAATTCGCCTCTCGCCTCATCCCAAGCCGGACACGCCTGCAGTGTGTGCAAGGCCGTGTCTTCAGGGGCAGCGCAATGGTGGCACCCTTCTTGTTCCTCACGTCCGATACGACACAGATACCGCCCGAAACAACCATGTCCGGACAGCACCTGTGTGAGTCGGAACGTGAGGGCACCGTGTCGGCGCTCCAGCCACTCCCTGAAGACCGGCACTATGGCGGCGATGGTGTTAACGCCCGAGCTTGGGAGGGCTAATAGTTCGCCCCACTCCTCTATGACGGCGTCTTTCAACTCTCTCCTCTTCATTATTAGGTCGAGCAGGTCCACGACATGTCCCTGCCCGAGCTCATCTCTGCGCCATTGATAGAGGCGGTATAGCGCCTTCGCCTCCAGTTGCCACGGAGGTGTTCCCGCCAGCAGCGTCCCCGCCTCGAAGGCAATCGTGCGGTACCCGCGGGCCACCCTATTCGCCATGGCTCGCTGAGGTCTCCTCAGGAGCGCAGTGTTTTGGGCGGATAGGGCTTCAGCCCAGATCGGGGCACCATACAGGGCCTGGGACCGCACGACCCCTGTATAAAGCCGCCTGCATGAGGCGTCAGGTCCCCCCAGGTTGGGGAGGATAGACGATAATGCCGCCGCCGTCTTCGTGAGTTTGGGAGCGAGCGCCTCAAAGTGGGAACGAAATGACCAGCGACTATCAAGGAGTAACCCAAGGTATTTCAGGGTTCGTCCCACATTGATGCGCACGCCCCCCACCACGATGTGCAAGTCTGCAGGCGGCGCATTACGGGGCCCATGAAAGGCGACCGCCTCGATCTTGTTAAGGGCCACATTAAGGCCCAGTCTTCTAATGCGCCCAACAACTAGAGCTACGCCTGCTGTAGCCCGTAGGGCAGCCTGCCGGTATGTTTTGCCCCTTGCGGTCACTAGGGTGTCATCCGCGTAGCATGTCAGGGAGACACCAGGAAGCAGCGAACCGCGAAGCACCCAATCGTATGCGATGTTCCACAGGAGTGGCCCTAGGACCGACCCCTGTGGAACACCGCATCTTATGTCCTTCTGGCACCACTCCGCGTTGTTCGGGAAGGTGATGCTTCTCTCAGATAGATAATTGGACACCAATCGACGCAGGTAGAATGGGACCCGGTGGTGGTTCAGGGCCGCCAAAATCGCGCCCCAGGGGAGGGAATTGAATGCATTGGCAATGTCTATTGACACTGCCAATATCACCTCTCCCCGGGACACAGCTTCCTCCACGGTTCCCTTCACTCTCTTCACTGCGTCGATAGTTGACCTTCCACGCCGGAACCCGAACTGATGGGGACTCAGGTCCGGCCCTGCCACAGTCAAGTGTTCGACGAGGCGATTTGCGATAATACGCTCAAAAAGTTTGCCCGCCTCGTCGAGAAGGACTATTGGCCTATATGCGGAAGGTGAGTCCGCAGGACGCCCGTCTTTCCGTAACAGAATTAATTTCCCCGTCTTCCAGTTATTGGGGAAGTGTCCTTGCCGTAGGCATTCACTAAGGTACGTCATGTAGCGGGGTCCCAGGACTGCAAGCGACGCAGCCAGAACACGTCCAGGCACGCCGTCGGGTCCTGGGGCTACGTTCTTAGTCCTCATTTTGTGTATTGCCACCTCTAGCTCCAGCTCGGTGACTTCGGGGGCGTTTTCATCATTGTCCTGGGCGTCACTTCCAGGTGTGGTCATGTCCGGGGGAGTGCGCTCTGTTCCATCCGGGAACAGGGCACTCAATGTCACGTCCAATATTTGGGGCTCCAAGGTCTGAGTCAGGGGCGGGGCCCAGGGGCGAAGTTTGCCCCTGACCATCCTGTACGGGCGTCCCCAGGGGTCCCCGTCCAGGATGGCCAGAAGCTCCTCCCGAGCTTGCACCTTAGCCCTTTTAATGGCCTCCTGCAGAGTCCGTTTTGCCGCTCTATAGGCCTCGTACAGTTCGGCCTCTCTTATCGCCGAGTATTGTGTACGGCGGCGTCTTCTCCGGTGGCGAGTGTACTGGCGGCGCGATGCTATGCAAGCCCTGCGCAACTGCGCGAGCTCTTGCGACCACCAGTACACTTGTCGTCTCCGTGACCTAGTGTTAGGCCGCACCCGTGGCATCGCCGCGTCGCAGATGGCGACTAAAGCGGACCGCCACCAGTCCGCCTCCTGCTGAATGTTATAGCTACGCGGCGGCGAGCTCCAGGCTTGGATTTCAGCGGCCTCTAGCAGTAGCTCACGGTTCAGGCGGCCCAGGGTCCATCGCGGATTAGGGTCGATCAAGACCCGCGGTGCAGGGACGCCGGAGGTCTGGGCAGAAACGCTGAATCGGATGTAACGGTGATCCGACAGCGTCTCCGCCCCCTCGACAACGTGCCAGTCGCGAACCCGTTGTGCTATGCTGGGGCTGGACAGGGAGATGTCCACTATGGACCCACCCCCCCGCCGAACACACGTGTAGGTCGTGCCCCTATTGAGAATGACCAATCCCCTCTCTACTACCCACTCTTCCAGAACTTCACCCCTAGCATCGGCGGTTAGCGAGCCCCACGCAGGGGACTTAGCATTAAAGTCCCCGAGGACTAGCACGGGGCGGGGGCGAAAACTGCCAACGAGCGCACTGAGTCGGGCCATGAAGGTCTCGAACTCCGACAGCTGTCGGTTAGGGGAAAAATAAATCCCCACGACAGTAATGTGGCCGACATTGGCAGCGACATAGCCGTGCCCCCTTTCGATATTCTCGAGAGTCGGGCCGCCGTTCGTCAAGTCCGTTATAATGGCCACCAGGCCATCCAAGTCCCCCGCCCACATAGGTGAAGCAGGGACGCAGTATGGCTCGGCAACCACAGCCAGTCCGATGGACCATTCCGCCAGGGTCTGGAACAAAAGGTCCTGGGCCCTGGCGGAATGGTTTGCGTTAGTTTGGAGTATTTGGAGCACCTGATCCATTATGAGGTGTCCATTACTCTCTCCTTCTCTACCAGCCGCTTACTATTTTGCGCTGGGGCTACCTTCTTGCCTCTGGGCTGAAACGATGAGCAGCCCTTGCTGCCCGCAGGATGTTCAGCGGGCTTGCCTGCCTTCGCGCACATTAGGCAGTGCGGGGTTTCTGCACAATTGGTGGCTTTATGCCCTAATTTGCCGCACCTGAAGCAGGTTTTGCTGCAGTCTATTTCTGCTGTGCACTTTACACCTACGTGCCCCCCCATGAGACAGCGGTAACACCGCATGGGCCTCGGCTTTAGTAGCTTGACTTGGGCCGAGACCCAGCCCACAAGGACACGCCGACCATCCGCCAACTTTTGGGCCGCCGCAATGGGGCAGCTGACAATTGCGGTGCCAAGTCCGCTCGATCCCCGCTTTATGGCATTCGCCTTAACTTCGGCGACGGGGCAATCTCCAGCCTTGGCCACCGCATCCGCCAGCTCCTCTTGAGAGACCGAATCGTCGAGGCCTGATATCCTTAGATCGGCACATCTGGTCGGTCGAGAAATCCGACAGTCCTCCGCCGAGAGCTGAGCCCGTAGTTCAGTCGCCAGGGCGTCTGCCTTCTGGCCGCTAGTGGCCCCAGGCACTTCTAGAATGCGGCCACCAGTCGCCGTGACCCTGCATCGCACGCCGTCAATACCCAGGTCATTCAGTTTGATGACCGACCTGGCACTATGCAGCAGCGCAGCGTAAGTGACGCCGCGCTTTTCCGCTTCAGGTGCGAGGGTGAGGACCACCGCTGTCGAGCGTGGTGCCCTGAGCCCGTTTCTCGTCCTTCTCCTCTTCCGCTTCGCCTTTTTGGCAGCTCTCTTGGCGCCAACTACCTGCCACTCTCCGCTGTTGGGTTCCGTAGGCACCTGAGGCTGGACAGCAATGGCCTTCTGCCTTTTGCTGTTCGCCTTCTCCTTCGCGTTCCCTGTTTTGTCGCTCACGACTTTGGCGGCAACTTTGGGGGCGGCCGAAGTATATGGTGCCGGTGTCGTCATGGAGGACGGCGCCCGCTCAGGTGTTTTAGCAGGATGCGGCTGCTTTACTCCTGGGCAGGGTGGCGTCTGTCTGACCTTGTCAGACGCCAAGGGCGGCCGGAGGATCTTGCCCTCCAGAAATTGCACTCTTTGGAGGACCTTGCCGATTTCCTCCCTTACGACCTGCGCAAGGTCCGACTCAGTGGGTTTGGGTGCCGCAGCAGGGTTTGCTGGCCGATTTTCTTCTCTAACTCCAATCACCATTGCCCGAACACAGTCGAGCTCTTTTCGGAGTTCACCCATTTGCCTCTTCAGGCGGGCGTTCTCAATTTGCAGGCGGCGGACCTCATCGGTTGCTGTACGCGATAGCAGCTCCTCTGCCACGTCTTCGATGTTGTGCGCCGCCTGCTTGAGTGTTTTTTGGCACACCCCTTTTAGGCCCTTAGAGACCCTCGACACGTCCCGGATTCCTTCGAGGGATTCTTGGAGCCTCTTTTTTAGGTCCTCCACAGGTAGTTCATCAGCGTCAAGTCTCGCTGAGGCGCGTGATGCCGCTCGGGAGCCTCGATCGCTAGCAGCTTCACTCATGGCCGATTCAGCTGCCAGTCTATCCGCTTCGGCGATCCTCACTTCGAGTGAGTTCGCCCGCTTGGCAGCCTCCATCTCCTTTTTTATCTTCCATTTCCCTACATGCTCACCTGTGGTAGGTGGCCTTCCTCGTTTGCGGGGTAGGCTGCCGCGTCCGTCTAAGCTCAGAGCACTGGACGCGCTCATCATTGATTCGGCATCAGAGTCCGCCTCATATCTCCTCTCTAATTCGTTAATAGCGGCAAGCCGCTCCCCTCCTTTCCCAGCAGACGCGGGCTCCCCACAGTCCACGCGCTCTTCCTCAATCATCAGGTCCAATTCATTATGCAGTTTCAGTCCATTATCCTCGCCAAAGTCAGTATTTTTATCCGTGTCCGTCGTTGTTTGTGTTTTTGTTTTAAGAAATTCCATAGAGTTCCCACGAGTATGGGGGATATGTGGGTCCATCCGGGCGGCGCCCCCTGCACCCGGATAAGCCTATGTACACCAGGGTGTCGGCCGGTTCCCTGGGATCCTACCTCCTTTTGCTGGCCTCCCGCCAGCACTTCATCGCCCTCTCAGGGACGGTTGGTCATTTTTATAGTGGATTCCGACCACTTGGCCCAGCCAGTTAAGGCAGGGCCCCCGGTCCCACCATCATCGGCCGCGAGACGTGATACCACGACACCTCCGGTGGGATTACGAGATCGCCCGGCGTCGGCAAAAGCCGAGTGCGCTTGGCAAACGCACCGCGCGAATCACACCGTCTCCTTTCGGCGACTTCCAATCATACATCACGCAGTCGCACTTACCATCCATCACCTTTGACGAAAAACACACACACATTCATCCGTCATCTTTACCCCCCCGAAACCCCTTACCCCCCGTCGCCGGTCTGCCCCCGACCCTCTCCGAAAAGAGTGCCAGAAGCAGACAAAACGCGACTCCCTAGCCGGACTATCCGCCACCGTCGACCACCTCGACAGGGATGCTGAAGAGGTGGTCGGCGGTGCCCAGGGTGCACCACGAGGAGGTTGTCCAGCACGCACCCCACCCCAACCTAACCTAACCTAACCTAACCTAACCTAACCTAACCTTTTTTTTTTTTTTTTTTTTTTTTTTTTTTTTTTTTTTTTTTTTTAACGAGGGAAAAAATGTCCTGCCGCATACCACCGCGCCAAGGGCATGGCGCGGTGGTTATGTGGGGCTCTCACCCACTAAAACAACCCTCGGTGTCCCTTCTCAGCCCTGAGTGTCAACGCCGCAGGTACCGCGGGTAGCATGACTACTACGGCGCTGACGGGGCCTGGACCGCCACTGCAGTCCCCTTCTTGCAGGAAGTTTCTGCTCCCTTCCTCCACTGGGACGGGCCCGCGAGACACGGCGAGCCCGTCTACCTCCTCGGCCTGTTACTGGTCGGACGCCGGGTTGCCCTCCCCGACGCCCGCAGGCCACGCCCTATGGCGGACGCAGATCGTCCCTTAAGTGGGCTGCACGTCGGCGCCCTGGGCGTCTGCGGCGGAAGGGGAGCGTTGACGCTGCTTCCCTCTCCCTCTCTGCTGCCTCCTTGGCCGCCATTACGGCCTCTGCGAAAGAGGCTACTGCCTCCCAGGCGCGCTCGCTGCCGACCATGCTTGCGACAACGGCCGGCAGCGAGAGCGCCGGCACTCCGATAGCGGCGACCAGTTCGCCTCTCGCCTCATCCCAAGCCGGACATGCCTGCAGTGTGTGCAAGGCCGTGTCTTCAGGGGCAGCGCAGTGGTGGCACCCTTCCTGTTCCTCACGTCCGATACGACACAGATACCGCCCGAAACAACCATGTCCGGACAGCATCTGTGTGAGTCGGAACGTGAGGGCACCATGTCGGCGCTCCAGCCACTCCCTGAAGACCGGCACTATGGCGGCGATGATGTTAACGCCCGAGCTTGGGTGGGCTAAGAGTTCGCCCCACTCCTCAATGACGGCGCCTCGCAGCTCCGTCCTCCTCGTCAAAATGTCGAGCAGGTCCACGACGTGTCCCTGCTCGAGCTCGTCACGGCGCCATTGATAAAGGCGGTCTAGCGCCCTCGCCTCCAGGTGCCAGGGAGGCGTTCCCGCCAGAAGCGTCCCTGCCTCGAATGATATGGTACGGTACCCCCGGGCCACTCTATTCGCCATTGCTCTCTGAGGCCTCCTCAGGAGCGTGACATTTTGGGCGGATAGAGCTTCAGCCCAGATTGGGGCACCGTACAGGGCCTGGGAACGTACGACCCCTGTATACAGCCGCCTGCATGAGGCGTCAGGTCCCCCCAGGTTGGGGAGGATGGACGATAATGCCGTCGCCGTCTTTGTGAGTTTGGGAGCGAGCGCCTCAAAGTGGGAACGAAATGTCCAGCGACTGTCAAGGAGAAGACCAAGGTATTTCAGCGTTCGTCCCACATTGATGCGCACGCCCCCCACCACGATGTGCAAGTCTGCAGGCGGCGCATTTCGGGGCCCATGGAAGGCGACCGCCTCGATCTTATTAAGTGCCACCTTAAGGCCCAGTCTTCTAATGCGCCCAACAACTAAAGCTACGCCTGCTGTAGCCCGTAGGGCAGCCTGCCGGTATGATTTGCCCCTTGCGGTCACTAGGGTGTCATCCGCGTAGCATGTCAGGGAGACACCAGGAAGTAGCGAACCGCGCAGAACCCAATCGTATGCGATGTTCCACAGGAGTGGCCCTAGGACCGACCCCTGTGGAACACCGCATCTTATTTCCTTCTCACACCATTCCGCGTTGTTCGGGAAGGTGATGCTTCTCTCTGACAGATAGTTAGACACCAATCGACGCAGGTAGAATGGCACCCGGTGGTGGTTCAGGGCCGCCAAGATCGCGCCCCAGGGGAGGGAGTTGAACGCATTGGCAATGTCTATTGACACCGCCAATGTCACCTCTCCCCGGGACACCGCGTCCTCCACGATACCCTTTACTCTCTTGATTGCGTCGATGGTTGACTTTCCACGCCGGAACCCGAACTGGTGGGGACTCAGGTCCGGCCCTGCCACAGTCAAGTGCTCGACGAGGCGGTAGGCGATGATTCGCTCAAAGAGCTTTCCCGCCTCGTCGAGAAGGACTATTGGCCGATAAGCGGAAGGAGAATCAGCAGGACGTCCGTCTTTCCTCAAAAGAATTAACTTCCCAGTCTTCCAATTATTGGGGAAGCGTCCTTGCCTTAGGCATTCACTCAGATACGCCATGTAACGGGGTCCCAGGACTGCCAGTGACGCAGCCAGTACACGTCCAGGTACGCCGTCGGGTCCTGGGGCTACGTTCTTAGTCTTCATTTTGTGAATTGCCACCTCTAGCTCCAGCTCGGTGACTTCAGGGGCGTTTACGTCACTGTCCAGGGCGTCATTTCCAGGCGTGGTCATGTCCGGGGGAGTACGCTCTGTTCCATCCGGGAACAGGGCACTTAATGTCGCGTCCAATATTTGGGGCTGCAAGGTCTGAGTCAGGGGCGGGGCCCAGGGGCGAAGTTTGCCCCTGACCATCCTGTACGGGCGTCCCCAGGGGTCCCTGTCCAGGATAGCCAGAAGCTCCTCCCGAGCTTGCACCTTAGCCCTTTTAATGGCCACCTGCAGAGTCCTCTTTGCCGCTCTATAGGCCTCATATAGTTCAGCCTCTCTTGTCGCCGAGTATTGGGTACGGCGGCGTCTTCTTCGATGGCGGGTGTACCGGCGGCGCGCGGCTATGCAAGCCCTGCGCAACTGCGCGAGCTCATGCGACCACCAGTACACTTGTCGTCTCCGTGACCTAGTGTTAGGCCGCACCCGTGGCATCGCCGCGTCGCAGATGGCGACTAAAGCGGACCGCAACCAGTCCGCCTCCTGCTGGATGTTATAGGTACGCGGCGGCGATGTCCAAGCTTGGACTTCTGCAGCTTCCCGCAGAAGCTCAAGGTTCAGGCGGCCCAGGGTCCATCGCGGATTAGGGTCGATCAAAGCTCGCGCAGGGCCGCCAGAGGTCTGGGCAGAGACGCTGAATCGGATGTAACGGTGATCCGACAGCGTCTCCGCCCCCTCGACAACGTGCCATTCGCGAACCTGACGCGCTATGCTGGGGCTGGATAGGGAAATGTCCACTATGGACCCACCCCCCTGCCGAACGCACGTGTATGCTGTGCCCCTATTTAGCACGACGAATCCCCTCTCTATCACCCACTCTTCAAGAATTTCACCCCTAGCATCGGCGGTTGGTGAGCCCCATGCAGGGGATTTAGAATTAAAGTCCCCAAGAACTAGCGCAGGACGGGGGTGAATTCTTCTAATCAGGGCACTGAGTTGGGCCACAAAGGTCTCGAATTCCGACAACTGTCGGTTGGGGGAAAAATAAATCCCCACGACAGTTATGTGGCCAACATTGGCAGCGACATAGCCGTGCCCCTTTTCGATACTCTCAAGAGTCGGGCCGCCGTTCGTCAGGTCCGTTATAATGGCCACCAGGCCATCCAAGTCTCCCGCCCACTTAGGTGAGACAGGGACAGAGTATGGCTCGGCGACCACAGCCAATCCGATGGACCACTCCGCCAGGGTCTGGAACAAAAGGTCCTGGGCCCTGGCGGAATGGTTTGCGTTGGTTTGGAGAACTTGAAGCATCTGGTCCATTACAAAATGTCCATGCTCTTCTCCTTCTCTGCCGGTCGCGGTACGGGTGCCGATTTAGGCTTTCCATTTTGCGCGGGAGCCGCCTTCTTGCCTCTGGGCTGAAATGATGAGCAGCTCTTACTGCCCGCAGGATGTTCAGCGGGCTTACCCTCCTTCGCGCACATTAGGCAGTGCGGGGTGTCTGTACAATTGGTGGCTTTATGCCCCGATTTGCCGCACTTGAAACAAGTGTTGCTGCAGTCTATTCCTGCTGTGCATTTAACGCCTACATGCCCCCCCATGAGACAGCGGTAACACCGCATGGGCCTCGGCTTTAACAACTTGACTTGGGCCGAGACCCATCCCACAAGGAGACGTCGACCATCCGATAGCTTTTGGGCCGCCGCAATGGGGCAGCTGACTATTGCGGTTCCGAGTCCGCTCGATCCTCGCTTTATAGCATTCGCCTTTACTTCGGCGACAGGGCAATCTCCGGCCTTAGCCACGGCATCCGCCAGCTCCTGTTGAGTGACCGAGTCGTCGAGGCCCGCTACCCTCAGATCGGCACATCTTGTCGGCCGAGAAATCCGACAGTCCTCCTCCGAGAGCTGAGCCCGTAGTTGGGTCGCCAGGGCGTCTGCCTTCTGGCCGCTAGTAGCACCAGGCACTTCTAAAATGCGGCCACCGGTCGCCGTGACCCTGCAACGCACGCCTTCAATACCCAGGTCGTTCAGTTTAATGACCGACCTGGCACTATGCAACAGCGCAGCATACGTGACGCCGCGCTTTTCGGCTTCAGGTGCGAGAGTGAGGACCACTGCTGTCGAGCGTGGTGCCCTGAGCTTATTTCTTGTCCTTCTTCTCTTCTGCTTCGCCTTTTTGGCAGCTTTCTTGGCGCCAACTACCTGCCACTCTCCTCTATTGGGTTCAGTAGGCACCTGAGGCTGGACAGCAATGGCCTTCTGCCTTTCGCTGTTCGCCTTCTCCTTTCCATTCCCTGTTCTGTCGCGCGCGCCTTTGGGGGCTACTTTGGAAGCGGCCGAGGTGGTCGGTGCCGGTGCCGTTATGGATGAGGGCACCCGCTCGGGTGTTTTAGCGGGACGTGCCTGCTTTACTTCTGGGGCCGGTGGCGTCTGTTTGATCTTGTCAGACGCCAAGGGCGGCCGGAGGATTTTGCTCTCCAGAAACTGGACCCTTTGGAGGACCTTACCAATCTCCTCCCTTACAACCTGCGCAAGGTCCGACTCAGTGGATTTAGGGGCCGCAGCAGGATTTGCTGGCCGAGTCTCTTCCCTGACTCCGATAACCATTGCCCGAACACAGTCGAGCTCTTTTCGGAGTTCACCCATTTGCCTCTTCAGGCGGGCGTTCTCAATTTGTAGGCGGCGGACCTCATCGGTTGCTGTACGCAATAGCAGCTCCTCTGCCACGTCTTCGATACTGGTCGCCGCCTGTTTGAGCGTCTTCTGGCACACCCCTTTGAGGCCCTTAGACACTCTCGACACCTCTCGAATTCCTGCGAGGGATTCTTCCAGTCTCTTCCTAAGGCCCTCCACCGGCAACTCATCAGCATCAAGCCTCGATGAGGCGCGCGATACCGCACGGGAGCCTCGGTCGCTAGCTGCCTCGCTCATGGCGATTTCGGCTGCTATACGGTCCGCCTCGGCAATCCTCACTTCTAGTGAATTCGCACGCTTGGCAGCCTCCATCTCCTTCTTAATCTTCCACTTGCCCACATGTTCACCAGTGGTAGGGGGCCTGCCACGTTTGCGGGGTGGACGGTTAGATCCGTCTTCGCTTTGAGCACTGTACGTGCTCATCAGAGACTCAGCGTCAGAGTCCGCCTCATCTCTTCTCGCCTCGGTATCCTTACTAGCGGCAAGCCGCTCCAAACCTTCCCCAGCAGACGCAGACTTTTCGTAGTCCGCACGCTCTTCGCCAATCAACAAGTCCAATTCGCTACGCAGTTTCGGTCCATTGTCATCGCCTAAGTCAGTATTTATTTCCGTGTCCGTCGTTTTTAAAGTTTTCGTTTTAATATTTTCCATTCTATTCCCACGAGTATGGGGGAAAGGAGGTCCACCGAGCCAGAGACCCCTGTAACTCGGTAACCCTTTATACGCCTGGGGGGCGGGAAGTACCCAGGGTTGGCCGCTAAAGACTGGTTTCACGATCCAGCCGCTCTTGCGAGCATCTGACGCCACGCACCGCAACGCCAGAATCCTCGGATTTTTTAGAGAGGTTTACTCCTCGCAGCCCAGCCGGTTAAGGCCAGGCCCCCGGTCCCACCATCGGCCGTGAGACATGTCCACGACACCTCCGGCGGGATTACGAGATCGTCCGGCGGCGGCAAAAGCCGCGTGCACTTGGCACAACACCGCACGAATCATACCGTCCCCTCTCGGGGACTTCCTTGCATACACACACTCTCATCCCTCACCTTTACCCCCCCATCCCCAAAACATACATCACACTTTCATCCATCACCTTTACCCCCCCGAAACCCCTTACCCCCCGTCGCCGGTCTGCCCCCGACCCTCTCCGAAGAGAGTGCCAGAAGCAGACAAAACGCGACTCCCTAGCCGGACTATCCGCCACCGTCGACCACCTCGACAGGGATGCTGAAGAGGTGGTCGGCGGTGCCCAGGGTGCACCACGAGGAGGTTGTCCAGCACGCACCCCAACCTTTTTTTTTTTTTTTTTTTTTTTTTTTTTTTTTTTTTTTTTTTTTTTACGTTGGAAAATCCTTTATGGATCCCCTCCGCCTCGGGGGAGGCATGAGGGGTATGTGGGAGTCCCCGCACCACGAAGGCGCATGGTATACCCACTAAAAACCAACGGTGTGTCCTCTGTGCCGCATTGCTCGGGGACCCGGTAACGCAATGAGCATCCGCATCCCCGAACGGCTTGGCCTTTACAGGCCTCCGCTCTGGGTGGTGGGCCACCCAGTCCGGCCGAGTGGCGCTGTGTTGACACACGTAACACAGCGCCCCCTCACGAGCCCCTGAACGGACGACAGACACCCCCGTGCCTGCCGTCTTGGACTCAGGAGTCAAGACGGTCACCTAGGTGACCATCTCGTCCCCAGCTGCTGCAGCTCTAGGAGCCGCGGGGCGGGCAGGCTTCGCCGGGGCTTTTGCCCCAACAGCAGCCTTCGCCTTCCGCCTTCTGGCCGGCGCCGTAGCGCAGGCGGAGCTACCGAGCTTATGGGCAGCGGGCCTACTCGACGCCGCGCACACTATACAGTGTGGCGCGGCGGAACATCCCTCACTCTTGTGGCCCGACTGCCCGCATCGGTAGCAGGCGTCTCCCCTGTCGACCTCTGCGGTACACCGCTCCCGTACGTGCCCCAGTTCGAGGCACCGGAAGCACCGCAGAGGTCTTGCCGGCAGCAGCTTAGCGCGGACGGACGACCATCCCACCAGGATGCGATCAGCCGCAGCCACCTTGGCAGCCGCGCTGATGGGACACCTTATGAGGGCAGTACCCAGGCTGGACTGACCCCGCCGGATTTCCCCCACCTTGATTGAGGAGGGCGCGCACTCGCCGATCTTGGCGACCGCCTCCACCACCTCTGACGCCACGACCGAGTCGTCCAGACC
The DNA here is from genome assembly GCA_905147325.1 of Notodonta dromedarius. NCBI lineage: Eukaryota > Metazoa > Arthropoda > Insecta > Lepidoptera > Notodontidae > Notodonta > Notodonta dromedarius. Next base: position 11,491,753 of record LR990173.1, on the reverse strand, counting down.
CGATATGCGCAAATCTGCGCACTTCTCGGGCCTGGACACCACGACGTCGGTCTCCCCCATAACCTGCTGCAATTTAGCGGCTAGGAGGTCCGCCTTCTCTCCGCTGTTGGCCCCCGGTAGCTCCAGGAGCCGGGCACCCGTCACGGCCGTCCTGAATGAGATGCCCGTGATGCCCATGTCCTCCAGGACTATTTTGCTCTTCGCTTTGAGCAGCAAGCCCTCGTAGGTGACCCCCCGTGCTGTGGCCTCTGGCTTTAGCCTTAGGGCTATCGCCGAGGATTGAGGGGGTTTCAGCTGCCGCTTGCGCGGCTTCCTCTTCTTCCGCTTTGCCGGTTTGGCAGTCTGTGCGGGACCGGCGGCAGGCTTGGCTTTCCGCCTCGCGACCGTGGTCCATGCCTCCTCTGGCCTCCCGGCCGGTTGCGGCTCCGGCGGAGCAACGGCCGCTGGGGTGGCCTTCCGCGTCTTCCGCTTTGCCTTCCCCTTGGGCCTCCCTCTCTCATGCGGGACCACGGACGAGAGGGGTGCTGGGTCCTCAGGGGCTGCGGGAGCAGCGGGCTCTCTTATAGAGCTCCGCCTTGGGGCCGAGGCCAGCGGCGGGCGCATGCGCACCTCCGGCAGCAGCCGGTCCTCTATTGCCGCTAGCCGGGCATCCACCACTGTCCCCACCGCCTCAATGATGGAGCGCTTAAGCAACTCCTGCTCATCCAGAGCACTTGGGGGCGGTGGGGGGACGGTTGCGCGCGCCTCCTCGGCCTTGCGCATGTCGTATCGCAGATCAACTAGGTCCGCCTCGGCCTCTTCCAACTGCGCTTTAAGGCGGGCGTTGTCCGCCGACAGCTTTTGGATCTCAGTCGATATCGTGGACCGGCTGAGCTCCTCTACAGCGGCTTTTATAGCCGCGGCGGCGTCCTTCAGGGCCCTTATACAGGTGCCCTTCAGGTTGCCGGACTTCACGGCAACGTCTCTGATGACGTCGAGCTCCCGGAACACATGGCCCCTCAGCTCTCCGACGGTTTGGCCCTCGATATTCTCCGGTGGTGGTCGGATTGGTCGCTGGCGGGAGGCCTCGTGGGCAGCTTCCGCTGCCTCCGCCTCCGCCTGCACCGCTAGGGCCGCCCTTTGGGCAGCGGCGAGCTTGGCCTTGGCTTTCGCCATGCCGACGTACTCCCCCGTGGTGGGGGGTCTCCCTCTTTCTCGCTGGGGGGCCTCGGTGCTCTGCAGGGAGGCAGAGCGAGCGCCGCTCCTGCCACCCGAGTGCGACCTAACGCCCCCTGGCGATTCCGTCCGCTTGGTAAAACGCCCCTTACGGTCCCTGACTGGGCCAGCAGTGCGGCCGCGGCCGCTGGCCGCCTTGGGGGCCTTCTGAACTGGGCGAGTCCCATCATCCGACGTGGGACTCATTGTCGAGCAGTCGTCCGAGTCGTAGTGACGGGGCCGTTTCCGGACCCCTTCCTCGGACATCCCGCTTTGTGGCCTCGAGAATGCGGAGTCGTCGGTGTCGAACATCACCGACTCCGTACTCCCAGCCCTTATCAATTTCGCGGCAAGCCGCCTGCTCCACTTTGTGGTCGCGGACTCCACTGAGTCTCCGCGAGTTCTGCCTCTCAACGTTCCCGATCCAGAGGGCTGTTCATGTCCGTTGTCATTGCCATTGTCGTCATTTGTATGCGTATCCGTCGTTTTTTGTTTGTTTTTATCCATATTAGTTCCCACGAGTGTGGGGGAAGTGTGGGTCAATCCGGGTGGTGCCCCCTGCACCCGGACAAGCCTACGTACACCAGGGTGTCGGCCGGTTCCCTGGGCTCCTACCTCTTACTGCTGGCCTCCCGCCAGCACCTCCTCGCCCTCTCAGGGGCGGATTGGTCATTTTTATTGTGGATTCCGACCACGCAGCCCAGCCAATTAAGGCCAGGCCCCCGGTCCCACCATCATCGGCCGCGAGACGTGATACCACGACACCTCCGGTGGGATAACGGGATCGTCCGGCGGCGGCAAAAGCCGCGTGCACCTGGCACTACACCGCACGAATCATACCGTCTCCTCTCGGAGACTTCCACTCATACCTCACGCTTTCGCGTTCCATCCATCACCTTTGGAGAGAGCATACACACATACATCCATCTCCTTTACCCCCCACCCCGGCGTCGCCCGCGCCGCGCTACAGTCCTCTCTGTAAGCAGAGAGGAAAGAGAACGGCGCGAGGGACGCCTTACCACCCCGTCGCCGGTCTGCCCCCGACCCCCTCCGAGGAGAGTGAAGGAGGCAGACAAAACGCGACTCCCTCTGCCAGACTATTCGCCACCGTCGACCACCTCAACAGGGAAACTGAAGAGGTGGTCGGCGGTGCCCAGGGTGCACCACGAGGAGGTTGTCCGGCCCAGCACCCCAGCACGCACCCCAACCTTTTTTTTTTTTTTTTTTTTTTTTTTTTTTTTTTTTTTCGAGGGAAAAAATGTCCTGCCGCATACCACCGCGCCAAGGGCATGGCGCGGTGGTTATGTGGGGCTCTCACCCACTAAAACAACCCTCGGTGTCCCTTCTCAGCCCTGAGTGTCCGCGCCGCAGGTACCGCGAGTAGCATGACTACTACGGCGCTGACGGGGCCTGGACTGCCACTGCAGTCCCCTTCTTGCAGGAAGCTTCTGCTTCCTTCCTCCACTGGGACGGGCCCGCGAGACACGACGAGCCCGTCTACCTCCTCGGCCTGTTACTGGTCAGACGCCGGGTTGCCCTCCCCGACGCCCGCAGGCCACGCCCTATGGCGGACGCAGATCGTCCCTTAAGTGGGCTGCACGTCGGCGCCCTGGGCGTCTGCGGCGGGAGGGGAGCGTTGACGCTGCTTCCCTCTCCCTCTCTGCTGCCTCCTTGGCCGCCATTACGGCCTCTGCGAAAGAGGCTACTGCCTCCCAAGCGCGCTCGCTGCCGACCATGCTTGCGACAACGGCCGGCAGCGAGAGCGCCTGCACTCCGATAGCGGCGACCAGTTCGCCTCTCGCCTCATCCCAAGCTGGACACGCCTGCAGTGTGTGTAAGGCCGTGTCCTCAGGGGCAGCGCAGTGGTGGCACCCTTCCTGTTCCTCACGTCCGATACGACACAGATACCGCCCGAAACAACCATGTCCGGACAGCATCTGTGTGAGTCGGAACGTGAGGGCGCCGTGTCCACGCGCCAACCACTCCCTGAACACAGGCATTATGGCGGCGATGGTGTTGTGTCCCGCACTTGGGTTGGCCAAAACTTCGCCCCACTCCTCAATCACGGCACCTCGCAGCTCCGTCCTCCTCGTCAAAATGTCGAGCAGGTCCACGACGTGTCCCTGCTCGAGCTCGTCACGGCGCCACTGATAAAGGCGGTCTAGCGCCCTCGCCTCCAGATGCCAGGGAGGCGTTCCCGCCAGTAGCGTCCCCGCCTCGAATGCTACAGTACGGTACCCCCGGGCCACTCTATTCGCCATCGCTCTCTGAGGCCTCCTCAGGAGCGTGACATTTTGGGCGGATAGAGCTTCAGCCCAGATCGGGGCACCGTACAAGGCTTGGGATCGTACGACACCTGTATATAGGCGCCTACATGAGGCGTCGGGTCCCCCCAGGTTGGGGAGGATGGACGATAATGCCGTCGCCGTCTTTGTGAGTTTGGGAGCGAGCGCCTCAAAGTGGGAACGAAATGACCAGCGACTATCGAGGAGTAACCCAAGGTACTTAAGCGTTCGTCCCACATTGATGCGCACGCCCCCCACCACGATGTGTAAATCTGCAGGCGGTGCATTACGGGGCCCATGAAAGGCGACCGCCTCGATCTTGTTAAGGGCCACATTAAGGCCCAGTCTTCTAATGCGCCCAACAACAAGAGCTACGCCTGCTGTAGCCCGTAGGGCAGCCTGCCGGTATGTTTTGCCCCTTGCGGTCACTAGGGTGTCATCCGCGTAGCATGTTAGGGAGACACCAGGCAGCAGCGAACCGCGCAGAACCCAATCGTATGCAATGTTCCACAGGAGTGGCCCTAGGACCGACCCCTGTGGAACACCGCATCTTATGTCCTTCTGGCACCACTCCGCATTGCTCGGGAACGTGATGCTTCTCTCCGAGAGATAGTTTGACACTAAACGACGCAGGTAGAGTGGGACCCGGTGGTAGTTCAGGGCCGCCAAGATCGCGCCCCAGGGGAGGGAGTTGAACGCATTGGCAATGTCTATTGACACTGCCAATGTCACCTCACCCCGGGACGCCGCTTCCTCCACGATACCCTTGACTCTCTTGATTGCGTCAATTGTTGATCTTCCACGCCGGAACCCGAACTGGTGGGGACTCAGGTCCGGCCCTGTCACAGTCAGGTGTTCGACGAGGCGGTTGGCGATAATTCGCTCAAAGAGCTTTCCCGCCTCGTCGAGAAGGACTATTGGCCGATAAGCGGAAGGAGAATGCGCAGGACGTCCGTCTTTCCTCAAAAGAATTAGCTTCCCGGTCTTCCAGTTATTGGGGAAGTGTCCTTGCCGTAGGCATTCACTGAGAAACGCCATGTAACGGGGCCCCAGGGCTGCCAGTGACGCAGCCAGAACACGTCCTGGTACGCCGTCGGGTCCTGGGGCTACGTTTTTGGTCCTCATTTTATGTACTGCTACCTCTAGCTCCAACTCGGTGATTTCGGGGGCGTTTTCGTCACTGTCCAGGGCGTCATTTCCAGGTGTGGTCATTACCGGAGGAGTGCGCTCTGTTCCATCCGGGAACAGGGCACTTAATGTTGCGTCCAATATTTGGGGCTCCAAGGTCTGAGTCAGGGGCGGGGCCCAGGGGCGAAGTTTGCCCCTGACCATCCTGTACGGGCGTCCCCAGGGGTCCCCGTCCAGGATGGCCAGAAGCTCCTCCCGAGCTTGCACCTTAGCCCTTTTAATGGCCTCCTGCAGAGTCCGCTTCGCCGCTCTATAGGCCTCATATAGTTCGGCCTCTCTGATCGCCGAGTATTGGGTACGGCGGCGTCTTCTTCGATGGCGAGTGTACTGGCGGCGCGCTGCTATGCAAGCCCTGCGCAACTGCGCGAGCTCTTGCGACCACCAGTACACTTGCCGTCTCCGCGACCTGGTGTTAGGCCGCACCCGTGACATCGCCGCGTCGCAGATGGCGACTAGAGCGGACCGCAACCAGTCCGCCTCCTGCTGGATGTTATGGCTACGCGGCGGCGAGGACCACGCTTGGACTTCTGCAGCCTCTCGCAGAAGCTCAAGGTTCAGTCGGCCCAGGGTCCATCGCGGATTAGGGTCGATCAAAGCCCGTGCAGGGACGCCGGAGGTCTGGGCAGAGATGCTGAATCGGATGTAACGGTGATCCGACAGCGTCTCCGCCCCCTCGACAACGTGCCAGTCGCGAACCCGACGCGCTATGCTGGGGCTGGATATGGAAATGTCCACTATGGATCCACCCCCCTGCCGAACGCACGTGTATGCTGTGCCCCTATTTAGCACGACGAACCCTCTCTCTATCACCCACTCTTCAAGAATTTCACCCCTGGCGTCGGCAGTTGGTGAGCCCCACGCAGGGGATTTAGAATTAAAGTCCCCAAGGACTAGCGCAGGACGAGGGTGTATTCTTCTAATTAGGGCACTGAGTTGGGCCACGAAGGTCTCGAATTCCGACAGCTGTCGGTTGGGGGAAAAATAAATCCCCACGACAGTAATGTGGCCGACATTGGCGGCGACATAGCCGTGGCCCTTTTCGATATTCTCGAGAGTCGGGCCGCCGTTCGTCAAGTCCGTTATAATGGCCACCAGGCCATCCAAGTCACCCGCCCACATAGGTGAAGCAGGGACGCTGTATGGCTCGGCAACCACAGCCAGTCCGATGGACCATTCCGCCAGGGTCTGGAACAAAAGGTCCTGGGCCCTGGCGGAATGGTTTGCGTTGGTTTGGAGAACTTGGAGCATCTGGTCCATTACGAAATGTCCATGCTCTTCTCCTTCTCTGCCGGTCGCGGTGCCGATTTGGGCTTACCACTTTGCGCGGGAGCCGCCTTCTTTCCTCTGGGCTGAAATGATGAGCAACCCTTACTGCCCGCAGGATGTTCAGCGGGCTTGCCTGCCTTCGCGCACATTAGGCAGTGCGGGGTGTCTGTACAATTGGTGGCTTTATGCCCTGATTTGCCGCACTTGAAACAAGTGTTGCTGCAGTCTATTCCTGCTGTGCATTTAACGCCTACATGCCCCCCCATGAGACAGCGGTAGCACCGCATGGGCCTCGGCTTTAACAGCTTGACTTGGGCCGAGACCCATCCTACAAGGAGACGTCGACCATCCGATAGCTTTTGGGCCGCCGCAATGGGGCAGCTGACTATTGCGGTTCCGAGTCCGCTCGATCCTCGCTTTATAGCATTCGCCTTTACTTCGGCGACAGGGCAATCTCCGGCCTTAGCCACGGCATCCGCCAGCTCCTGTTGAGTGACCGAGTCGTCGAGGCCCGCTACCCTCAGATCGGCACATCTTGTCGGCCGAGAAATCCGACAGTCCTCCTCCGAGAGCTGAGCCCGTAGTTGGGTCGCCAGGGCGTCTGCCTTCTGGCCGCTAGTAGCACCAGGCACTTCTAGAATGCGGCCACCGGTCGCCGTGACCCTGCAACGCACGCCTTCAATACCCAGGTCGTTCAGTTTAATGACCGACCTGGCACTATGCAACAGCGCAGCATACGTGACGCCGCGCTTTTCGGCTTCAGGTGCGAGAGTGAGGACCACTGCCGTCGAGCGTGGTGCCCTGAGCTTATTTCTTGTCCTTCTTCTCTTCTGCTTCGCCTTTTTGGCAGCTTTCTTGGCGCCAACTACCTGCCACTCTCCGCTATTGGGTTCAGTAGGCACCTGAGGCTGGACAGCAATGGCCTTCTGCCTTTCGCTGTTCGCCTTCTCCTTTCCATTCCCTGTTCTGTCGCGCGCGCCTTTGGCGGCTACTTTGGAAGCGGCCGAGGTGGTTGGTGCCGGTGCCGTCATGGATGAGGGCGCCCGCTCGGGTGTTTTAGCGGGACGTGCCTGCTTTACTTCTGGGGCCGGTGGCGTCTGTTTGATCTTGTCAGACGCCAAGGGCGGCCGGAGGATTTTGCTCTCCAGAAACTGGACCCTTTGGAGGACCTTGCCAATCTCCTCCCTTACTACCTGCGCAAGGTCCGACTCAGTGGATTTAGGGGCCGCAGCAGAATTTGCTGGCCGACTCTCTTCCCTGACTCCGATAACCATTGCCCGAACACAGTCGAGCTCTTTTCGGAGTTCACCCATTTGCCTCTTCAGGCGGGCGTTCTCAATTTGTAGGCGGCGGACCTCATCGGTTGCTGTACGCAATAGCAGCTCCTCTGCCACGTCTTCGATACTGGTCGCCGCCTGTTTGAGCGTCTTCTGGCACACCCCTTTGAGGCCCTTAGACACTCTCGACACCTCTCGAATTCCTGCGAGGGATTCTTCCAGTCTCTTCTTTAGGCCCTCCACCGGCAACTCATCAACGTCAAGCCTCGATGAGGCGCGCGATACCGCACGGGAGCCTCGGTCGCTAGCTGCCTCGCTCATGGCGATTTCGGCTGCTATACGGTCCGCCTCGGCAATCCTCACTTCTAGTGAATTCGCACGCTTGGCAGCCTCCATCTCCTTCTTAATCTTCCACTTGCCCACATGTTCACCAGTGGTAGGGGGCCTGCCACGTTTGCGGGGTGGACGGTTAGATCCGTCTTCGCTTTGAGCACTGTACGTGCTCATCAGAGACTCAGCGTCAGAGTCCGCCTCATCTCTTCTCGCCTCGGTATCCTTACTAGCGGCAAGCCGCTCCAAACCTTCCCCAGCAGACGCAGACTTTTCGTAGTCCGCACGCTCTTCGCCAATCAACAAGTCCAATTCGTTACGCAGTTTCGGTCCATTATTATCGCCTAAGTCAGTATTTATTTCCGTATCCGTCGTTTTTAAAGTTTTAGTTTTAATATTTTCCATTCTATTCCCACGAGTATGGGGGAAAGGAGGTCCACCGAGCCAGAGACCCCTGTAGCCCGGTAACCCTTTATACGCCTGGGGGGCGGGAAGTACCCAGGGTTGGCCGCTAAAGACTGGTTTCACGGTCCAGCCGCTCTTGCGAGCATCTGACGCCACGCACCGCAACGCCAGAATCCTCGGATTTTTTAGAGAGGTTGACTCCTCGCAGCCCAGCCGGTTAAGGCCAGGCCCCCGGTCCCACCATCGGCCGTGAGACATGTCCACGACACCTCCGGCGGGATTACGAGATCGTCCGGCGGCGGCAAAAGCCGCGTGCACTTGGCACAACACCGCACGAATCATACCGTCCCCTCTCGGGGACTTCCTTGCATACACACACACTCATCCCTCACCTTTACCCCCCCATCCCCAAAACATACATCACACTTTCATCCATCACCATTACCCCCCCGAAACCCCTTACCCCCCCGTCGCCGGTCTGCCCCCGACCCTCTCCGAAGAGAGTGCCAGAAGCAGACAAAACGCGACTCCCTAGCCGGACTATCCGCCACCGTCGACCACCTCGACAGGGATGCTGAAGAGGTGGTCGGCGGTGCCCAGGGTGCACCACGAGGAGGTTGTCCAGCACGCACCCCAGCACGCACCCCAACCTTTTTTTTTTTTTTTTTTTTTTTTTTTTTTTTTTTTTTTTTTTTTTTTAGCCCAGGTGGGTATGTGGGACTACCGGGTGAAGCCCGGACTACCCACTGAAACCCCTCTCTGTACCCTCTGTGCCGCGTGTGTCGGGGACCCGAAATCAAGTGTAGTTTCGCATCCCCGACACGGCAATGGCCTGTGTGGCCTCCTCTCTGGGTGGTCTATAGGACCACCCACACCGGCCGAGTGGCGCTGTGTTGGTACAGGTAACACAGCGCCCCCTCGCGAGCCTTTGAACGGACGACAGGCACCCCCGTGCCTGCCGTCTTGGGCTCTGGGTACGCGGGGCCACTATGATGTGGCCATCGTTTCCCCTGATGTCGTGGCCCCAGTGGCCGAGGGGCGGGCAGGCTCTGGCGGGGCTTCGGCCCTAGCAGCCACCCTCCTCCTCCTCCGTCTTGCCGGCGCAGGAGCGCAGGCCTTGCTCCCGAGTAGGTGGGCAGCGGGTTTGCTCATCGCCGCGCACACTATGCAGTGCGGCGCGGCGGTACATCCCTCTCGCTTATGCCCTGACTGCCCACATCGGAAGCAATTGTTACTGCGGTCGGCCTCCGCGGTGCACTGCACCCTGACGTGCCCCACCTCGAGGCACCGGAAGCACCGCAAAGGCCGTGGCGGAAGGAGTTTAACCCGGGCCGACGACCATCCAATAAGGAGGCGGCCGGCACCAGTCACCCTGTCCGCGGCTCCGACTGGGCAGCGAACGACTGTCGTGCCCGAGCTGAATCTGTCCCAGCGGATTTCCCCCACTTTGATGGACGTGGGCGGGCATTCACCAGACTTGGCGATCGCCTGCACCACGTCCTCCGCGACGACGGAGTCATCCAGGCCCGAGATACGCAACTCTGCGCATTTCTCGGGCCTGGACACAACGACACTCTTCCCCCCGAGTATCAGCCGCAGCTTCTCGGCCAACAGGTCGGCCTTGTCGCCGCTTGAGGCCCCCGGGAGTTCCAACAATCGGGCCCCCGTAGCGGTTACCCGCGTGCCAATGGCCGTTATCCCCATTTCTGGGAGGTTCAGCCCACTCCTGGCCTTGAGGAGAATGTCGGCGTAGGTCAACCCCCGCGCCACGGCTTCCGGCTGCAGTTTTAAAACCACAGCCGTCGAGCGAGGGGGTCGGAGTTTCGGCTTCCGAGGCGGCTTGGGCTTAGAAGCCTTTGTCGCCGGTGCCGGGCCAGAGCGGGGCTTGGCTTTACGCCGCGTGACCGTGGTCCAGCCCTCCACTGGCCCCTCCGCAGGGGCCGCCGGGGCAGGGTTAGTTGCCCGTTTCTTCTTTGTCTTGGGCCTCCCTCCCCCACCTGGAGTGGTGGGTTGGGGGGGTCCAAGGTCCACAGCTGCCGCAGGAGATGCAGACTTCCTTGCGGGGTTCCCTCTCCGGCCTTCCGTCAGGGCCCCGGGAGACGAGGCCAGCGGAGGGCGGAGGCGCTTCTCCGGAAGCAGCCTTCCCTCTAGTGCGGCCAGTCGACCATCGACCAAGTTCCCCACCGCCTCAATTATAGAGCGCTTCAGCGACTCTGGCTCATACGGAGCGCTAGGGGGCGGTGGGGGGACAGTCACGCCCGAGTTTTGGGCCTGCCGCATGTCGTGACGGAGATCCGCCAACTCTCTGCGGAGCTCCTCTACTTCCGCCTTGAGGCGGGCGTTGCTGGCGGACAGCCTCCGAGAGTCCTCGGAGGCTGAGGTCCGGCTTAAGGCCTCCACCGCGTCTTTAATGGACGCGGCTGCCTCTTTGAGGGACTTGACGAACGTCCCCTTCAGGTTGCTCGACTTTGCAGCGACCTGGACTATCAGGTCCGTCTGCCGAAGCACCTGCTCCCTCAGGTTGCCCACCGTGGGCCCCTCGACTGCGTCCGGCACAAGTGCCGGCCGCAGGAGGCGCGCCTCCCGTGCGGACTCCGCTACCTCCTTTTCGGCCTGGAGAGCCATGGCCGCTCTTTGGGCGGCGATCATCTCCGCTTTGGCCTTAGCCAGGCCTACGTACTCCCCTGTTGTGGGGGGCCTGCCTCTTCTTCTTGGGGGGGTAGGATCCCTCCCCTGAGCACGCACCCCAACCTAACCTAACCTAACCTAACCTAACCTAACCTAACCTAACCTTTTTTTTTTTTTTTTTTTTTTTTTTTTTTTTTTTTTTTTTTTTTTTTTTTTTTTTTTTTTTTAACGAGGGAAAAAATGTCCTGCCGCATACCACCGCGCCAAGGGCATGGCGCGGTGGTTATGTGGGGCTCTCACCCACTAAAACAACCCTCGGTGTCCCTTCTCAGCCCTGAGTGTCAACGCCGCAGGTACCGCGGGTAGCATGACTACTACGGCGCTGACGGGGCCTGGACCGCCACTGCAGTCCCCTTCTTGCAGGAAGTTTCTGCTCCCTTCCTCCACTGGGACGGGCCCGCGAGACACGGCGAGCCCGTCTACCTCCTCGGCCTGTTACTGGTCGGACGCCGGGTTGCCCTCCCCGACGCCCGCAGGCCACGCCCTATGGCGGACGCAGATCGTCCCTTAAGTGGGCTGCACGTCGGCGCCCTGGGCGTCTGCGGCGGGAGGGGAGCGTTGACGCTGCTTCCCTCTCCCTCTCTGCTGCCTCCTTGGCCGCCATTACGGCCTCTGCGAAAGAGGCTACTGCCTCCCAGGCGCGCTCGCTGCCGACCATGCTTGCGACAACGGCCGGCAGCGAGAGCGCCTGCACTCCGATAGCGGCGACCAGTTCGCCTCTCGCCTCATCCCAAGCCGGACATGCCTGCAGTGTGTGCAAGGCCGTGTCTTCAGGGGCAGCGCAGTGGTGGCACCCTTCCTGTTCCTCACGTCCGATACGACACAGATACCGCCCGAAACAACCATGTCCGGACAGCATCTGTGTGAGTCGGAACGTGAGGGCACCATGTCGGCGCTCCAGCCAGCACGCACCCCAACCTAACCTAACCTAACCTAACCTAACCTAACCTTTTTTTTTTTTTTTTTTTTTGTTCTCGGGGGGGAAAATCCTCATGGATACCCGGCCACGCGGGGGCGTGGCGCGGGTTATGCCGGACTCTTACCGGCTAAAAACCCCCCCGGCACTCCCGCCTCGTCTATGAGGAGGAGGACTAGGGAACTGGCAGAGCCTTTACGTCTAGTCCCCCTCCGACGACCGCCCGCCTTTACAGCGGGCCCTTCACGCCCCTCCCTGTGGGGAGGGGCCCGGGAATGACCGCGAGTGCTCGGCCATTCCCGCCCGACGTCGGTGGTGAATAGTGCGGTGCGGGAGAAGGCGCCCCCGCGCCTGACTCCCGCTATTCAACACCAGGAGGGAGATGACGATCGTATAGTCGCCTTCTCCCTCCTCTCCTTCGCCTACGGAGCGGCGCTGCAAGAGGGTCGTCCTCCCGCGCACGCTCCGCTGCCTCCTTCTGCGACATCACTTCCTCGCAGAAGGAGGCAAGCGCTGCCCAGGCCTCCTCGCCCCCCAGCATGGCGCTGACCACGCTGGGAAGCGACAGATCCTGCCCAACCACCGCGATGAGACTGCGGCGCAGCTCGGACCAGGCGGGGCACACCTCGAGGGTGTGCTGTGCCGTGTCCTCCGGCGCGCCACAATCATGGCACGCCGGGGTTTCCTCCCTCCGAATCCGGTGCAGGTGAGATCCGAAGCAACCTAACCTAACCTAACCTAACCTAACCTAACCTTTTTTTTTTTTTTTTTTTTTTTTAAGAGGGGAAATGCGTTTACGCATCCCACCGGAGCCCGGGGGGGCCCAGGTGGGTATGTGGGACTACCGGGTGAAGCCCGGACTACCCACTAAAACCCCTCTCTGTACCCTCTTAGCCGCGAGTGCCGGGGACCCGAGTTCACGTTGCCGCTTCCAATCACGTCCCCGGCACGGCTCTGGCCTTAACAGGCCTCCTCTCTGGGTGGTCTAAAGGACCACCCAATCCGGCCGGGTGGCGCTGTGTTGGTACAGGAAACACAGCGCCCCCTCACGAGCCCCTATACGGACGACAGGCACCCCCGTGCCTGCCGTCTTAGGGCTCAGGAGGCGCGATGGTCACTAGGAAGTGACCATCGCCTCTCCTGCTGCAGCAGCTCTGGGAGCCGCAGGGCGGGCAGGCTTCGCCGGGGCTTTTGCCCCAGTGGCACCCTTGCCCTTCCGCCTTTTGGCCGGCGCGGGAGCGCAGGCGGAGCCTCCGAGCTTGTGGGTAGCTGGCCTATTCGACGCCGCGCACACTATGCAGTGTGGCGCGGCGGAGCATCCCTCACTTTTATGGCCGAGCTGCCCGCATCGGAAGCAGACATTGCCTCTATCGACCTCCGCGGTGTTTTTTCGGTTGTTTTTTCGGCTTCTTCGGCTGCCGGGGCTTAGGTGCCTGCGCAGCCGGTGCGGGGCCGGGTCTGGACTTTGGCTTACGCCGGGTCACAACATTCCAGCTCTCCGCTGGCCTCTCTGCAGCTGTCGCTGCTGGCGGAGCGGGGTCGGCCGCAGGAGCCCGCTTTTTGCCCTTTCCCTTCCCCTTAGACTTGGTCGTCCCTCCCTCACGTGAAGTGGGAGGGGGAGGGCCAAGGTCGACGGGCGCCGGAGGATCCTCCAGCTCCAACACAGGGCTAACTCTAGCCGGCGGGATATCCGCCGCTAACGCCCGAGAAGACGAGGCCAGCGGTGGGCGGAGGCGCACCTCTGGCAACAGCCTATCCTCCAACGCCTCTAGGCGGGCGTTCACCATGTTCCCCACCGCCTCAATGATGGAGCGCTTAAGCGACTCCGGCTCAAACGGAGCACTTGGAGGCGGTGGGGTTGCCTCGAACGGGGTTTTTTGCGGCTGCCGCATTTCGGCACGCAAGGCAGCCAGCTCACCGCGGAGCACCTCTATTTCGGTCTCGAGCCGGTCCTTGTCAGCGGAGAGCTTCATCGTCTCCGACGCGATAGTGGACCGGCTCATTAGGTCCACAGCCTCTTTTATTTCCGCGGCCGCGTCCTTAAGGGTCTTGACGAACGTACCCTTAAGGTTCGTCGACTTGGCCGCGACATCACCGATTAGGGCCACGTTACGGAGAACGTGACCCTTTAGTTCGGGCGTAGAGGCCCCGATAAACTTCTCCGGCATGCGGATCGGACGCAGCGCATACATCTCGCGCGCCGACTCCGCCATCTCCTTTTCTGCCTGGAGTTCCATCGCCGCTCTCTCTGCGGCGACCATTTCGGCCTTGGCCTTTGCCAGGCCAACGTATTCGCCGGTTGTTGGAGGCCGGCCTCTCCCTCTCGGGGTGTCAGTGCTCTTCAGAGCGGCAGGGCTCCCGTCACTCCTGCCGCCCGAGCGCGACCGATCTCTCCCTTGGGGCTGGCTCCCCGATGCGTCAGAGCGCTTGAGGAACCGGCCAGCTTTGTCCCTCGCCTGTGAAGTGCCCTTCTCCACCTTCTTTTTCGGGGCTTTTTGAGCGGGGCGGTCCTCGTCACCCGAGCCGCCCGAGTCATCTTCCGAGTCATATCGTCGGGGTCGCTTCCGGAGCGAACCGCTGTTCGACACCCGACTATCCGGCCGCGAGAGTATTGAGTCGTCGTCGCTGTCGTACGACATCGACGCCACACTACCAGTCCTCGTTAGTTCTTTTAGGGCAGCCATCAGCTCCCCTCCTCGTCCAAAAGCAGACGCGGACTCCCCCGAGTCAACGCGTTTTGCGCCAGTCGTCTTTGCCGAATTGCTATGCAAATCAGGTCCATTATCATCGCCAAGGTCAATCGATTTATCCGAGTCCGTCGTAAATTTAAGTTTGAAAGCCATATTAAGTCCCACGAGTATGGGGGAAAGGAGGTCCACCGAGCCAGAGACCCCTGTAGCCCGGTAACCCTTTTACGCCTGGGGGGCGGGAAGTACCCAGGGGGGACCGCTAAAGGCTGTTCTACGTCACAGCCGCTCTTTCGAGCACCCGGCGTCACGGACCGCAACGCCAGGATCTCCGGATTTTTTATAGAGGTTTACTCCTCGCAGCCCAACCGGTTAAGGCCAGGCCCCCGGTCCCTCCGTCGGCCGCGAGACATGTCCACGACACCTCCGGAGGGATTACGGGATCGCCCGGCGTCGGCAAAAGCCGAGTGCGCTTGGCAAACGCACCGCGCGAGTCACACCGTCCCCTTTCGGGGACTTCCTTTCATACACACACACTCATCCCTCACCTTTACCCCCCCATCCCCAAAACACATACATCACACATACATCCATCACCTTTACCCCCCCGTCGCCGGTCTGCCCCCGACCCTCTCCGAAAAGAGTGCCAGAGGCAGGCAAAACGCGACTCCCAATGCCAGACTATTCGCCACCGTCGACCACCTCAACAGGGAAACTGAAGAGGTGGTCGGCGGTGCCCAGGGTGCACCACGAGGAGGTTGTCCGGCCTAGCACCCCAACCTAACCTAACCTAACCTAACCTTTTTTTTTTTTTTTTTTTTTTTTTTTAAGAGGGGAAATGCATTTACGCATCCCACCCGAGCCCGGGGGGGCCCAGGTGGGTATGTGGGACTACCGGGTGAAGCCCGGACTACCCACTAAAACCCCTCGCTGTACCCTCTGTGCCGCGTGTGTCGGGGATACGGTAACGCAGTAAGCTCCCGCGTCCCCGAAACGGCTTGGCCCTTGTAGGCCCCCTCGCTGGGTGGCATAAATGGCCACCCAATCCGGCCGAGTGGTGCTGTGTTGGTACAGGTAACACAGCACCCCCTCACGAGCCCCTGAACGGGCGACAGGCACCCCCGTGCCTGCCGCCTTAGGGCTCAAGGAGTCGCGACAGCCACTACGACGTGGCCATCGCGTCCCCTATAGCTGCGGCCTTGGTGGCCGCAGGGGCGGGCTGCACCGGAGCTTTAGCCCCAGCAATACTCCTCCCCTTACCCCGCTTGGCCGGCGCAGGAGCGCAGGCCGGGCTTCCGAGTCTGTGGGCAGCGGGTTTGTTCAACGCCGCGCACACTAAGCAGTGCGGCGCGGCGGAACATCCCTCCGACTTGTGCCCCAGCTGCCCACATCGGAAGCAGGCACTACTTCGGTCGGCCTCTGCGGTGCATTTCTCCCGAACGTGCCCAACCTCTAGGCATCGGTAGCACCGCATCGGCCGAACCGGCAACAGTGTCGCCCGGGCCGACGACCAGCCCACGAGCAAGTGGCCAGCCCCAGCGATCTTCACGGCGGACCCGACAGGGCAGCTGGCAAGAACAGTGCCCGTGCCGGAATTACTACGCCGGATTACACCAACTTTGACGAGGGTTGGCAGGCATTCACCAGATTTGGCAATAGCCTCCGCCACCTCCGTCACCGCCACCGAGTCATCCAGGCCCGAGATGCGCAGGTCTGCACATTTCTCGGGCCGGGACACCGCCACATTATCCGCCCCAAGGGCGGCCCGCATCCGATCCGCCAGCAGATCGGCTTTTTCGCCACTGGTGGCCCCCGGGAGCACGAGAATTCGCGCCCCCGTTACGGCCGTCCTAAAATTAAGGGCTGGGATGCCCAGCTCCTCTAAGCCGATTTGGCCTTTGGCCCTACGGAACACTTCCTCATAAGTGACCCCCTTGGCTATTGCGGCCGGCTGCAGTTTGAGGACCACAGCCGACGTATTAGGGGGTCGCAGGTTCCTCTTCCGCGGCGGTTTCGGCTTGGGAGCCTGTACCGTCATAGCGGGGCCAGTGCGGGGCTTGGCCTTCCTCCTGGTCACCGTGGTCCAAGCCTCGGTACTCCTCTCTCCAGTAACCGGTTGAGCAGGGCTAACAGCAGGAGCTGCTGGCTGCTTCTTTCTCCCCTTGGCCCTGGGCTTCTCTGCCCCACGCGAAATGGTGGGAGGGGGAGGACCAGGATTCTCTGTTGCTGCAGATGCAGCCGGCACCGCGGACGGGCTTCCCCTCGGAGCAGCCACTGGCTGGGCCTTGGACGTCGAGGCCAGGGGTGGGCGAACACTCCTTTCAGGCAGCAGCCTGCTCTCCATTGCCTCAAGACGCGCATTCACCATCGTCCCCACCGCCTCTATGATAGAGCGCTTCAGCAGCTCCGGGTCGAATGGAGCGCTTGGAGGCGGTGGGGTAGTCGGCTTGGCTGGAGTTTTGGCCCTCCGGACTTCCGTCTGGAGCGCGGCCAGCACACTTCGGATTTCGGCCAGTTCCGCCTTGAGGCGGGAATTCTGCTTGGCCAGCTCTTCCGTCTCTGCTGAGACATTGAGCCGGCTCAGGAGCTCGACCGCAGTCCTGAAGGACGCAGCCGCTTCTTTAATGCCCATAGCATGGTTAGCATATAGGTAGGGCAATTCCGCTATTTGCTCAATGGTGTCGGCATGGGTGAACACTATTTTCTTCAGTTCGTCTGGTGGAGGTCCCCTGAAGAGTTTGTTCTCGTCTAGGAGTCCCGGGCAGCGCGGGCGGTACGTATGTACGGCCTGACCAGCCGGAGGCTCTTTCAGGCTCTTGCCATCAGTCCTCATTTTTTGGGCCTTTTGAGCTGGGCGGTTCCCACCTCCAGAGCTCTCGCCCAAGCTAAGGTCATCCTCCGGGTTTTTCCGGGGCCGTTTCCGGACAGAACCGGGGTCCGACACCCGACTATCGGGTCGCGAGGGTGCAGAGTCATCGGCGTCGTACATCGACGACTCCGCCTCCTCAAGCCCTCTTCTCTCCTTATCCTCGGCATAAAGCCGCTCTCCACTTTGCTTTGCAGACGCAGTCTCCCCCACACCACTGCGACCTGCACCAGTCAACTTCTCCAAATCCGTATGCTTTATCGGTCCGCTTTTCTTGCCTTGGTCGTTCTTGTTTGTATCCATCGTCATTTTGTTAAGTTTGTCAGCCATTGTTAGTCCCACGAGAATGGGGGAAGAGGAGGTCCACCGGGACAGAGACCCCTGTATCCCGGTAACCCTTTATACACCTGGGGGGCGGGAGGTACCCAGGGGGGGACCGCTAAGGGCTGGTTTTCGGCCCAGCCGCTCTTGCGAGCACCCGGCGTCACGGACCGCAACGCCGAGATCTCCGGATTTTTTATTGAGGTTGTCTCCTCTCGGTCCGGCCGGTTAAGGCAGGACCCCCGGTTCTGAGTGGGCCGTGAGACATGTCCACGACACCCAAACAGAATAACGGGATCGCCCGACGTCGGCAAAAGCCGAGTGCACTTGGCAAACGCGCCGCGCGAATCACACCGTCTCCTTTCGGAGCCTTCCATACATACCTCACGCAGCCGCGGATCATCCATCACCTTTGGTCAAACACACACACATACACACACCTAACATCCATCCTCTTTACCCCCCCAACCCCTTACCCCCCCAACCCCGCGCCGCGTGTGCCACTCCACAGTCCACTCTGCAAAACAGAGAAGTACCAGGAATGACACACGCGACGCTTGTTGTCGGACTATCCGCCACCGTCGACCACCTCAACAGGGATGCTGAAGAGGTGGTCGGCGGTGCCCAGGGCACACCACGGGGAGGTTGTCCGACCTAGTGCCCCGCCCCAACCTAACCTAACCTAACCTAACCTAACCTAACCTTTTTTTTTTTTTTTTTTTTTTTTTTTTTTTTTTTACGAGGGAAAAAATGTCCTGCCGCATACCACCGCGCCAAGGGCATGGCGCGGTGGTTATGTGGGGCTCTCACCCACTAAAACAACCCTCGGTGTCCCTTCTCAGCCCTGAGTGTCCGCGCCGCAGGTACCGCGGGTAGCATTACTACTACGGCGCTGACGGGGCCTGGACCGCCACTGCAGTCCCCTTCTTGCAGGAAGCTTCTGCTCCCTTCCTCCACTGGGACGGGCCCGCGAGACACGACGAGCCCGTCTACCTCCTCGGCCTGTTACTGGTCGGACGCCGGGTTGCCCTCCCCGACGCCCGCAGGCCACGCCTTACGGCGGACGCAAATCATCCCTTAAGTGGGCTGCTCGTCGACGCCCTGGGCGTCTGCGGCGGGAGGGAAGCGTTGATGCTGCTTCCCTCTCCCTCTCGGCTGCCTCCTTGGCCGCCATTACGGCCTCCGCGAATGAGGCTACTGCCTCCCAAGCGCGCTCGCTCCCGACCATGCTAGCGACCACTGCCGGCAGCGAGAGCGCCTGCACTCCAATCACGGCGACTAATTCGCCCCTCGCCTCATCCCAAGCCGGACACGCCTGCAGCGTGTGTAAGGCCGTGTCCTCAGGGGCAGCGCAGTGGTGGCATCCCTCCACCTCCTCACGTCCGATACGACACAGATACCGCCCGAAACAACCATGTCCGGACAGCATCTGTGTGAGTCGGAACGTGAGGGCACCGTGTCGACGCTCTAGCCACTCCCTGAGGACAGGCATTATGGCGGCGATGGTGTTGACGCCCGCGCTTGGGTGGGCTAACAGTTCTCCCCACTCCTCGATGACGGTGGCTTGTAATTCCTTCCTTTTCCTCATGATATCGAGCAGGTCTACGATATGCCCCTGCCCGAGCTCATCCTGTCGCCATTTATAAAGGCGACCTAGAGCCTTCGCCTCTAGCTGCCAGGGCGGCATTCTCGCTAGTAGCGTCCCCGCCTCAAAAGCTATGGTACGGTACCCCCGGGCCACTCTATTCGCCATCGCTCTCTGAGGCCTCCTCAGGAGCGTGACATTTTGGGCGGATAGAGCTTCAGCCCAGATTGGGGCACCGTACAGGGCCTGGGAACGTACGACCCCTGTATACAGCCGCCTGCATGAGGCGTCAGGTCCCCCCAGGTTGGGGAGGATGGACGATAATGCCGTCGCCGTCTTTGTAAGTTTGGGAGCGAGCGCCTCAAAGTGGGAACGAAATGACCAGCGACTATCGAGGGGTAACCCAAGGTACTTAAGCGTTCGTCCCACATTGATGCGCACGCCCCCCACCACAATGTGCAAATCTGCAGGCGGCGCATTTCGGGGCCCATGGAAGGCCACCGCCTCGGTCTTGTTTAGGGCCACATTAAGGCCCAGTCTCCTTATACGCCCTACAACTAGGGCTACACCTGCTGTAGCCCGTATGGTCGCCTGGCGGTAGGTCTTGCCCCTCGCGGTTACCAAGGTGTCATCCGCATAGCAGGTGAGGGAGACACCAGCGACCAGCGAACCGCGGAGGACCCAGTCGTATGCGATATTCCACAGGAGTGGCCCTAGGACCGACCCCTGTGGAACACCGCATCTTATCTCCTTCCGACACCACTCCGCGTTACTCGGGAAGGTGATGGTCCTGTCCGAGAGATAATTGGCCACTAACCGACGCAGGTAGGATGGGACCCGGTGGTGGATTAAGGCCGCCGAAATCGCGCCCCAGGGGAGGGAGTTGAAAGCGTTGGCGATGTCTATTGACACCGCCAATATCACCTCTCCCCGGGACACAGCTTCCTCCACGATCCCCTTTACTCTCTCTACTGCGTCGATTGTGGATCGTCTGCGACGGAAGCCGAACTGGTTTGGACTCAAGTCCGGCCCTGTTCCAGTCAGGTGCTCGACGAGGCGGTTGGCGATAATTCGCTCGAAGAGCTTGCCCGCCTCGTCGAGAAGGACGATTGGTCGATAGGCGGAGGGCGAATCCGCAGGACGCCCGTCCTTCCTTAAAAGAATCAATTTCCCGGTCTTCCAGGTAACCGGGAAATGTCCGTCCTTTAGGCATTCGCTGAGGTACGCCATATAACGGGGCCCCAGAGCCGTGAGTGACGCGGCCAGTACGCGTCCAGGCACGCCGTCAGGTCCCGGGGCTACGTTTTTCGCCTTCATTTTCTGAATTGCCACCTCAAGTTCCAGCTCAGAAATCTCGGGGGCGTTTTCGTCGATGTCCATGGTGTCTAAGCCAGGTGTTGTCGTATCCGGGGAAGTGCGCTCTGTTCCGGCAGGAAACAGGGCACTTAGTGTCGCGTCCAGTATTAGGGGCTGTAAGGTCTGAGTCAGGGGCGGGGCCCAGGGGCGGAATTTACCCCTGACCATCCTGTACGGGCGTCCCCAGGGATCCCTGTCCAGGATGGCCAGAAGCTCCTCCCGAGCTTGCACCTTGGCCCTTTTAATGGCCTCCTGCAAAGCCCGTTTCGCCAATCTATAGGCGTTTAACAGCTCAGCCTCTCTTATTGCCGAGTATTGGGTACGGCGGCGTCCTCTCCGATGGCGGGTGTACTGGCGGCGCGCGGCTATGCAAGCTCTGCGCAACTGCGCGAGCTCGTGCGACCACCAGTACACTTGCCGTCTCCGTGACCTGGTGTTAGGCCGCACCCGTGGCATCGCCGCGTCGCAGATGGCGACTAAAGCGGACCGCAACCAGTCCGCCTCCTGCTGTATGTTATAAATACGCGGCGGCGAGGTCCAGGCTTGGACTTCTGCAGCTTCTCGCAGAAGCTCAAGGTTTAGGCGGCCCAGGGTCCATCGCGGATTAGGGTCGGTCAAGGCCCGCGGCGTAGGGACGCCAGAGGTCTGGGCAGAGACGCTGAATCGGATGTAACGGTGATCCGACAGCGTCTCCGCCCCCTCAACAACGTGCCAGTCGCGAACCCGACGCGCTATGCTAGGGCTGGAAAGGGAGATGTCCACTATGGACCCACCCCCCTGCCGAACGCACGTGTAGGCCGTGCCCCTATTAAGGACGACCAGTCCTCTCTCCACTGCCCACTCCTCGAGAATTTCTCCCCTAGCGTCAGCGGTTGGTGAGCCCCACGCAGGGGACTTCGCATTAAAGTCCCCGAGGACTAACACGGGGCGGGGGCGAAGACTGTCGACGAGCGCACTGAGCCGAGCCACAAAGGTCTCAAATTCCGCCAGATGACGATTAGGGGAGAAATAGACCCCAACGACAGAGATGTTTCCGACACTCGCCACTACATAGCCGTGACCCCTCTCGATATTTTCGAGTGTCGGGCCGCCGTTCGTCAAGTCCGTTATTACGGCTACCAGGCCATCCAAGTCTCCCGCCCACCTAGGTGAGGGAGGGACGTTGTATGGCTCGGCAACCACAGCCAGTCCGATGGACCACTCCGCCAAGGTCTGGAACAAAAGGTCCTGGGCCCTGGCGGAATGGTTTGCGTTTGTTTGGAGTATATGGAGCACCTGATCCATTACGAGGTGTCCATTACTTTCTCCTTCTCTGCCAGCCGCTTCCTATTGTGCGCGGGGGCCGCCTTCTTGCCTCTGGGCTGGAATGAAGAGCAGCCCTTACTGCCCGCAGGATGGTCAGCGGGCTTGCCTGCCTTCGCGCACATTAGGCAGTGCGGCTTGTCTGCGCAATTAGTGGCTTTATGCCCTGATTTGCCGCACCTGAAACAGGTGTTGCTGCAGTCTATTTCTGCTGTGCACTTTACGCCTACATGCCCCCCCATGAGACAGCGGTAACACCGCATGGGCCTCGGCTTCAGTAGTTTGACTTGGGCCGAGACCCAGCCCACGAGGAAACGCCGACAATCCGCCAACTTTTGGGCCGCCGCAATGGGGCAGCTGACTATTGCGGTGCCGAGTCCGCTCGATCCCCGCTTTATTGCATTCGCCTTAACTTCGGCAACGGGACAATCTCCGGCTTTGGCCACGGCATCCGCCAGCTCCTGTTGAGAGACCGAATCGTCGAGGCCCGCTATCCTCAGATCGGCACATTTTGACGGCCGAGAAACCCGACAGTCCTCCTGCGAGAGCTGGGCCCGTAATTCGGTCGCCAGGGCGTCTGCCTTCTGGCCGCTAGTAGCCCCAGGCACTTCTAAAATGCGGCCACCGGTCGCCGTGACCCTGCAGCGCACGCCGTCAATACCAAGGTCATTCAACTTGATGACCGACCTGGCACTATGCAGCAGCGCCGCATAAGTTACGCCGCGCTTTTCCGCCTCAGGTTGGAGGGTGAGGACCACCGCTGTCGAGCGTGGTGCTCTGAGCCTATTCCTCGTCCTTCTCCTTCTCCGCTTTGCCTTTTTGGCAGCTTTTTTGGCACCAACTAGCTGCCACTCTCCGTTATTGGGTTCCGTAGGCACCTGAGGCTGGACAGCAATGGCCTTCTGCCTTTTGCTGTTCGCCTTCCCCTTTGCGTTCTCTGTTTTGTCGCGCACGACTTTGGCGGCAACTTTGGGAACGGCCGAAGTGGAGGGTGCCGGTACCGTCATGGAAGAGGGCGCCCGCTCGGATGTTTTAGCAGGACGTGCCTGCTTTACTTCTGGGCCTGGTGGCGGCTGTCTGACCTTGTCAGACGCCAAGGGCGGCCGAAGGATCTTGCCCTCCAGAAATTGTACCCTTTGCAGGACCTTGCCGATCTCCTCTCGTACAACCTGCGCAAGGTCCGACTCAGTGGTTTTAGGGGCTGCAGCAGGATTTGCAGGCCGACTCTCTTCCCTGACTCCAACCACCATTTCCCGGACGCAGTCGAGCTCTTTTCGCAGTTCAGCCATCTGCCTCTTCAGACGGGCGTTCTCAATTTGCAGGCGGCGGACTTCATCGGTTGCCGTACGCGATAGCAGCTCCTCTGCCACGTCTTCGATATTGTTCGCCGCCTGCTTGAGTGCTTTTTGGCACACCCCTTTGAGGCCTTTAGAAACCCTCGACACATCCCGGATCCCATCGAGGGACTCTTGGAGCCTCTTTTTTAGACCCTCAACCGGCAGTTCGTCAGCGTCGAGTCTCAATGAAGCGCGTGATACTGCTCGGGAGCCTCGGTCGCTAATTGCCTCACTCATTGCAGTTTCAGCTGCCAGTCTATCAGCCTCAGCGATCCTCACTTCAAGTGAGTTCGCCCGCTTGGCAGCCTCCATCTCCTTTTTAACCTTCCATTTCCCTACATGCTCGCCAGTGGTAGGTGGCCTTCCTCGTTTACGGGGCAGTGAGCCGCGTTCGTCTAAACTCATAGCACTAGACGCGCTCATCAATGACTCAGCGTCAGAGTCCACCTCAAATCTCCTCTCCGTATCCTTACTGGCGGAAATCCGCTCCTCTCCTTTTCCAACAGACGCGGACCTCACCAGGTCAACACGCCTACTCGCCATATCACAAGCATTATCGAGTCCGTTAGGATCGCCAAGGTCGGGTGCGCCCGAAGACGCAAAGCAAGTGACGCCCCCCCCAGAATACGAGGGGCGGCCGGAACCACTTCTTCCCACCAGGGGAAGCTGTGGTTCCGGGGAGGATTCTCCAGCCGCGGCGCGGCCGGTACCTCCCTGGGGTATTATGTGTTGATCAGCTTGCTCCATATTGTTGTTGTTTCCTTTGAAGGGTGAGGTCCCTATACCCATCCCCCCCAGCGCTAATGACGGGGTTTCGCCCCCCCGCCTTTCAGCGTTCGGGCACGCAAGACCCCTCGCATTGGGCAGGCCGCAGCACCAGTCTTCGCGGACATTGCACCCTCTCCTCTTACATACATCACGCTATCACCATTCATCCATCGCCTTTACCCCCCATCCCCAAATCATTCATCACACGTTCATCCATCACCTTTACCCCCCGAAACCCCTTACCCCCCCGTCGCCGGTCTGCCCCCGACCCTCTCCGAAAAGAGTGCCAGAAGCAGACAAAACGCGACTCCCTAGCCGGACTATCCGCCACCGTCGACCACCTCGACAGGGATGCTGAAGAGGTGGTCGGCGGTGCCCAGGGTGCACCACGAGGAGGTTGTCCAGCACGCACCCCAACCTAACCTTTTTTTTTTTTTTTTTTTTTTTTTTTTTTTTTTTTTTTACGAGGGGAAATGCATTTACGCATCCCACCCGGGCCCGGGGGGGCCCAGGTGGGTATGTGGGACTACCGGGTGTTAGCCCGGACTACCCACTAAAACCCCTCGCTGTGTCCTCTCAGCCGCTTGTGCCGGGTCCCGGGAACGCTATAGCGACCGCAATCCCGGCGCACGGCTCTGGCCTCTTCAGGCCTCAGCCGTGGGTGGTCTAAAGGACCACCCGCTCCGCCTGGGTGGTGCTGTGTTGACACAGGTAACACAGCACCCCCTCACGAGCCCCTGAACGGGCGACAGGCACCCCCGTGCCTGCCGCCTTAGGGCTCAGGGAATCGCGACGGCCACTATGACGTGGCCATCACGTCTCCCGATGTTGTTGCAGCCGTGATGGCCGCAGGGCAGTCGGGGTTCGCCGGGGCCATAGGCCCAGCAGTGCCCTTTGCCCTCTTCCCTCTGACCGGTGCGGAGACCGGCGCGGAGACGCAGGCCGAGCCTCCGAGCTTGTGGGCAGCTGGCCTGCTCGACGCCGCGCACACTATACAGTGCGGCGCGGCGGAGCATCCCACACTCTTGTGGCCCAGCTGCCCGCATCGGAAGCAGGCGTTCCCTCTGTCCACCTCTGCGGCACACTGCTCCCGGACGTGCCCCAACTCTAGGCACCGGAAGCACCGCAGAGGTTTTTGCGGCAGCAATTTTGCCCGTGCCGAGGACCACCCAACTTGGAGTCGGTTAGCCCCGGTCACTTTAACGGCCACACCTATGGGACACCTTAGCAGGGCAGAGCCCAAGCCGGACCTGTCCCTGCGGATCTCCCCCACCTTTATGGCGGAGGGCGGGCATTCGCCAACCCTGGCGACCGCCTCCGCAATATCCGCCACCACTATCGAGTCGTCCAGACCCGAGATACGCAGATCAGCGCACTTCTCGGGCCTGGACACCGCGACGTTCTCCACGCCTAATACCTCCTGCATTTTCACAGCGAGGCGGTCGGCTTTCTCGGCACTGTCGATCCCCGGGAGCTCGATTAGTCGCGCCCCCGTTAGGGCCGTCCGGAAGGTCATAGACGGGATGCCCATCTCGTCCAGGTTAATTTGCCCTTTGGCTTTCGCGAGCAAACTATTAAAACTCACCCCCTTGGCTGCTGCGTCCGGATGCAGCTTGAGGGCTACAGCTGACGTGCGAGGGGGTCTCAACTTCGGCCTCTTCGGCCGTTTGGGCTTTTCAGCCTGTACCGCCGATGCGTGGCCGGTGCCGGACTTGGCCTTCCGCCGGGTCACGACAGACCAGCTCTCCGCTGTCCTCTCTCCAGACGGAGCTGGTGGAGCGGGGTTTGCCGTGACATCCCGCTTCTTTTTCGCCTTCTTTTTGGCTTTGGGAGGACCAAGCTCGGCCGGCGCCGGAGAATCCTCCAGCTCTGCTGCATTGCTGCTTCTGATAGGGGGGGCAACCCCCGACGAGGCCCCGGGAGTCGAGGCCAGCGGCGGACGGAGGCGCCTCTCCGGCAGTAGCCGTCCCTCCAACGCCTCTAGGCGGGCGTTTACCATCGTCCCCACCGCCTCAATGATCGAGCGCTTAAGCAGCTCTGGATCAAAAGGAGGCGATGGGGTACCTGTCACGTCAGGTTTCTTAATCCGCTGAATGTCGGACCGTAGTACGGCCACCTCTGCGCGTAGGCTCTCGACCTCCGCCTTTAGGCGGGCATTTCTCTTGGCCGCCTTCCTCTCCGCGGTTACCGCGTTGACGACCAGGTCCTCGAAACCAGCCTTGATGTCCACACTCATGTTCAGCAGGTCACCTACGCTGTCTGGCGCGGTACGCCTGGCCGTCTTTACCGCCATCTCGGTCATGTAGTCCACCTGGTCCCACAACTCCTCCATCGCCGCATTTACGGACCTTTCCTCACTTGTTTTAGGGGCCTTTGCAGCCGGGCCGTCCTCCTCGCCAGAGAAGTCGCCTTGACTGGTGTCATCGTCCATGTTGTGTCGAGGCCGTTTCTGGACAGAGCCAGCGTCCGACACCCGACTTTGTGGCCTCGAGAAGGTGAGGTCGTCGGTGCCCTGCATCGGCGACTCCACCACCTCGGGCCTTACCCTCTCTTTGGGAGCAGCCTGTAGCCGCTCTACCACCACTCTTGCGGTTGCAGCCTTCCCCACACCACTGCATCCTGCACCCGTCAACTTAGCCATATCGCTATGCATTATCTGTCCTCGTTTCTCGCCTTGGTCGTTCATTTTTTTTGTTTCGGTCGTCGTTTTTAATTTTTTATCTGCCATATCTAGTCCCACGAATATGGGGGAAGGGGAGGTCCACCGGGACAGAGACCCCTGTATCCCGGTAACCCTTTGTACACCTGGGGGGCGGGAGGTACCCAGGGGGGGACCGCTAATGGCTGGTTTTCGGCCCAGCCGCTCTTGCGAGCACCCGGCGTCACGGACCGCAACGCCGGGATCTCCGGATTTTTTATTGAGGTTGTCTCCTCGTGGTCCGGCCGGTTAAGGCAGGACCCCCGGTTCTGAGTGGGCCGTGAGACATGTCCACGACACCCAAACAGAATAACGGGATCGCCCGACGTCGGCAAAAGCCGAGTGCGCTTGGCAAACGCGCCGCGCGAATCACACCGTCTCCTTTCGGAGCCTTCCATACATACATCACGCAATCGCGTTTCATCCATCACCTTTGCCCTAAACACACACACACATACACACACCTAACATCCATCCTCTTTACCCCCCCAACCCCGCGCCGCGTGTGCCACTCCACAGTCCACTCTGCAAAACAGAGAAGTACCAGGAATGACACACGCGACGCTTGTTGTCGGACTATCCGCCACCGTCGACCACCTCAACAGGGATGCTGAAGAGGTGGTCGGCGGTGCCCAGGGCACACCACGGGGAGGTTGTCCGACCTAGTGCCCCACCCCAACCTAACCTAACCTTTTTTTTTTTTTTTTTTTTTTTTTTTTTTTTTTTTTTTTTTTTTTTTTTTTTTTTTTTTCGAGGGAAAAAATGTCCTGCCGCATACCACCGCGCCAAGGGCATGTCGCGGTGGTTATGTGGGGCTCTCACCCACTAAAACAACCCTCGGTGTCCCTTCTCAGCCCTGAGTGTCCGCGCCGCAGGTACCGCGAGTAGCATGACTACTACGGCGCTGACGGGGCCTGGACTGCCACTGCAGTCCCCTTCTTACAGGAAGCTACTGCTTCCTTCCTCCACTGGGACGGGCCCGCGAGACACGACGAGCCCGTCTACCTCCTCGGCCTGTTACTGATCGGACGCCGGGTTGCCCTCCCCGACGCCCGCAGGCCACGCCTTACGGCGGACGCAAATCATCCCTTAAGTGGGCTGCTCGTCGACGCCCTGGGCGTCTGCGGCGGGAGGGGAGCGTTGACGCTGCTTCCCTCTCCCTTTCTGCTGCCTCCTTGGCCGCCATTACGGCCTCCGCGAATGAGGCTACTGCCTCCCAAGAGCGCTCGCTCCCGACCATGCTAGCGACCACGGCCGGCAGCGAGAGCGCCTGCACTCCGATAGTGGCGACCAGTTCGCCTCTCGCCTCATCCCAAGCTGGACACGCCTGCAGTGTGTGTAAGGCCGTGTCCTCAGGGGCAGCGCAGTGGTGGCACCCTTCCTGTTCCTCACGTCCGATACGACACAGATACCGCCCGAAACAACCATGTCCGGACAGCATCTGTGTGAGTCGGAACGTGAGGGCGCCGTGTCCACGCGCCAACCACTCCCTGAACACAGGCATTATGGCAGCGATGGTGTTGTGTCCCGCACTTGGGTTGGCCAAAACTTCGCCCCACTCCTCAACGACGGCGCCTCGCAGCTCCGTCCTCCTCGTCAAAATGTCGAGCAGGTCCACGACGTGTCCCTGCTCGAGCTCGTCACGGCGCCATTGATAGAGGCGGTAAAGCGCCTTCGCCTCCAGTTGCCACGGAGGTGTTCCCGCCAGCAGCGTCCCCGCCTCGAAGGCAATCGTGCGGTACCCGCGGGCCACCCTATTCGCCATGGCTCGCTGAGGTCTCCTCAGGAGCGCAGTGTTTTGGGCGGATAGGGCTTCAGCCCAGATCGGGGCACCATACAGGGCCTGGGACCGCACGACCCCTGTATAAAGCCGCCTGCATGAGGCGTCAGGTCCCCCCAGGTTGGGGAGGATGGACGATAATGCCGTCGCCGTCTTTGTGAGTTTGGGAGCGAGCGCCTCAAAATGGGAACGAAATGTCCAGCGACTGTCAAGGAGAAGACCAAGGTATTTCAGCGTTCGTCCCACATTGATGCGCTCGCCCCCCACCACAATGTGCAAATCTGCAGGCGGCGCATTTCGGGGCCCATGGAAGGCCACCGCCTCGGTCTTGTTTAGGGCCACATTAAGGCCCAGTCTCCTTATACGCCCTACAACTAGGGCTACGCCTGCTGTAGCCCGTATGGTCGCCTGGCGGTAGGTTTTGCCCCTCGCGGTTACCAGGGTGTCATCCGCATAGCAGGTGAGGGAGACACCAGGAAGCAGCGAACCGCGGAGGACCCAGTCGTATGCGATATTCCACAGGAGTGGCCCTAGGACCGACCCCTGTGGAACACCGCATCTTATCTCCTTCCGACACCACTCCGTGCTACTCGGGAAGGTGATATGTCTCTCCGAGAGATAATTGGCCACTAATCGACGCAGGTAGGACGGTAACCGGTGGTGGACTAAGGCCGCCGAAATCGCGCCCCAGGGGAGGGAGTTGAATGCGTTGGCGATGTCTATTGACACCGCCAATATCACCTCTCCCCGGGACACAGCTTCCTCCACGATCCCCTTCACCCTCTTGACTGCGTCGATTGTGGATCGTCCGCGACGGAAGCCGAACTGGTTGGGACTAAGGTCCGGCCCTGTTGTAGCCAAGTGTTCGACGAGGCGATTTGCGATAATACGCTCAAAAAGTTTGCCCGCCTCGTCAAGAAGAACTATTGGTCTATAGGCTGAGGGCGAATCCGCAGGACGACCATCCTTCCTTAGGAGAATCAATTTTCCGACCTTCCAATTATTTGGGAAATGTCCCTGCCGTAGACATTCCGTCGTAAATGCCATGTAACGAGGCCCCAAAACCGCAAGTGACGTCGCTAGAACGCGTCCAGGTACGCCATCCGGTCCAGGGGCAACGTTTTTTGCCTTCATTTTACCAATTGCCACCTCGAGTTCCAGTTCTGTGATCTCGGGGGCGTTTTCCTCATTGTCTTGGGTGTCAAGTCCAGGTGGTGTCATTTCCAGGGAAGTGCGCTCTGTTCCAGCTGGGAACAGGGCACTTAACGTCGTTCTCAATATTTGGGGCTGGATGGTCTGAGTCAGGGGCGGAGCCCAGGGGCGGAGCTTACCCCTAACCATCCTGTATGGGCGTCCCCAGGGATCCCTGTCCAGGATGGCCAGAAGTTCCTCCCGAGCTTGCACCTTAGCCCTTTTAATGGCCTCCTGTAGAGTCCGTTTCGCCGCTCTATAGGCCTCGTATAATTCAGTCTCTCTTATCGCCGAGTATTGTGTACGGCGGCGTCGTCTGCGATGGCGGGTGTACTGGCGGCGCGCGGCTATGCAAGCCCTGCGCAACTGCGCGAGCTCGTGCGACCACCAGTACACTTGCCGTCTCCGTGACCTGGTGTTAGGCCGCACCCGTGGCATCGCCGCGTCGCAGATGGCGACTAAAGCCGACCGCAACCAGTCCGCCTCCTGCTGGATGTTGTAAATACGCGGCGGCGAGCTCCAAGCTTGGACTTCAGCGGCTTCTAGCAGAAGCTCACGATTCAGACGGCCCAGAGTCCATCGCGGGTTAGGGTCAATCAAGGCTGGTTGACCAGTAACGCCGGAGGTCTGGGCGGAAACGCTGAATCGGATGTAACGATGATCCGACAGCGTCTCCGCCCCCTCAACAACGTGCCAGTCAAGAACCCGACGCGCTATGCTGGGGCTAGAGAAGGAGATGTCCACAATGGACCCACCCCCCTGCCGAATGCACGTGTAGGCCGTGCCCCTATTCAGGACGACCAGTCCTCTCTCCACTGCCCACTCCTCGAGAATTTCACCCCGAGCGTCGGCGGTTGGTGAACCCCACGCAGAAGACTTTGCATTAAAGTCCCCGAGGACTAGCACGGGGCGGGGGCGAAAACTGCCAACGAGCGCACTGAGCTGAGCTACGAACGTCTCGAATTCCGCCAGATGCCGGTTGGGGGAGAAATAGACCCCGACAACAGACATGTTTCCGACGCTGGCGGCGACGTAGCCATGGCCCCTTTCGACGTTTTCGAGTGGCGGGGCACCGTTCGTCAGATCCGTTAATATGGCCACCAGGCCATCTAAGTCTCCCGCCCACATAGGTGAGGCAGGGACGTAGTATGGCTCGGCAACCACAGCCAGTCCGATGGACCACTCCGCCAGGGTCTGGAACAAAAGGTCCTGGGCCCTGGCGGAATGGTTTGCGTTGGTTTGAAGTACTTGGAGCATCTGGTCCATTATTAGATGTCCATGCTTGTCTCCTTCTCTGCCGGTCGCGGTACGGGTGCCGATTTGGGCTTACCATTTTGCGCGGGGGCTGCCTTCTTGGCTCTGGGCTGAAACGATGGGCAGCCCTTACTGCCCGCGAGATGTTCAGCGGGCTTGCCTGCCTTCGCGCACATTAGGCAGTGCGGAGTGTCCCCACAAACGGCGGCTTTATGCCCCGATTTACCACACCTGAAGCAGGTGCTGCTGCAGTCAACTCCTGCGGTGCACTTAGCACCTACGTGCCCCCCCATTAGGCAGCGGTAGCACCGCATGGGCCTCGGCTTCAGTAACTTGACTTGGGCCGAGACCCAGCCCACGAGAAGACGTCGGCCATCCGCTAACTTTTGGGCCGCCGCAATGGGGCAGCTTATTATCGCAGTGCCAAGTCCGTCTGAGCCCAATTTGATGGCATTCGCCTTAATTTGGGCGGCAGGGCAACCTCCAGTTAACCTAACCTAACCTAACCTAACCTAACCTAACCTAACCTAACTTTTTTTTTTTTTTTTTTTTTTTTTGTTTTTTTTTTTTTTTGTTTTTTTTTTTTTTTTTAAGAGGGGAAATGCATTTACGCATCCCACCCGAGCCCGGGGGGGGGGCCCAGGTGGGTACTACCGGGTGAAGCCCGGACTACCCACTAAAACCCCTCTCTGTACCCTCTTAGCCGCGAGTGCCGGGGACCCGAGTTCACGTTGCCGCTTCCAATCACGTCCCCGGCACGGCTCTGGCCTTAGCAGGCCTCCTCTCTGGGTGGTCTAAAGGACCACCCAATCCGGCCGGGCGGCGCTGTGTTGGTACAGGAAACACAGCGCCCCCTCACGAGCCCCTGAACGGACGACAGGCACCCCCGTGCCTGCCGTCTTAGGGCTCAGGAGGCGCGATGGTCACTGGGAAGTGACCATCGCCTCTCCTGCTGCAGCAGCTCTGGGAGCCGCAGGGCGGGCAGGCTTCGCCGGGGCTTTTGCCCCAGTGGCACCCTTCCCCTTCCGCCTTTTGGCCGGCGCGGGAGCGCAGGCGGAGCCTCCGAGCTTGTGGGCAGCTGGCCTATTCGACGCCGCGCACACTATGCAGTGTGGCGCGGCGGAGCATCCCTCACTTTTATGGCCGAGCTGCCCGCATCGGAAGCAGACATTGCCTCTATCGACCTCCGCGGTGCACTGCTCCCGGACGTGCCCCACTTCGAGGCACCGGAAGCACCGCAGAGGTCTGGCCGGCAGCAGCTTGGCGCGGACGGAGGACCATCCGACCAGGATTCTTTCGGCCCCAGCCACCTTGGCAGCGACCCTTGTCGGGCACCTGACCAGGGCAGAGCCCAGCCCGGTCTTGCCGCGCCGTATCTCCCCCACTTTTATAGAGGCGGGCGCACACTCGGCGACCTTAGCGACCGCCTCTGCCACCTCCGACGCGACGACCGAGTCGTCCAGACCCGAGATGCGCAGATCTGCGCATTTCTCGGGCCTGGACACCACGACGTTGTCTGCCCCCATCACCTGCAGTACTTTTGCAGCAAGGAGGTCCGCTTTGCCTCCGCTGTCGGCCCCTGGGAGCTCCAGAAGCCTTGCCCCCGTAACGGCCACTCTGAACGAGATGGTCGTTATGCCCAGGCCCTCGAGGTCCATTTTGCTCCTGGCATCGCGGAACAATTTCTCATATGTGACCCCCCGCTCTACAGCTTGCGGCTGCAGCTTTAAAGCTACTGCCGATGAGCGGGGGGGCCTCAGCTTCGGCTGCTTCGGCTTCTTCGGCCTCGGTTTAGGCTTTGCCTGCCTGGGCCTTGGGGCCTGGGCAGCCACTGCCGGGTCCGCTCTAGGTTTCGCCTTGCGGCGGGTCACCGTTGTCCAGGCCTCTGCAGGCCTCTCTGCAGCTGTCGCTGCTGGCGGAGCGGGGTCGGCCGCAGGAGCCCGCTTTTTGCCCTTTCCCTTCCCCTTAGACTTGGTCGTCCCTCCCTCACGTGAAGTGGGAGGGGGAGGGCCAAGGTCGGCGGGCGCCGGAGGATCCTCCAGTTCCAACACAGGGCTAACTCTAGCCGGCGGGATATCCGCCGCTAACGCCCGAGAAGACGAGGCCAGCGGTGGGCGGAGGCGCACCTCTGGCAACAGCCTATCTTCCAACGCCTCTAGGCGGGCGTTCACCATGTTCCCCACCGCCTCAATGATGGAGCGCTTAAGCGACTCCGGCTCAAACGGAGCACTTGGAGGCGGTGGGGTTGTCTCGACCGGGGTTTTTTGCGGCTGCCGCATTTCAGCCCGCAACGCAGCAAGCTCACCGCGGAGCACCTCAATTTCCGTCTGGAGCCGGTCATTGTCGGCGGAGAGCTTCATCGTCTCCGACGCGATAGTGGACCGGCTCATTAGGTCCACAGCCTCTTTTATTTCCGCGGCCGCGTCCTTAAGGGTCTTGACGAACGTACCCTTAAGGTTCGTCGACTTGGCCGCGACATCACCGATTAGGGCCACGTTACGGAGAACGTGACCCTTTAGTTCGGGCGTAGAGGCCCCGATAAACTTTTCCGGCATGCGGATCGGACGCAGCGCATACACCTCGCGCGCCGACTCGGCCATCTCCTTCTCCGCCTGGAGTTCCATCGCCGCCCTCTCTGCGGCGACCATCTCGGCCTTGGCCTTTGCCAGGCCAACGTATTCGCCGGTTGTTGGAGGCCGGCCTCTTCCTCTTGGGGTGTCGGTGCTCTTCAGAGCGGCAGGGCTCCCGTCGCTCCTGCCGCCCGAGCGCGACCGATCTCTCCCTTGGGGCTGGCTCCCCGATGCGTCAGAGCGCTTGAGGAACCGGCCAGCTTTGTCCCTCGCCTGTGAAGTGCCCTTCTCCACCTTCTTTTTCGGGGCTTTTTGAGCGGGGCGGTCCTCGTCACCCGAGCCACCCGAGTCATCTTCCGAGTCATATCGTCGGGGTCGTTTCCGGAGCGAACCGCTATGCGACACCCGACTATCCGGCCGCGAGAGTATTGAGTCGTCGTCGCTGTCGTACGACATCGACGCCACACTTCCAGTCCTCGTTAGTTCTTTTAGGGCAGCCATCAGCTCCCCTCCTCCTCCAGAGGCAGACGCGAACTCCTCCGAGTCAACGCGATCTGCGCCAGTCGTCTTGTCCAATCCAGAATGCGAATCGGGTCCTTTTTGCTTGCCAAGGTCAGTCGTATTTTTATCGTCCTTCGTAAATGTTAATCTAAATGCCATA
The DNA here is from genome assembly GCA_905147325.1 of Notodonta dromedarius. Lineage (NCBI taxonomy): Eukaryota > Metazoa > Arthropoda > Insecta > Lepidoptera > Notodontidae > Notodonta > Notodonta dromedarius. The sequence continues at coordinate 11,457,828 of LR990173.1, read as the reverse complement.
TTATTCCCACGAGTGTGGGGGAAGGGGAGGTCCACCGAGCCAGAGACCCCTGTAGCCCGGTAACCCTATATACACCTGGGGGGCGGGAGGTACCCAGGGTTGGCCGCTAAGACTGGTTTACGATCCAGCCGCTCTTTCGAGCATCTGACGTCACGCACCGCAACGCCAGCGTCCTCGGATTTTTTATTGAGGTTTACTCCTCTCGGCCCAGCCGGTTAAGGCTAGGCCCCCGGTCCCACCGTCGGCCGCGAGACATGTCCACGACACCTCCGGTGGGATAACGGGATCGCCCGGCGTCGGCAAAAGCCGAGTGCGCTTGGCAAACGCACCGCGCGAGTCATACCGTCCCCTTTCGGGGACTTCCTTTCATACACACACATTCATCCATCACCTTTACCCCCCCATCCCCAAAACACATACATCACACGTTCATCCATCACCTTTACCCCCCCGAAACCCCTTACCCCCCCGTCGCCGGTCTGCCCCCGACCCTCTCCGAAAAGAGTGCCAGAAGCAGACAAAACGCGACTCCCTAGCCGGACTATCCGCCACCGTCGACCACCTCGACAGGGATGCTGAAGAGGTGGTCGGCGGTGCCCAGGGTGCACCACGAGGAGGTTGTCCAGCACGCACCCCAACCTAACCTAACCTAACCTAACCTAACCTAACCTAACCTAACCTAACCTAACCTAACCTTTTTTTTTTTTTTTTTTTTTACGAGGGAAAAAATGTCCTGCCGCATACCACCGCGCCAAGGGCATGGCGCGGTGGTTATGTGGGGCTCTCACCCACTAAAACAACCCTCGGTGTCCCTTCTCAGCCCTGAGTGTCCGCGCCGCAGGTACCGCGGGTAGCATTACTACTACGGCGCTGACGGGGCCTGGACCGCCACTGCAGTCCCCTTCTTGCAGGAAGCTTCTGCTCCCTTCCTCCACTGGGACGGGCCCGCGAGACACGACGAGCCCGTCTACCTCCTCGGCCTGTTACTGGTCGGACGCCGGGTTGCCCTCCCCGACGCCCGCAGGCCACGCCTTACGGCGGACGCAAATCATCCCTTAAGTGGGCTGCTCGTCGACGCCCTGGGCGTCTGCGGCGGGAGGGAAGCGTTGATGCTGCTTCCCTCTCCCTCTCGGCTGCCTCCTTGGCCGCCATTACGGCCTCCGCGAATGAGGCTACTGCCTCCCAAGCGCGCTCGCTCCCGACCATGCTAGCGACCACTGCCGGCAGCGAGAGCGCCTGCACTCCAATCACGGCGACTAATTCGCCCCTCGCCTCATCCCAAGCCGGACACGCCTGCAGCGTGTGTAAGGCCGTGTCCTCAGGGGCAGCGCAGTGGTGGCATCCCTCCACCTCCTCACGTCCGATACGACACAGATACCGCCCGAAACAACCATGTCCGGACAGCATCTGTGTGAGTCGGAACGTGAGGGCACCGTGTCGACGCTCTAGCCACTCCCTGAGGACAGGCATTATGGCGGCGATGGTGTTGACGCCCGCGCTTGGGTGGGCTAACAGTTCTCCCCACTCCTCGATGACGGTGGCTTGTAATTCCTTCCTTTTCCTCATGATATCGAGCAGGTCTACGATATGCCCCTGCCCGAGCTCATCCTGTCGCCATTTATAAAGGCGACCTAGAGCCTTCGCCTCTAGCTGCCAGGGCGGCATTCTCGCTAGTAGCGTCCCCGCCTCAAAAGCTATGGTACGGTACCCCCGGGCCACTCTATTCGCCATCGCTCTCTGAGGCCTCCTCAGGAGCGTGACATTTTGGGCGGATAGAGCTTCAGCCCAGATTGGGGCACCGTACAGGGCCTGGGAACGTACGACCCCTGTATACAGCCGCCTGCATGAGGCGTCAGGTCCCCCCAGGTTGGGGAGGATGGACGATAATGCCGTCGCCGTCTTTGTAAGTTTGGGAGCGAGCGCCTCAAAGTGGGAACGAAATGACCAGCGACTATCGAGGGGTAACCCAAGGTACTTAAGCGTTCGTCCCACATTGATGCGCACGCCCCCCACCACAATGTGCAAATCTGCAGGCGGCGCATTTCGGGGCCCATGGAAGGCCACCGCCTCGGTCTTGTTTAGGGCCACATTAAGGCCCAGTCTCCTTATACGCCCTACAACTAGGGCTACACCTGCTGTAGCCCGTATGGTCGCCTGGCGGTAGGTCTTGCCCCTCGCGGTTACCAAGGTGTCATCCGCATAGCAGGTGAGGGAGACACCAGCGACCAGCGAACCGCGGAGGACCCAGTCGTATGCGATATTCCACAGGAGTGGCCCTAGGACCGACCCCTGTGGAACACCGCATCTTATCTCCTTCCGACACCACTCCGCGTTACTCGGGAAGGTGATGGTCCTGTCCGAGAGATAATTGGCCACTAACCGACGCAGGTAGGATGGGACCCGGTGGTGGATTAAGGCCGCCGAAATCGCGCCCCAGGGGAGGGAGTTGAAAGCGTTGGCGATGTCTATTGACACCGCCAATATCACCTCTCCCCGGGACACAGCTTCCTCCACGATCCCCTTTACTCTCTCTACTGCGTCGATTGTGGATCGTCTGCGACGGAAGCCGAACTGGTTTGGACTCAAGTCCGGCCCTGTTCCAGTCAGGTGCTCGACGAGGCGGTTGGCGATAATTCGCTCGAAGAGCTTGCCCGCCTCGTCGAGAAGGACGATTGGTCGATAGGCGGAGGGCGAATCCGCAGGACGCCCGTCCTTCCTTAAAAGAATCAATTTCCCGGTCTTCCAGGTAACCGGGAAATGTCCGTCCTTTAGGCATTCGCTGAGGTACGCCATATAACGGGGCCCCAGAGCCGTGAGTGACGCGGCCAGTACGCGTCCAGGCACGCCGTCAGGTCCCGGGGCTACGTTTTTCGCCTTCATTTTCTGAATTGCCACCTCAAGTTCCAGCTCAGAAATCTCGGGGGCGTTTTCGTCGATGTCCATGGTGTCTAAGCCAGGTGTTGTCGTATCCGGGGAAGTGCGCTCTGTTCCGGCAGGAAACAGGGCACTTAGTGTCGCGTCCAGTATTAGGGGCTGTAAGGTCTGAGTCAGGGGCGGGGCCCAGGGGCGGAATTTACCCCTGACCATCCTGTACGGGCGTCCCCAGGGATCCCTGTCCAGGATGGCCAGAAGCTCCTCCCGAGCTTGCACCTTGGCCCTTTTAATGGCCTCCTGCAAAGCCCGTTTCGCCAATCTATAGGCGTTTAACAGCTCAGCCTCTCTTATTGCCGAGTATTGGGTACGGCGGCGTCCTCTCCGATGGCGGGTGTACTGGCGGCGCGCGGCTATGCAAGCTCTGCGCAACTGCGCGAGCTCGTGCGACCACCAGTACACTTGCCGTCTCCGTGACCTGGTGTTAGGCCGCACCCGTGGCATCGCCGCGTCGCAGATGGCGACTAAAGCGGACCGCAACCAGTCCGCCTCCTGCTGTATGTTATAAATACGCGGCGGCGAGGTCCAGGCTTGGACTTCTGCAGCTTCTCGCAGAAGCTCAAGGTTTAGGCGGCCCAGGGTCCATCGCGGATTAGGGTCGGTCAAGGCCCGCGGCGCAGGGACGCCAGAGGTCTGGGCAGAGACGCTGAATCGGATGTAACGGTGATCCGACAGCGTCTCCGCCCCCTCAACAACGTGCCAGTCGCGAACCCGACGCGCTATGCTAGGGCTGGAAAGGGAGATGTCCACTATGGACCCACCCCCCTGCCGAACGCACGTGTAGGCCGTGCCCCTATTAAGGACGACCAGTCCTCTCTCCACTGCCCACTCCTCGAGAATTTCTCCCCTAGCGTCAGCGGTTGGTGAGCCCCACGCAGGGGACTTCGCATTAAAGTCCCCGAGGACTAACACGGGGCGGGGGCGAAGACTGTCGACGAGCGCACTGAGCCGAGCCACAAAGGTCTCAAATTCCGCCAGATGACGATTAGGGGAGAAATAGACCCCAACGACAGAGATGTTTCCGACACTCGCCACTACATAGCCGTGACCCCTCTCGATATTTTCGAGTGTCGGGCCGCCGTTCGTCAAGTCCGTTATTACGGCTACCAGGCCATCCAAGTCTCCCGCCCACCTAGGTGAGGGAGGGACGTTGTATGGCTCGGCAACCACAGCCAGTCCGATGGACCACTCCGCCAAGGTCTGGAACAAAAGGTCCTGGGCCCTGGCGGAATGGTTTGCGTTTGTTTGGAGTATATGGAGCACCTGATCCATTACGAGGTGTCCATTACTTTCTCCTTCTCTGCCAGCCGCTTCCTATTGTGCGCGGGGGCCGCCTTCTTGCCTCTGGGCTGGAATGAAGAGCAGCCCTTACTGCCCGCAGGATGGTCAGCGGGCTTGCCTGCCTTCGCGCACATTAGGCAGTGCGGCTTGTCTGCGCAATTAGTGGCTTTATGCCCTGATTTGCCGCACCTGAAACAGGTGTTGCTGCAGTCTATTTCTGCTGTGCACTTTACGCCTACATGCCCCCCCATGAGACAGCGGTAACACCGCATGGGCCTCGGCTTCAGTAGTTTGACTTGGGCCGAGACCCAGCCCACGAGGAAACGCCGACAATCCGCCAACTTTTGGGCCGCCGCAATGGGGCAGCTGACTATTGCGGTGCCGAGTCCGCTCGATCCCCGCTTTATTGCATTCGCCTTAACTTCGGCAACGGGACAATCTCCGGCTTTGGCCACGGCATCCGCCAGCTCCTGTTGAGAGACCGAATCGTCGAGGCCCGCTATCCTCAGATCGGCACATTTTGACGGCCGAGAAACCCGACAGTCCTCCTGCGAGAGCTGGGCCCGTAATTCGGTCGCCAGGGCGTCTGCCTTCTGGCCGCTAGTAGCCCCAGGCACTTCTAAAATGCGGCCACCGGTCGCCGTGACCCTGCAGCGCACGCCGTCAATACCAAGGTCATTCAACTTGATGACCGACCTGGCACTATGCAGCAGCGCCGCATAAGTTACGCCGCGCTTTTCCGCCTCAGGTTGGAGGGTGAGGACCACCGCTGTCGAGCGTGGTGCTCTGAGCCTATTCCTCGTCCTTCTCCTTCTCCGCTTTGCCTTTTTGGCAGCTTTTTTGGCACCAACTAGCTGCCACTCTCCGTTATTGGGTTCCGTAGGCACCTGAGGCTGGACAGCAATGGCCTTCTGCCTTTTGCTGTTCGCCTTCCCCTTTGCGTTCTCTGTTTTGTCGCGCACGACTTTGGCGGCAACTTTGGGAACGGCCGAAGTGGAGGGTGCCGGTACCGTCATGGAAGAGGGCGCCCGCTCGGATGTTTTAGCAGGACGTGCCTGCTTTACTTCTGGGCCTGGTGGCGGCTGTCTGACCTTGTCAGACGCCAAGGGCGGCCGAAGGATCTTGCCCTCCAGAAATTGTACCCTTTGCAGGACCTTGCCGATCTCCTCTCGTACAACCTGCGCAAGGTCCGACTCAGTGGTTTTAGGGGCTGCAGCAGGATTTGCAGGCCGACTCTCTTCCCTGACTCCAACCACCATTTCCCGGACGCAGTCGAGCTCTTTTCGCAGTTCAGCCATCTGCCTCTTCAGACGGGCGTTCTCAATTTGCAGGCGGCGGACTTCATCGGTTGCCGTACGCGATAGCAGCTCCTCTGCCACGTCTTCGATATTGTTCGCCGCCTGCTTGAGTGCTTTTTGGCACACCCCTTTGAGGCCTTTAGAAACCCTCGACACATCCCGGATCCCATCGAGGGACTCTTGGAGCCTCTTTTTTAGACCCTCAACCGGCAGTTCGTCAGCGTCGAGTCTCAATGAAGCGCGTGATACTGCTCGGGAGCCTCGGTCGCTAATTGCCTCACTCATTGCAGTTTCAGCTGCCAGTCTATCAGCCTCAGCGATCCTCACTTCAAGTGAGTTCGCCCGCTTGGCAGCCTCCATCTCCTTTTTAACCTTCCATTTCCCTACATGCTCGCCAGTGGTAGGTGGCCTTCCTCGTTTACGGGGCAGTGAGCCGCGTTCGTCTAAACTCATAGCACTAGACGCGCTCATCAATGACTCAGCGTCAGAGTCCACCTCAAATCTCCTCTCCGTATCCTTACTGGCGGAAATCCGCTCCTCTCCTTTTCCAACAGACGCGGACCTCACCAGGTCAACACGCCTACTCGCCATATCACAAGCATTATCGAGTCCGTTAGGATCGCCAAGGTCGGGTGCGCCCGAAGACGCAAAGCAAGTGACGCCCCCCCCAGAATACGAGGGGCGGCCGGAACCACTTCTTCCCACCAGGGGAAGCTGTGGTTCCGGGGAGGATTCTCCAGCCGCGGCGCGGCCGGTACCTCCCTGGGGTATTATGTGTTGATCAGCTTGCTCCATATTGTTGTTGTTTCCTTTGAAGGGTGAGGTCCCTATACCCATCCCCCCCAGCGCTAATGACGGGGTTTCGCCCCCCCGCCTTTCAGCGTTCGGGCACGCAAGACCCCTCGCATTGGGCAGGCCGCAGCACCAGTCTTCGCGGACATTGCACCCTCTCCTCTTACATACATCACGCTATCACCATTCATCCATCGCCTTTACCCCCCATCCCCAAATCATTCATCACACGTTCATCCATCACCTTTACCCCCCGAAACCCCTTACCCCCCCGTCGCCGGTCTGCCCCCGACCCTCTCCGAAAAGAGTGCCAGAAGCAGACAAAACGCGACTCCCTAGCCGGACTATCCGCCACCGTCGACCACCTCGACAGGGATGCTGAAGAGGTGGTCGGCGGTGCCCAGGGTGCACCACGAGGAGGTTGTCCAGCACGCACCCCAACCTTTTTTTTTTTTTTTTTTTTTTTTTTTTTTTTACGTTGGAAAACCCTTTATGGGTCCCCTCCCGACTCGGGGGAGTCGAGAGGGGTATGTGGGAGTCCCCGCACCACGAAGGCGCATGGTATACCCACTAAAAAACCAACGGTGTATCCTCTTGGTCGCATGTGCCGGGTCCCGGGAATGCTATAAGCAACCGCAACCCGGCGCGACTTGGCCTGGTAAGGCCCCCTCACTGGGGGCGCGTCCAAAGGACGCGCCACTCCGACCTCAGGCGCTGTGTTGACACACGTAACACAGCGCCCCCTCTCGAGCCCAAGCTGTAATGGCAGGCACCCCCATGCCTGCCACCAGAGGCTCCGCGGGGAGCTCCGCTGCCTCACGCAGTGCTCCACCCGCACTCCCGCTCAGCCATCAGGCTGGGCGACCAGGCCCAGGCGGGAAAGTCGGGGGATGCCAAAAGGCTTCAACCCCGACACTGCTGCGAGCCCCCTCCGGGGGAAGGGGGCTCGGGTTAAGGCCCTCCGCCAACAGCAGCCCACCACGGGCCCTATCGCCACCCCCAAAATGGCGTCGCCGCCCTCCCACCCCCAGTCGCCCCACGCCACGCTACGGTCCTCTCTGATAACAGAGAGGTACCAAGCACGGCGCGAGCGACTCCCTCTGCCAGACTATTCGCCACCGTCGACCACCTCAACAGGGAAACTGAAGAGGTGGTCGGCGGTGCCCAGGGTGCACCACGAGGAGGTTGTCCGACCTAGCACCCCCTGTCCGACCTAGCACCCCACGCACCCCAACCTAACCTAACCCCAACCTAACCTTTTTTTTTTTTTTTTTTTTTTTTTTAACGAGGGAAAAAATGTCCTGCCGCATACCACCGCGCCAAGGGCATGGCGCGGTGGTTATGTGGGGCTCTCACCCACTAAAACAACCCTCGGTGTCCCTTCTCAGCCCTGAGTGTCAACGCCGCAGGTACCGCGGGTAGCATGACTACTACGGCGCTGACGGGGCCTGGACCGCCACTGCAGTCCCCTTCTTGCAGGAAGCTTTTGCTCCCTTCCTCCACTGGGACGGGCCCGCGAGACACGGCGAGCCCGTCTACCTCCTCGGCCTGTTACTGGTCGGACGCCGGGTTGCCCTCCCCGACGCCCGCAGGCCACGCCCTATGGCGGACGCAGATCGTCCCTTAAGTGGGCTGCACGTCGGCGCCCTGGGCGTCTGCGGCGGGAGGGGAGCGTTGACGCTGCTTCCCTCTCCCTCTCTGCTGCCTCCTTGGCCGCCATTACGGCCTCTGCGAAAGAGGCTACTGCCTCCCAAGCGCGCTCGCTGCCGACCATGCTTGCGACAACGGCCGGCAGCGAGAGCGCCTGCACTCCGATAGCGGCGACCAGTTCGCCTCTCGCCTCATCCCAAGCTGGACACGCCTGCAGTGTGTGTAAGGCCGTGTCCTCAGGGGCAGCGCAGTGGTGGCACCCTTCCTGTTCCTCACGTCCGATACGACACAGATACCGCCCGAAACAACCATGTCCGGACAGCATCTGTGTGAGTCGGAACGTGAGGGCGCCGTGTCCACGCGCCAACCACTCCCTGAACACAGGCATTATGGCGGCGATGGTGTTGTGTCCCGCACTTGGGTTGGCCAAAACTTCGCCCCACTCCTCAATGACGGCGCCTCGCAGCTCCGTCCTCCTCGTCAAAATGTCGAGCAGGTCCACGACGTGTCCCTGCTCGAGCTCGTCACGGCGCCATTGATGAAGGCGGTCTAGCGCCTTCGCCTCCAGGTGCCAGGGAGGCGTTCCCGCCAGTAGCGTCCCTGCCTCGAATGATATGGTACGGTACCCCCGGGCCACTCTATTCGCCATCGCTCGCTGAGGCCTCCTCAGGAGCGTGACATTTTGGGCGGATAGAGCTTCAGCCCAGATCGGGGCACCGTACAAGGCTTGGGATCGTACGACACCTGTATATAGGCGCCTACATGAGACGTCGGGTCCCCCCAGGTTGGGGAGGATGGAGGATAATGCCATCGCCGTCTTTGTGAGAACCCCCCAACCTAACCTTTTTTTTTTTTTTTTTTTTTTTTCGAGGGAAAAAATGTCCTGCCGCATACCACCGCGCCAAGGGCATGGCGCGGTGGTTATGTGGGGCTCTCACCCACTAAAACAACCCTCGGTGTCCCTTCTCAGCCCTGAGTGTCAGCGCCGCAGGTACCGCGAGTAGCATAACTACTACGGCGCTGACGGGACCTGGACCGCCACTGCAGTCCCCTTCTTGCAGGAAGCCTTTGCTCCCTTCCTCCACTGGGACGGGCCCGCGAGACACGGCAAGCCCGTCTACCTCCTCGGCCTGTTACTGGTCGGACGCCGGGTTGCCCTCCCCGACGCCCGCAGGCCACGCCCTACGGCGGACGCAGATCCTCCCTTAAGTGGGCTGCTCGTCGACGCCCTGGGCGCCTGCGGCGGGAGGGAAGCGTTGACGTTGCTTCCCTCTCCCTCTCAGCTGCCTCCTTGGCCGCCATTACGGCCTCTGCGAATGAGGCTACTGCCTCCCAAGCGCGCTCGCTCCCGACCATGCTAGCGACCACGGCCGGCAGCGAGAGCGCCTGCACTCCGATAGTGGCGACCAGTTCGCCTCTCGCCTCATCCCAAGCTGGACACGCCTGCAGTGTGTGTAAGGCCGTGTCCTCAGGGGCAGCGCAGTGGTGGCACCCTTCCTGTTCCTCACGTCCGATACGACACAGATACCGCCCGAAACAACCATGTCCGGACAGCATCTGTGTGAGTCGGAACGTGAGGGCACCGTGTCGGCGCTCCAGCCACTCCCTGAAGACCGGCACTATGGCGGCGATGGTGTTAACGCCCGAGCTTGGATGGGCTAATAGTTCGCCCCACTCATCTACGACGGCGTCTTGAAGCTCTCTCCTCTTCGTTATTATGTCGAGCAGGTCCACGACATGTCCCTGCTCGAGCTCATCCCTGCGCCATTTATAAAGGCGACCTAGAGCCTTCGCCTCTAGCTGCCAGGGCGGCGTGCTCGCCAGTAACGTCCCTGCCTCAAATCCTATGGTACGGTACCCCCGGGCCACTCTATTCGCCATCGCTCGCTGAGGCCTCCTCAGGAGCGTGACATTTTGGGCGGATAGAGCTTCAGCCCAGATTGGGGCACCGTACAGGGCCTGGGAACGTACCACACCTGTATAAAGCCGCCTGCATGAGGCGTCAGGTCCCCCCAGGTTGGGGAGGATAGACGATAATGCCGCCGCCGTCTTCGTGAGTTTGGGAGCGAGCGCCTCAAAGTGGGAACGAAATGACCAGCGACTATCAAGGAGTAACCCAAGGTATTTCAGGGTTCGTCCCACATTGATGCGCACGCCCCCCACCACGATGTGCAAGTCTGCAGGCGGCGCATTCCGGGGCCCATGGAAGGCGACCGCCTCGATCTTATTAAGCGCCACATTAAGGCCCAGTCTTCTAATGCGCCCAACGACTAAAGCTACGCCTGCTGTAGCCCGTAGGGCAGCCTGCCGGTACGTTTTGCCCCTCGCGGTTACCATGGTGTCATCCGCATAGCAGGTAAGGGAGACACCAGGAAGCAGGGAACCGCGGAGAACCCAGTCATATGCGATATTCCACAGGAGTGGCCCTAGGACCGACCCCTGTGGAACACCGCATCTTATCTCCTTCCGACACCACTGCGTGCTACTCGGGAAGGTTATATTTCTCTCCGAGAGATAATTCGCCACTAACCGACGCAGGTATGATGGGAACCGGTGGTGGATTAAGGCCGCCATAATTGCATCCCAGGGGAGGGAGTTGAAAGCATTGGCGATGTCTATTGACACCGCCAATATCACCTCTCCCCGGGACACAGCTTCCTCCACGATCCCCTTCACTCTCTCTACTGCGTCGATTGTGGATCGCCCGCGACGGAAACCGAACTGGTTTGGACTCAAGTCCGGCCCTGTTGTAGTCAGGTGTTCGACGAGGCGGTTGGCGATAATTCGCTCGAAAAGCTTGCCCGCCTCGTCAAGAAGAACGATCGGTCGATAGGCGGAGGGCGAATCCGTAGGACGCCCGTCCTTCCTCAAAAGAATCAATTTCCCGGTCTTCCAGGTATCCGGGAAATGTCCGAGCTGTAGGCATTCGCTGAGGTACGCCATGTAGCGGGGCCCCAGAGCCGTGAGTGACGCGGCCAAAACGCGTCCAGGTACGCCGTCGGGTCCTGGAGCTACGTTTTTCGCCTTCATTTTTTGAATTGCCACCTCAAGTTCCAGTTCAGAAATCTCGGGGGCGTTTTCGTCGATCCCCCAACCTAACCTTTTTTTTTTTTTTTTTTTTTTTTTTTTTTTTTTTTTTTTTTTTTTTTTTTTTTTTGTTTTCGGGGGGGAAAATCCTCATGGATACCCGGCCACGCGGGGGCGTGGCGCGGGTTATGCCGGACTCTTACCGGCTAAAAAACCCCCCCGGCACTCCCGCCTCGTCTATGAGGAGGAGGACTAGGGAACTGGCAGAGCCTTTACGTCTAGTCCCCCTCCGACGACCGCCCGCCTTTACAGCGGGCCCTTCACGCCCCTACCTGTGGGGAGGGGCCCGGGAATGACCGCGAGTGCTCGGCCATTCCCGCCCGACGTCGGTGGTGAATAGTGCGGTGCGGGAGAAGGCGCCCCCGCGCCTGACTCCCGCTATTCACCACCAGGTGGGAGACGACGGTCGTACAGTCGCCTTCTCCCTCCTCTCCTTCGCCTACGGAGCGGCGCTGCGAGAGGATCGTCCTCCCGCGCACGCTCCGCTGCCTCCTTCTGCGACATCACTTCCTCGCAGAAGGAGGCGAGCGCCGCCCAGGCCTCCTCGCCTCCGAGCATGGACCTGATCACGGCGGGAAGCGACAGGTCCCGCCCAACCACCGCGATAAGACTGCGGCGCAGCTCGGACCAGGTGGGGCACACCTCGAGGGTGTGCTGTGCCGTGTCCTCCGGCGCGCCGCAGTCGTGGCATGCCGGGGTTTCCTCCCTCCGAATCCGGTGCAGGTGGGATCCGAAGCATCCGTGGCCGGATAACACCTGCACCAGGCGGAAGGACAGGAAACCGTGGGACCGCTCAAGCCAGTCTTGGAGTACTGGCCCGAGCGCGTCCAACGTTCGACGGCCAAAGGCGGCGGAGGCGAGGTCCTCCGTCCAATGGTGGACGATTGCTGCCCTCGCCTCTCGCCGGACGGCCTCCCGCTCTTCTGCGGCGGGGTGCTCCCCGAGCGCCTTTCGCCGCGCCGTCCACTCGTACACTCTGGCGAGCACCCACGCCTCGAGCTCCCAAGGAGGGGTGCCGGCCAGAGCGCACGCCGCCGCAAAGCCTACCGAGCGGTAGGCTCTCGCCACCCGCAGTGCAATGGCCCTTTGGGGCCTGCGGATGGCGGTGGCGTTCTCCCTCCTGTGGAGGGAGTCCGCCCAGATGGGGGCCCCGTATAGAGCCATGCTCTTCAGGATGCCGGCATACAAGTGCCGGCATCGAGCCTTAGGCCCTCCCAGATTCGGGAGGAGCCACGAGAGGGCATCCGCGGCCTTCAGCAGGCGGGTCGACAACGCGCTGAAGTGCGGGCCGAAGCGCCACCTGCTGTCGAGTATAAGGCCCAGATATTTCATCTGGGCCATGACTCCGATCCTGACGCCCTCCACGACAATGTGGGCGTCAGGAGGGATGCGCTGCCGAGGCCCGTGGAAGAACACGGCCTCGGTCTTGTTCAGCGCCACCTTTAATCCTAGGCGGCGGATCCTTCCTGAGACCAAGGATCCGCCAGCCGAGGCCAGACTGGCCGCCTCCCTATAGTCCCTCCCCCGGGCCGTGAGAAGAGTGTCATCCGCATAGCAGATGACACTCGTGCCACGGAGGAGGGTTCCCCGCAGGAGCCAATCGAAGCCGATGTTCCACAGCAGGGGTCCTAGGACCGACCCCTGTGGAACACCGGACTCCGCGCCATACCGCCTGACTCTGGCCGTCTTGTCCACAAGGAGGACAGCTCGGTCCTCCAAGTAGCTGGCCAAGAGTTGGCGCAGATACTGAGGCACTCCGTGGTACCGGAGCGCCTCCAGGATTGTCGAGTGGGGGACGGAGTTGAACGCGTTGGCTATATCAAATGATACAGCCAACACTCCGTCCCCAGCTTCCACTGCCTCCCTCACTTGGCCCTTGAGTAGGGCCAACGCATCCACTGTCGAACGCCCCCTCCGGAAACCAAATTGGGCGTCCGACAGGTCCGGCCCTACCTCCCACAGGAGACTGTTCAGCCGGGCGGCGACGATCCCCTCGAACAACTTTCCGACCTCATCGAGCAGAACGATGGGCCGGTATGCCGAGGGGGAGTCCGCCGGGCGACCCTCCTTTCGGAGGAGGCATAACTGCCCCTCCTTCCAAATTTTCGGGAACCTCCCAGTCGTGAAACACGCACTGAAGAGGTCCCGAAACCTCTCCTCCATCTTGGAGGCGGCGATGGCCACCACCCGAGCGGGCACGCCGTCCGGTCCAGGGGCGGTCTTCTTCGCGCGGAGGCGAAGAGTCCCCGCGCGAAATTCCTCCGTCGTAACCGGGGGGACTTCCTCCTCCGGCGGACCCGACTCCCGCGGAGGGTCCATCACTGGTGGGGTGAAGTCGGCCCTGCACGGAAACAGGGACCGGACCACCCCATCCAGTAATGCCGGCTCGAGGGTCTCCGTCAGTGGGGGACCAAAGGGGCGCAGTTTGTTCCGCGCCGCCTTATATGGTCTCCCGTACGGATCCCTGTCGAGGCCCTCCAGCATCTCGGCTCTCGCCGAGTCGTCGGCGGCGCACATTGCCGACCTGAGGACCGCCTTTGCCTCTACATATGCGGCGTAGAGGCGATCCTCATTGGCCTGGTCTCGAGGGCGGCGCCGTCGACTCCGCGTGTAGGCCCTCCTGGCCGCCACGCAGGCGGCCCGGAGCCCCGCCAATTCTTCCGACCACCAATAGACGGCGCGACGGGGGGGTGGGCGACGAGACCGAGGCATGCTGGAGTTGCACACCTCGGTCAGAGACCCCCTCAGCTGGACCGCTGCGGCGTCCACGTCCAGGACTCTGAGTGGAGGCGCGAGCCAGTCCTGGAGTAGCGCCGCCTCCTCAGCGGCCTCCCTGTCCAGGCGGGTGAGAGCCCACCGTGGAAAGGGGGATTGGCCCGAGCGGACCCTCCCCCGGGGGCTCTGGGTGGAGATGTCGAACCGCACATATCGGTGGTCCGATAAGGTCTCCACCATCTCCACCCGCCAGTTCACAACGCGGGCGGCTAGAACGGGGGTGGCAAACGAAACGTCGACCACTGACCCTCCCCGTTGCCGCACACACGTGTGGACTGTCCCTCGGTTTAGGAGGGACACACCGGTCGAAGCCGCCCAGAATTCAACGGCGCGACCACGGACGTTGCAAGAGGCGGCCGGGTTGCCCCAGGCCGCCGACTTAGCGTTCAGGTCGCCCAATACGACGACCTGGCGCGGCGCCGCCCTCCCGACCACTGCGGTGAGGATTTCGAGAAAGTTCTCGAAATCCGACAGGGGGCGGTTTGGGGAGAAATAAACTCCCACCAGGGTTATATCTCCCCACGCGGCGGCCACGTATCCCGGTCCCCTCTCTAAGAGCGAGAGGGGAGGGGAGTCTGTGGAAGGCCGCGACACCAGTGCCACCAAGCCGTCCCGGTCACCTAGCCAACGACCAGGGACCGAGTACGGCTCGGCAACCACCGCCACGTCCACCAACCACTCAGCCATCGTCTGCATCAGCAGATCCTGGGCTGCTCTGCAGTGGTTGGTGTTCGCCTGGAGGATGCGATGTTCGACCCTATCCATCAATGGACATCGCACCCCCTTCCTCCACGGCCGCCGAAGTTTCGACGGCGGTATCAGCAGCAGGCTGGGTCGGTGCCTGCGCTTTTCCCTTCTTAGGGGGAGGATTGCAGTTCCTCCCCTTCATCACGTGGCCCGCCGGGCGACCACTGGCGGCGCACACCGCGCAGTGCGGCGTGGCGGCCTTGCAGGAGGCGGACTTGTGCCCGTCCTTGCCGCAGCGGTAGCAGCTGTCCGTCCTATCTACCTTGGACGGACAGAGGGCCCGGGTGTGTCCAACTCCGAAGCACTTGTAGCAGCGCAGAGGCTGATCTACAAGTGCCTTGACTGCACCCGAGCTAAAGCCGACGGCAAGCCGTCCCTTGGCGAGGACAACTTTGGCGGCGGCGACTGGGCACTCAACGCGAATTGTGCCCATGCCGCCGCGGCCGGGTCTGATGTCCCGGCCTTGCACCGCTGCGACGTCACAGCCCCCTATTGCTGCGACCGCCGCCACCACCTCCTCTTTGGTGACCGAATCGTCCAGATCGGTCACCTCTAAGGTCGCAGACTTGACGGGCCTGCCCACCTTGGCCACGTCCGCGATGACTTCCTGCAACTTGGTCGCAAAGAGGTCCGCGTTGGCGCTGCCCTGAGCCCCAGGGAACTCGAAAATGCGAGCCCCAGCCTGGGTCCGGCGGCACGAGACTGTGCCGATCCCCAGTTGGGTGGGATCAGCGTTGGTACGCGCCCGTTTCATCACGGACGCGTACGTCACCCCTCGCTCCGCAGCCTCCTTGGTGAGCGTCACCACGACGGCTGCGGTTTTAGGAGGAACGAGGTTCTTCTTTTCTCCGGCGGGGGCCCTTTTTGCTGCGGGAGCAGCGGTGGTGGGCTTGGGGGCCGACTTTTTCCCCTTCCCCTTTCCCTTGCCTGTCGTCTGAGACGAGCTAAGGGGGGTTTTAGCAGGGGCGGCAGGGGCGGCCGCTGCCTTCTTCTTAGCCTTGCCCTTCCCCTTGCTGACCACCTCCGTCCACTCTCGCTGGTTGGATGGGGTGGTGGAAGGGAGAAGAGCGTCCTCCCTCTGGGAGGACGGCCCCGGCTCGCTTTGCCTCTTGTCGGCCGCAAGCGGCGGTCGCAGGCGTTTCTCCGGCAAGAGCCGGTCTTCGATCCCTGCGAAGCAGGCTCTTGTGAAGGCCCTCTCCTCCATAATGACCTTGCGGATCATATCCTCAAGGTTTGAGGGGGCGGGGCCTTCAGCCGCTGGTCTTGGCTCGGCTTGATTTGGCCGAGCCGTGGCTTCAGCCAGCTTCTGATGCAGCTGGCTGACCTCTGACTGCAGGCGATTGACTTTCGCCTGCAGCTGCCGCGTTTCGTCAGTGGCCTTGCGCTGAATCAGCTCCCCGACGATGCCGCGCATGCTCGCGGCCCTGCATTTAAGGGACTTTTGAAAAGTCCCTTTTAGGTTGGAGGACTTGGAGGCGATCTCCACAATCTCCTCTTGGTCCTCCTGAGCCATCTGCTCCAGCTCGGCCAGGGAGTGGTCCGAGTAGAGGACGGTGGACGCGCCGTACCCAGACCTGGCCCGGGCAGCGCACGTCCGTTGCTCTTTGGCAGCAACCCGCTCCTCCAGGTCTTGCTGGAGCTGCACCCGCCGAGCTAGATCCAACTGGCGTTGGGCGTCTGCGAGACCTACGTCGTGCGTGTCCGCGACTGTTGGCTTTTTGGCCTTTGCCTTCTTTTTAGGCTTCCTCGTAGAGTCCGAGGAGCCTTCGGACCTTTCCTTTAGGAATGCCCGCTTCCGCGATTCCTGGCGACCGCTCGCCGTCGAACCTGCGTCCGACTCCGACATAATGGACACGTTGTCACTGTCCGACAACTCGTCCGCCCCGCAAAAGAAGCTAGCCGCAGAAGGCGCGCGGCTAGACTTCGACGCGTCTGCGTCTTCGGGTTGGCCCTGAGAAGGGCCTTTTATAAAACGCCCAGAGGCATCACGCGTTGGCTTTGGCATCATAGCCTCCGCAGGTGTCGTAGGTAACCGCAAGGTAAAGACTACGACGTCACAGTGCACTTTAGCCGAACACCGGTCTGCCACTCCGTTACGGTGGTCAGAACCGGGTCGTTGCCCAGGGAACGCGACGAGGACGCAAGCACTGTGGGGGGTTCCCCCCCCCAACCTAACCTAACCTAACCTAACCTAACCTAACCTAACCTAACCTTTTTTTTTTTTTTTTTTTTTTTTTTTAAAGAGGGGAAATGCATTTACGCATCCCACCCGAGCCCGGGGGGGCCCAGGTGGGTATGTGGGACTACCAGGTGAAGCCCGGACTACCCACTAAAACCACCTCTCTGTACCCTCTTTGCCGCGTGTGTCGGGGACCCGGTAACGCGAATCAAGCTTCCGCATCCCCGAACGGCTTGGCCTTTGCAGGCCTCCGCTCTGGGTGGTGTAAAAGGCCACCCAGTCCGGCCGGTGGCGCTGTGTTGGTACAGGAAACACAGCGCCCCCTCACGAGCCCCTGAACGGACGACAGGCACCCCCGTGCCTGCCGTCTTAGGGCTCAGGAGTCGCGATGGTCACTAGGAAGTGACCATCGCATCTCCTGCTGCAGCAGCTTTGGCAGCCGCAGGGCGGGCAGGCTTCGCCGGGGCTTTTGCCCCAGTGGCGCCCTTCCCCTTCCGCCTTCTGGCCGGCGCGCGAGCGCAGGCAGCGCCTCCCAGCTTATGGGCGGCGGGCCTATTCGACGCCGCGCACACTATGCAGTGTAGCGCGGCGGAGCACCCCTCACTTTTATGGCCCGTTTGCCCACAGCGGAAGCAGGCGTCACCTCTGTCGACCTCCGCGGTGCATTGTTCCCGGACGTGCCCAAGCTCCAGGCACCGGTAACACCGCAGAGGCCGAGCCGGAAGCAATTTGGCCCGGACTGAT
Organism: Notodonta dromedarius; assembly: GCA_905147325.1. Lineage (NCBI taxonomy): Eukaryota > Metazoa > Arthropoda > Insecta > Lepidoptera > Notodontidae > Notodonta > Notodonta dromedarius. The sequence goes on along the minus strand of LR990173.1, from coordinate 11,440,344 downwards.
GACCACCCAATAAGTAGGCGGTCAGCCCCTGCCACCTTGCCAGCAGCACCCACAGGACACCTTATAAGGGCAGTGCCCAACCCCGACCGGTCTCGCCGGATCTCTCCCACCTTGATGGCGGAAGGCAGGCATTCGCCAACCTTGGCCACCGCCTCCACCACTTCCGCCGCTACGACCGAGTCGTCCAGGCCCGAAATGCGCAGATCTGCGCACTTTTCGGGCCTGGACACCACGACGTTATCACTGCCTAGCACCTCTTGCAGTCTGGCAGCCAGGAGATTGGCTTGCTCCCCAGTGTTGGCCCCAGGGATCTCGAGTAAACGAGCCCCCGTTGCAGCCACCCTAAAAGTGATGGCCGCTATTCCGAGCTCCTCTGGCTTAACTAGGCCTCTGGCCTTTCTAAACAGCCCCTCATATGTGACCCCCTGCTCCTGGGCGATCGGCTGTAGCTTTATAGCTACTGCCGATGAGCGGGGGGGCCTCAGCTTCGGCTCCTTCGGCTTCTTCGGTTTCGGCTTAGGCTTCGCCTGCCTGGGCCTTGGAGCCTGGGTAGCCACTGCCGGATCCGCTCTCGGTTTCGCCTTGCGGCGGGTCACTGTAGACCAGGCCTCTGCTGGCCTCTCTTCCGCTGTCGTTACTGACGGAGCGGGGTTTGGCATAACAGCCCGCCCCTTACCCTTCCCCTTCCCTTTAGACTTGGTCTTCCCACCCTCACGCGAAGTGGGAGGAGGCGGACCAAGGTCGACGGGCGCCGGAAGATCCTCCAGCTCCAGCACGGGGCTACTTCTAGCCGGCACGGCACCCCCAAACGAGGCCCCGGAAGTCGAGGCCAGTGGCGGGCGAAGGCGCACCTCTGGCAGCAGCCTGTCCTCTAGCGCCTCTAGGCGGGCGTTTACCATGTTCCCCACCGCCTCAATGATGGAGCGCTTAAGCGACTCGGGCTCGAACTGAGCACTTGGAGGCGGTGGGGTTATCTCAACCGGGTTGTTTTGCGGCTGCCGCATTTCGGCCCGCAAAGCAGCTAGCTCACCACGGAGCACCTCTATTTCGGTCTGGAGCCGGTCGTTGTCAGCGGTGAGCTTCATCGTCTCCGACGCGATGGTGGACCGGCTCATCAGATCCACGGCCTCTTTTATTGCCGCGGCCGCGTCCTTAAGGGTCTTTACAAATGTCCCCTTAAGGTGCGTCGACTTGGCCGCGACCTGGCTAATTAGGGCCAAGTTCCTGAGAACATGTCCCTTTAATTCGGGCGTGGAAGCCCCGTCAAAGTATTCAGGCACGCGGATCGGCCGGAGTTCATACTCCTTGCGCGCCGACTCCGCCACCTCCTTCTCGGCCTGGAGCTCCATAGCCGCCCGTTCCGCAGCGACCATTTCGGCCTTAGCCTTTGCCAGGCCAACGTACTCGCCGGTTGTTGGCGGCCGGCCTCTTCCTCTCGGGGTGTCGGTGCTCTTCAGAGCGGCGGAGCTCCCGTCGCTCCTGCCGCCCGAGCGCGACCGATCTTCCCCTTGGGGCTGGCTCCCCGACGCATCAGAATGCTTCAGGAAGCGTCCCTTTGAGTCCCGTACCTGTGCAGGGGACGCGCGGCCTCTGCCGCTTTTCCCCTTAGGGGCCTTTTGGGCGGGGCGCTCCTCGTCACCCGAGCCGCCCAAGTCATCGTCCGAGTCTTCTCGTCGGGGTCGCTTGCGGTACGAGCCGCTGTTCGACACCCGACTGTCTGGTCTCGAGAATGTGGAGTCGTCGCTGTCATACGACATCGTCTCTACACTTCCGGTCCTTGTCAGTTCCTTAAGAGCTGCCATCAGCTCCCCTCCTCGTCTTAAGGCAGACGCGGACTCCCCCGAGTCAACGCGTTCTGCGCCAGTCGTCTTTGCCGAATCCGATTGCGAATCAGGTCCTTTGTTCATGCCATGGTCAGTCGTTTTATTCGAGTCCGTCGTAAATTTTATTTTAAAAGCCATTAGTAGTCCCACGAGTATGGGGGAAAGGAGGTCCACCGAGCCAGAGACCCCTGTAGCCCGGTAACCCTTTATACGCCTGGGGGGCGGGAAGTTCCCAGGGGGGGACCGCTAAGGGCTGGTTTGTCGGCCCAGCCGCTCTTGCGAGCACCCGGCGTCACGGACCGCAACGCCGAGATCTCCGGATTTTTTAGAGAGGTTTACTCCTCGTAGCCCAGCCGGTTAAGGCCAGGCCCCCGGTCCCTCCGTCGGCCGCGAGACATGTCCACGACACCTCCGGAGGGATTACGGGATCGCCCGGCGTCGGCAAAAGCCGAGTGCGCTTGGCAAACGCACCGCGCGAGTCATACCGCCCCCTTTCGGGGACTTCCTTTCATACATACACACAGTCATCCCTCACCTTTGCCCCCCCAACCCCAAAACATACATCACACGTTCATCCATCACCTTTACCCCCCCGAAACCCCTTACCCCCCCGTCGCCGGTCTGCCCCCGACCCTCTCCGAAGAGAGCGCCAGAAGCAGACAAAACGCGACTCCCTAGCCGGACTATCCGCCACCGTCGACCACCTCGACAGGGATGCTGAAGAGGTGGTCGGCGGTGCCCAGGGTGCACCACGAGGAGGTTGTCCAGCACGCACCCCAACCTTTTTTTTTTTTTTTTTTTTTTTTTACGAGGGAAAAAATGTCCTGCCGCATACCACCGCGCCAAGGGCATGGCGCGGTGGTTATGTGGGGCTCTCACCCACTAAAACAACCCTCGGTGTCCCTTCTCAGCCCTGAGTGTCAACGCCGCAGGTACCGCGGGTAGCATAACTACTACGGCGCTGACGGGGCCTGGACCGCCACTGCAGTCCCCTTCTTGCAGGAAGCCTCCGCTCCCTTCCTCCACTGGGACGGGCCCGCGGGACACGGCGAGCCCGTCTACCTTCTCGGCCTGTTGCTGGTCGGACGCCGGGTTGCCCTCCCCGACGCCCGCAGGCCACGCCCTACGGCGGACGCAGATCGTCCCTTAAGTGGGCTGCACGTCGGCGCCCTGGGCGTCTGCGGCGGGAGGGGAGCGCTGATGCAGCTTCCCTCTCCCTTTCTGCTGCCTCCTTGGCCGCCATTACGGCCTCCGCAAATGAGGCTACTGCCTCCCAAGCGCGCTCGCTCCCGACCATGCTAGCGACCACGGCCGGCAGCGAGAGCGCTTGCACTCCGATCGCGGCGACCAATTCGCCTCTCGCCTCATCCCAAGCCGGACACGCCTGCAGTGTGTGCAAGGCCGTGTCTTCAGGGGCAGCGCAATGGTGGCACCCTTCTTGTTCCTCACGTCCGATACGACACAGATACCGCCCGAAACAACCATGTCCGGACAGCACCTGTGTGAGTCGGAACGTGAGGGCACCGTGTCGGCGCTCCAGCCACTCCCTGAAGACCGGCACTATGGCGGCGATGGTGTTAACGCCCGAGCTTGGGAGGGCTAATAGTTCGCCCCACTCCTCTATGACGGCGTCTTTCAACTCTCTCCTCTTCATTATTAGGTCGAGCAGGTCCACGACATGTCCCTGCCCGAGCTCATCTCTGCGCCATTGATAGAGGCGGTATAGCGCCTTCGCCTCCAGTTGCCACGGAGGTGTTCCCGCCAGCAGCGTCCCCGCCTCGAAGGCAATCGTGCGGTACCCGCGGGCCACCCTATTCGCCATGGCTCGCTGAGGTCTCCTCAGGAGCGCAGTGTTTTGGGCGGATAGGGCTTCAGCCCAGATCGGGGCACCATACAGGGCCTGGGACCGCACGACCCCTGTATAAAGCCGCCTGCATGAGGCGTCAGGTCCCCCCAGGTTGGGGAGGATAGACGATAATGCCGCCGCCGTCTTCGTGAGTTTGGGAGCGAGCGCCTCAAAGTGGGAACGAAATGACCAGCGACTATCAAGGAGTAACCCAAGGTATTTCAGGGTTCGTCCCACATTGATGCGCACGCCCCCCACCACGATGTGCAAGTCTGCAGGCGGCGCATTACGGGGCCCATGAAAGGCGACCGCCTCGATCTTGTTAAGGGCCACATTAAGGCCCAGTCTTCTAATGCGCCCAACAACTAGAGCTACGCCTGCTGTAGCCCGTAGGGCAGCCTGCCGGTATGTTTTGCCCCTTGCGGTCACTAGGGTGTCATCCGCGTAGCATGTCAGGGAGACACCAGGAAGCAGCGAACCGCGAAGCACCCAATCGTATGCGATGTTCCACAGGAGTGGCCCTAGGACCGACCCCTGTGGAACACCGCATCTTATGTCCTTCTGGCACCACTCCGCGTTGTTCGGGAAGGTGATGCTTCTCTCAGATAGATAATTGGACACCAATCGACGCAGGTAGAATGGGACCCGGTGGTGGTTCAGGGCCGCCAAAATCGCGCCCCAGGGGAGGGAATTGAATGCATTGGCAATGTCTATTGACACTGCCAATATCACCTCTCCCCGGGACACAGCTTCCTCCACGGTTCCCTTCACTCTCTTCACTGCGTCGATAGTTGACCTTCCACGCCGGAACCCGAACTGATGGGGACTCAGGTCCGGCCCTGCCACAGTCAAGTGTTCGACGAGGCGATTTGCGATAATACGCTCAAAAAGTTTGCCCGCCTCGTCGAGAAGGACTATTGGCCTATATGCGGAAGGTGAGTCCGCAGGACGCCCGTCTTTCCGTAACAGAATTAATTTCCCCGTCTTCCAGTTATTGGGGAAGTGTCCTTGCCGTAGGCATTCACTAAGGTACGTCATGTAGCGGGGTCCCAGGACTGCAAGCGACGCAGCCAGAACACGTCCAGGCACGCCGTCGGGTCCTGGGGCTACGTTCTTAGTCCTCATTTTGTGTATTGCCACCTCTAGCTCCAGCTCGGTGACTTCGGGGGCGTTTTCATCATTGTCCTGGGCGTCACTTCCAGGTGTGGTCATGTCCGGGGGAGTGCGCTCTGTTCCATCCGGGAACAGGGCACTCAATGTCACGTCCAATATTTGGGGCTCCAAGGTCTGAGTCAGGGGCGGGGCCCAGGGGCGAAGTTTGCCCCTGACCATCCTGTACGGGCGTCCCCAGGGGTCCCCGTCCAGGATGGCCAGAAGCTCCTCCCGAGCTTGCACCTTAGCCCTTTTAATGGCCTCCTGCAGAGTCCGTTTTGCCGCTCTATAGGCCTCGTACAGTTCGGCCTCTCTTATCGCCGAGTATTGTGTACGGCGGCGTCTTCTCCGGTGGCGAGTGTACTGGCGGCGCGATGCTATGCAAGCCCTGCGCAACTGCGCGAGCTCTTGCGACCACCAGTACACTTGTCGTCTCCGTGACCTAGTGTTAGGCCGCACCCGTGGCATCGCCGCGTCGCAGATGGCGACTAAAGCGGACCGCCACCAGTCCGCCTCCTGCTGAATGTTATAGCTACGCGGCGGCGAGCTCCAGGCTTGGATTTCAGCGGCCTCTAGCAGTAGCTCACGGTTCAGGCGGCCCAGGGTCCATCGCGGATTAGGGTCGATCAAGACCCGCGGTGCAGGGACGCCGGAGGTCTGGGCAGAAACGCTGAATCGGATGTAACGGTGATCCGACAGCGTCTCCGCCCCCTCGACAACGTGCCAGTCGCGAACCCGTTGTGCTATGCTGGGGCTGGACAGGGAGATGTCCACTATGGACCCACCCCCCCGCCGAACACACGTGTAGGTCGTGCCCCTATTGAGAATGACCAATCCCCTCTCTACTACCCACTCTTCCAGAACTTCACCCCTAGCATCGGCGGTTAGCGAGCCCCACGCAGGGGACTTAGCATTAAAGTCCCCGAGGACTAGCACGGGGCGGGGGCGAAAACTGCCAACGAGCGCACTGAGTCGGGCCATGAAGGTCTCGAACTCCGACAGCTGTCGGTTAGGGGAAAAATAAATCCCCACGACAGTAATGTGGCCGACATTGGCAGCGACATAGCCGTGCCCCCTTTCGATATTCTCGAGAGTCGGGCCGCCGTTCGTCAAGTCCGTTATAATGGCCACCAGGCCATCCAAGTCCCCCGCCCACATAGGTGAAGCAGGGACGCAGTATGGCTCGGCAACCACAGCCAGTCCGATGGACCATTCCGCCAGGGTCTGGAACAAAAGGTCCTGGGCCCTGGCGGAATGGTTTGCGTTAGTTTGGAGTATTTGGAGCACCTGATCCATTATGAGGTGTCCATTACTCTCTCCTTCTCTACCAGCCGCTTACTATTTTGCGCTGGGGCTACCTTCTTGCCTCTGGGCTGAAACGATGAGCAGCCCTTGCTGCCCGCAGGATGTTCAGCGGGCTTGCCTGCCTTCGCGCACATTAGGCAGTGCGGGGTTTCTGCACAATTGGTGGCTTTATGCCCTAATTTGCCGCACCTGAAGCAGGTTTTGCTGCAGTCTATTTCTGCTGTGCACTTTACACCTACGTGCCCCCCCATGAGACAGCGGTAACACCGCATGGGCCTCGGCTTTAGTAGCTTGACTTGGGCCGAGACCCAGCCCACAAGGACACGCCGACCATCCGCCAACTTTTGGGCCGCCGCAATGGGGCAGCTGACAATTGCGGTGCCAAGTCCGCTCGATCCCCGCTTTATGGCATTCGCCTTAACTTCGGCGACGGGGCAATCTCCAGCCTTGGCCACCGCATCCGCCAGCTCCTCTTGAGAGACCGAATCGTCGAGGCCTGATATCCTTAGATCGGCACATCTGGTCGGTCGAGAAATCCGACAGTCCTCCGCCGAGAGCTGAGCCCGTAGTTCAGTCGCCAGGGCGTCTGCCTTCTGGCCGCTAGTGGCCCCAGGCACTTCTAGAATGCGGCCACCAGTCGCCGTGACCCTGCATCGCACGCCGTCAATACCCAGGTCATTCAGTTTGATGACCGACCTGGCACTATGCAGCAGCGCAGCGTAAGTGACGCCGCGCTTTTCCGCTTCAGGTGCGAGGGTGAGGACCACCGCTGTCGAGCGTGGTGCCCTGAGCCCGTTTCTCGTCCTTCTCCTCTTCCGCTTCGCCTTTTTGGCAGCTCTCTTGGCGCCAACTACCTGCCACTCTCCGCTGTTGGGTTCCGTAGGCACCTGAGGCTGGACAGCAATGGCCTTCTGCCTTTTGCTGTTCGCCTTCTCCTTCGCGTTCCCTGTTTTGTCGCTCACGACTTTGGCGGCAACTTTGGGAGCGGCCGAAGTATATGGTGCCGGTGTCGTCATGGAGGACGGCGCCCGCTCAGGTGTTTTAGCAGGATGCGGCTGCTTTACTCCTGGGCAGGGTGGCGTCTGTCTGACCTTGTCAGACGCCAAGGGCGGCCGGAGGATCTTGCCCTCCAGAAATTGCACTCTTTGGAGGACCTTGCCGATTTCCTCCCTTACGACCTGCGCAAGGTCCGACTCAGTGGGTTTGGGTGCCGCAGCAGGGTTTGCTGGCCGATTTTCTTCTCTAACTCCAATCACCATTGCCCGAACACAGTCGAGCTCTTTTCGGAGTTCACCCATTTGCCTCTTCAGGCGGGCGTTCTCAATTTGCAGGCGGCGGACCTCATCGGTTGCTGTACGCGATAGCAGCTCCTCTGCCACGTCTTCGATGTTGTGCGCCGCCTGCTTGAGTGTTTTTTGGCACACCCCTTTTAGGCCCTTAGAGACCCTCGACACGTCCCGGATTCCTTCGAGGGATTCTTGGAGCCTCTTTTTTAGGTCCTCCACAGGTAGTTCATCAGCGTCAAGTCTCGCTGAGGCGCGTGATGCCGCTCGGGAGCCTCGATCGCTAGCAGCTTCACTCATGGCCGATTCAGCTGCCAGTCTATCCGCTTCGGCGATCCTCACTTCGAGTGAGTTCGCCCGCTTGGCAGCCTCCATCTCCTTTTTTATCTTCCATTTCCCTACATGCTCACCTGTGGTAGGTGGCCTTCCTCGTTTGCGGGGTAGGCTGCCGCGTCCGTCTAAGCTCAGAGCACTGGACGCGCTCATCATTGATTCGGCATCAGAGTCCGCCTCATATCTCCTCTCTAATTCGTTAATAGCGGCAAGCCGCTCCCCTCCTTTCCCAGCAGACGCGGGCTCCCCACAGTCCACGCGCTCTTCCTCAATCATCAGGTCCAATTCATTATGCAGTTTCAGTCCATTATCCTCGCCAAAGTCAGTATTTTTATCCGTGTCCGTCGTTGTTTGTGTTTTTGTTTTAAGAAATTCCATAGAGTTCCCACGAGTATGGGGGATATGTGGGTCCATCCGGGCGGCGCCCCCTGCACCCGGATAAGCCTATGTACACCAGGGTGTCGGCCGGTTCCCTGGGATCCTACCTCCTTTTGCTGGCCTCCCGCCAGCACTTCATCGCCCTCTCAGGGACGGTTGGTCATTTTTATAGTGGATTCCGACCACTTGGCCCAGCCAGTTAAGGCAGGGCCCCCGGTCCCACCATCATCGGCCGCGAGACGTGATACCACGACACCTCCGGTGGGATTACGAGATCGCCCGGCGTCGGCAAAAGCCGAGTGCGCTTGGCAAACGCACCGCGCGAATCACACCGTCTCCTTTCGGCGACTTCCAATCATACATCACGCAGTCGCACTTACCATCCATCACCTTTGACGAAAAACACACACACATTCATCCGTCATCTTTACCCCCCCGAAACCCCTTACCCCCCGTCGCCGGTCTGCCCCCGACCCTCTCCGAAAAGAGTGCCAGAAGCAGACAAAACGCGACTCCCTAGCCGGACTATCCGCCACCGTCGACCACCTCGACAGGGATGCTGAAGAGGTGGTCGGCGGTGCCCAGGGTGCACCACGAGGAGGTTGTCCAGCACGCACCCCACGCACCCCAACCTAACCTTTTTTTTTTTTTTTTTTTTTTAACGAGGGAAAAAATGTCCTGCCGCATACCACCGCGCCAAGGGCATGGCGCGGTGGTTATGTGGGGCTCTCACCCACTAAAACAACCCTCGGTGTCCCTTCTCAGCCCTGAGTGTCCGCGCCGCAGGTACCGCTGGTGGCATTACTACCACGGCGCTGACGGGGCCTGGACTGCCACTGCAGTCCCCTTCTTGCAGGAAGCCAATGCTCCCTTCCTCCACTGGGACGGGCCCGCGAGACACGGCGAGCCCGTCTACCTCCTCGGCCTGCTACTGATCGGACGCCGGGTTGCCCTCCCCGACGCCCGCAGGCCACGCCCTATGGTGGACGCAAATCGTCCCTTAAGTGGGCTGCACGTCGACGCCCTGGGCGTCTGCGGCGGGAGGGGAGCGTTGACGCTGCTTCCCTCTCCCTCTCTGCTGCCTCCTTGGCCGCCATTACGGCCTCTGCGAAAGAGGCTACTGCCTCCCAAGCGCGCTCGCTGCCGACCATGCTTGCGACAACAGCCGGCAGCGAGAGCGCCTGCACTCCGATAGCGGCGACCAGTTCGCCTCTCGCCTCATCCCAAGCCGGACACGCCTGCAGTGTGTGCGAGGCCGTGTCTTCAGGGGCAGCGCAGTGGTGGCACCCTTCCTGTTCCTCACGTCCGATACGACACAGATACCGCCCGAAACAGCCATGTCCGGACAGCATCTGTGTGAGTCGGAACGTGAGGGCGCCGTGTCCACGCGCCAACCACTCCCTGAACACAGGCATTATGGCAGCGATGGTGTTGTGTCCTGCACTTGGGTTGGCCAAAACTCCGCCCCACTCCTCAATGACGGCGCCTCGCAGCTCCGTCCTCCTTGTCAAAATGTCGAGCAGGTCCACGACGTGTCCCTGCTCAAGCTCGTCACGGCGCCACTGATAAAGGCGGTCTAGCGCCTTCGCCTCCAGGTGCCAGGGAGGCGTGCTCGCCAGTAACGTCCCTGCCTCAAATCCTATGGTACGGTACCCCCGGGCCACTCTATTCGCCATCGCTCTCTGAGGCCTCCTCAGGAGCGTGACATTTTGGGCGGATAGAGCTTCAGCCCAGACCGGGGCACCGTACAGGGCCTGGGACCGCACGACCCCTGTATAGAGCCGCCTGCATGAGGCGTCAGGTCCCCCCAGGTTGGGGAGGATGGACGATAATGCCGTCGCCGTCTTTGTGAGTTTGGGAGCGAGCGCCTCAAAATGGGAACGAAATGTCCAGCGACTGTCAAGGAGAAGACCAAGGTATTTCAGCGTTCGTCCCACATTGATGCGCTCGCCCCCCACCACAATGTGCAAATCTGCAGGCGGCGCATTTCGGGGCCCATGGAAGGCCACCGCCTCGGTCTTGTTTAGGGCCACATTAAGGCCCAGTCTCCTTATACGCCCTACAACTAGGGCTACGCCTGCTGTAGCCCGTATGGTCGCCTGGCGGTAGGTTTTGCCCCTCGCGGTTACCAGGGTGTCATCCGCATAGCAGGTGAGGGAGACACCAGGAAGCAGCGAACCGCGGAGGACCCAGTCGTATGCGATATTCCACAGGAGTGGCCCTAGGACCGACCCCTGTGGAACACCGCATCTTATCTCCTTCCGACACCACTCCGTGCTACTCGGGAAGGTGATATGTCTCTCCGAGAGATAATTGGCCACTAATCGACGCAGGTAGGACGGTAACCGGTGGTGGACTAAGGCCGCCGAAATCGCGCCCCAGGGGAGGGAGTTGAATGCGTTGGCGATGTCTATTGACACCGCCAATATCACCTCTCCCCGGGACACAGCTTCCTCCACGATCCCCTTCACCCTCTTGACTGCGTCGATTGTGGATCGTCCGCGACGGAAGCCGAACTGGTTGGGACTAAGGTCCGGCCCTGTTGTAGCCAAGTGTTCGACGAGGCGATTTGCGATAATACGCTCAAAAAGTTTGCCCGCCTCGTCAAGAAGAACTATTGGTCTATAGGCTGAGGGCGAATCCGCAGGACGACCATCCTTCCTTAGGAGAATCAATTTTCCGACCTTCCAATTATTTGGGAAATGTCCCTGCCGTAGACATTCCGTCGTAAATGCCATGTAACGAGGCCCCAAAACCGCAAGTGACGTCGCTAGAACGCGTCCAGGTACGCCATCCGGTCCAGGGGCGACGTTTTTTGCCTTCATTTTACCAATTGCCACCTCGAGTTCCAGTTCTGTGATCTCGGGGGCGTTTTCCTCATTGTCTTGGGTGTCAAGTCCAGGTGGTGTCATTTCCAGGGAAGTGCGCTCTGTTCCAGCTGGGAACAGGGCACTTAACGTCGTTCTCAATATTTGGGGCTGGATGGTCTGAGTCAGGGGCGGAGCCCAGGGGCGGAGCTTACCCCTAACCATCCTGTATGGGCGTCCCCAGGGATCCCTGTCCAGGATGGCCAGAAGTTCCTCCCGAGCTTGCACCTTAGCCCTTTTAATGGCCTCCTGTAGAGTCCGTTTCGCCGCTCTATAGGCCTCGTATAATTCAGTCTCTCTTATCGCCGAGTATTGTGTACGGCGGCGTCGTCTGCGATGGCGGGTGTACTGGCGGCGCGCGGCTATGCAAGCCCTGCGCAACTGCGCGAGCTCGTGCGACCACCAGTACACTTGCCGTCTCCGTGACCTGGTGTTAGGCCGCACCCGTGGCATCGCCGCGTCGCAGATGGCGACTAAAGCCGACCGCAACCAGTCCGCCTCCTGCTGGATGTTGTAAATACGCGGCGGCGAGCTCCAAGCTTGGACTTCAGCGGCTTCTAGCAGAAGCTCACGATTCAGACGGCCCAGAGTCCATCGCGGGTTAGGGTCAATCAAGGCTGGTTGACCAGTAACGCCGGAGGTCTGGGCGGAAACGCTGAATCGGATGTAACGATGATCCGACAGCGTCTCCGCCCCCTCAACAACGTGCCAGTCAAGAACCCGACGCGCTATGCTGGGGCTAGAGAAGGAGATGTCCACAATGGACCCACCCCCCTGCCGAATGCACGTGTAGGCCGTGCCCCTATTCAGGACGACCAGTCCTCTCTCCACTGCCCACTCCTCGAGAATTTCACCCCGAGCGTCGGCGGTTGGTGAACCCCACGCAGAAGACTTTGCATTAAAGTCCCCGAGGACTAGCACGGGGCGGGGGCGAAAACTGCCAACGAGCGCACTGAGCTGAGCTACGAACGTCTCGAATTCCGCCAGATGCCGGTTGGGGGAGAAATAGACCCCGACAACAGACATGTTTCCGACGCTGGCGGCGACGTAGCCATGGCCCCTTTCGACGTTTTCGAGTGGCGGGGCACCGTTCGTCAGATCCGTTAATATGGCCACCAGGCCATCTAAGTCTCCCGCCCACATAGGTGAGGCAGGGACGTAGTATGGCTCGGCAACCACAGCCAGTCCGATGGACCACTCCGCCAGGGTCTGGAACAAAAGGTCCTGGGACCTGGCGGAATGGTTTGCGTTGGTTTGAAGTACTTGGAGCATCTGGTCCATTATTAGATATCCATGCTTGTCTCCTTCTCTGCCGGTCGCGGTACGGGTGCCGATTTGGGCTTACCATTTTGCGCGGGGGCCGCCTTCTTGGCTCTGGGCTGAAACGATGGGCAGCCCTTACTGCCCGCGAGATGTTCAGCGGGCTTGCCTGCCTTCGCGCACATTAGGCAGTGCGGAGTGTCCCCACAAACGGCGGCTTTATGCCCCGATTTACCACACCTGAAGCAGGTGCTGCTGCAGTCAACTCCTGCGGTGCACTTAGCACCTACGTGCCCCCCCATTAGGCAGCGGTAGCACCGCATGGGCCTCGGCTTCAGTAACTTGACTTGGGCCGAGACCCAGCCCACGAGAAGACGTCGGCCATCCGCTAACTTTTGGGCCGCCGCAATGGGGCAGCTTATTATCGCAGTGCCAAGTCCGTCTGAGCCCAATTTGATGGCATTTGCCTTAATTTGGGCGGCAGGGCAACCTCCAGTTTCGGCGATAGCAGCCACTAACTCCTCCTGAGAGACGGAGTCATCAAGGGCCGATATTCTCAAGTCGGCACATCTTGTCGGCCGAGAGATCCGACAGTCCTCCTCCGAGAGCTGGGCCCGTAATTGAGTGGCCAGAGCGTCTGCCTTCTGGCCGCTAGTAGCCCCAGGCACTTCTAAAATGCGGCCACCGGTCGCCGTAACCCTGCAACGCACACCGTCAATACCCAGGTCGTTCAGTTTAATGACCGACCTGGCGCTATGTAACAGCGCCGCATAGGTTATGCCGCGCTTTTCCGCATCGGGCGCAAGGGTAAGGACCACCGCCGTAGAGCGCGGTGCTCGGAGCCTCTTCCTTGTCCTTTGCCTCTTACGCTTCGCCTTTTTGGCAGCCTTTTTGGCACCAACCACCTGCCACTCTCCGCCATCGGGCTTAGCGGGCGCCTGAGGCTGGGCAATGGTGGCCTTCTGCCTTTGGCTGTTCGCCTTCTCCTTTCCATTCCCTTTTTTGTCGCGCTGGACTTTGGCGGCAGCTATGGGCGCGGTCGACGTGGTCGGAGTCTGTTCCGTCACGAGTGTGGGCGCCCGCTCGGTTGGTTTAACAAGACGTGTTGTCTTTTCGACTCGCCTTACTTCTGGGGCGGGTGCCATCTGTTTGGCCTTGTCAGACGCCAAGGGCGGCCGGAGAATTTTGCTCTCCAGAAACTGAACCCTTTGGAGGACCTTGCCTATCTCCTCCCTTACAACCTGCGCAAGGTCCGACTCCGTAGATTTAGGGGTCTCAGTTGGGTTTGCTGGCCTCTCTCCCCCGGTTCCAATCACCATAGCCCTCACGCAGTCGAGCTCTTTACGGAGCTCGCCCATTTGCCTCTTCAGGCGGGCGTTCTCAATTTGCAGGCGGCGTATCTCATCAGTGGCCGTACGTGATAGCAGTTCCTCTGCCACGTCTTCAATACTGCTTGCCGCCTGCTTGAGCGTCTTTTGGCACACCCCTTTAAGCCCCTTGGACACCCTCGAAACCTCCCGAATTGCCGCGAGGGATTCTTCAAGCTGCTTCTTAAGGCCCTCCACCGGCAGTTCGTCCGCGTCAAGCCTAGATGAGGCACGCGATGCCGCACGGGAGCATCGGTCGCTAGCTGCCTCGCTCATGGCGATTTCGGCTGCTATACGGTCCGCCTCGGCAATCCTCACTTCTAGTGAGTTCGCACGCCTGGCAGCCTCCATCTCCTTCTTAATTTTCCACTTCCCCACATGCTCACCAGTGGTAGGGGGTCTGCCACGTTTGCGGGGTAGCCGATTAGCTCCGTCTTCACTCTGAGCACTGCACGCGCTCATCAAAGACTCTGCGTCAGAGTCCACTTCCACTCTTCTCCGCTCCTCTCCTTGTTCAACAGACGCGGACCTCACCAGGTCAACACGCCCACTCGCCACATCATAAGCATTATCAAGTCCGTTAGGATCGCCAAGGTCGGATGCGCCCGAAGACGCAAAGCAAGTGACGCCCCCCCCAGAATACGAGGGGCGGCCGGAACCACTTCTTCCCACCAGGGGAAGCTGTGGTTCCGGGGAGGATTCTCCAGCCGCGGCGCGGCCGGTACCTCCCTGGGGTATTATGTATTGTTCAGCTTGCTCCATATTGTTTGTTTCCTTTGAAGGGTGAGGTCCCTATACCCATCCCCCCCTGCGCTAATGACGGGGTTTCGCCCCCCCGCCTTCCAGCGTTCGGGCACGCAAGACCCCTCGCATTGGGCAGGCCGCAGCACCAGTCTTCGCGGACATTGCACCCTCTCCTCTTACATACATCACGCTATCACCATTCATCCATCGCCTTTACCCCCCATCCCCAAATCATTCATCACACGTTCATTCATCACCTTTACCCCCCCCGAAACCCCTTACCCCCCCGTCGCCGGTCTGCCCCCGACCCCCTCCGAAGAGAGTGCCAGAAGCAGACAAAACGCGACTCCCTAGCCGGACTATCCGCCACCGTCGACCACCTCGACAGGGATGCTGAAGAGGTGGTCGGCGGTGCCCAGGGTGCACCACGAGGAGGTTGTCCAGCACGCACCCCCCCCAACCTTTTTTTTTTTTTTTTTTTTTTTTTTTACGAGGGAAAAAATGTCCTGCCGCATACCACCGCGCCAAGGGCATGGCGCGGTGGTTATGTGGGGCTCTCACCAGTGGCGTGCACTCCATAGAGGCATAAAGGCACTGCCTACCCTGAGATTTTATGGTAAAATTATAATAAATAATAAAATCAAACAGAAAAAATATTTAAAAGTAAATAATCATTTTAATTAGATATTTGAAAAAGCGCGCGCATAATGCTGTCATGTGGAGACCATTTACCGCCCGCTCCTTTCGCGCCGCCCCGTGTCGGTGGCAAAAGCACGTACTAAATGTGCCTCATCCTTCGTGTAAGAAACGTTCATTCCTTGAATGAAATACGCACAATTTACTAAATTTCTACGAACTAAAATGTTCGGGCTAGAGGCACTGCCTGGTTTGGTAATCCGACGAAGTCTAGTAGGTTGAATCGCAACGTAATTTGTTTGTTTAAAGTTTACAATGCGTTTTTGTCACTTAATATTTAGTATTAAATTTGATTGTGATATTTTAGACGCCATTATTATTGTTGATGTTCTGTGTTTGTTTGGTTTGTTTACATGCGTGCTAAATAATTTGAATAATTATTAAATCCTCGTTGTTATGGATAAATATTACTTGTGAAATTAGTGACGTGTGTGATAAGCAGGAACTTAAATTATAAATAAAAGTGTTTTCTCATTGCCCTATGCAGAAAAAGTGAACTTTATTTTAAACTGTCGATGCGTAAAGAACTTGGATTTGTCCCAGAAGAAAGGTAGGTAATATCACGAGAGAATTAATGCTAAATTGTATGAATTATTTCCTTGGATGACAGGATACTGGGATATTTTTCAGCGATAAAGCGTATACCAACATAGGTACGTAGACTACGTAAAATAGATATTTACGACAACAACGCGAGCGCCTTGCCGAGTTGTCTAAAATTTAGATTAAAAAAAAACAACTTAGGTACTTACGGATTTAAAACGAACGGGGTCTTTTACGATATCGTAAATAGGTATTCAATTCTTATTTAAAATTGTTTATGCGGTAGATTTCATTTATAAATTAGTAAACAAGTTTGATAATTTTATTTAGTTTGGGTACCTAGGTAGGTACTTTTATTAGTCTATCTATGTATCTGTCCTTGTGAATAACTGCATGAATAGATCTAGGTACTTAACTAACGGCGAAGGACCCATTCAGGGACGGACTTGTCTTAAAATCTACATAGGTACCTAAGTATATCAATGTCTATGAACATCAACCAATCACCTTAGATATCTGATACGGCTAAATACCTACTTACTCACAATAAAATACGTCTAACACATGCAAACCTGGACTAAGCTCACGAGCAATAATTCAAGGTACCTACCTACCTAGGTAGGTACTTATGCCTAATTTTAATTTATTTTTATGCTAAACTCTGCCTACCCTGTTTCAAAACCCTATGCACGCCACTGGCTCTCACCCACTAAAACAACCCTCGGTGTCCCTTCTCAGCCCTGAGTGTCCGCGCCGCAGGTACCGCGGGTAGCATTACTACTACGGCGCTGACGGGGCCTGGACCGCCACTGCAGTCCCCTTCTTGCAGGAAGCTTCTGCTCCCTTCCTCCACTGGGACGGGCCCGCGAGACACGACGAGCCCGTCTACCTCCTCGGCCTGTTACTGGTCGGACGCCGGGTTGCCCTCCCCGACGCCCGCAGGCCACGCCTTACGGCGGACGCAAATCATCCCTTAAGTGGGCTGCTCGTCGACGCCCTGGGCGTCTGCGGCGGGAGGGAAGCGTTGATGCTGCTTCCCTCTCCCTCTCGGCTGCCTCCTTGGCCGCCATTACGGCCTCCGCGAATGAGGCTACTGCCTCCCAAGCGCGCTCGCTCCCGACCATGCTAGCGACCACTGCCGGCAGCGAGAGCGCCTGCACTCCAATCACGGCGACTAATTCGCCCCTCGCCTCATCCCAAGCCGGACACGCCTGCAGCGTGTGTAAGGCCGTGTCCTCAGGGGCAGCGCAGTAGTGGCATCCCTCCACCTCCTCACGTCCGATACGACACAGATACCGCCCGAAACAACCATGTCCGGACAGCATCTGTGTGAGTCGGAACGTGAGGGCACCGTGTCGACGCTCTAGCCACTCCCTGAGGACAGGCATTATGGCGGCGATGGTGTTGACGCCCGCGCTTGGGTGGGCTAACAGTTCTCCCCACTCCTCGATGACGGTGGCTTGTAATTCCTTCCTTTTCCTCATGATATCGAGCAGGTCTACGATATGCCCCTGCCCGAGCTCATCCTTTCGCCATTTATAAAGGCGACCTAGAGCCTTCGCCTCTAGCTGCCAGGGCGGCGTTCTCGCTAGTAGCGTCCCCACCTCAAAAGCTATGGTACGGTACCCCCGGGCCACTCTATTCGCCATCGCTCTCTGAGGCCTCCTCAGGAGCGTGACATTTTGGGCGGATAGAGCTTCAGCCCAGATTGGGGCACCGTACAGGGCCTGGGAACGTACGACCCCTGTATACAGCCGCCTGCATGAGGCGTCAGGTCCCCCCAGGTTGGGGAGGATGGACGATAATGCCGTCGCCGTCTTTGTGAGTTTGGGAGCGAGCGCCTCAAAGTGGGAACGAAATGACCAGCGACTATCGAGGAGTAACCCAAGGTACTTAAGCGTTCGTCCCACATTGATGCGCACGCCCCCCACCACAATGTGCAAATCTGCAGGCGGCGCATTTCGGGGCCCATGGAAGGCCACCGCCTCGGTCTTGTTTAGGGCCACATTAAGGCCCAGTCTCCTTATACGCCCTACAACTAGGGCTACACCTGCTGTAGCCCGTATGGTCGCCTGGCGGTAGGTCTTGCCCCTCGCGGTTACCAAGGTGTCATCCGCATAGCAGGTGAGGGAGACACCAGCGACCAGCGAACCGCGGAGGACCCAGTCGTATGCGATATTCCACAGGAGTGGCCCTAGGACCGACCCCTGTGGAACACCGCATCTTATCTCCTTCCGACACCACTCCGCGTTACTCGGGAAGGTGATGGTCCTGTCCGAGAGATAATTGGCCACTAACCGACGCAGGTAGGATGGGACCCGGTGGTGGATTAAGGCCGCCGAAATCGCGCCCCAGGGGAGGGAGTTGAAAGCGTTGGCGATGTCTATTGACACCGCCAATATCACCTCTCCCCGGGACACAGCTTCCTCCACGATCCCCTTTACTCTCTCTACTGCGTCGATTGTGGATCGTCTGCGACGGAAGCCGAACTGGTTTGGACTCAAGTCCGGCCCTGTTCCAGTCAGGTGCTCGACGAGGCGGTTGGCGATAATTCGCTCGAAGAGCTTGCCCGCCTCGTCGAGAAGGACGATTGGTCGATAGGCGGAGGGCGAATCCGCAGGACGCCCGTCCTTCCTTAAAAGAATCAATTTCCCGGTCTTCCAGGTAACCGGGAAATGTCCGTCCTTTAGGCATTCGCTGAGGTACGCCATATAACGGGGCCCCAGAGCCGTGAGTGACGCGGCCAGTACGCGTCCAGGCACGCCGTCAGGTCCCGGGGCTACGTTTTTCGCCTTCATTTTCTGAATTGCCACCTCAAGTTCCAGCTCAGAAATCTCGGGGGCGTTTTCGTCGATGTCCATGGTGTCTAAGCCAGGTGTTGTCGTATCCGGGGAAGTGCGCTCAGTTCCGGCAGGAAACAGGGCACTTAGTGTCGCGTCCAGTATTAGGGGCTGTAAGGTCTGAGTCAGGGGCGGGGCCCAGGGGCGGAATTTACCCCTGACCATCCTGTACGGGCGTCCCCAGGGATCCCTGTCCAGGATGGCCAGAAGCTCCTCCCGAGCTTGCACCTTGGCCCTTTTAATGGCCTCCTGCAAAGCCCGTTTCGCCAATCTATAGGCGTTTAACAGCTCAGCCTCTCTTATTGCCGAGTATTGGGTACGGCGGCGTCCTCTCCGATGGCGGGTGTACTGGCGGCGCGCGGCTATGCAAGCTCTGCGCAACTGCGCGAGCTCGTGCGACCACCAGTACACTTGCCGTCTCCGTGACCTGGTGTTAGGCCGCACCCGTGGCATCGCCGCGTCGCAGATGGCGACTAAAGCGGACCGCAACCAGTCCGCCTCCTGCTGTATGTTATAAATACGCGGCGGCGAGGTCCAGGCTTGGACTTCTGCAGCTTCTCGCAGAAGCTCAAGGTTTAGGCGGCCCAGGGTCCATCGCGGATTAGGGTCGGTTAAGGCCCGCGGCGCAGGGACGCCAGAGGTCTGGGCAGAGACGCTGAATCGGATGTAACGGTGATCCGACAGCGTCTCCGCCCCCTCAACAACGTGCCAGTCGCGAACCCGACGCGCTATGCTAGGGCTGGAAAGGGAGATGTCCACTATGGACCCACCCCCCTGCCGAACGCACGTGTAGGCCGTGCCCCTATTAAGGACGACCAGTCCTCTCTCCACTGCCCACTCCTCGAGAATTTCTCCCCTAGCGTCAGCGGTTGGTGAGCCCCACGCAGGGGACTTCGCATTAAAGTCCCCGAGGACTAACACGGGGCGGGGGTGAAGACTGTTGACGAGCGCACTGAGCCGAGCCACAAAGGTCTCAAATTCCGCCAGATGACGATTGGGGGAGAAATAGACCCCAACGACAGAGATGTTTCCGACACTCGCCACTACATAGCCGTGACCCCTCTCGATATTTTCGAGTGTCGGGCCGCCGTTCGTCAAGTCCGTTATTACGGCTACCAGGCCATCCAAGTCTCCCGCCCACCTAGGTGAGGGAGGGACGTTGTATGGCTCGGCAACCACAGCCAGTCCGATGGACCACTCCGCCAAGGTCTGGAACAAAAGGTCCTGGGCCCTGGCGGAATGGTTTGCGTTGGTTTGGAGTATATGGAGCACCTGATCCATTACGAGGTGTCCATTACTTTCTCCTTCTCTGCCAGCCGCTTCCTATTGTGCGCGGGGGCCGCCTTCTTGCCTCTGGGCTGGAATGAAGAGCAGCCCTTACTGCCCGCAGGATGGTCCGCGGGCTTGCCTGCCTTCGCGCACATTAGGCAGTGCGGCTTGTCTGCGCAATTAGTGGCTTTATGCCCTGATTTGCCGCACCTGAAACAGGTGTTGCTGCAGTCTATTTCTGCTGTGCACTTTACGCCTACATGCCCCCCCATGAGACAGCGGTAACACCGCATGGGCCTCGGCTTCAGTAGCTTGACTTGGGCCGAGACCCAGCCCACAAGGAGACGCCGACCATCCGCCAACTTTTGGGCCGCCGCAATGGGGCAGCTGACTATTGCGGTGCCGAGTCCGCTCGATCCCCGCTTTATTGCATTCGCCTTAACTTCGGCAACGGGACAATCTCCGGCTTTGGCCACGGCATCCGCCAGCTCCTGTTGAGAGACCGAATCGTCGAGGCCCGCTATCCTCAGATCGGCACATTTTGACGGCCGAGAAACCCGACAGTCCTCCTGCGAGAGCTGGGCCCGTAATTCGGTCGCCAGGGCGTCTGCCTTCTGGCCGCTAGTAGCCCCAGGCACTTCTAAAATGCGGCCACCGGTCGCCGTGACCCTGCAGCGCACGCCGTCAATACCAAGGTCACTCAACTTGATGACCGACCTGGCACTATGCAGCAGCGCCGCATAAGTTACGCCGCGCTTTTCCGCCTCAGGTTGGAGGGTGAGGACCACCGCTGTCGAGCGTGGTGCTCTGAGCCTATTCCTCGTCCTTCTCCTTTTCCGCTTTGCCTTTTTGGCAGCTTTCTTGGCACCAACTAGCTGCCACTCTCCGTTATTGGGTTCGGTAGGCACCTGAGGCTGGACAGCAATGGCCTTCTGCCTTTTGCTGTTCGCCTTCCCCTTTGCGTTCTCTGTTTTGTCGCGCACGACTTTGGCGGCAACTTTGGGAACGGCCGAAGTGGAGGGTGCCGGTACCGTCATGGAAGAGGGCGCCCGCTCGGATGTTTTAGCAGGACGTGCCTGCTTTACTTCTGGGCCTGGTGGCGGCTGTCTGACCTTGTCACACGCCAAGGGCGGCCGAAGGATCTTGCCCTCCAGAAATTGTACCCTTTGCAGGACCTTGCCGATCTCCTCTCGTACCACCTGCGCAAGGTCCGACTCAGTGGTTTTAGGGGCTGCAGCAGGATTTGCAGGCCGAGTCTCTTCCCTGACTCCAACCACCATTTCCCGGACGCAGTCGAGCTCTTTTCGCAGTTCAGCCATCTGCCTCTTCAGACGGGCGTTCTCAATTTGCAGGCGGCGGACTTCATCGGTTGCCGTACGCGATAGCAGCTCCTCTGCCACGTCTTCGATATTGTTCGCCGCCTGCTTGAGTGCTTTTTGGCACACCCCTTTGAGGCCTTTAGAAACCCTCGACACATCCCGGATCCCATCGAGGGACTCTTGGAGCCTCTTTTTTAGACCCTCAACCGGCAGTTCGTCAGCGTCGAGTCTCAATGAAGCGCGTGATACCGCTCGGGAGCCTCGGTCGCTAATTGCCTCACTCATTGCAGTTTCAGCTGCCAGTCTATCAGCCTCAGCGATCCTCACTTCAAATGAGTTCGCCCGCTTGGCAGCCTCCATCTCCTTTTTAACCTTCCATTTCCCTACATGCTCGCCAGTGGTAGGTGGCCTTCCTCGTTTGCGGGGCAGTGAGCCGAGTTCGTCTAAACTCATAGCACTAGACGCGCTCATCAATGACTCAGCGTCAGAGTCCACCTCAACTCTCCTCTCCGTATCCTTACTGGCGGAAATCCGCTCCTCTCCTTTTCCAACAGACGCGGACCTCACCAGGTCAACACGCCTACTCGCCATATCAGAAGCATTATCGAGTCCGTTAGGATCGCCAAGGTCGAGTGCGCCCGAAGACGCAAAGCAAGTGACGCCCCCCCCAGAATACGAGGGGCGGCCGGAACCACTTCTTCCCACCAGGGGAAGCTGTGGTTCCGGGGAGGATTCTCCAGCCGCGGCGCGGCCGGTACCTCCCTGGGGTATTATGTGTTGATCAGCTTGCTCCATATTGTTGTTGTTTCCTTTGAAGGGTGAGGTCCCTATACCCATCCCCCCCTGCGCTAATGACGGGGTTTCGCCCCCCCGCCTTTCAGCGTTCGGGCACGCAAGACCCCTCGCATTGGGCAGGCCGCAGCACCAGTCTTCGCGGACATTGCACCCTCTCCTCTTACATACATCACGCTATCACCATTCATCCATCGCCTTTACCCCCCATCCCCAAATCATTCATCACACGTTCATCCATCACCTTTACCCCCCGAAACCCCTTACCCCCCCGTCGCCGGTCTGCCCCCGACCCTCTCCGAAAAGAGTGCCAGAAGCAGACAAAACGCGACTCCCTAGCCGGACTATCCGCCACCGTCGACCACCTCGACAGGGATGCTGAAGAGGTGGTCGGCGGTGCCCAGGGTGCACCACGAGGAGGTTGTCCAGCACGCACCCCACCCCCCCCACCCTACCCTTTTTTTTTTTTTTTTTTTTTTTTTTCACGAGGAGGAAATCTTCCAAAGATTCCCAGGCCTCTTGTGGGAAAGGCCTGGGGTATGTGGGATTCTTACCCACTAAAACCTCCCCGGTGGCCGCCTTCAGCACGTCAGAGGGAC
Organism: Notodonta dromedarius; assembly: GCA_905147325.1. NCBI lineage: Eukaryota > Metazoa > Arthropoda > Insecta > Lepidoptera > Notodontidae > Notodonta > Notodonta dromedarius. The sequence continues at coordinate 11,417,928 of LR990173.1, read as the reverse complement.
TCCGGGCCCTCCCGAAGAACTCGCCGGTGCCCCTCATGTGCCGCGCTCCCTCGCGGGAGCTCGCCCCGGGGGAGCAGATGGTCGCTCCCCCTGCACCCTCGCAGTGCACGGCGGCGGGGAGCCACGCCCGCCGCCGTCCTCCTCAGGGTCGTCGTCGTCAGGGAACGTCCGGGGCCCACACCCTGGACGTTCTCGACCCCGAGGGTAGCCCGTTGTTTTTGTTGTAGCCGGACTCCTACCGGCTAAAAACCCCCCCGGCACTCCCGCCTCGTCTATGAGGAGGAGGACTAGGGAACTGGCAGAGCCTTTACATCTAGTCCCCCTCAGACTACCGCCCGCCTTTACAGCGGGCCCTTCACGCCCCTCCCTTTGGGGAGGGGCCCGGGAATGACCGCGAGTGCTCGGCCATTCCCGCCCGACGTCGGTGGCGAATAGTGCGGTGCGGGAGAAGGCGCCCCCGCGCCTGTCTCCCGCTATTCGCCACCAGGAGGGAGACGACGGTCGTACCGTCGCCTTCTCCCTCCTCTCCTTCGCCTACGGAGCGGCGCTGCGAGAGGGTCGTCCTCCCGCGCGCGCTCCGCTGCCTCCTTCTGCCACATCACTTCCTCGCAGAAGGAGGCGAGCGCCGCCCAGGCCTCCTCGCTTCCCAGCATGGAGCTGACCACGCTGGGAAGCGACAGGTCCTGCCCAACCACCGCGATAAGACTGCGGCGCAGCTCGGACCAGGCGGGGCACACCTCGAGGGTGTGCTGTGCCGTGTCCTCCGGCGCGCCGCAGTCGTGGCACGCCGGGGTTTCCTCCCTCCGAATCCGGTGCAGGTGGGATCCGAAGCATCCGTGGCCGGATAACACCTGCACCAGGCGGAAGGACAGGAAACCGTGGGACCGCTCGAGCCAGTCTTGGAGTACTGGCCCGAGCGCGTCCAGCGTTCGACGGCCAAAGGCGGCGGAGGCGAGGTCCTCCGTCCAATGGTGGACGATTGCTGCCCTTGCCTCTCGCCGGACGGCCTCCCGCTCTTCCGCGGCGGGGTGCTCCCCGAGCGCCCTTCGCCGCGCCGTCCACTCGTATACTCTGGCAAGCACCCACGCCTCGAGCTCCCAAGGAGGGGTGCCGGCCAGAGCGCACGCTGCCGCAAAGCCTACCGAGCGGTAGGCTCTCGCCACCCGCAGTGCAATGGCCCTTTGGGGCCTGCGGATGGCGGTGGCGTTCTCCCTCCTGTGGAGGGAGTCCGCCCAGATGGGGGCCCCGTAAAGGGCCATACTCTTTAAAATGCCGGCATACAATTGCCGGCATCGCGCCTTAGGCCCTCCCAAGTTCGGGAGGAGCCAGGAAAGGGCATCCGCGGCCTTCAGCAGGCGGGTCGACAACGCGCTGAAGTGCGGGCCGAAGCGCCACCTGCTGTCGAGTATAAGGCCCAGATATTTCATCTGGGCCATGACTCCGATCCTGACGCCCTCCACAACAATGTGGGCGTCAGGAGGGATGCGCTGCCGAGGCCCGTGGAAGAACACGGCCTCGGTCTTGTTCAGCGCCACCTTTAATCCTAGGCGGCGGATCCTTCCTGAGACCAAGGATCCGCCAGCCGAGGCCAGACTGGCCGCCTCCCTATAGTCCCTCCCCCGGGCCGTGAGAAGAGTGTCATCCGCATAGCAGATGACACTCGTGCCACGGAGGAGGGTTCCCCGCAGGAGCCAATCAAAACCGATGTTCCACAGCAGGGGTCCTAGGACCGACCCCTGTGGAACACCGGACTCCGCGCCATATCGCCTCACTCTAGCCGTCTTGTCCACAAGGAGGACAGCTCGGTCCTCCAAGTAGCTGGCCAAGAGTTGGCGCAGATACTGAGGCACTCCGTGGTACCGGAGTGCCTCTAAGATTGTCGAGTGGGGGACGGAGTTGAAGGCGTTGGCTATATCAAATGACACAGCCAACACTCCGTCCCCTGCCTCCACTGCCTCCCTCACTTGGCCCTTGAGTAGGGCCAACGCATCCACTGTCGAACGCCCCCTCCGGAAACCAAACTGGGCGTCTGACAGGTCCGGCCCTACCTCCCACAGGAGGCTGTTAAGCCGGGCGGCGACGATCCCCTCGAACAACTTTCCGACCTCATCGAGCAGAACGATGGGCCGGTATGCCGAGGGGGAGTCCGCCGGGCGACCCTCCTTTCGGAGGAGGCATAACTGCCCCTCCTTCCAAATTTTCGGGAACCTCCCAGTCGTGAAACACGCACTGAAGAGGTCCCGAAACCTCTCCTCCATCTTGGAGGCGGCGATGGCCACCACCCGAGCGGGCACGCCGTCCGGTCCAGGGGCGGTCTTCTTCGCGCGGAGGCGAAGAGTCCCCGCGCGAAATTCCTCTGCCGTGACCGGGGGGATTTCCTCCTCTGGCGGAGCCGCCTCCCGCGGAGGGTCCATCACTGGTGGGGTGAAGTCGGTCCTGCACGGAAACAGGGACCGGACCACCCCATCCAGCAATGCCGGCTCGAGGGTCTCCGTCAGTGGGGGACCAAAGGGGCGCAGTTTATTCCGCGCCGCCTTATACGGTCTCCCATACGGGTCACTGTCGAGACCCTCCAGCATCTCGGCTCTCGCCGATTCGTCGGCGGCGCACATTGCCGACCTGAGGACCGTCTTTGCCTCTACATACGCGGCGTAGAGGCGATCCTCATTGGCCGGGTCTCGGGGGCGGCGCCGTCGACTCCGCGTGTAGGCCCTCCTGGCCGCCACGCAGGCTGCCCGGAGCCCCGCCAGTTCCTCCGACCACCAATAAACGGCGCGACGGGGGGGTGGGCGGCGAGACCGAGGCATGCTGGAGTTGCACACCTCGGTCAGAGACCCCCTCAGCTGGACCGCTGCGGCGTCCACGTCCAAGACTCTATGAGAAGGCGCGAGCCAGTCCTGGAGGAACGCCGCCTCCTCAGCGGCCTCCCTGTCCAGGCGGGTGAGAGCCCATCGTGGAAAGGGGGATTGGCCCGAGCGGACCCTCCCCCGGGGGCTCTGGGTGGAGATGTCGAACCGCACATATCGGTGGTCCGACATAGTCTCCACCATCTCCACCCGCCAGTTCACGATGCGGGCGGCTAGAACGGGGGTGGCAAACGAAACGTCCACCACTGACCCTCCCCGTTGCCGCACACATGTGTGGACCGTCCCTCGGTTTAGGAGGGACACACCAGTTGAAGCTGCCCAAAATTCGACGGCACGACCCCTGACGTTGCAAGAGGCGGCCGGGTTACCCCAGGCCGCCGACTTGGCGTTCAGGTCGCCCAATACGGCGACCTGGCGCGGCGCCGCCCTCCCGACCACTGCGGTGAGGATTTCGAGGAAATTCTCGAAATCCGACAGAGGGCGGTTTGGCGAGAAATAGACCCCCACCAGGGCTATATTTCCCCACGCGGCCGCCACGTATCCCGGTCCCCTCTCTAAGAGCGAGAGGGGAGGGGAGTCTGTGGAAGGCCGCGACACCAATGCCACCAAGCCGTCCCGATCACCTAGCCAACGACCAGGGACCGAGTACGGCTCGGCAACCACCGCCACGTCCACCAACCACTCAGCCATCGTCTGCATCAGCACATCCTGGGCTGCTCTGCAGTGGTTGGTGTTCGCCTGGAGGATGCGATGTTCGACCCTATCCATCAATGGACATCGCACCCCCTTCCTCCACGGCCGCCGAAATTTCGGGAACGGCGGTAGCAGCGGCAGGCTGGGTCGGTGCCTGCGCTTTGCCCTTCTTAGGGGGAGGATTGCAGTTCCTCCCCTTCATCACGTGGCCCGCCGGGCGGCCACTGGCAGCGCACACCGCGCAGTGCGGCGTGGCGGCCTTGCAGGAGGCGGACTTGTGCCCGTCCTTGCCGCAGCGGTAGCAGCTGTCCGTCCTATCTACCTTGGACGGACAGAGGGCCCGGGTGTGTCCAACTCCAAAGCACTTGTAGCAGCGCAGAGGCTGATCTACAAGTGCCTTGACTGCACCCGAGCTGAAGCCGACGGCAAGCCGTCCCTTGGCGAGGACAACTTTGGCGGCGGCGACTGGGCACTCAACGCGAATTGTGCCCATGCCGCCGCGGCCGGGCCTGATGTCCCGGCCTTGCACCGCTGCGACGTCACAGCCCCCTATTGCTGCGACCGCCGCCACCACCTCCTCTTTGGTGACCGAATCGTCCAGATCGGTCACCTCTAAGGTCTCAGACTTGACGGGCCTGCCCACCTTGGCCACGTCCGCGATGACCTCCTGCAACTTGGTCGCAAAGAGGTCCGCGTTGGCGCTGCCCTGAGCCCCAGGGAACTCGAAGATTCGAGCCCCGGCCTGGGTCCGGCGGCACGAGACAGCGCTGATCCCTAGTTGGGTGGGATCCACGTTGGTGCGCGCCTTCTTCATAACGGACGCGTACGTCTCCCCCCGCTCCGCAGCCTCCGCGGTGAGCGTCACCACGACGGCTGCGGTCTTAGGAGGAACGAGGTTCTTCCTTACGCCGACAGGGGCCCCTTTGGCTGCGGGAGCAGCGGTGGCGGGCTTGGAGGCCGACTTTTTCCCCTTCCCCTTCCCCTTTCCCTTTCCCTTGCGCGTCGCCTGCGACGGGCCGGAGGGGGTGGTGGCGGGGACGGCAGGGGCGGCCGCTGCCTTCTTCTTGGCCTTGCTCTTCCCCTTGCTGACCACCTCCGTCCACACTTGCTGGTTGGATGGGGTGGGCGAAGGGAGAAGGACGTCCTCTCTCTGGGAAGACGGCCCCGGCTCGTTACGCCTCTTGTCCGCCGCAAGCGGCGGTCGTAGGCGTTTCTCCGGCAAGAGCCGGTCTTCAATGCCTGCGAAGCAGGCTCTGGTGAAGGCCCTCTCCTCCATGATTACCTTGCGGAATATATCCTCCAGGTTTGAGGGGGCGGGGCCTTCAGCCGCAGGTCTCGGCTCGGCTTGATTTGGCCGGGCCGTGGCTTCAGCCAGCTTCTGATGCAGCTGGCTGACCTCTGACTGCAGGCGATTGACTTTCGCCTGCAGCTGCCGCGTTTCGTCAGTCGCCGTGCGCTGCATCAGCTCGCCGACGATGCCGCGCATGCTCGCGGCCCTGCATTTAAGGGACTTTTGAAAAGTCCCTTTTAGGTTGGAGGACTTGGAGGCGATCTCCACAATCTCCTCCTGGTCCTCCTGAGCCATCTGCTCCAGCTCGGCCAGGGAGTGGTCCGAGTATAGGACAGTGGACGCGCCGTACCCGGACCTGGCCCGGGCAGCGCACGTCCGCCGCTCTTTGGCAGCAACCCGCTCCTCCAGGTCTTGCTGGAGCTGCACCCGCCGAACCAGGTCCAACTGGCGTTGAGCGTCTGCGAGACCCACGTCATGCGTGTCCGCGACTGTCGGCTTTTTGGCCTTCACCTTCTTCTTAGGCTTCCCCGTGGAGTCCGAGGAGCCTTCGGACCTTTCCTTTAGGAAGGCCCGCTTCCGCGATTCTTGGCGACCGCTCGCCGTCGAACCTGCGTCCGACTCCGACATAATGGACACGTTGTCAGTGTCCGAAAACTCGTCTGCCCCGCAAAAGAAGCTAGCCGCAGAAGGCGCGCGGCTGGACTTCGACGCGTTTGCGTCTTCGGGTTGGCCCTGAGAAGGGCCTTTTATAAAACGCCCAGAGGCGTCACGCGTTGGCTTTGGCATCATAGCCTCCGCAGGTGTCGTAGGTAACCGCAAGGTAAAGACTACGACGTCACAGTGCACTTTAGCCGAACACCGGTCTGCCACTCCGTTACGGTGGTCAGAACCGGGTCGTTGCCCAGGGAACGCGACGAGGACGCAAGCACTGTGGGGGGTTGACTGACTGACTGACTGACTGACTGACTGACTGACTGACTGACTGACTGACTGACTGACTGACTGACTGACTGACTGACTGACTGACTGACTGACTGACTGACTGACTGACTGACTGACTGACTGACTGACTGACTGACTGACTGACTGACTGACTGACTGACTGACTGACTGACTGACTGACTGACTGACTGACTGACTGACTGACTGACTGACTGACTGACTGACTGACTGACTGACTGACTGACTGACTGACTGACTGACTGACTGACTGACTGACTGACTGACTGACTGACTGACTGACTGACTGACTGACTGACTGACTGACTGACTGACTGACTGACTGACTGACTGACTGACTGACTGACTGACTGACTGACTGACTGACTGACTGACTGACTGACTGACTGACTGACTGACTGACTGACTGACTGACTGACTGACTGACTGACTGACTGACTGACTGACTGACTGACTGACTGACTGACTGACTGACTGACTGACTGACTGACTGACTGACTGACTGACTGACTGACTGACTGACTGACTGACTGACTGACTGACTGACTGACTGACTGACTGACTGACTGACTGACTGACTGACTGACTGACTGACTGACTGACTGACTGACTGACTGACTGACTGACTGACTGACTGACTGACTGACTGACTGACTGACTGACTGACTGACTGACTGACTGACTGACTGACTGACTGACTGACTGACTGACTGACTGACTGACTGACTGACTGACTGACTGACTGACTGACTGACTGACTGACTGACTGACTGACTGACTGACTGACTGACTGACTGACTGACTGACTGACTGACTGACTGACTGACTGACTGACTGACTGACTGACTGACTGACTGACTGACTGACTGACTGACTGACTGACTGACTGACTGACTGACTGACTGACTGACTGACTGACTGACTGACTGACTGACTGACTGACTGACTGACTGACTGACTGACTGACTGACTGACTGACTGACTGACTGACTGACTGACTGACTGACTGACTGACTGACTGACTGACTGACTGACTGACTGACTGACTGACTGACTGACTGACTGACTTTAGGTTTAGGTTTAGGTTTAGGTTTAGGTTTAGGTTTAGGTTTAGGTTTAGGTTTAGGTTTAGGTTTAGGTTTAGGTTTAGGTTTAGGTTTAGGTTTAGGTTTAGGTTTAGGTTTAGGTTTAGGTTTAGGTTTAGGCTTAGGTTTAGGTTTAGGTTTAGGTTTAGGTTTAGGTTTAGGTTTAGGTTTAGGTTTAGGTTTAGGTTTAGGTTTAGGTTTAGGTTTAGGTTTAGGTTTAGGTTTAGGTTTAGGTTTAGGTTTAGGTTTAGGTTTAGGTTTAGGTTTACGTTTAGGTTTAGGTTTAGGTTTAGGTTTAGGTTTTTGCTTACATTAGGTTAGGTTTTTCAATTAATTTATTTATTATTATTAACATTTCCTCTTAACAGATAACCGCACCGATTCGAAAGTATAAAACAACTTATTACTTACTACCTATTAACTTACGTTATTGACTTTTAAAAAAAAAAGGTAATTTTAACGCTATCAGTTAAATTGTTCAAGTAAAGATCATTGTTATAATTTATTAAGAAATTACGCCAGTAGGTTCTTAACTAAAATTACGCGATTTGGGAACAACGGTGTGGTCGTCAGTGTGGTCGTCAGTGGAAAACACACCGCAGGCGCTTTGTGCGTCACTGGTGTTGACGGCGACCCGGGCAGATCACGTGCTACCAACACAGTACGCGCCTCTGGGACCAACCTCGAAGAGGGAGGTCAGCGAAGCGCTTTCAACGATTTAGGTATTTTTGTTTGAAGCCCTGCGCAAGGTCACAGGACTCACAGGCAACAGTTGGCGTTGAATAAAAATCTATACATCTATACAAATAAATAAAATTGGAGTGTCTGTTTGTAATATCAAAATAACACCTTTTCACTAAATGCATATGAAAGTACATACGAGACCTATAGCAAAAACGCGATTTAAATTTTTTTTGTCTGTCTGTCTGTCTGTCTGTCTGTCTGTTTGGTCCGGGTAATCTCCGAAACGGCCGGAACGATTTTGACGGGACTTTCACTGGCAGATAGCTGATGTAATAGGGAGTAACTTAGGATACTTTACTTTTGAAAAACAAAATTAAAAAAAAAAGGGTTCTGTCTCGCGGGGTCAGAACGCGGGAGCGGGCTGTTTTGTTAAATCAAAATTCCACGCGGACGAAGTCGCGGGCTCAGCTAGTAATCAATATTTTTGTGTAGTTTGACTTTATTAGCAATTTAATAGTGTTTAAATCAGTCTCTTATAGACCCAGTGTCACTATTTTATTTTGCTGTATGATTAATGTAAAATATTCTATGATATAAATTCTTCAAAAATTATTAATATTAGAATATAATTTCATTTTTATTAACGTAACAGTTATAGAATGAACTTGTTATAATCTGTAAACTGTGCCGACATTTGGCGCGTCTTACATTCATGATAGTCTGAAGCGCCTGTGTGGAGTAGCTCAGTACTTAGATTGCGGCGGTAAACATAAAACTGGCGAAAATATTGTTGTATTAAATGTCAAGTTTAAAAAGCACCATACTCAATTTCAATGATTGAAATGACATATCTTCACTACATATTATAAAACAAAGTCGCTTCCCGCTGTCTGTATGTCCCTATGTATGCTTAGTTCTTTAAAACTACGCAACGGATTTTGATGTGATTTTTTTTAATAGATAGAGTGATTCAAGAGGAAGGTATATGTTTAATACATGCATAAAAGGTAAATGATTTAAGGGCATTTCTTCACATATCTTGTGTGGCGACACGACGCTTTCATAGTAGCGTCGCCATGTTAACATTGTGGTATCGCGACGCTTTCATAGAAGCGTCGCCATGTTACCATAGTGGCGTCGCGACGCTTCTATAGTGGCATCGCGACGGTTCCATAGTGACTTCGCGTCTCTTCCATAGTGGCGTCGCGACGCTTCCATAGTGGCGTTGCGACGTTTTCATAGTAGCGTCGACTAGTTACCATAGTGGCGTCGCGACACTTCCATAGTGGCTAGTTCTAATATACGAAATAATTATATTATAGCCTTCGCAAGTTCTAAAGCTGTAAGTCCTTATTTTATTCTTCCGACAATTTGGCTTGCTGTTAGAAACTAGCCATCGAACATAGGGCTCTTCAATGACTGTTATATATAATATTAGTATGATATAGTAATATTAATACTGAATACTATATACTTATATAATATGTATAGTATAGTATAAAGGTATATATATATATAGTATATTTATAATAGTTCTAATTATTATATTAGAACTGGTCAAGTCAGATCTTAGGCTTCAATATAATTATCTTCAGTTATAAGAAGCAATAATATTTTATGTTGTTATAAATAAATTTCAGGACCGACCATTGAACTTGGAACCCATTTAGATCTCACTTCATTTGACGTTGAAGTCAACAACCAAGGCCTATAAGGCCTATATATCATAATATCGAACTTGGCTCTCATTTTACATTTATGTTTTGATGGGATAACAAGAATTATAATTTTATTATTTTCTTGTTTATTTAATGTAATGTATATATTTATAAGTTATTTATGTAAGTACACCCCCGTATTATTTTTCTTTAGATCTCCATCCTAAGGTTGCCTGGTAGAGCTCACTTTTAGTGATAAGGCCGCCCATTTTCCACTTTCTGTGTAAATTATGTAATAATTTGTAAATTTTTGTTTTCTAGTGGTGGTTGTCTATCTATATATCTATTTATAATAAATACACATCTCTAATTAGTTAAATAATCTTTTATTATTTTAGCCCATAACCCATCAGTACAAATTTTGTAATTTTTTGTAAATCACCATTTTGTAATGTACAGTAAATTTTATTTTATAGCATTTTAATAGCAGCAAAAGGCGCTATGAACGCGGCCAGCGAGCGCGTGCCGCTACGCGGCGCTGCACGCGTGCCGGCCCGGCCCCATGCACGCCGCGTAGCCCATCAGGTGCGGCAGCTGGCTCTGCTCGTACAGCCCCGTGAACATGTCGTGGTGCGGGCCCCACGCGAACACCGCCACGTCGTCGCCGCCGTGCGTTTCGTAAGCTATCGGGACGTCCACGTGAGACATCCACTCCAGCGTACCTGTCACAAAACAAATAAATATATCCTATCTACGTCACCCTCCATTAAATACATAAAATTGATGATATTTACGGTAGTCCGCTTCTGCTGTGACATCGGGGCGTATACCGTTAACGTGCGGGCGTCCGCCAGGACCATTGGTATAGGATAGTGTCATATAAGGCACGCCATCACTATCGAGGTAATCTTCGGAAGGTCCGAGGATATCGCGTCCGCGGCTGGAATACCCATTGAAGGCCATAACGTGCGCGTGGTCCGCGGTCACCACGATAAGCGAGTCGTCCTCGGAGAGCAGCTCGGTGGCGCGCTGCACGGCCGCCGCCAGCTCCAGCGTCTCGTCGAGCGCCATCTCCGCGAAGTTGTCGTGGTGAGCGTGGTCAATGCGTCCGCCCTCCACGAACAGGAAAAAGCCTTTCTCGTTACGGCTCAGAGAACGGATCGCCACTTCTGTGAGCTCGGCCAGAGTCGGTTCGGTAGTGAGGTTTGCCTGCATATGGTACTGCAGGTGGCTGTTTTCGAACAACCCCATCAAGTATTCCGGAGGCGAGGAGAACGCTTCCATCAGCTGATCGCGGTTCCATATGTAGCGGTAGTCGGCGCCGAGGGCCGCCTTTTCATTCTGCCATTCTTGAATGAGGTTGCGGCCGTCGGTTCTAGTGCCGGGAAGGCCCTCCTCGTCGACGGCATTAGTCGTAATGAATTCACGCCTTCCACCACCTAGAATAACCTGTCAAGGGTATCACAGGATCCAGTCAGTACAGTAGTTTAAGTTTCAAAATCATTATAATCTACATCTACACCAATATTATACTCGTAAAGAGAAAAGATTTGTATTTCTGGATTTTTGTATGTTTGTAACGATTAAACTAAAAAAAAACCACTGGACCGATTTCAAAAATTATTTCATAATTAGAATGCTACATTATCTCTGAGTATAACATAAGCTATATTTATTACTAGAAAATATTAGGGATCTCTACTAAAACTTCAATAATGTAACCCAAGGTGTAAAAAAATTAGCCATAAAATGTCTTTCATCGCATGCGGTACGGAAACTATTTATCATAGAACAAAACATTTTTCTAACATACAATATCTACAAAAACTTCGCGATACCATATATCAAACTATTATAGTTACGTTACTATGACTACTTATTTACATTTTAAAAGTTGATAGAAATGCCGACCAAAATCAGACCATGTTATCTATACATTAGTATTAATCCTTATCCAAATAAATCATTTCGTATTTGAGATAATTTGCATACCTGTAGATTACTTTTTGAATTATTTAAATCGAACAGTCCAATCAAAAGATATTACGAATTTAAAAATGTCAATCTAAACAAACACTAATAGAAAAATAAATGCCACCGCGCCGTGGCCGGGCACCGAATTACGGGAGAGGGGTGGGCACATCTATGAAATAGGTTAAGTAAGGCAGTTATTTACAGAACTACTTAAAAATTGACTCTGAATGTCCACCCGTGCAAAACCGGGACGGGCCGCTGTAAATAATAAAACCATAATGAATAAGCCCTTTTAAAGTCCCACCCCCTGGGAACGGGCCCCTCAATACCAGGGGGATTTCGGCCATAATCCACCACGCTGGCCTAGAGAGGGTTGGCGAATTTCACAGCATTTTCGAAAATTGGATAGATCTTCCAAGACATGCAGGTTTTCTTTCATCGTAAGCAAGTGATTATCATATTTAAATTTAAACTAGTCTAGAACTAGACACTAGTCCGAATTACTTTATCTAATTATTGGTATTCTCAAAAGGCAATACGCTGGAGCTATTATACGTATTTACATTAAGCCTACTATTTTAATTACATATTATTATTATTCATAAGCAACTGGTGATTAAAAAAATACAAAATGTAAAAGGCAAGCCCACTGAGTTTCTTGCCGTATCTTTTCACTCGAGGTCGCGTTTCAATCCGGTTGTAGATTTAAGAAAAATAATTATATAAAAATGACAATTTGTAACTGGGCCCCTTAGGCTTAAACAAAATAAACGCTTTGACTTTGATATTGAAATTATTTTTCGCACATAGATTAGGATAAACTCAGAGGTGCGAGCCGGGGTTTGAAACCTTGAACCAAGGGCCTTGTGCCCGCAAGACACGTGCTTAACCAATCGGTTATCAATGCTATTCAACTAAGAATCATCCAGGTTATCCCATACATAAGTACAAAAATTATATGAATATTGGTCAAGCCGTTTAAGAAGAGACAAATTTCGAACACACGCACACCGGAATTTTATATGTTAAATATATACCTAGTTAGATGGCTACTGATATTATTGCAATATGGTGCGTACTTTAAGCTGGTTGCCGGGGGCGCGGTGCACGAGCTGGTGCGCGATGTCGGGGCAGCGGCTGGGGTCCTGGCCGTCGAAGGTCACCTCGGCGTCGTTCTCCCAGTACCGGTTGGCCGCCTTGGCGTAGACGCCCGCGGGCGAGGCGTGGGTGATGCGCGTCGTGGTCACTACGCCTGCTCAACAAACAAACGGTCATTGTTTTTTGTTGATTTACTATCGACAGCCATAAGGTGTAGATATATAGGTACCGATATTAATCACGGGGAAGGTGGATGGATGCATGTGGCGAAGGAACGCGGTGTACGGATGTGATCAGGGAGCGGTGGACATTTCCGACTTATAGGAAGATAGATGCCGGCGTGTCAGGTATACAGGGCTGCCGGTAACTCGACGAGTTCCTCGAGAGCGTGATAGAGGAGCTAAAATGCAACAACCGTACTCCAACAGTTTTTTATACCAAATTCAGTAGGCATTTGTCTAGATACCTATATTACACTGTTGTGATCCAATTCTTGACTAAAAAAATCTAAATTTAGCCATAACCTCAAACTGGTATTTTCAAGGTGATTTTTATCACAGATTTTTTGTGATTTTTATGATAAATACCTCTATATTACAGTGTCAACAATCCATTTCCTATTTGTCAAATTCGTTCTTTGGGTGTTTTTAGAAAGAAACACAATTATGGGAATGTCTAGAAATCGACTCAAATTCACGGACCGTACAGGAAGTTCAGGTTTTTTTGCATTTTAGTAATCGTGTAGACTGACCGGCGTCGCGTCCGTCGGCGAGCGCCCACTCGGCGATGGACTCGACGTGGCGGGTGGTGTCGGTGGAGGCTTCGCAGTCCCGGCGCGGCACGGCCGCCGTCAAGCCCACCGTCCCCTCGTTGGCCTTCACGCCGCACAGGTATGCGGTCGCAGTGCACGCAGAATCTGCTACCTGGGCGTCCACGCAGTACGTCTGGAAAATACCCACAACTCTTTAGAACAAATCTTCAACGGCAAACTGTGAATTTAATGTCCAATTTTTATTATTTTCAACCGATTTCAAAAAGGAGGAGGTTCTCAATTCGAGTGTATTTTTTATGTTTCTTACCACAGAACTCCGTCATTTATAAACCGATTTCAAAAATTTTTTTTGCATTCGAAAGCATGTAGTTCCAGATTGGTCCCATTAAAATTTCATCACAATCAGTCCAGTACTTTGACATTGAAATCAAAATAACTTGAAAAAATACATTATTCAAGTTAACGAAATTGCGTAATTTACGGTCACTATAATAGTCTCAATACACTGCCTACCTTCCAACTTCATCATCATGATGATGTTGAAATCGAAAGGTAGGCGCCGGAACTCCGTACTAAAACAATGTAACCTAGTCGTGTTTCGACTTAGTCGAATTGCTATGAGATGCATTCTGGCTATAAGTGCCATATATTGGTATAAGTCGTATCTACCTATATTATGTGTGGCCATGATTGTCAGAGAACATATTTATATATAACTAGCTGTGCCCCGCGACTTCATCCGCGTAGTATTGGATTATTGGGTTAAAAAGTATCCTATATGTTAATCCCGGTTATAATCTATCTGTGTTCCAAATTTCATCCAAATCCGTTCAGTAGTTTTTACGTGAAGGAGTAACAAACATACATACATACATACATACATACATCCACACTCACAAACTTTCGCATTTATAATATTAGTAGGATTATGTATTTGTTAAGTTTAATTTTTTGTAGCTGTTTGAAAGGGTAACTTCATTCAAGGGTAATTTCAATAAAATAGTTCAGTAGTTTGAAAGATATATGGATTATTTATGTTTACCAGAAATTCAGTACGTAGTTGAACCTAAAAAATCGGGATAACATATTATAATAAAAAAAATGAACCGACTTCTATAAAACCACGTGTATAAAATGTATCATGTTATCTATTACTATTAAATAAAATATAATAAAGAATGAACTAATATAAATTCCAATAAGGACAAATTTGACAAGATTCGGCAATTTTGTTAAAGTCCTCTGTAAATCAGAATAATTATCACATGCAATACGTAAATGCAGAAAACCCCGACGGTGTACGGGTTGCCAACTTCATGACGATTCTAATTGCAATAATTGCCATACGATTTTCAGCTATAAGTATATAGTATATTTATTATTTCTAAACGATATACAACGCTAGTGATTTTTATAATTTCATTGGTATTTTTTTTGGAACTAGTCCCGCCACACACTCCCACCACTGTAACTCATGTAAACCAGGATCGACAATGGTGGCCAATGATGACGTCAAGGTTTGACCCTCGGCTCGACGAGTCCAGGGGAAAAGTTAAATTGTCTTGCTAGTATATACTCACGAGATCACTTGTATACACAAGGACCGACCCACCTTGACCAGCCCGAGGGTAGGGAAGGCGTCGAAGGCCAGCTGCGCCTCCTCGCCGGTGTCGCCGCGGCGCTGGCCCAGCAGCGTGCGCGCGGCGGCCAGCGTGGGCACGGACATGCCGTCGCCCAGGAACATGACCACGTTGCGCGCTCGCTGGCCGCCGGCGCCGGCGCCGCGCGCCACTCGCGCGCCGATGGCGGCCTGTGCTTCATCAGTCCAGAAGCTGGAGTCGGCTTCGGCGTTGTTGCGCTGCGCGGGCGGGCTCGTCCGTTGCGGCGGCGCCGGGTGGTAACGGTCGACGGCGGCGGCGCTCAGGCTGAGGACCGCCGCGATCAATGCGAGTTGCGAAAGCGCCATTGTAGAAAGCTTAAGTATCGCCGTCGAAATTATGGACTTCTTTTTATACCCCTCCAGAACACCTGTCTAATCGATTATTGGTTATTATCTCATTAATTAACTTATAATAATTAGGCGTACTTATCGCTTTATCAGAAATCAGAATTACTTTGCCAACATTTTAATGACTTAAAATTATCTGATAAGAGATAAATACAGATAGGTCAAATACAGAAATCCCGTTAGTCTAAGTGCCCGGGTTCCGGCCACATGTCGAGCATGGAGTCCGCGAAGATGTCACTCAGTATGACTAACGTGAGTTCTTTATTTTAACCGTCTACGGCAAAGCCAAAAGGAAGGGTTATTTTTTCTTAGTAATTAGTAAATATATGATGTCAGAAAACCCACAGCTTCAATAGCACTTTAATTTTTTCGACCATTTGTTATTTGAGCAAACGGCTTTCAATTCTCCGTTGTGTTCCCCTTATAATCCCTATAATATTATTGAATTTAAAACTTCCAGACTTTTTTTCCTTGGTATTTAGAATGTGTATCATTCCTGTTTTTAGGGTTCCGTAGTCAAACTCGGAACCCTTATAGTTTCGCCACGTCAGTCTGTCCGTCTGCCCGTCCCTCTGGCATCACAGTAATTTTATTCGGATACTATTAGGGTTAAAATCACAGATATAGATTTAAATAGATAATGCAAAGGCATGTACTTCGCGTGTACGAAACCCCGGCCAAGCGTCAACGTTGGTCGCTGCTAACTTACAGTCCGCGCGACTACAGATATCTAAATATATATAACTCAAAGGTAATAAATAATAATAATAAAATCATTTATTTCTCACGACAAACCAAAAATACATTGATGTAAATATATGTAGATATAAGTAAAGTCATTCGAGATAGTTGGCAATTTTTTGGTTGTGGATCGCTGGTGCCTGTGGTAGGTGTAAAAACCTGTATTACAGGTCACCAGGTCCCCGAAAACCTCGGAAGCTGTTTATTTGTTTATAGTTATTTGAGCTCGTTCATTTAGGTACATACAGTAAGTGGTGATAATAAAAAATAAAAAGTAAATTATGTATTAAAATTTAAAAAACTAAGATAATTCAAAACTAAAACTAAGTAACTCTAAAACTAACATGTGTGTCGGTGTTTGTGTGTGTGTTGTGAGCGTGAAGGAGTATGAGGGAGGGTGTGTGGTTAGGGGAGTTGTTGGGTTATTCGAGTTGTGGATGTGTGTACATAATTAATTAGTTAAACATAAGTATGTATTAGGTACTCTACTATTTTACAACTATCAAGAGACTTTCAGTGGATAAGTAGGATTGTTTCAGGAGCCATTTTTTCAAAGAAACTTTAAAGGTGAAACTATTTAAAGAGTGGAGGGACAAAGTTTTATGTAATTTATTATAGATATAGGGACCAAGGAAGACAAAGAACCTGTGGCTAAAAGTAGTATGCACCATAATCGAAGAAGCCGCAAGATGGTTGCGACGACTGGATTCTCGACTGTAAGATGTTAGGGAATGCTGTTTGAGAGCGGTGGAGAAAATAAATAGTTGCCTGACTGTACAGACTGACTAACTGACATAGTGATCTATCAACTCACAGCCCAAACCACTGGACGGATCGGGCTGAAATTTGGCATGCAGGTAGATGTTATAACGTAGGCATCCGCTAACAAAAGATTTTGATTAATTCTACCCCAAGGGGATAATTGTTAAGTTAAATTCCACGCGGACGAAGTAGCGGGCACAGCTAGTAAAAAATATGAGTATGGGTGAGATAATCACTCGAGAGAATCGTAGCGGGCGGAGGGGCATCGGCGGCATCGGTGTCTTTGAATCGGTTTGGATTTCCCGTCACTAATGACGTCCCAGTAGGTGTCAAAAATTCGGCACGCTTGGTTTCAATACAAATCGTGATACTTGCGTTATCTATGTAAATCTATATCTGTGGTTAAAATACTGCAAATTGTAAAAAAAAAAATTAACTAGGGAGAATCGCTTTCAACCGACAGCTGTAAAATTATTAAAAATAAACTACTTAGTTCTATTTTGACATTTCTATTAAACCAGGCCGACCTACTTCTAAGCCTACTTCTACTTCTAATTCTACTGCGAAATCTACTTCTGCTGCTACTGTTACTGTTACTGTTACTTTTACTTTTATGGGTACAGTACAATGGACGGCAAAATAGGCGGCGATCCGATATTCATTTGTTTTTTCGAGTTGTAGAGTATTGTTTATACTTCTTGTATCATTTATTTAGCTAATTCTTGTTTTTATTTTTACTTTCCTTGTATTCGTAATGAAAAGCACAGTGTTTACCTCGGGTGAAAGACTTATTTTGTCACTCGAAGGTATTGTTCAGTAAGTATTTTAAAATAATTTGAAGGTTTCTTTTATAGTTTTTCAATATTAAATTTTATGCTCAATTAGTTCCACCCTGCACACTCTATAATATTTTCAATGGAAAACTTGTCTATTTCACTAATGGGAGTGAACAATAAAGAATTGTGTACAAGAACACATGAGCCACCACGCCTATTTCGACGACAAAAGGTGGAACCAACTTGAAAATTTGGTATTCTAAAAGTACCGACATCATTTTTAATCATATAGTGTTCAGTTGCACAAAAAACTCCGATTTGTTTTTTATCAGCGTCAAGTTTGTCGAGAGCTATAGCAAGCAAGTCCGATTTAGTCGCCAGGCCATTAATATTTTAGTGCATTATATTAATTGTATTATGTACGAAAAAACTCAGTAGATTTTTCCTGGTTTGGGATTTCGTTTACAAGCATCTCAGCAGTCTGTGTACATTTGTCACTCATAATGGGCTTACTATGTTCTGGGTTTTTATTATTAATATATAGTTCATACTTCAACCTATAGTCAACACGTAAAATTTCCTTAAGCAGTAAATTACATTTATGAACAGCAAAAGAGTGACGATTGCGGCGAGGTGAAAATATAGAATAATCCATATCAACAAAACAAGCATTTTTAGTATTGGAGCATGCACATTTAAGTTCACAATTTAACTTCTGTTCTCTAAGAAATTTACTTTATGGAATTTCACAAACCAATACATTAGTATATGTTTTACATCATTTAAAAGGCATCTAAGGGAATATAACAATTCATACGGGCGCTTATCGTTTATACCACCTGCAACAATAACAAAATCATTCTTCGAAAGTTTACTAATGTCACTTTTCGTTGATGAAAGCACTTCGCCAAGAGCAGCCCCTGATTTCCAGTAACAGCGTACCATAAACTGCTCGCCAATTAATTTCTGTAAAATCCGCTGCCTAATAAGAAGCTGCAAAATAAGAATTTGCCTTTTCTGGTTTACTGATTTAATCGTTGTGAAACTTTTGGTCACAGGTTCTTCTATATACGTCCTAGCTGTGCCCACCAACTTCGTCCGCGTAGTATTTAACTTACCAAAAAATTCGGGATTATCGGGATAAAAAGTATCCTATATCTTAATCCCGGTTATAAACTATTTGTATTTCAAATTTCATCAAAATCTGTTCAGTAGTTTTTGCCTGAAAGAGTAACAAACATACATCCACACTCACGAACTTTCGCATTTATAATACCTATTAGTAGGAAGTAGGATAATTATCAGATTTCGGCAATGGTTTTGATAAACTAATATTTTCTTCAGACGCAGTTACATCGTATTTCATATCGTCGATTTCAATATTTTTTTCAGCAGAAACAACATTGTGATCCAGAGTAGAAGGAAGCAACTGTGAGCAATCATTTCTTATTCTAATGCGTTTTGGGGTAACGCAAATATTCTGAGCAGTAACTTCTCGGGAGGATTCCTTCAGTTGATTATTTTTAGTTTTAGGTGTGCTAACTTTTTTATATGCTTCAATTACTCGTAAGGACTTTTCGAGGTCACCTTTTAGACGGAAGTTTTCACTATTTAGGTTCTCAATCTCCTGATGAGCACTCATCATACTTTGGGTAAGCATTGTAATTTTATCATTTAGTTCATTGATAACTTCACCAGTATACATTGAAGTATCGGGTAAACTCATCATGGTTGCATCAAATAATGTGGAAGATTCATCGTTTATTTTTGAGATATCATTTAAAGAGCTTGTCTTGCATGGTTTGCGATAGGCAACGTTGTCTTCGGCCATTTTTTTTTTCTCAACAATATGTAATTTTTTCAGTAATATTTTGTTTGCACCTTCTACTGGTTGATGTTTATATTAACATGCGCTTCTGTTTTTACAATATATTCCTCACAAAAAAATCCTATTTGGTAGGACTCGAACCACCATCGTCGTCGTGCGTAATTGCGGGGCACAACCAACTCGCTACGCTGCACTTAAGCAAACATTCCGAAATGTTGTACCACTAGGCAGATTTGTGTTTATACGAGTAGTAACACTTAGATATGAGTTAAAGGTCTACCAGAATCTCATGGCAAATGGGGAAATAAAAATTTGTTGTGTGCAATACTGGGGAAATTGGATTAAACGATCTTGATACTGTTTAATTTTTATTTATATATTTAGTCATTAATTAACATAAAGTATACTAGGTATGTGTATGAAATTGTTGTTATGCATCGGGTTCTTAACATAGGAAAATATGACAAAAAAAATAAATCCAATCATATATTACTTTATGTACTAATTTATTATAATGTTACGTACACGTACAGGGGTAGGTACAATTAATGCCGTTAAACGTGTAAAAAGGGTTTATTTCGCTCTCCACAAACTCGACAAATACACAGTACTAGTTCACTACTAGTACACTAGTTCACTAAGACTAGTTACACACAACAAGCACCGTTCCGAATCACTTAGCAGACTCGCAGTATTCCAATATTATCGCTCAGGTCACTGGTATAATTGCTTTTCGTTCGCTTACTTGAGTTCCGTACACAAAATGATCAAAATGATCCTTTTTGATTGGCATTTAAAATATTCAAAACCTGTCTCCTTAAGTATAAGTCTGTAAAAAATAATAAAATTTATCATGTTACTGAAACGATAGCTTAGTCAATCATCAACATCAACATCAGTCTAAATACTCGTACGTCCCACTGCAGGGCACAGGCCTCGTCTTACGAGTGAGAAGGATTATTACTTAATATTTTTCTTACCTCAGAGATTCTCTCCCTCCGTTGAAATCAATTTCTTGTCGAAGAATTTTTAACAGTTTTATTTCTGTTGGAATTTCCTTCCGAACTGTATAAAATTCATTTACTTTATTCCTTATCAACTGTAAATCGAAACTGTCCAAGTTGATTTTCTTCTTCCCCGCTCTCCTCTTTTTACCAGGCGTGGAAAATACACCATCGTTCGATGTGCACTCACCTATGATTCGCCGTATAGTAGTACTGAAAACCCCTATAAAGAAGCTATAATTAAGTAAGATAAATATAAAATAAACTAAAAGTATCAAAACAACTCAGTCCAACTTACCGGTCAACTCTACGACGCGCTTTAAAATCAAAGATTGAGTTTGATTTACGCCTTCTTCTTCCCTTATTTTACGATACACATTGAAAACAATATTTCTCGCTTGAGATCGAAGTGGCTTTTTCGACATTTTCACAAAAACAATAAATTGCCAAGAAGATATCACAAAATCTCAACAGCGGTTGACAAACCTTGTACTTTGATTTGGCAGGTGACAATTGACATTGCCATATGAAAATCACATTTTTTTATATTTTTTTAATGCCATGAGATTCTGGTAGACCTATACAACTAAGAATTTTTCCAAAATTCCAATAATTTACACATAAAAAATTTGTTAGTTAATTATCACTGTTGTTATGATGTATTCATAGATGTATTAACTAGTTCATTTAATATGTAGTCTCACTTGGTTTTGCTTTGAAATGGGTTAAGTTTATGTTCACTTTCCAACTTTTTGTTTAGACTGTTTATCACTTATGAAATTGATTTAACAGTTCACTTTTAATACTATTTCACGCCGATTATTTAGCTTTAACTATTTTTTAACAGAAATATATAATGAGCTTATTGTTTACACTTTGCAGCCTACCCTCCAATAATATAATCGATGTATATAAAAATGAATTGCTGTTCGTTAGTCTCGCCAAAACTCGAGAACGGCTGGACCGATTTGGTTAATTTTGGTTTTTAATTATTTGTGGAAGTCCAGAGAAGGTTTAAAAGGTGAATAAATATGAAAGTCAACGCGGGCACAGCTAGTATTATATATGTTTGGACTAATTTTTAAATCCATGCACCACTGATTGTGCACCCAGTCTAATCACAACTTAATTATTTGACATTGAAATAAAACTATTTTTCGGATTTTATTGCGTTTATTAACTTTATGTTCCCGACGTTTGGGTTGCTTTACAGCAGCCATAGTCACGGGGGACTGAGGTGTTAGACGTCCTGATGTCATAGTTAGTAACTGGGTACCCTCATATTTAGTTGTTGTTTGCGGTCCGATCCACGCAGAAAGTGCTCACAGTGTCTTGAGGTCTTGCAATGGTACACTTGGTTTTGGATTTAATTATATTAATTACTGGATCCCAAGTTGGTGGTAGCACCCAGCCATCTTCCCTATTGAAATTAGGATGTTTTTTAATTTCAATGGCCTCACGTATCATCGAAAACAAGGGAATAAGAGGCACTCCTCTTGCTTGGTTCCATAGTTACTTAACTGGTAGAAAGCAGTGTGTCCGTATCGACTCATTCATGAGTGAGGATGCGTACTGTACATACGGTGTCCCACAGGGAAGCACGCTGGGCCCAATGCTCTTTCTCATTTATATTAATGAGGTGTGTGATCTTAAAATGCTCGATGCAACGGTCACTGTGTTTGCTGATGACACTGCCATTTTATTTTATGGTAAAACATGGGCGGAAGTAAATAAGGCGTGTGAAACAGGTTTACCTAAAGTTACTAAATGGCTAGAGAATAGCCTTCTCTCAATAAATACTAAGAAAACCAAATATGTGTGCTGCTCTAAGACTAGGAATTCTCATCCTCCATCGTCATTTGGTATTGTGGTGCATACGTTCCCTTGTAACCGTGCTGCAGACCACGTAGACACATGTCATTGTGAACACTTACAGAAGGAGAGTAATATAAAATATCTAGGCGTTATAGTTGATGAAAAACTGCAATGGTCACCACATATTAGCTATACTTTATAAAAAAATCGAACACTGATTTACATATTTAAGACCTTAAGACATGTCGCAACACTATCGCTAATGCTACATATCTATAAGGCACTCTGTCAATGCGTAATTAACTATGGTATTTTATCATGGGGTGGAGCGGGCAAGACGTATATGATAGAAATTGAGCGTGCCCAGCGTGCAGTCCTGAAGATACTTTTGTTTCTTCCATTTAGATATCCGACCACATTGATCTATGAAAAAGTTAATATATTAAGTGTAAGGAAACTATACTTCTACTATACTTTTTCGAATGTCTACGGCGCTTCCATCGCTATAGTGTCTCACACCTACCTGTTCTTAACAAAAGATCTATATCCTGTCGTGCTCCTTGAACAAAGAGTACTTTTGCTAGACGACATTTTGACAGTATTGCGCCTCGACTTTACAATGAAATCAGCAAGCACAGCAAGGACTAAAGACAATTTAATAATTACAAGGTTCTAAGTTACATTAAAACATGGTTAGGCACACTTAGGTATGAAGAGGTTGAAGAACTATACAAGAAAATAACGACAACATAAAACCACACACTCATAATACCCTCACACACACGCACACACACCCTCACACACACATCCTCACACACACACCCCCCCACACTTACCCCTACACACCCTTCACACACACTTCTAATTATAGATAATATATGTAAGGGAGGAGCCTGGCACCTGAAATACAGGCTGTCCTAGTTTGGGCGCCAGTGAAAAACTGTAATTATATAAGGAAGTTAAAATAAACTATTATTATTACTATTATTATTATCCTTGGTCGGAATCGGTGTTCCGAAAAATAGTTTTATTTCAATGTGTAGTATTAGAAATGGTCTAAGAGTATTAGTGTAAATATAAGAAAACAATATGTTAATTATTTGAATTAAAACTCCTTATAAGAACTTTTCATCAGTCCAAAATGAAAATAATGGTTTATGTCATTTTGCTTAAGAACTCTTTTCTTTTGGTCTATGAATGCATAAATTTAGTAACATAATTTATTACTTTTTTATTTATACGGTAGCCAATAGTTTATTAATTTCGCAGAAATTAATAGGTTAATGTTTCAAGTCAATAAAAAACATCACTTTTATTTTTAGAGTTCCGTTTTATCGAAAAGTGGCGGGATGTCTACAGAACCCTATAGTATGCGTAGTCCGACATGCATCTGGTCCGTTATATTTATCTATGGGTCTGGCAAATCCGCTAACAATTATTATATAATTTGAGATATAATAAATCGAATGTTTATAATATGTTTTATTTACAATGAAATTTAATGTGAAATAAATTAAGTAAAAAAAATAATTGTATTTATTTATAATATTTTAATAAACATTGTTTATTTATTTTTTTATTGTTTACCATTTTTAGGATAACTCTTTAATAAGATTTAAAAAACGTAAAGTCGATACACTAGTGCGTAATAAGCTGCTTTATGAACCCAAAAGCGGCGCAATAAGGGCCACCCTATAAGCATTTAGTTGTATTAACATTCCATATCCATCCATACATAATTTCCTTATTATTTTTAAAACATTCGCCAAACATTCGCATAGATTCTTGCGAATGCGAATGTCAAAAAATATGCGAATATTCGCGAATGCGAATGTGAATATTCTTCACGTCACTAGTACCTATTACATTCATTGACATATTGGATTGCAAACTAGGTAATTAGATTGGTCTTAAGGCAATAAACCTTGTAAACATTTTATTTTACTATACTGGGCACTATTGCATGGATAAAAACAAATTTGGTTAAATAATGAAACACTTGCGTCTTTATCTTCGACTGAAAGTACCTACTACAATTAAATTGCTAAATATAACTTTATCTTCGACTGAAATTACCTGCTACTTACAAAGTCATTGCTAATTATAACTTTTTATCCGCTATCTAATCTGATCTTCACATAATGTGTGATACGCGGCCGAGCCCAAGATCTAATCCAGTTGACGTGTTTTTGAGTTTCCATGAGCAGTTTGAAGGATTTATTTATAGATAGATACTGATCTACATTAACGATAAAACAGTGCAATAAAGATTGCATGTACTGTAAAAAAGTAATTTTCATTACTCATACTCTGAAAGTAGGTCTGAAGTTGCCTGAGGAGCGGGTTGAAAGTAATACTTTTCCGGCCCGGGAGAATCGCTTTCAACTGACAGCTGTCAAATTATAAAAAAAAAAACTAGTTTCATTTTCACATTTCTATGGAACCATGTTCCAACTTTTCTACAGTCACTCAATTGAAATGCGTGATGTAAAATTGAAATAACATAAAGTTAAGTATTAAATAAAGAATATATACTTTTAAATGACTTAATTATAATTTAGTTTCAACAATTTCTTTAAAATAACATAGATTTGGTCAAAATATTTAAAAATGAAAATTAAAAATACTGGCTAAATAATGAAGTTGGCCGGCCAACGAAAAAAAAACAAAATAGGCGGCAATCCGATCTTTTTTTTTTCGAGTTGTAGAGTATTCTTCATGCTTCCTTGTATTATTTCTTTAGCCAATTCCTGTTTTTATTTTTACTTTCCTTGTATTCGTAATGAAAAGCACAGTGTTTACCTCGGGTGAAAGACTTATTTTGTCCCTCGAACTATTAGCGCCCTCGCTACGCTCGGGCGCCAAACCCCGTCTCGGGAAAAATAAGTCACTTTCACCACTCGTGTAACAATGTACTATTAAAAAAATAAAAATCCCGACCGCTAAAATACGGAACTTTAAATAAAAACAGGAAAGGATAAAACAAGTTCAGTAGTTCAGAAGTCTGTTAAGTATCTATTATTTCTTTAACCCATTATTGGAAAGTTTTGAGCCAGTCTAGATTTAATCTATACCTACCTATATTATGATGGTAAATTTCATGTCATGTTGGTTATTAAGTAACTTGCAGAGATTACTAAACTACAAATTTTATTAATCTATCTAGAAACCTAATATGATTGTGAACCAACTTTGAATCATTATAGCTCCTAAATGGTCATTCGAAAAGAAAAATTACATGAGAGACCCAAAGATAATTTTCAAACAAATACCTATTCTATGGTACTGTAAGGTCCATGTCGGCGCACTGGCCACTGGCCAAGTCAATTTCAAAATAATAATCTTTTTCTTAAATTTAAATATATTCTTGTCGGCCAGGAACGCTTATCGCCAGTGGCCAGTGCGCCGACATGGACCTTACAGTACCCTACATAACATAGTTCGTCGACTTTAATTATTGATTGTTCACAATAATATGGCGTCTGGCTATCGCCACATTGAATTTTGATTGCTGTCATGTCTTTAGTGACACTCGCAAGATTAAGACGAATCGATTACTAATACGAATAAGATACTCGTAACTCTCAGTATTGAGTTTATTCAGAACGACGGGGAATATTAGTGATTTAATTGACCCATTACGCCTGTTATAATTTTATTTGCAATTTCGTATCATGTGCTGGTATCCTGATTTTTTCCAGATCTTCTGCAAAGTCTTTCAAGTTTTCACCTCTAGGTAGATACCTAAAGCCACCGTTTCAGCTTAATCAAACAATTAATTCCTTATTTCACACACTTGGAGGTGGAATTTTAATAAACGCTGAAATTAATATTTTTTATTTGTAATGGGTAACTTGAATGCTTATTTTTACGTATACATCAATGAGATATTTTTTTACCCATACAGACTTTCACTCCCTATTTTATACACTTAGGAGTGAAATTTTCCAAAATCCTTCCTTAGTGGTTTCTTAATTACAGTATAAAAATATACTGTACGAGGTACGAAACTAAAATGATTGGGGTTGTAGGAAGTACACATAAAAGGAGCTCTCTCGGGCACTTAGGTATGGTTACATAGGGAGAGCGTTTGTGGACGAGCATTATGAGGCTGGGATTCGTTTTAGTCACACGTATACTTATGAACATTAATAATATTATATAACAGTTGTTCTGAAAGAAAGGAAGTACAAATGGAAGTGATGAAGTAAAATTATTATGTGTTTCATTGATGAAAGGATCTAACAAATCAGAAGAGGGAATAATCACGTGCGAAAAAAATCGGCCAGGTTTAGTATAAAGAAAAACCAGAACTGAGTAAGTTAATTTTTTTTATTTACCTATCAGTGTTATGTTTAATACAGGTACTTACCAATTGGATTTCATTTTGTTGGTGTCTTAAACAGGTACCTTTCTAAATTAAAGGTGAGTCAATAATATGTATTAGGTATTAAAGTTTAATGAAATCCGATATTAAGTACTACAAAACAATATAAGACGTCGTTGTAGGTATGAATCCAAATTTGTTGATCTCAAAATGTGTATTTTTAGTCAATTGAACTTAAATTGATACCTAAATCATCACAAGTTCATTTGAGTTTGGGTTTCCATAATTACAAATATCTAAGTAGGTACCTGCTTTATAATAAAATGTTCAGCATTTTAAATTATTTATTATTGCGATAAATAATATATGGAAACAGATCTGGTATTATTATTTAATTATATTAGAGAGAGTACCTAACAATCATTATGAACATTGTAATTATTCTTTAATCGATGTATTGAATCGTAAAATGAGTAGGTACTTGATCTAAACAAATTAATAAAATTGGAGTGTCTGTTTGTAATATCAAAATAACACCTTTTCACTAAATGCATATGAACGTACATACGAAACCTATAACAAAAACGCGATTTAAAATTTTTTTGTCTGTCTGTCTGTCTGTGTGTTTGATCCGGGTAATCTTCAAAACGGCTGGACCGATTTTGATGGGACTTTCACTGGCAGATAGCTGATGTTTTAGGAAGTAACTTAGGCTACTTTAATTTTAGAAAAACAATTAGTGTTCCCCGTAAAAAAATAAAAACACATAAAATCAAAGAGTATCTCCGAAACGGCTGGACCGATTTTGACGGGACTTTCACTGGTAGATAGCTGATGTTATAAGCAGTAACTTAGGCTACTTTTATTTTAGAAAATCAAAATTTAAAAATGGGTTCTGTCGCGCGGGCTCAGAACACGGGAGCGGGCTTTTTTGTTAAGTTAAATACCACACGGATAAATACCACTCAGCTAGTATATCATAACATTACTTTTTACCCCTTTGAAGACAACTAGGCGTGATGGTATGTGCAAACTATTTTTAGAACACGGAGTAGATACTCAGCGAGACGCATAGTTCCCGACTCAGGTAGTTAAACTTTTTGTGGTATTGAAACAAACACTTGACATAAATTGTATAGGACGAAGTTAAACGCCGTTAAGTTTTACAATAAATTAAACTATTTATGGATTCCTTCCTTAAAGTTCAGTAACAATTAGTCAGTTACTTTAAATTACTTGGTTGGTACAGTTTTGTCCATTGATCTGTGATGAACCATCATGAGCGAACAATAAGTAGGTACCTAACAAACATTCCTAATTCTCACAAGATGTGTAACTCATGAACTGAGTGCATATGTTTAGGTATACCTATATTGGAAACTAGGTATCGTAAACCATAATATGGTTTACGATACCTAGTTTCCATAATATTATTATTAAAATGATTAAAATGGAGCATTTTATAAATATAAGCAATGATACTCAAACCCACATATTGATTGAGTTGATCCCCACTGTATGAACTATGAACCTAAGTAACGTTGAATAATTGTTTTGATACGAAAGTTCTGTAAGATTACATCAATCACTTTTGATGTACAGGGTAAGGTTCAAAACACAGTTGAACTTGGTTTCTAAACAAAGGTAATTCAATTTTTTGGAAATTGTAAGTACAACACATTGATCGCGCACGACGCAAGTGTTGGTGAGAGAGACTTGTTCAAGATCAAGACAAGCGAGTGTGGTTGTAGTCAGCTGCACGTACGGGGACAGCGATCATGGTTTGCAAGACATCAATATTCAACATTTGTGGCATCACCGAAAAGAAGCATGGTGCACGGCACTTGATGTATAACAGGTACTGTACAAGTCAAAGCGATTCACAAATACCTAATGGATTTGGGAAATCGACCGTATAATTTGTGGAGTTATAAATATAAATTCAAAAGTTCCTACATCATATTCTAAAGTAAATCTATGTCCATGATGATCGGTTGATAACTGTATGCACAGATTTAGTCTAAGACTGTATGGTTATACATCGTGGGTTGTTACAAATCATTGGTAAAGGTGCTCTTCATGGGAGGTTATATAGAATAACATTAGGTCGAATAACTTGATCGAGGAACTGCTTAAAGTTGTGGAAATTGATCAAATAGCATTTCATTTAGGTAAGTAAGAAATTTGTTGATCATGACGTGACGTGTATGAGTTATTATAGTGACAGATGACGAAGGAAAAGGGTGACAACTGACTGTAAGTATGCGTAGCGGAGTTGTGTGCAAGTAACCTTTACCTAGTCATCGCTAGGAACATGAAGTCGGATCACCAACATATTGTACCCAAGAGCCAATAACAATAGTTAATGTTGGTGTAACAGTTGGTAAAAAGCTAAATAGAAAAGGCCAAATCCACAGCTTTTGTCCAATAATGATTTCCCTACGATTGTATTACTAACCGTGCACTTGTACGAATGACAAGCTTAACAACAGTTGTTATTATTTTCATGTACCTACCGGTGAGATTATTGGAGAATTCATCACTATGGCCGTTGTTGCGAGTCGCGAGAACGACTGTTGCCTGCTGCAGGAGTATAGTCCTTCAGGGCAAATTATCTAGTCTTGGTAAGTGGAAAATCCAGACCCATTCTATCGTGCCCCTGACCGCCGCCTCATTAGCGATTGCGATCGTCATTTTAAATTACTAAATTAGGAATGTATTACCATTTCTGATAATTATAAGATTACAGTTGAAGCATGAACGTGTCGAGAGAACAACACTAAGAAACTGAAGCGTAAAGTTTATAATACATGAGTGAATTAAATGATAAAAAGAGAATTGGCAAATGACGTTACGATGTATCGCTGAATAATACCTACAGTGTCGATAGATGTCGGTAGTAGTATGTATACAACTTTAGTACCTATTTCAACCTGGGGTGAAATTTTAAACATTATCTTCAATGACTCGGAACCCTTCATTGTGCATGGCTCGACATGGCACTTGCCGAATTTTTTAAGTTCTTAAATAATAGCCTCGCGGTTGCCCCGGACCATGAGCGCAGCGGCCAAGGGGCGGGCGGCGGCGGCGCGGCGGGCGGCAGGGACACTTGTCCACAACCAATATAACCACTCGAGTGTATAAACTACCCGCCGCGCCGCCGCGCGCCGCTCCACAAACTTAATTAGCAAAGCAGTTTTATACAAAACATACAAACGCTTCCACCATTTTTAATACAGAAACTTCAGCTAATCTTATTATTACCGCACGTCTGCACATCAACCCATACTGGCTGCTCTCCGGACTGCCATTGTACACTTGTAAGTTAAGTACCTTAAGCTTCTCACATTAATTGTTATTCACTTTGATGCAATAGTACATTGTTACACGAGTGATGAAAGTGACTTATTTAGTCCCGAGACGGGGTTTGGCGCCCGAGCGTAGCGAGGGACAAAATAAGTCATTCACCCGAGGTAAACACTGTGCTTTTCATTACGAATACAAGGAAAGTAAAAATAAAAACAGGAATTGGCAAAAGAAATAATACAAGGAAGTATGAACAATACTCTACAACTCGAAAAAAAAAATAAAGATCGGATTGCCGCCTATTTTGTTTTTTTTTCGTTGGCCGGCCAATTTCATTATTTAGCCATTATTTTTCATTTTCATCTTTAAATATTTTGCCCAAATCTATGTTATTTTAAAAAAAAATCTTGAAACTAAATTATAATTAAGTCATTTAAAAATAGATATTCTTTAATTAATACTTAACTTTAGGTTATTTCAATTTTACATCGTCCTGTAATTGAGTGACTGTAGAAAAAGTTTGATCATGGTTCCATAGAAATGTGAAAATGGAACTAGTTTTTTTTTATAATTTGACAGCTGTCAGTTGAAAGCGATTCTCCCGGGCCGGAAAAGTATTACTTTCAACCCGCTCCTCAGGTAACTTCAGACCTACTTTCAGAGTATGAGTAATGAAAAAAATATTTAATGATCAATAGTTTGAACTACGACTCAGTTAACATTGTAGACTGTTAGCTTCAGCCACATAAGCGCTAGATATTGCTGAAATATTGTATGTTCAGAACAGCGAAGTATTCAATCCGCTACATCATTAACCACGCCAATCACCCGTTGTACTTTCCAGCAAGCGTGAAAATGAAATCATACGCGAATGAGGTCCAATATGTCCGATTGCGCGTCCTCGAGTCGAGTGCGCCGCGCGCCCAGCTGTGCTCCATCTGCTATCGGTTTTCAGATAGCCGGTATCGCGTGACGTCGCGACGCCATCCTTGGCTTAGCACTGCTCTCCAATGCCAGTTCCGGGAACCTTACAAATGGCCTTCAGAACTTTTTAGTCCAAGAATTATGAACAAAATTATACATATAACTTAAGTAGGTAAGTATGTTTTTTACAGATCAAATGTACCTATTCTATTCTAACTGTTGGTATGCTAATTTAGACTTCCATATAAAGGTAACCTAGCGACAAACTATAGAAAACAATTGTATGTTAATGGAAATTATAAATATCCAATTGATGGAAGTCAATTATGTTTGCACATATTTTTAATTTTATTGTTATTTTTATTGCACAAGATGTAATATTAATTGCACAAATCTGATAAGCAGTCAAAAGATTTTGATATTTGCATGTATTATTATGTATATTTATTAAAGTTATTGCAGATAAGTAGATTATAAATGTCACGTAGGTACCTACTGGAGGGAAGTCGACCGTCAGCTTCGCCTCATTATCATATCTCGCTGATATCGATAGCAGTCGCAATAAATATAGGCCCTGAATGTTGATGTACCTGTGATTGTGAATATACATAATATACGCTTATGACAAATCACTTTGCATATTTATGATTCTTAATGTTGCAGCTAGAATGTTTCACAGCCTCAGTTCTCGTTTCTCAGTTGAAACTTTGAAAGCAGTAGTAAGTACAAAAGCAATCTTACATAGTACGATTATAGGTAGGTATCTACCATACCTGCCATTGTCGCATCACTGTGTGTTCTGTTCGAAAATTTTGTTGGCGCATGAGTAAAAGTAATTGGGTAAGTATAATTAGGTAAACCTATACTAAATAGCTAAATTCCACGCGGACGAAGTCGCGGGCTCAGCTAGTCTGCAATACAATTTCATGTCATACATATTCGTACAGTAAGTATAGTTCAATTTGTCGTCGTCCCAAACGCCGTAGATATTATTGAAGATCTCTCTCTGTGTCTCTCGACACAGCCGTACTAGGAAGACAGGTGTTGTTAGTTGTGCGTGTTTGGTGTGTGTGGGGGGGGGGGGGGGGGGTGTGTGTTCAGGGCGGGTTGGAGTAGAGGCGGTGGTGCGCGCGGTACTCGGAGGTGACCCGCGGGTCCAGGTTCTGGTACTCCTTGCCGGAGAGTGCTCGTCGTCTGCCGCATCACCCTGACACACGGACGGCGACCAATTAACATCTAGGTTAGATTCAAATCCTCTAGTAGGCATGATATAAAGTGTTGTAATGGTACCCTCATCGTTAAAGGTGTGTCTGTCGAGGAATGTGAG
This sequence comes from Notodonta dromedarius, assembly GCA_905147325.1. Lineage (NCBI taxonomy): Eukaryota > Metazoa > Arthropoda > Insecta > Lepidoptera > Notodontidae > Notodonta > Notodonta dromedarius. The sequence goes on along the minus strand of LR990173.1, from coordinate 11,386,028 downwards.
GAACAAATCGAGAGGGTCTCGATGTAGTCTGACATATCCGATGTGCCGCTCGACGTGCTGTGCGTGTCCATGATACCTGCAGACACACACAGTTAGTCTTATGAGGGAGAGTATTTACAGTTGACGTAAAATTTCCGATGTCGGAAACGAAGCTGCCGTCCTTCTCTTTTACAAATGAATTAGAAAAAGATTGGAAGCTTTTGTTTTCGCCACGGAAACTGTAAATATCCACCCTGAACTGACAACAGAAAAAGCTAAACATATCCCGCAGTAATACTAGGTGTTACCCCTGAATGGTTTCGCAGATAGCACAGGCACTTCCGCTTCTGCAGACGATGACTTAACACACACAGACACAAACACAAACACAAACCTTGACACAAACAGACACACAGATACACAAATACATATGTTAAACTTATAACACCCCTCTCTTTTTGTCGGAGGTTTAAAATCATTCACAAAACCAAGCTAAATAGATGGGTATAGCTAAATTGGTAGGTAGGTATTTCGTATATCGCGCAGGGCCAGGAGCGGATCCGGGCGCGGGCGGCTGGTCGGTGACACAACATCTCTATCTCTGACTGAAAGCGAGTCTGTTCTTACAGGAGTGCACGTGTCCACACTGCGCGGCGTGCGCGTGCTCCGCGCGAGCAGAGCGCGTGCAGCGCGCCGCGCGCGCGCCGCCGCTGCCCCCCGCGCACGCGGAAATAATACAAGGAAGTATGAACAATACTCTACGAAAAAACAAATGAATATCGGATTGCCGTCAATTAGGTTTTTTTTATTCGTTGGCCGGCCAACTTCATTACTTAGCCATTATTTTTCATTTTCATATATAATATTTTTTTTATGTTATTTTAAAGAAATGGTTGAAACTAAATTATAATTCAGTCATTTAAAAATATATATTCATTAATTAATATATACCTATTTTTTTACGTTACGTTTCGTACGTGACTTACTGACCGACCGACCGACCGACCGACCGACAGACGGACCGACCGACCGACCGACCGACCGACCGACCGACCGACCGACCGACCGACCGACCGACTGACTGACTGATTTAACATTTTCTCCGTCGAATTATTTCTTTTCATAGTTATTAATTGCATTTGGGGTCAGGAGCTCAGGTTTTACACGAAGTATTGAAGGAACATGGAGGCTTGTCATAAGCAAATTTTGACGTTTTAGTGTAAGTTCAACATAGCTTTTTTTTAATTGTCAGTAAGCCTCCTACAACAGTAATAAAATAACATAATAAAATAAACATGATTTATTAAACAACAATAATGTCAGTGAATGCGTTCTCCTAGCGGAGCGCAGCGGTCACAGGTCGGCGGCGGGGGCGGAAGGCGCGAACGCGATGGTTTGCGCGTCCGCGGGCACGCTGTGCACGTCGGCGTCGCGCAGCACGGGGTAGGAGGGGCGCCGCAGCACGCCGCACGTGTTGCCGGTGCCGCGCATCAGCACGTAGCCGCCGTCGCCCCACCCAGTCGACCACGAGTTCTTTAGTATCAAGTAAGTTTTCTGCTTGTGCATCACCCAGCCCACCGCTAGCACCGCATGGTTGGAGCTGTTCTTACGGCTGTGAAACATTTTTTTTTTGTAAAGTATAACTAGCATTCCGAGGTTTGATTAGGATTAGCACATTAATAGTAGGTGTGCCGCCGTAGAATGTAGACAGATTTTAACCGTATTTAGTCGGCAACATAACGGTATGAATGTACGGAAAATCGTTGTTGTGTACTCGTGTTAACCGTGGGAATGAGCCCTAAGTACCTATCTGGACTGACGTCCATAGTTTAATGGTCCGCATGAGGTTCAAACCTGGTAGCTCTCCACGACGGCTCTCAACTGACGTTGGCGGCCTCTGTGTTTGCCAGTTTATTTAACTCAGAATTTATGACCTCACCGTCAATCACACAGAACCTTCGTTTCGTTTTGAAACGTAATATTATAACTATAGATACTTGGTACCATTATCGTCAGTCGAGAGCTCAACTAACCAGCGTCCATCGTAGTAGTATCCCTTCTTGTAAAAGGCGAAAGACGTCGCCTCGCCGTCGATGATGACAACGTTGGGCCCGTGCCGTCTGATGCTGACCTAAATAGTAAATGTTAATATATATATATATATATATATATCAGTCTTTAGGGTGTCCAAAACCGGCCAAGTGATATTTTTATCTAAAGTTTTTTTTTTTTTTCACCTTATTATATATGGTGCTTAGGTTACAACACGTCGAGCTCACCTTGACAGCGCGCAGGTTGTTGCGCGTCACATTGACGTATCCGGTGATGCGCGTGACGGGCGGCACGCTGGCCGCCTCGCACTGCTGCACGGCGCCGCGGTAGGGCGGGTAGTCGTGCAGCGCGGGCAGGCCCATCTCGTGCACGTACTCGTAGGCGTTGCTCGGCCACGAGCCGTTGCACCCCTTGGTTCCGTATCTATCGGATCCGATGACAGAAGCGATATCAAATCGTGCAAAATGCCATGGTGAGCATCGCTCCGACCGACCGGGGTGTCGTTAGGTACTACTCACGGGTGAGCGCAGTCGACGAGGCTCTGTTCGCTGAGCGGCACGAGGCGGCCGGTGTTGATGGCGAGAGCGCCCTCCACAGCACCCACCACCGCGAAAGCCCAGCACGAGTGGCACAGCCATTGGTCTGAAACATCAAACGCCGCAACGCACGGGCTCATAGACACTCAGCATTCAGCGTGTCTCGGCCTTCGTAATCTCAAAAGAGGGTCGAGATAATTATTAAATTACATAGTATACTGATAGTGTGAATAGGCGATGAGGCTACTCACTGCGCACGGGCGTGACGGCACCGCGCTCGCGCCAGTCGAAGTGGTAGGGTAGGCTGTTTAACGACGCCTCCATGTCGTCGGCGGTGTGCGGGAAGGGCAGCGCGCTGAAGCCCGACGGGGTCGGCACCGCCCCCAGCAGCGCGCGTCGCTCCGCCACCAGCCGGTCCGACATGAAGTTGGTGCCGAGCTCGAACGTGGCGCCTTGCCGGTTGCCCGACTCCGTGAAGCGGTAGCTCTGGATCAGCAAGTTCTTGCGGACCGCCTCCTCCAAGTCATCGGCGTATCGCCGGTCGAACTTCTTCTTGTACCTGCGGAGGTTGCAGCGTCAAGGCGACGTGGCCAGCGGACGAGGCGGCGTCGCATCCGCATCACGCTCCCGCTACATACCGGTCGAGGGCGTCGTCGTGCCGCGGGTCGCGCTGGAGCATGGTGAACTCGCGCAGCGGCTCCACGTGCTCCAGCCGCTCCGTACGCACCACGAAGTCGCACGCGTCCGCTGCGCGGGAACAACACAACATCACAATAAAACCATATTCGAGTGAGTTATATACATTATACTATATATGTCGAATTATTGATTTATTATTTTAATATTTTTGTTATTAAGATTTTTTTTGTTGATGATACTGGTAATACTAGTAATATAAATAAAATGTAAAGAATAGTCTATTTGTTCTGGATAAGTGCCTTGATCCCTACATATATATACCTACTCGCTTAGGTATAGGTAGGTATTTCTTAAGAATGGTTGAATGAGTATATGAAGCAAGGAGAATGCTAACGCACCGACGTCGAGCTGCAGCATGGCCGAGTCGTGCGCGATGGGGCCGGTCTCGGTGTACATGTGGACGTAGCCGTCGCTGTCGGGGCCCAGCGCCGAGCTGTCCACGCTCACCGAATACCTGTAACACAATTACTGATTCCTGTATGCCGTGGGCGAAGAGCAAGCTACTCATCCTTGAATTAATTTCTTTATTTGTTTTGTGTTTATTGATTTGAGTAAGCGGTCGTTTTCAGTCTAGTCATGATCTCTGTGAGACGCGTAAAACGTGATCGAGCTGTACTCTCGCTGTCATGGAAAAGTGGGCTTGTTTACAGAATAGTACAGCAAGTATCGAGAATTCGCAATATGTACAATTCTGAAAAAAGTTGCTCCGAGTTCGAATGATGGGAATCGAGGACGACCAGTGTTAGGTCCACTTCATAAGTAACATGAAATATTCGAACACGGTAAAAGCGAAAAAGTCGATTTATTCCAAGTCGAGGTTGGCTGTCACGTTAATGCGCAGCGTTGCGTGACAGCGCGAGATGATGATCGGCAGCGGCGGCGGACCTGATGGGGACGGTGGTGTAGTTGTCCGCGGCCCGCGACACCAGCAGCTCGTGGCGGAAGGTGAGCGCCTCGCCGCGCGCGGCGCCCAGCTCGCCGCCGCGCCCCGCCAGCGTGTAGCGCCACCGCTCCACCCGCTCCGCGCTTCCCTCCACGTAACCTGTGCCATAACGGTCAAACAGCCCACCGATAACAGTTAGATGACGGTTGTTCACTTTATTGCAATCATTCTTGTTTTCGTATCTTTCGCAGTAGCTGCAGCGTAGCGCAGACGTAGCGTAAGGTAATTACTTATAAAGGCAAGTGATACTCGTTTACTAGGAAGTAGTAATACGAGTAGTAGTAAGGTAGTCGTGAAGACGGACGTGCTGCGGTCTTCATAATTATCAGATAACGTTCAGTACTGATACAGATACTGATCTACATTAACGATAAAACAGTGCAATAAAGATTGCATGTACTGTAAAAAAGTAATTTTCATTACTCATACTCTGAAAGTAGGTCTGAAGTTGCCTGAGGAGCGGGTTGAAAGTAATACTTTTCCGGCCCGGGAGAATCGCTTTCAACTGACAGCTGTCAAATTATAAAAAAAAAAACTAGTTTCATTTTCACATTTCTATGGAACCATGTTCCAACTTTTCTACAGTCACTCAATTGAAATGCGTGATGTAAAATTGAAATAACATAAAGTTAAGTATTAAATAAAGAATATATACTTTTAAATGACTTAATTATAATTTAGTTTCAACAATTTCTTTAAAATAACATAGATTTGGTCAAAATATTTAAAAATGAAAATTAAAAATACTGGCTAAATAATGAAGTTGGCCGAACGAAAAAAAAACAAAATAGGCGGCAATCCGATCTTTTTTTTTTTCGAGTTGTAGAGTATTCTTCATGCTTCCTTGTATTATTTCTTTAGCCAATTCCTGTTTTTATTTTTACTTTCCTTGTATTCGTAATGAAAAGCACAGTGTTTACCTCGGGTGAAAGACTTATTTTGTCCCTCGAACTATTAGCGCCCTCGCTACGCTCGGGCGCCAAACCCCGTCTCGGGAAAATTAAGTCACTTTCACCACTCGTGTAACAATGTACTATTAAAAAAATAAAAATCCCGACCGCTAAAATACGGAACTTTAAATAAAAACAGGACAGGATAAAACAAGTTCAGTAGTTCAGAAGTCTGTTAAGTATCTATTATTTCTTTAACCCATTATTGGAAAGTTTTGAGCCAGTCTAGATTTAATCTATACCTACCTATATTATGATGGTAAATTTCATGTCATGTTGGTTATTAAGTAACTTGCAGAGATTACTAAACTACAAATTTTATTAATCTATCTAGAAACCTAATATGATTGTGAACCAACTTTGAATCATTATAGCTCCTAAATGGTCATTCGAAAAGAAAAATTACATGAGAGACCCAAAGATAATTTTCAAACAAATACCTATTCTATGGTACTGTAAGGTCCATGTCGGCGCACTGGCCACTGGCCAAGTCAATTTCAAAATAATAATCTTTTTCTTAAATTTAAATATATTCTTGTCGGCCAGGAACGCTTATCGCCAGTGGCCAGTGCGCCGACATGGACCTTACAGTACCCTACATAACATAGTTCGTCGACTTTAATTATTGATTGTTCACAATAATATGGCGTCTGGCTATCGCCACATTGAATTTTGATTGCTGTCATGTCTTTAGTGACACTCGCAAGATTAAGACGAATCGATTACTAATACGAATAAGATACTCGTAACTCTCAGTATTGAGTTTATTCAGAACGACGGGGAATATTAGTGATTTAATTGACCCATTACGCCTGTTATAATTTTATTTGCAATTTCGTATCATGTGCTGGTATCCTGATTTTTTCCAGATCTTCTGCAAAGTCTTTCAAGTTTTCACCTCTAGGTAGATACCTAAAGCCACCGTTTCAGCTTAATCAAACAATTAATTCCTTATTTCACACACTTGGAGGTGGAATTTTAATAAACGCTGAAATTAATATTTTTTATTTGTAATGAGTAACTTTAATGCTTATTTTTACGTATACATCAATGAGATATTTTTTTACCCATACAGACTTTCACTCCCTATTTTATACACTTAGGAGTGAAATTTTCCAAAATCCTTCCTTAGTGGTTTCTTAATTACAGTATAAAAATATACTGTACGAGGTACGAAACTAAAATGATTGGGGTTGTAGGAAGTACACATAAAAGGAGCTCTCTCGGGCACTTAGGTATGGTTGCATAGGGAGAGCGTTTGTGGACGAGCATTATGAAGCTGGGATTCGTTTTAGTCACACGTATACTTATGAACATTAATAATATTATATAACAGTTGTTCTGAAAGAAAGGAAGTACAAATGGAAGTGATGAAGTAAAATTATTATGTGTTTCATTGATGAAAGGATCTAACAAATCAGAAGAGGGAATAATCACGTGCGAAAAAAATCGGCCAGGTTTAGTATAAAGAAAAACCAGAACTGAGTAAGTTAATTTTTTTTATTTACCTATCAGTGTTATGTTTAATACAGGTACTTACCAATTGGATTTCATTTTGTTGGTGTCTTAAACAGGTACCTTTCTAAATTAAAGGTGAGTCAATAATATGTATTAGGTATTAAAGTTTAATGAAATCCGATATTAAGTACTACAAAACAATATAAGACGTCGTTGTAGGTATGAATCCAAATTTGTTGATCTCAAAATGTGTATTTTTAGTCAATTGAACTTAAATTGATACCTAAATCATCACAAGTTCATTTGAGTTTGGGTTTCCATAATTACAAATATCTAAGTAGGTACCTGCTTTATAATAAAATGTTCAGCATTTTAAATTATTTATTATTGCGATAAATAATATATGGAAACAGATCTGGTATTATTATTTAATTATATTAGAGAGAGTACCTAACAATCATTATGAACATTGTAATTATTCTTTAATCGATGTATTGAATCGTAAAATGAGTAGGTACTTGATCTAAACAAATTAATAAAATTGGAGTGTCTGTTTGTAATATCAAAATAACACCTTTTCACTAAATGCATATGAACGTACATACGAAACCTATAACAAAAACGCGATTTAAAATTTTTTTGTCTGTCTGTCTGTCTGTGTGTTTGATCCGGGTAATCTTCAAAACGGCTGGACCGATTTTGATGGGACTTTCACTGGCAGATAGCTGATGTTTTAGGAAGTAACTTAGGCTACTTTAATTTTAGAAAAACAATTAGTGTTCCCCGTAAAAAAATAAAAACACATAAAATCAAAGAGTATCTCCGAAACGGCTGGACCGATTTTGACGGGACTTTCACTGGTAGATAGCTGATGTTATAAGCAGTAACTTAGGCTACTTTTATTTTAGAAAATCAAAATTTAAAAATGGGTTCTGTCGCGCGGGCTCAGAACACGGGAGCGGGCTTTTTTGTTAAGTTAAATACCACACGGATAAATACCACTCAGCTAGTATATCATAACATTACTTTTTACCCCTTTGAAGACAACTAGGCGTGATGGTATGTGCAAACTATTTTTAGAACACGGAGTAGATACTCAGCGAGACGCATAGTTCCCGACTCAGGTAGTTAAACTTTTTGTGGTATTGAAACAAACACTTGACATAAATTGTATAGGACGAAGTTAAACGCCGTTAAGTTTTACAATAAATTAAACTATTTATGGATTCCTTCCTTAAAGTTCAGTAACAATTAGTCAGTTACTTTAAATTACTTGGTTGGTACAGTTTTGTCCATTGATCTGTGATGAACCATCATGAGCGAACAATAAGTAGGTACCTAACAAACATTCCTAATTCTCACAAGATGTGTAACTCATGAACTGAGTGCATATGTTTAGGTATACCTATATTGGAAACTAGGTATCGTAAACCATAATATGGTTTACGATACCTAGTTTCCATAATATTATTATTAAAATGATTAAAATGGAGCATTTTATAAATATAAGCAATGATACTCAAACCCACATATTGATTGAGTTGATCCCCACTGTATGAACTATGAACCTAAGTAACGTTGAATAATTGTTTTGATACGAAAGTTCTGTAAGATTACATCAATCACTTTTGATGTACAGGGTAAGGTTCAAAACACAGTTGAACTTGGTTTCTAAACAAAGGTAATTCAATTTTTTGGAAATTGTAAGTACAACACATTGATCGCGCACGACGCAAGTGTTGGTGAGAGAGACTTGTTCAAGATCAAGACAAGCGAGTGTGGTTGTAGTCAGCTGCACGTACGGGGACAGCGATCATGGTTTGCAAGACATCAATATTCAACATTTGTGGCATCACCGAAAAGAAGCATGGTGCACGGCACTTGATGTATAACAGGTACTGTACAAGTCAAAGCGATTCACAAATACCTAATGGATTTGGGAAATCGACCGTATAATTTGTGGAGTTATAAATATAAATTCAAAAGTTCCTACATCATATTCTAAAGTAAATCTATGTCCATGATGATCGGTTGATAACTGTATGCACAGATTTAGTCTAAGACTGTATGGTTATACATCGTGGGTTGTTACAAATCATTGGTAAAGGTGCTCTTCATGGGAGGTTATATAGAATAACATTAGGTCGAATAACTTGATCGAGGAACTGCTTAAAGTTGTGGAAATTGATCAAATAGCATTTCATTTAGGTAAGTAAGAAATTTGTTGATCATGACGTGACGTGTATGAGTTATTATAGTGACAGATGACGAAGGAAAAGGGTGACAACTGACTGTAAGTATGCGTAGCGGAGTTGTGTGCAAGTAACCTTTACCTAGTCATCGCTAGGAACATGAAGTCGGATCACCAACATATTGTACCCAAGAGCCAATAACAATAGTTAATGTTGGTGTAACAGTTGGTAAAAAGCTAAATAGAAAAGGCCAAATCCACAGCTTTTGTCCAATAATGATTTCCCTACGATTGTATTACTAACCGTGCACTTGTACGAATGACAAGCTTAACAACAGTTGTTATTATTTTCATGTACCTACCGGTGAGATTATTGGAGAATTCATCACTATGGCCGTTGTTGCGAGTCGCGAGAACGACTGTTGCCTGCTGCAGGAGTATAGTCCTTCAGGGCAAATTATCTAGTCTTGGTAAGTGGAAAATCCAGACCCATTCTATCGTGCCCCTGACCGCCGCCTCATTAGCGATTGCGATCGTCATTTTAAATTACTAAATTAGGAATGTATTACCATTTCTGATAATTATAAGATTACAGTTGAAGCATGAACGTGTCGAGAGAACAACACTAAGAAACTGAAGCGTAAAGTTTATAATACATGAGTGAATTAAATGATAAAAAGAGAATTGGCAAATGACGTTACGATGTATCGCTGAATAATACCTACAGTGTCGATAGATGTCGGTAGTAGTATGTATACAACTTTAGTACCTATTTCAACCTGGGGTGAAATTTTAAACATTATCTTCAATGACTCGGAACCCTTCATTGTGCATGGCTCGACATGGCACTTGCCGAATTTTTTAAGTTCTTAAATAATAGCCTCGCGGTTGCCCCGGACCATGAGCGCAGCGGCCAAGGGGCGGGCGGCGGCGGCGCGGCGGGCGGCAGGGACACTTGTCCACAACCAATATAACCACTCGAGTGTATAAACTACCCGCCGCGCCGCCGCGCGCCGCTCCACAAACTTAATTAGCAAAGCAGTTTTATACAAAACATACAAACGCTTCCACCATTTTTAATACAGAAACTTCAGCTAATCTTATTATTACCGCACGTCTGCACATCAACCCATACTGGCTGCTCTCCGGACTGCCATTGTACACTTGTAAGTTAAGTACCTTAAGCTTCTCACATTAATTGTTATTCACTTTGATGCAATAGTACATTGTTACACGAGTGATGAAAGTGACTTATTTAGTCCCGAGACGGGGTTTGGCGCCCGAGCGTAGCGAGGGACAAAATAAGTCATTCACCCGAGGTAAACACTGTGCTTTTCATTACGAATACAAGGAAAGTAAAAATAAAAACAGGAATTGGCAAAAGAAATAATACAAGGAAGTATGAACAATACTCTACAACTCGAAAAAAAAAATAAAGATCGGATTGCCGCCTATTTTGTTTTTTTTTCGTTGGCCGGCCAATTTCATTATTTAGCCATTATTTTTCATTTTCATCTTTAAATATTTTGCCCAAATCTATGTTATTTTAAAAAAAAATCTTGAAACTAAATTATAATTAAGTCATTTAAAAATAGATATTCTTTAATTAATACTTAACTTTAGGTTATTTCAATTTTACATCGTCCTGTAATTGAGTGACTGTAGAAAAAGTTTGATCATGGTTCCATAGAAATGTGAAAACGGAACTAGTTTTTTTTTATAATTTGACAGCTGTCAGTTGAAAGCGATTCTCCCGGGCCGGAAAAGTATTACTTTCAACCCGCTCCTCAGGTAACTTCAGACCTACTTTCAGAGTATGAGTAATGAAAAAAATATTTAATGATCAATAGTTTGAACTACGACTCAGTTAACATTGTAGACTGTTAGCTTCAGCCACATAAGCGCTAGATATTGCTGAAATATTGTATGTTCAGAACAGCGAAGTATTCAATCCGCTACATCATTAACCACGCCAATCACCCGTTGTACTTTCCAGCAAGCGTGAAAATGAAATCATACGCGAATGAGGTCCAATATGTCCGATTGCGCGTCCTCGAGTCGAGTGCGCCGCGCGCCCAGCTGTGCTCCATCTGCTATCGGTTTTCAGATAGCCGGTATCGCGTGACGTCGCGACGCCATCCTTGGCTTAGCACTGCTCTCCAATGCCAGTTCCGGGAACCTTACAAATGGCCTTCAGAACTTTTTAGTCCAAGAATTATGAACAAAATTATACATATAACTTAAGTAGGTAAGTATGTTTTTTACAGATCAAATGTACCTATTCTATTCTAACAGTTGGTATGCTAATTTAGACTTCCATATAAAGGTAACCTAGCGACAAACTATAGAAAACAATTGTATGTTAATGGAAATTATAAATATCCAATTGATGGAAGTCAATTATGTTTGCACATATTTTTAATTTTATTGTTATTTTTATTGCACAAGATGTAATATTAATTGCACAAATCTGATAAGCAGTCAAAAGATTTTGATATTTGCATGTATTATTATGTATATTTATTAAAGTTATTGCAGATAAGTAGATTATAAATGTCACGTAGGTACCTACTGGAGGGAAGTCGACCGTCAGCTTCGCCTCATTATCATATCTCGCTGATATCGATAGCAGTCGCAATAAATATAGGCCCTGAATGTTGATGTACCTGTGATTGTGAATATACATAATATACGCTTATGACAAATCACTTTGCATATTTATGATTCTTAATGTTGCAGCTAGAATGTTTCACAGCCTCAGTTCTCGTTTCTCAGTTGAAACTTTGAAAGCAGTAGTAAGTACAAAAGCAATCTTACATAGTACGATTATAGGTAGGTATCTACCATACCTGCCATTGTCGCATCACTGTGTGTTCTGTTCGAAAATTTTGTTGGCGCATGAGTAAAAGTAATTGGGTAAGTATAATTAGGTAAACCTATACTAAATAGCTAAATTCCACGCGGACGAAGTCGCGGGCTCAGCTAGTCTGCAATACAATTTCATGTCATACATATTCGTACAGTAAGTATAGTTCAATTTGTCGTCGTCCCAAACGCCGTAGATATTATTGAAGATCTCTCTCTGTGTCTCTCGACACAGCCGTACTAGGAAGACAGGTGTTGTTAGTTGTGCGTGTTTGGTGTGTGTGGGGGGGGGGGTGTGTGTGTTCAGGGCGGGTTGGAGTAGAGGCGGTGGTGCGCGCGGTACTCGGAGGTGACCCGCGGGTCCAGGTTCTGGTACTCCTTGCCGGAGAGTGCTCGTCGTCTGCCGCATCACCCTGACACACGGACGGCGACCAATTAACATCTAGGTTAGATTCAAATCCTCTAGTAGGCATGATATAAAGTGTTGTAATGGTACCCTCATCGTTAAAGGTGTGTCTGTCGAGGAATGTGAGGAACAAATCGAGAGGGTCTCGATGTAGTCTGACATATCCGATGTGCCGCTCGACGTGCTGTGCGTGTCCATGATACCTGCAGACACACACAGTTAGTCTTATGAGGGAGAGTATTTACAGTTGACGTAAAATTTCCGATGTCGGAAACGAAGCTGCCGTCCTTCTCTTTTACAAATGAATTAGAAAAAGATTGGAAGCTTTTGTTTTCGCCACGGAAACTGTAAATATCCACCCTGAACTGACAACAGAAAAAGCTAAACATATCCCGCAGTAATACTAGGTGTTACCCCTGAATGGTTTCGCAGATAGCACAGGCACTTCCGCTTCTGCAGACGATGACTTAACACACACAGACACAAACACAAACACAAACCTTGACACAAACAGACACACAGATACACAAATACATATGTTAAACTTATAACACCCCTCTCTTTTTGTCGGAGGTTTAAAATCATTCACAAAACCAAGCTAAATAGATGGGTATAGCTAAATTGGTAGGTAGGTATTTCGTATATCGCGCAGGGCCAGGAGCGGATCCGGGCGCGGGCGGCTGGTCGGTGACACAACATCTCTATCTCTGACTGAAAGCGAGTCTGTTCTTACAGGAGTGCACGTGTCCACACTGCGCGGCGTGCGCGTGCTCCGCGCGAGCAGAGCGCGTGCAGCGCGCCGCGCGCGCGCCGCCGCTGCCCCCCGCGCACGCGGAAATAATACAAGGAAGTATGAACAATACTCTACGAAAAAACAAATGAATATCGGATTGCCGTCAATTAGGTTTTTTTTATTCGTTGGCCGGCCAACTTCATTACTTAGCCATTATTTTTCATTTTCATATATAATATTTTTTTTATGTTATTTTAAAGAAATGGTTGAAACTAAATTATAATTCAGTCATTTAAAAATATATATTCATTAATTAATATATACCTATTTTTTTACGTTACGTTTCGTACGTGACTTACTGACCGACCGACCGACCGACCGACCGACAGACGGACCGACCGACCGACCGACCGACCGACCGACCGACCGACCGACCGACCGACCGACCGACTGACTGACTGATTTAACATTTTCTCCGTCGAATTATTTCTTTTCATAGTTATTAATTGCATTTGGGGTCAGGAGCTCAGGTTTTACACGAAGTATTGAAGGAACATGGAGGCTTGTCATAAGCAAATTTTGACGTTTTAGTGTAAGTTCAACATAGCTTTTTTTTAATTGTCAGTAAGCCTCCTACAACAGTAATAAAATAACATAATAAAATAAACATGATTTATTAAACAACAATAATGTCAGTGAATGCGTTCTCCTAGCGGAGCGCAGCGGTCACAGGTCGGCGGCGGGGGCGGAAGGCGCGAACGCGATGGTTTGCGCGTCCGCGGGCACGCTGTGCACGTCGGCGTCGCGCAGCACGGGGTAGGAGGGGCGCCGCAGCACGCCGCACGTGTTGCCGGTGCCGCGCATCAGCACGTAGCCGCCGTCGCCCCACCCAGTCGACCACGAGTTCTTTAGTATCAAGTAAGTTTTCTGCTTGTGCATCACCCAGCCCACCGCTAGCACCGCATGGTTGGAGCTGTTCTTACGGCTGTGAAACATTTTTTTTTTGTAAAGTATAACTAGCATTCCGAGGTTTGATTAGGATTAGCACATTAATAGTAGGTGTGCCGCCGTAGAATGTAGACAGATTTTAACCGTATTTAGTCGGCAACATAACGGTATGAATGTACGGAAAATCGTTGTTGTGTACTCGTGTTAACCGTGGGAATGAGCCCTAAGTACCTATCTGGACTGACGTCCATAGTTTAATGGTCCGCATGAGGTTCAAACCTGGTAGCTCTCCACGACGGCTCTCAACTGACGTTGGCGGCCTCTGTGTTTGCCAGTTTATTTAACTCAGAATTTATGACCTCACCGTCAATCACACAGAACCTTCGTTTCGTTTTGAAACGTAATATTATAACTATAGATACTTGGTACCATTATCGTCAGTCGAGAGCTCAACTAACCAGCGTCCATCGTAGTAGTATCCCTTCTTGTAAAAGGCGAAAGACGTCGCCTCGCCGTCGATGATGACAACGTTGGGCCCGTGCCGTCTGATGCTGACCTAAATAGTAAATGTTAATATATATATATATATATATATATCAGTCTTTAGGGTGTCCAAAACCGGCCAAGTGATATTTTTATCTAAAGTTTTTTTTTTTTTTTCACCTTATTATATATGGTGCTTAGGTTACAACACGTCGAGCTCACCTTGACAGCGCGCAGGTTGTTGCGCGTCACATTGACGTATCCGGTGATGCGCGTGACGGGCGGCACGCTGGCCGCCTCGCACTGCTGCACGGCGCCGCGGTAGGGCGGGTAGTCGTGCAGCGCGGGCAGGCCCATCTCGTGCACGTACTCGTAGGCGTTGCTCGGCCACGAGCCGTTGCACCCCTTGGTTCCGTATCTATCGGATCCGATGACAGAAGCGATATCAAATCGTGCAAAATGCCATGGTGAGCATCGCTCCGACCGACCGGGGTGTCGTTAGGTACTACTCACGGGTGAGCGCAGTCGACGAGGCTCTGTTCGCTGAGCGGCACGAGGCGGCCGGTGTTGATGGCGAGAGCGCCCTCCACAGCACCCACCACCGCGAAAGCCCAGCACGAGTGGCACAGCCATTGGTCTGAAACATCAAACGCCGCAACGCACGGGCTCATAGACACTCAGCATTCAGCGTGTCTCGGCCTTCGTAATCTCAAAAGAGGGTCGAGATAATTATTAAATTACATAGTATACTGATAGTGTGAATAGGCGATGAGGCTACTCACTGCGCACGGGCGTGACGGCACCGCGCTCGCGCCAGTCGAAGTGGTAGGGTAGGCTGTTTAACGACGCCTCCATGTCGTCGGCGGTGTGCGGGAAGGGCAGCGCGCTGAAGCCCGACGGGGTCGGCACCGCCCCCAGCAGCGCGCGTCGCTCCGCCACCAGCCGGTCCGACATGAAGTTGGTGCCGAGCTCGAACGTGGCGCCTTGCCGGTTGCCCGACTCCGTGAAGCGGTAGCTCTGGATCAGCAAGTTCTTGCGGACCGCCTCCTCCAAGTCATCGGCGTATCGCCGGTCGAACTTCTTCTTGTACCTGCGGAGGTTGCAGCGTCAAGGCGACGTGGCCAGCGGACGAGGCGGCGTCGCATCCGCATCACGCTCCCGCTACATACCGGTCGAGGGCGTCGTCGTGCCGCGGGTCGCGCTGGAGCATGGTGAACTCGCGCAGCGGCTCCACGTGCTCCAGCCGCTCCGTACGCACCACGAAGTCGCACGCGTCCGCTGCGCGGGAACAACACAACATCACAATAAAACCATATTCGAGTGAGTTATATACATTATACTATATATGTCGAATTATTGATTTATTATTTTAATATTTTTGTTATTAAGATTTTTTTTGTTGATGATACTGGTAATACTAGTAATATAAATAAAATGTAAAGAATAGTCTATTTGTTCTGGATAAGTGCCTTGATCCCTACATATATATACCTACTCGCTTAGGTATAGGTAGGTATTTCTTAAGAATGGTTGAATGAGTATATGAAGCAAGGAGAATGCTAACGCACCGACGTCGAGCTGCAGCATGGCCGAGTCGTGCGCGATGGGGCCGGTCTCGGTGTACATGTGGACGTAGCCGTCGCTGTCGGGGCCCAGCGCCGAGCTGTCCACGCTCACCGAATACCTGTAACACAATTACTGATTCCTGTATGCCGTGGGCGAAGAGCAAGCTACTCATCCTTGAATTAATTTCTTTATTTGTTTTGTGTTTATTGATTTGAGTAAGCGGTCGTTTTCAGTCTAGTCATGATCTCTGTGAGACGCGTAAAACGTGATCGAGCTGTACTCTCGCTGTCATGGAAAAGTGGGCTTGTTTACAGAATAGTACAGCAAGTATCGAGAATTCGCAATATGTACAATTCTGAAAAAAGTTGCTCCGAGTTCGAATGATGGGAATCGAGGACGACCAGTGTTAGGTCCACTTCATAAGTAACATGAAATATTCGAACACGGTAAAAGCGAAAAAGTCGATTTATTCCAAGTCGAGGTTGGCTGTCACGTTAATGCGCAGCGTTGCGTGACAGCGCGAGATGATGATCGGCAGCGGCGGCGGACCTGATGGGGACGGTGGTGTAGTTGTCCGCGGCCCGCGACACCAGCAGCTCGTGGCGGAAGGTGAGCGCCTCGCCGCGCGCGGCGCCCAGCTCGCCGCCGCGCCCCGCCAGCGTGTAGCGCCACCGCTCCACCCGCTCCGCGCTTCCCTCCACGTAACCTGTGCCATAACGGTCAAACAGCCCACCGATAACAGTTAGATGACGGTTGTTCACTTTATTGCAATCATTCTTGTTTTCGTATCTTTCGCAGTAGCTGCAGCGTAGCGCAGACGTAGCGTAAGGTAATTACTTATAAAGGCAAGTGATACTCGTTTACTAGGAAGTAGTAATACGAGTAGTAGTAAGGTAGTCGTGAAGACGGACGTGCTGCGGTCTTCATAATTATCAGATAACGTTCAGTACTGATACAGATACTGGTCTACATTAACGATAAAACAGTGCAATAAAGATTGCATGTACTGTAAAAAAGTAATTTTCATTACTCATACTCTGAAAGTAGGTCTGAAGTTGCCTGAGGAGCGGGTTGAAAGTAATACTTTTCCGGCCCGGGAGAATCGCTTTCAACTGACAGCTGTCAAATTATAAAAAAAAAAACTAGTTTCATTTTCACATTTCTATGGAACCATGTTCCAACTTTTCTACAGTCACTCAATTGAAATGCGTGATGTAAAATTGAAATAACATAAAGTTAAGTATTAAATAAAGAATATATACTTTTAAATGACTTAATTATAATTTAGTTTCAACAATTTCTTTAAAATAACATAGATTTGGTCAAAATATTTAAAAATGAAAATTAAAAATACTGGCTAAATAATGAAGTTGGCCGGCCAACGAAAAAAAAACAAAATAGGCGGCAATCCGATCTTTTTTTTTTCGAGTTGTAGAGTATTCTTCATGCTTCCTTTTGTATTATTTCTTTAGCCAATTCCTGTTTTTATTTTTACTTTCCTTGTATTCGTAATGAAAAGCACAGTGTTTACCTCGGGTGAAAGACTTATTTTGTCCCTCGAACTATTAGCGCCCTCGCTACGCTCGGGCGCCAAACCCCGTCTCGGGAAAAATAAGTCACTTTCACCACTCGTGTAACAATGTACTATTAAAAAAATAAAAATCCCGACCGCTAAAATACGGAACTTTAAATAAAAACAGGAAAGGATAAAACAAGTTCAGTAGTTCAGAAGTCTGTTAAGTATCTATTATTTCTTTAACCCATTATTGGAAAGTTTTGAGCCAGTCTAGATTTAATCTATACCTACCTATATTATGATGGTAAATTTCATGTCATGTTGGTTATTAAGTAACTTGCAGAGATTACTAAACTACAAATTTTATTAATCTATCTAGAAACCTAATATGATTGTGAACCAACTTTGAATCATTATAGCTCCTAAATGGTCATTCGAAAAGAAAAATTACATGAGAGACCCAAAGATAATTTTCAAACAAATACCTATTCTATGGTACTGTAAGGTCCATGTCGGCGCACTGGCCACTGGCCAAGTCAATTTCAAAATAATAATCTTTTTCTTAAATTTAAATATATTCTTGTCGGCCAGGAACGCTTATCGCCAGTGGCCAGTGCGCCGACATGGACCTTACAGTACCCTACATAACATAGTTCGTCGACTTTAATTATTGATTGTTCACAATAATATGGCGTCTGGCTATCGCCACATTGAATTTTGATTGCTGTCATGTCTTTAGTGACACTCGCAAGATTAAGACGAATCGATTACTAATACGAATAAGATACTCGTAACTCTCAGTATTGAGTTTATTCAGAACGACGGGGAATATTAGTGATTTAATTGACCCATTACGCCTGTTATAATTTTATTTGCAATTTCGTATCATGTGCTGGTATCCTGATTTTTTCCAGATCTTCTGCAAAGTCTTTCAAGTTTTCACCTCTAGGTAGATACCTAAAGCCACCGTTTCAGCTTAATCAAACAATTAATTCCTTATTTCACACACTTGGAGGTGGAATTTTAATAAACGCTGAAATTAATATTTTTTATTTGTAATGGGTAACTTTAATGCTTATTTTTACGTATACATCAATGAGATATTTTTTTACCCATACAGACTTTCACTCCCTATTTTATACACTTAGGAGTGAAATTTTCCAAAATCCTTCCTTAGTGGTTTCTTAATTACAGTATAAAAATATACTGTACGAGGTACGAAACTAAAATGATTGGGGTTGTAGGAAGTACACATAAAAGGAGCTCTCTCGGGCACTTAGGTATGGTTGCATAGGGAGAGCGTTTGTGGACGAGCATTATGAGGCTGGGATTCGTTTTAGTCACACGTATACTTATGAACATTAATAATATTATATAACAGTTGTTCTGAAAGAAAGGAAGTACAAATGGAAGTGATGAAGTAAAATTATTATGTGTTTCATTGATGAAAGGATCTAACAAATCAGAAGAGGGAATAATCACGTGCGAAAAAAATCGGCCAGGTTTAGTATAAAGAAAAACCAGAACTGAGTAAGTTAATTTTTTTTATTTACCTATCAGTGTTATGTTTAATACAGGTACTTACCAATTGGATTTCATTTTGTTGGTGTCTTAAACAGGTACCTTTCTAAATTAAAGGTGAGTCAATAATATGTATTAGGTATTAAAGTTTAATGAAATCCGATATTAAGTACTACAAAACAATATAAGACGTCGTTGTAGGTATGAATCCAAATTTGTTGATCTCAAAATGTGTATTTTTAGTCAATTGAACTTAAATTGATACCTAAATCATCACAAGTTCATTTGAGTTTGGGTTTCCATAATTACAAATATCTAAGTAGGTACCTGCTTTATAATAAAATGTTCAGCATTTTAAATTATTTATTATTGCGATAAATAATATATGGAAACAGATCTGGTATTATTATTTAATTATATTAGAGAGAGTACCTAACAATCATTATGAACATTGTAATTATTCTTTAATCGATGTATTGAATCGTAAAATGAGTAGGTACTTGATCTAAACAAATTAATAAAATTGGAGTGTCTGTTTGTAATATCAAAATAACACCTTTTCACTAAATGCATATGAACGTACATACGAAACCTATAACAAAAACGCGATTTAAAAATTTTTTGTCTGTCTGTCTGTCTGTGTGTTTGATCCGGGTAATCTTCAAAACGGCTGGACCGATTTTGATGGGACTTTCACTGGCAGATAGCTGATGTTTTAGGAAGTAACTTAGGCTACTTTAATTTTAGAAAAACAATTAGTGTTCCCCGTAAAAAAATAAAAACACATAAAATCAAAGAGTATCTCCGAAACGGCTGGACCGATTTTGACGGGACTTTCACTGGTAGATAGCTGATGTTATAAGCAGTAACTTAGGCTACTTTTATTTTAGAAAATCAAAATTTAAAAATGGGTTCTGTCGCGCGGGCTCAGAACACGGGAGCGGGCTTTTTTGTTAAGTTAAATACCACACGGATAAATACCACTCAGCTAGTATATCATAACATTACTTTTTACCCCTTTGAAGACAACTAGGCGTGATGGTATGTGCAAACTATTTTTAGAACACGGAGTAGATACTCAGCGAGACGCATAGTTCCCGACTCAGGTAGTTAAACTTTTTGTGGTATTGAAACAAACACTTGACATAAATTGTATAGGACGAAGTTAAACGCCGTTAAGTTTTACAATAAATTAAACTATTTATGGATTCCTTCCTTAAAGTTCAGTAACAATTAGTCAGTTACTTTAAATTACTTGGTTGGTACAGTTTTGTCCATTGATCTGTGATGAACCATCATGAGCGAACAATAAGTAGGTACCTAACAAACATTCCTAATTCTCACAAGATGTGTAACTCATGAACTGAGTGCATATGTTTAGGTATACCTATATTGGAAACTAGGTATCGTAAACCATAATATGGTTTACGATACCTAGTTTCCATAATATTATTATTAAAATGATTAAAATGGAGCATTTTATAAATATAAGCAATGATACTCAAACCCACATATTGATTGAGTTGATCCCCACTGTATGAACTATGAACCTAAGTAACGTTGAATAATTGTTTTGATACGAAAGTTCTGTAAGATTACATCAATCACTTTTGATGTACAGGGTAAGGTTCAAAACACAGTTGAACTTGGTTTCTAAACAAAGGTAATTCAATTTTTTGGAAATTGTAAGTACAACACATTGATCGCGCACGACGCAAGTGTTGGTGAGAGAGACTTGTTCAAGATCAAGACAAGCGAGTGTGGTTGTAGTCAGCTGCACGTACGGGGACAGCGATCATGGTTTGCAAGACATCAATATTCAACATTTGTGGCATCACCGAAAAGAAGCATGGTGCACGGCACTTGATGTATAACAGGTACTGTACAAGTCAAAGCGATTCACAAATACCTAATGGATTTGGGAAATCGACCGTATAATTTGTGGAGTTATAAATATAAATTCAAAAGTTCCTACATCATATTCTAAAGTAAATCTATGTCCATGATGATCGGTTGATAACTGTATGCACAGATTTAGTCTAAGACTGTATGGTTATACATCGTGGGTTGTTACAAATCATTGGTAAAGGTGCTCTTCATGGGAGGTTATATAGAATAACATTAGGTCGAATAACTTGATCGAGGAACTGCTTAAAGTTGTGGAAATTGATCAAATAGCATTTCATTTAGGTAAGTAAGAAATTTGTTGATCATGACGTGACGTGTATGAGTTATTATAGTGACAGATGACGAAGGAAAAGGGTGACAACTGACTGTAAGTATGCGTAGCGGAGTTGTGTGCAAGTAACCTTTACCTAGTCATCGCTAGGAACATGAAGTCGGATCACCAACATATTGTACCCAAGAGCCAATAACAATAGTTAATGTTGGTGTAACAGTTGGTAAAAAGCTAAATAGAAAAGGCCAAATCCACAGCTTTTGTCCAATAATGATTTCCCTACGATTGTATTACTAACCGTGCACTTGTACGAATGACAAGCTTAACAACAGTTGTTATTATTTTCATGTACCTACCGGTGAGATTATTGGAGAATTCATCACTATGGCCGTTGTTGCGAGTCGCGAGAACGACTGTTGCCTGCTGCAGGAGTATAGTCCTTCAGGGCAAATTATCTAGTCTTGGTAAGTGGAAAATCCAGACCCATTCTATCGTGCCCCTGACCGCCGCCTCATTAGCGATTGCGATCGTCATTTTAAATTACTAAATTAGGAATGTATTACCATTTCTGATAATTATAAGATTACAGTTGAAGCATGAACGTGTCGAGAGAACAACACTAAGAAACTGAAGCGTAAAGTTTATAATACATGAGTGAATTAAATGATAAAAAGAGAATTGGCAAATGACGTTACGATGTATCGCTGAATAATACCTACAGTGTCGATAGATGTCGGTAGTAGTATGTATACAACTTTAGTACCTATTTCAACCTGGGGTGAAATTTTAAACATTATCTTCAATGACTCGGAACCCTTCATTGTGCATGGCTCGACATGGCACTTGCCGAATTTTTTAAGTTCTTAAATAATAGCCTCGCGGTTGCCCCGGACCATGAGCGCAGCGGCCAAGGGGCGGGCGGCGGCGGCGCGGCGGGCGGCAGGGACACTTGTCCACAACCAATATAACCACTCGAGTGTATAAACTACCCGCCGCGCCGCCGCGCGCCGCTCCACAAACTTAATTAGCAAAGCAGTTTTATACAAAACATACAAACGCTTCCACCATTTTTAATACAGAAACTTCAGCTAATCTTATTATTACCGCACGTCTGCACATCAACCCATACTGGCTGCTCTCCGGACTGCCATTGTACACTTGTAAGTTAAGTACCTTAAGCTTCTCACATTAATTGTTATTCACTTTGATGCAATAGTACATTGTTACACGAGTGATGAAAGTGACTTATTTAGTCCCGAGACGGGGTTTGGCGCCCGAGCGTAGCGAGGGACAAAATAAGTCATTCACCCGAGGTAAACACTGTGCTTTTCATTACGAATACAAGGAAAGTAAAAATAAAAACAGGAATTGGCAAAATAAATAATACAAGGAAGTATGAACAATACTCTACAACACGAAAAAAAAAATAAAGATCGGATTGCCGCCTATTTTGTTTTTTTTTCGTTGGCCGGCCAACTTCATTATTTAGCCATTATTTTTCATTTTCATCTTTAAATATTTTGCCCAAATCTATGTTATTTTAAAAAAAAATCTTGAAACTAAATTATAATTAAGTCATTTAAAAATAGATATTCTTTAATTAATACTTAACTTTAGGTTATTTCAATTTTACATCGTCCTGTAATTGAGTGACTGTAGAAAAAGTTTGATCATGGTTCCATAGAAATGTGAAAATGGAACTAGTTTTTTTTTATAATTTGACAGCTGTCAGTTGAAAGCGATTCTCCCGGGCCGGAAAAGTATTACTTTCAACCCGCTCCTCAGGTAACTTCAGACCTACTTTCAGAGTATGAGTAATGAAAAAAATATTTAATGATCAATAGTTTGAACTACGACTCAGTTAACATTGTAGACTGTTAGCTTCAGCCACATAAGCGCTAGATATTGCTGAAATATTGTATGTTCAGAACAGCGAAGTATTCAATCCGCTACATCATTATACTCGAGCCTCGTCCTCAAGATTAGTAGTATTAGTATTATATAACACAATTGTAGTAACGCCTAGTGACTACCATATCCAGCACTTAGTTTAGATATTAAGTTTTTTTTTTTTTTTTGTTCTACCCACATATTGTGGTTCTACCTTGCTCTCTGTACTTAAATACGTGCACTGTCGCTCGCGCTTCATTCGCAATTTAGTGCTCCGCCAGTCCAGTACTACCTACCTCGCTTCATGTTGAAACGCGATAAGAATAATAGTTTCGAGTTTATAGAAATAAATATAATTTTAAAGTTTTTACACTATATTCATTGTGATCGCGCCGATCATCAAGTTCGTGTTCACGTCCATCAAGATCCCCCTCAGCAACACCAGCTGGAAATTCGTGTAAGTACATACCTATAACAATAATAAAGTGGAAAAGCATGCTTGCCTAAATATTTATTTCTCTGATGTAATTATACACATCAAGTACGTAATAATGCACCAGAATAGTCTTTGGAACTATTCCACCGCCCTGTACAAAGAAATTAGACTAGTCTTCGGGACTGGCTCGCTGCATTGTCTAAAGGCAACCGGGCTAGTCGTTGGGACTACTCCACCGCCTTGTACAAAATGTACAAAGACATCAGAATAGTCTTCGGGACCGGTTCGCTGCATTGTCTAAAGGCAACCGGGCTAGTCGTTGGGACTACTCCACCGCCTTGTACAAAATGTACAAAGACATCAGAATAGTCTTCGGGACCGGTTCGCTGCATTGTCTAAAGGCAACCGGGCTAGTCGTTGGGACTACTCCACCGCCTTGTACAAAATGTACAAAGACATCAGAATAGTCTTCGGGACCGGTTCGCTGCATTGTCTAAAGGCAACCGGGCTAGTCGTTGGGACTACTCCACCGCCTTGTACAAAATGTACAAAGACATCAGAATATTCTTCGGGACCGGTTCGCTGCATTGTCTAAAGGCAACCGGGCTAGTCGTTGGGACTACTCCACCGCCTTGTACAAAATGTACAAAGACATCAGAATAGTCTTCGGGACCGATTCGCTGTATTGTCTAAAGGCAACCGGGATAGTCGTTGGGACTACTCCACCGCCTTGTACATAGACATCAGAACAGCCTGCAGGACTGGTTCAACGCATCGTCTGAAGGCAACCGGGATAGTCTGTGGGACTACTCCACCGCCTCGAACAAAGAAATCATAATAGTCTTCGGGACAGGTTCACTGCAGTGTCTACAGGCAACCAGGATAGTCGTTGGGACTACTCCACCGCCTTGTACATAGACATCAGAACAGCCTTCAGGACTGGTTCAACGCATTTTGGAATGCATCAAGACACCAGTATTTTGGACTAGGTACTCCGCCGCCTTGTACGAAGATATCAGAATAGTCTTCGGGACTGATTACCGCATTGTCGGAAGGCACCAGGACAGTATTTTGGACTACTCCGCCGCCTTATATTAAGCCAACAAAATTGTCTTCGAAAAATTGTTTTCTGCGTAATACAAAAGTAACTACAAGTCTTGGCCGACTTTTATGGACCTTCCACATCAGGAAGGTCGCACAGAACCACCTGCACAGGCAATCGAAATAGATCCACAGCAAAGTGTATAGTACCCGCAAATTACAAGCAAATTATTAATCCTGTCCTAAACGCCGAAATCAGGGCCGCCTTCACCGAGCAAGTGGTAAAAAGACAAGGCTATCGAAATTCTACAGAAACAGATTGCAGCCGCCATTTCATGTCTGGGCAGTATTCTTACTTACCTGCTCGTGAAAAATACAACGAACTTCTTAAGCGTCATGGACGCTAGTCGAATCATTTGTGACTCTCAAAATTCGAAGTCTGTGACTAGACTATACTCTATACTCTATAAAATTTGTCTACAACTTTTACAACTTAAATACACAAGTTTTTCTCCAGGGAGGGCTTAGCGGAAACGCTTAAATCAGCCTAACTGCTACCAAAGGGCGCAGACTAAAAGGGAACAATCACATAAAGAACTCGGTGAATCCACTCGCCACCGCCGTTCCCAGTAGGTACTTACGTTAAGTACGTCCAAGAATTTAAACTAGAAGGCAGGCCCGCCCCGCCACCAGCAACCTGCTGCGCGGACCGCGTCATTGCGAGACACATCGTTGCGCAATTAAAGGCAACATTCAGACCGCACTATCGGCGATAGACTCGGTACCTACGCTATGCGGGTACACTAGCTTATTTTTTAAGCAATGATCTTTAATTAGAATATCTCACGACCATTATTTAGAACTTTGATAAATAGTTATCAATTAAAATTCGGTCTTCGATTTATCAATCATGTTTGCCAACACCGAACATATTTACAGACTAAAAAAGTTCAAGTTGAACATACTATCCATCGCAGCAATTGCTGCTTGCGAACCTTATCTTGATAATTTTTGTGTCACACGTATTTTTTGTACCAAAGCCAAACGGCATTTACCTAAAATAGATAAACAAATGCACGAATTTAAAGTACGAATTGCCAATAGGTATTCGCACACGTCATATTTTCACAAAATTTTTAACCTGTCATTAAATTACTCCGTATTTCGTCACGTATCTTCTATACATTATTTTATTGTAATATCAGAGATTGAATATTAAAAAACTTAAACGCCATAAAATGAGAATGTTTTCTCAGTTCATTGGCTTATTAGTGTCTACCTGTTGGGTCAGGCATGAAAATGATTAATGCTTGCAAGAACATTGTCATTACGTAAACTAACTTTTCTCTCACTGTTATTTCATCTGTGTTTTTTCAGTCAATGTGTTTATTCACAGTGCATTTTCACTGTGACATTAGAGTGTCACATCCTATGAAGAATCATCCTCGGATCTATCCTATGAAGTCACTTATCGATGATTTGTCATGAGGATCTGGACAGCGCTGAACCCGATTTAGTGGCAATTGTTATTTAACAGTCTGCCTATGTCCGTGGAAGGTGCTACGTATGAAAACTTCTGTTTTACACGCTGCTATCTGAAAAATGTTTCATCACTACTGTCGGACCATAGAAAATGGTTAGCTGCAGCACACTAAAGAACTAGAATGATGCACGTTCCTTACCTCATGGTGTAATGGTAATTATGAAAACACTTATAAAACTTTACATTCTTCAACAACTCCTGATTTGGACTGTTGGTCAAATGTAATTATGCGTTCCGTACGCAGAATGAGGGACGGTAATTATGCGTTAAAATATTTTCTGACGCCTCAACAACGGTATGGAGCGCAGGTATGAAGAGATTCTACTGTACAAAAGTTACCTAGAGCTCACAGCAGTTTTTTTCTCCACTGCCTCAAGCTATGTAAATCGCGCGGGAGGAATAATGATCCCCATATCACACTCCAAGATGCAAAATATATATGGCAATGGTGTGAGATGCTATAGTTTGTTATAGTGGCCAATATGTAATCGTCAGATTTAATAATTACATTCAAGGAATCCGGACGAACACTACCAGATACCGAGTGAGAACATAATAAAAACTGTTACCTAACGAAAAAGTCTTATTGTTCCTGATATCGAATGTTTGCCACTCGTACCAATACAAAATGTCGGAGATATGCCTCATGGCACAGAGATCCCGACGCCGACGCGTCGATGCTTCTACCTTAGAATGGTTCAGTCTTATGTTTTTTCGCCTGTAACAATGATACCTAAAGCCTTAAGGAAAATAATATTAGATAATGTAAAAGGCATTATTGTAGTGCCCGACTGGCCTACACAGCCACCGTCAGCCACGGTACACCAATTATTGGTATTTACAAATTTACCTGTTTTTTGACCTAGTAAAAACCGACCATAACAATGTCGTAATAGCTTTTTTCAGCAATCCCAACATCCAAGCTCACATTACCCTGGTCGACAAAGTATAGTCCTGACGGCCGTGGCGCTCCTGAAACGCTGAGTTTCACCTTCCACCGCGGACATCATGCTGTCATCACTATTGGACAACACCATTCAGCGAAACGTGTGTCTCAAACAGTGGTATGTTATTTGGAACCAAAACATTAACAGGTTCGGTCTATTCATCCCAACCATTTTAGAATTTCTCACATAGATTTACAACAAAAACGGCCTATTGGCACAATTAATAGCCACATAGCTGCTCTGGCCCTCATTTCTGGACGGATATCAGATGACGATCGTATAGCAGGGTTCTGTAGCGGTGGTTATAAACTAAAGCCACCTTATACGGTACGGTATAACGTTGCCTGGGATGCAACCAGTCTAAAAATTAAATAGCAACTCCTTTCCCAAACGGAAAACTATGTAACGGCACATAGAAGACAAACAATACCTGTCTAAAATTAATGTAGAACACATATTTTATTATTAAAATAACGGAGCTTATTAAAACGTCTAAGTTAAGCTGCTAACAACCGACTCTTTATTTACGTACCATTATTTAATGAGAAACTTGACAAATACAGGACACAATATATTACATTTTTTGATAAAACTAAAGACTTAAGGAAACAGGGCCATGGTTTTTGCTAGCAATCGCAAACCTTATAAGTTATAACTGTGTGCCCTTACGAATATTTAGTAGACGGTTTAAGATGGTTTTGAAAGTTAGTGTAATTGACTCATGTCTTTTCCTTCCACTGTACTCGCCATGCCGCAACTTCCATGGCACACAATATGAGGGTTACCCTCGATGAATACAACCAGCTTCAAAAATAAATAATATACCAGCTTTATAAATTCCAAATATAACATGGAGTTGGCGAGAACTTTATGTTCTCTTGATAATGTATGATTAAATACTCCTATATCTAGTGATATCTTTGCTTTATCATTCCAATTCCATTGTAAAATGGAACGAGACATGCAAATAAATCGTGTCATAATACTTAATAACACATTTTATCTTGGATATTACCTGCACTGACTCTCAACATCTACAATTGTGTTATATAATACTAATACTACTAATCTTGAGGACGAGGCTCGAGTATAATTAATGATCAAACGAACTTACCTTACGTGAAGTTCGATCATAATTATACGAAGAGCCTCGTCCGAAAAGATTAGTAGATAAAACCCACCCACCCTGGACAACCCAGGTAGTTCCGGTAATATCCAATACCTATAGGAATTGTATTCCCACGGAAATTTATTATAAATAGAGACTTAAATCATAAGGATACTCTAAACCAAATGAAGCGCGAGCGACAGTGCACGTATTTAAGTACAGAGAGCAAGGTAGAACCACAATATGTGGGTAGAACAAAAAAAAAAAAAACTTAATATCTAAACTAAGTGCTGGATATGGTAGTCACTAGGCGTTACTACAATTGTGTTATATAATACTAATACTACTAATCTTTTCGGACGAGGCTCTTCGTATAATTATGATCGAACTTCACGTAAGGTAAGTTCGTTTGATCATTAATTAACCACGCCAATCACCCGTTGTACTTTCCAGCAAGCGTGAAAATGAAATCATACGCGAATGAGGTCCAATATGTCCGATTGCGCGTCCTCGAGTCGAGTGCGCCGCGCGCCCAGCTGTGCTCCATCTGCTATCGGTTTTCAGATAGCCGGTATCGCGTGACGTCGCGACGCCATCCTTGGCTTAGCACTGCTCTCCAATGCCAGTTCCGGGAACCTTACAAATGGCCTTCAGAACTTTTTAGTCCAAGAATTATGAACAAAATTATACATATAACTTAAGTAGGTAAGTATGTTTTTTACAGATCAAATGTACCTATTCTATTCTAACTGTTGGTATGCTAATTTAGACTTCCATATAAAGGTAACCTAGCGACAAACTATAGAAAACAATTGTATGTTAATGGAAATTATAAATATCCAATTGATGGAAGTCAATTATGTTTGCACATATTTTTAATTTTATTGTTATTTTTATTGCACAAGATGTAATATTAATTGCACAAATCTGATAAGCAGTCAAAAGATTTTGATATTTGCATGTATTATTATGTATATTTATTAAAGTTATTGCAGATAAGTAGATTATAAATGTCACGTAGGTACCTACTGGAGGGAAGTCGACCGTCAGCTTCGCCTCATTATCATATCTCGCTGATATCGATAGCAGTCGCAATAAATATAGGCCCTGAATGTTGATGTACCTGTGATTGTGAATATACATAATATACGCTTATGACAAATCACTTTGCATATTTATGATTCTTAATGTTGCAGCTAGAATGTTTCACAGCCTCAGTTCTCGTTTCTCAGTTGAAACTTTGAAAGCAGTAGTAAGTACAAAAGCAATCTTACATAGTACGATTATAGGTAGGTATCTACCATACCTGCCATTGTCGCATCACTGTGTGTTCTGTTCGAAAATTTTGTTGGCGCATGAGTAAAAGTAATTGGGTAAGTATAATTAGGTAAACCTATACTAAATAGCTAAATTCCACGCGGACGAAGTCGCGGGCTCAGCTAGTCTGCAATACAATTTCATGTCATACATATTCGTACAGTAAGTATAGTTCAATTTGTCGTCGTCCCAAACGCCGTAGATATTATTGAAGATCTCTCTCTGTGTCTCTCGACACAGCCGTACTAGGAAGACAGGTGTTGTTAGTTGTGCGTGTTTGGTGTGTGTGGGGGGGGGGGGGGGGGGGGGGTGTTCAGGGCGGGTTGGAGTAGAGGCGGTGGTGCGCGCGGTACTCGGAGGTGACCCGCGGGTCCAGGTTCTGGTACTCCTTGCCGGAGAGTGCTCGTCGTCTGCCGCATCACCCTGACACACGGACGGCGACCAATTAACATCTAGGTTAGATTCAAATCCTCTAGTAGGCATGATATAAAGTGTTGTAATGGTACCCTCATCGTTAAAGGTGTGTCTGTCGAGGAATGTGAGGAACAAATCGAGAGGGTCTCGATGTAGTCTGACATATCCGATGTGCCGCTCGACGTGCTGTGCGTGTCCATGATACCTGCAGACACACACAGTTAGTCTTATGAGGGAGAGTATTTACAGTTGACGTAAAATTTCCGATGTCGGAAACGAAGCTGCCGTCCTTCTCTTTTACAAATGAATTAGAAAAAGATTGGAAGCTTTTGTTTTCGCCACGGAAACTGTAAATATCCACCCTGAACTGACAACAGAAAAAGCTAAACATATCCCGCAGTAATACTAGGTGTTACCCCTGAATGGTTTCGCAGATAGCACAGGCACTTCCGCTTCTGCAGACGATGACTTAACACACACAGACACAAACACAAACACAAACCTTGACACAAACAGACACACAGATACACAAATACATATGTTAAACTTATAACACCCCTCTCTTTTTGTCGGAGGTTTAAAATCATTCACAAAACCAAGCTAAATAGATGGGTATAGCTAAATTGGTAGGTAGGTATTTCGTATATCGCGCAGGGCCAGGAGCGGATCCGGGCGCGGGCGGCTGGTCGGTGACACAACATCTCTATCTCTGACTGAAAGCGAGTCTGTTCTTACAGGAGTGCACGTGTCCACACTGCGCGGCGTGCGCGTGCTCCGCGCGAGCAGAGCGCGTGCAGCGCGCCGCGCGCGCGCCGCCGCTGCCCCCCGCGCACGCGGAAATAATACAAGGAAGTATGAACAATACTCTACGAAAAAACAAATGAATATCGGATTGCCGTCAATTAGGTTTTTTTTATTCGTTGGCCGGCCAACTTCATTACTTAGCCATTATTTTTCATTTTCATATATAATATTTTTTTTATGTTATTTTAAAGAAATGGTTGAAACTAAATTATAATTCAGTCATTTAAAAATATATATTCATTAATTAATATATACTTAACTTTATGTTATTTCAATTTTACATCACGCATTTCAATTGAGTGACTGTAGAAAAGTTGGAACATGGTTCCATAGAAATGTGAAAATGAGACTAGTTTTTTTAAAATAATTTGACAGCTGTCAGTTGAAAGCGATTCTCCCATGGGCGGAAAAGTATTACTTTCAACCCGCTCCTCAGGCAACTTCAGACCTACTTTCCGAGTATGAGTAATGAAAATTATGTTGCGTTCGCACTCACGAAAACTGTATATGTTTTAGATTTAATTTCGAAATTTGTTGTAGCCTGCGTTCGCACTCAAGTAGTATTGTATTCTCTTTGGCACTGAACTGAAACATCATACATTAACATGTTTGTCTATAGCAAGTCTATAGATTTGTTACTGCTCGCGTTCGCACTGCCGTACCACATGTTTCGAGATTTGTTGAAATACGTAATTTTCTGCCATTTTATTGTTATCTAGAAATGTTCGTAAGCAACCATAAATTGTGATTGGCACAAGATTATAAAATCATATTATAATACTAGCTGAGCCCGCGAGTTCGTCCGCGTGGTATTTAACTTAACAAAAAAGCCCGCTCCCGCGTTCTGAGCCCGCGCGACAGGAACCATTCTTTTAAATTTTGTTTTTCTAAATTAAAAGTAGCGTAAGTTACTGCTTATAACAACAGCTATCTACCAGTGAAAGTCCCATTAAAATCGGTCCAGCCGATTCGGAGATACTCTTTGATTTCATGTGTTTTTTTTTATGCGGAACCCTAATTGATATTCTAAAACTAAAGTAGCCTAAGTTACTCCTTAAAACATCAGCTATCTGCCAGTGAAAGTCCCGTTAAAATCTTTACTTTAATTTTTTTTACGTTACGTTTCGTACGTGACTTACTGACCGACCGACCGACCGACCGACCGACAGACGGACCGACCGACCGACCGACCGACCGACCGACCGACCGACCGACCGACCGACCGACCGACTGACTGACTGATTTAACATTTTCTCCGTCGAATTATTTCTTTTCATAGTTATTAATTGCATTTGGGGTCAGGAGCTCAGGTTTTACACGAAGTATTGAAGGAACATGGAGGCTTGTCATAAGCAAATTTTGACGTTTTAGTGTAAGTTCAACATAGCTTTTTTTTAATTGTCAGTAAGCCTCCTACAACAGTAATAAAATAACATAATAAAATAAACATGATTTATTAAACAACAATAATGTCAGTGAATGCGTTCTCCTAGCGGAGCGCAGCGGTCACAGGTCGGCGGCGGGGGCGGAAGGCGCGAACGCGATGGTTTGCGCGTCCGCGGGCACGCTGTGCACGTCGGCGTCGCGCAGCACGGGGTAGGAGGCGCGCCGCAGCACGCCGCACGTGTTGCCGGTGCCGCGCATCAGCACGTAGCCGCCGTCGCCCCACCCAGTCGACCACGAGTTCTTTAGTATCAAGTAAGTTTTCTGCTTGTGCATCACCCAGCCCACCGCTAGCACCGCATGGTTGGAGCTGTTCTTACGGCTGTGAAACATTTTTTTTTTGTAAAGTATAACTAGCATTCCGAGGTTTGATTAGGATTAGCACATTAATAGTAGGTGTGCCGCCGTAGAATGTAGACAGATTTTAACCGTATTTAGTCGGCAACATAACGGTATGAATGTACGGAAAATCGTTGTTGTGTACTCGTGTTAACCGTGGGAATGAGCCCTAAGTACCTATCTGGACTGACGTCCATAGTTTAATGGTCCGCATGAGGTTCAAACCTGGTAGCTCTCCACGACGGCTCTCAACTGACGTTGGCGGCCTCTGTGTTTGCCAGTTTATTTAACTCAGAATTTATGACCTCACCGTCAATCACACAGAACCTTCGTTTCGTTTTGAAACGTAATATTATAACTATAGATACTTGGTACCATTATCGTCAGTCGAGAGCTCAACTAACCAGCGTCCATCGTAGTAGTATCCCTTCTTGTAAAAGGCGAAAGACGTCGCCTCGCCGTCGATGATGACAACGTTGGGCCCGTGCCGTCTGATGCTGACCTAAATAGTAAATGTTAATATATATATATATATATATATATCAGTCTTTAGGGTGTCCAAAACCGGCCAAGTGATATTTTTATCTAAAGTTTTTTTTTTTTTCACCTTATTATATATGGTGCTTAGGTTACAACACGTCGAGCTCACCTTGACAGCGCGCAGGTTGTTGCGCGTCACATTGACGTATCCGGTGATGCGCGTGACGGGCGGCACGCTGGCCGCCTCGCACTGCTGCACGGCGCCGCGGTAGGGCGGGTAGTCGTGCAGCGCGGGCAGGCCCATCTCGTGCACGTACTCGTAGGCGTTGCTCGGCCACGAGCCGTTGCACCCCTTGGTTCCGTATCTATCGGATCCGATGACAGAAGCGATATCAAATCGTGCAAAATGCCATGGTGAGCATCGCTCCGACCGACCGGGGTGTCGTTAGGTACTACTCACGGGTGAGCGCAGTCGACGAGGCTCTGTTCGCTGAGCGGCACGAGGCGGCCGGTGTTGATGGCGAGAGCGCCCTCCACAGCACCCACCACCGCGAAAGCCCAGCACGAGTGGCACAGCCATTGGTCTGAAACATCAAACGCCGCAACGCACGGGCTCATAGACACTCAGCATTCAGCGTGTCTCGGCCTTCGTAATCTCAAAAGAGGGTCGAGATAATTATTAAATTACATAGTATACTGATAGTGTGAATAGGCGATGAGGCTACTCACTGCGCACGGGCGTGACGGCACCGCGCTCGCGCCAGTCGAAGTGGTAGGGTAGGCTGTTTAACGACGCCTCCATGTCGTCGGCGGTGTGCGGGAAGGGCAGCGCGCTGAAGCCCGACGGGGTCGGCACCGCCCCCAGCAGCGCGCGTCGCTCCGCCACCAGCCGGTCCGACATGAAGTTGGTGCCGAGCTCGAACGTGGCGCCTTGCCGGTTGCCCGACTCCGTGAAGCGGTAGCTCTGGATCAGCAAGTTCTTGCGGACCGCCTCCTCCAAGTCATCGGCGTATCGCCGGTCGAACTTCTTCTTGTACCTGCGGAGGTTGCAGCGTCAAGGCGACGTGGCCAGCGGACGAGGCGGCGTCGCATCCGCATCACGCTCCCGCTACATACCGGTCGAGGGCGTCGTCGTGCCGCGGGTCGCGCTGGAGCATGGTGAACTCGCGCAGCGGCTCCACGTGCTCCAGCCGCTCCGTACGCACCACGAAGTCGCACGCGTCCGCTGCGCGGGAACAACACAACATCACAATAAAACCATATTCGAGTGAGTTATATACATTATACTATATATGTCGAATTATTGATTTATTATTTTAATATTTTTGTTATTAAGATTTTTTTTGTTGATGATACTGGTAATACTAGTAATATAAATAAAATGTAAAGAATAGTCTATTTGTTCTGGATAAGTGCCTTGATCCCTACATATATATACCTACTCGCTTAGGTATAGGTAGGTATTTCTTAAGAATGGTTGAATGAGTATATGAAGCAAGGAGAATGCTAACGCACCGACGTCGAGCTGCAGCATGGCCGAGTCGTGCGCGATGGGGCCGGTCTCGGTGTACATGTGGACGTAGCCGTCGCTGTCGGGGCCCAGCGCCGAGCTGTCCACGCTCACCGAATACCTGTAACACAATTACTGATTCCTGTATGCCGTGGGCGAAGAGCAAGCTACTCATCCTTGAATTAATTTCTTTATTTGTTTTGTGTTTATTGATTTGAGTAAGCGGTCGTTTTCAGTCTAGTCATGATCTCTGTGAGACGCGTAAAACGTGATCGAGCTGTACTCTCGCTGTCATGGAAAAGTGGGCTTGTTTACAGAATAGTACAGCAAGTATCGAGAATTCGCAATATGTACAATTCTGAAAAAAGTTGCTCCGAGTTCGAATGATGGGAATCGAGGACGACCAGTGTTAGGTCCACTTCATAAGTAACATGAAATATTCGAACACGGTAAAAGCGAAAAAGTCGATTTATTCCAAGTCGAGGTTGGCTGTCACGTTAATGCGCAGCGTTGCGTGACAGCGCGAGATGATGATCGGCAGCGGCGGCGGACCTGATGGGGACGGTGGTGTAGTTGTCCGCGGCCCGCGACACCAGCAGCTCGTGGCGGAAGGTGAGCGCCTCGCCGCGCGCGGCGCCCAGCTCGCCGCCGCGCCCCGCCAGCGTGTAGCGCCACCGCTCCACCCGCTCCGCGCTTCCCTCCACGTAACCTGTGCCATAACGGTCAAACAGCCCACCGATAACAGTTAGATGACGGTTGTTCACTTTATTGCAATCATTCTTGTTTTCGTATCTTTCGCAGTAGCTGCAGCGTAGCGCAGACGTAGCGTAAGGTAATTACTTATAAAGGCAAGTGATACTCGTTTACTAGGAAGTAGTAATACGAGTAGTAGTAAGGTAGTCGTGAAGACGGACGTGCTGCGGTCTTCATAATTATCAGATAACGTTCAGTACTCACCGGCGAAGGAAAAGCGCTGCAGGTCGGGCAGTGCGGGCAGCGCGCGCTCCGCCAGCGTCAGGCGGCGCGGCGGCGCCACTGCGCAGCGCCGCACGTCCTGCGCGCCGGTGCGGTCCACGCGCACCTGCACACGTCCACACACACTTATGGATCTACCGAAGGCTGGCGCTGGACGCATCGGCCTCGCGATGCGACCGCGGGGAAAT
Source organism: Notodonta dromedarius (assembly GCA_905147325.1). Taxonomy (NCBI): domain Eukaryota; kingdom Metazoa; phylum Arthropoda; class Insecta; order Lepidoptera; family Notodontidae; genus Notodonta; species Notodonta dromedarius. The sequence goes on along the minus strand of LR990173.1, from coordinate 11,350,568 downwards.
ATGTTTAACGACGAGGTACCAGTATGCTTTGCACGGTTCCGTCGAGACGCACGATGCGGTAGGCGGAGGAGGTGCCGCCGTGGAAGTCGATGCGAGATGTGCCGCTCGCCGGGTCCCACCTGAGATCATAGTAGTCGTATTAAAATATCACGGCAATGGGCATAAAAAAAATACTAGTGCGGTCGGTGCCACCATATTTAGGTACACGACGTGAGGACAACTTCTCAGGTAAACCACCCTCTCTAACCTACTCCTACTTACTTGAATTGACAACGACTCCAAATGAAATAAATTATAAGGTCCCTAGTCATTTCTAGCTTTTTAGTGCACCCTAAATTAGTTTCAAGGCGTTTGTGGTTAGCGTCCCTTCAGACAGGCTGTCAACTTTCATGCAGGAAGACTACTGGCTGAAGGGTGTAGTGTTTAGGCGCTTTCGTGGGAGATTACCGCCGTCACCACCCATAGTTTAGTTAAGTGTTAATATAAAGTATAAATATGTATGTTAGATTATAAGGTATATAAGACCGATTGGTCTGCGTTGCCTGGGTATAAATAAATGATAATAAATATTTTTTTTTCTGTCGTTTACGTTTATAAAAATAATACTTTTTATATAACATGACTATTTACCCTACAGCAAGCGCCGTAAAGGAGCATAGTACCAAAAACTACAAATCCAGTATTCTCTTCCACTATTTATCAACCGAGGACATTTTTCAGAGACTCTGGCATTAAACATCAAACACGAGATAAAAGCGTGTTATGTCAAATCAGACGTCGTTGCCGTGTTTCTACCGTGTTAATAGGGCAAATTTCCATTTCATGTTGGTACATAACGTTGGAAACAATGAGATTCGACAGGAAAACTCACCACACGGTATAAGTTTCGGTATAGTCAGCGCGTGGCACAGTCAGGCGCGCGCGCACTTTCAGCGGGCGCTCGAACCGTGGCGGCGGGGGCGCGGCGCGCGACGGACTCGGCAGCACCGGGGGGCTCTCGCCCCGGGCGTCGTCCGCGGCCAGCAAGTCATCGATGGGCCCGCGGCCGCGAGCCGGCCGCCGGCTGCGGCGGCGGACACGCGGCGACGGCGGCACCGCCTCGCTTTCGTCGAAGGCCACCGCACGCGCGGCACGCACTGACTCCGCCGGCGCAAGCCTCTCCTCTTCATTGCCGATGAGCTCTGCGTCAATATCCTCTCCCAGATCGGGCTGAACGATGACCGGTGGAAGATACTGGTCGGATGGCACTTGTGCGCGAAACATCTCGACAAGTTGCTCAGAGTCATCTAAAAATTAGTATCGTTCAGTAAAAGTAAAAGGTTGTAAAAAAAAAGTTATTTGGACGAATCTGAGGTTGATTGCGATAACTGACCGACAGGATCGAGGCGCGGCACGGTGCGCAGAGGGCGCTGCGGGGGCTGCGGGTGCAGCGGGGGTGACGGGGGTGCGGGGCGAGGGGTCGGCGCGGCGCCGGCGGGCGCTACTCGCTGCGTCTGCAGGAAGTTCCCGGCAGCTGCTGGATTGCGGGTGACGGTGTTGGCGGAGGTGGCGGAAATGGCGGCAGTGGTGCTAGTGTGCGTGTTCAGAGCGCACCCTGCAACAGAGAAACGGCGTGAGTGCGCGTCCCCGCAGCGGCGCGAGCGCTTGCAGGCGCCGGGCGGCGGTGGCCACTCACCAGGGTCGCTGGGGCTGCGCACAGGCACGGGCACAGGCACGGGCAGCACCAGCATCGGCACGGAGGCGCCGCGCGCGCCCTTCTCGCCAACTGCAATGCATTGCAACTTATTGTTATATGTAAGGCGTCAATAGACTAGTGGTTAAAGGGGCGCCCTCACAGCTGAGAGGTTCGGGGTTCAATCCCCTATCCTGGCCATTAAACTATTGACGTGAGCCCACTGCTAACACAAGCATTAGCTTAGCTGGAATGGGTAACGGGATATTTAATTAGGGTTCCGGACCTTAAAAGGAAAAAACGGAACCCTTATAGGATCACTTTGTTGTCCGTCTGTCTGTCTGTCAAGAATTGTTTTCTCATAAACGGATAGAGATATGAAGTTGAAATTAATATCAAATATCAAACGCTATGGTCCCTTGTAGGTGTAAAAAAATTAGGCTTCTAAGACGACGCAATCAAAAGATACGGGCATTTATGTCGCATATTTTGGTACTTTTTGCAAATTTACTAATCAAAACAAAGGAATCAACGCACAGCCGAAAGCACTGGTTTCAGAATCATGAAATTTGGGCAGTAGGTACCTTTCATACCGTAAATATCCACTAAGGAAGGATTTTGTAAAATTCCACCCCCATGTGTAAAAAATAGGGGATGAAAGTTTGTATGGGTAAAAAAAAAGCTCAACTTAGAGCCATGAAAATTAGTATCTATTAAGGTTACTCATTACAAATAAAAAATATAATTTTCAGCGTTTTATAAAAGTCCACCCCTAAGTGTGTGAAATAAGGGTAAACAGTTTGTATTGGGGTCTCGAATTTGTTTAAGCTGAAAACGTGGCTTTAGGTAGATCTTGCTGTAAAACTTGAACCACTGTGCAGAAAATCTAGAAAAAATGAGGACACTAGCACATGACACTACATTGCAATTAAAATTATAACCGGAGAAATGGGTTCACTAAATCACGAGCTACAGCTGACCAAGTTAAAGTAAAGTTAATTCCCCGTCGTTTCTGAATAAACTCAATACTGAGATTCAAAAAACAACCGCAAATACAACTTTGTTTCTTTTCTTTCACTACTTTGGTTATAGATACGAGAAATCTTCGTTATTGAAATGGGTCCGGAAGCCTTCATTGTGCATGTACATCAGGAGATGTGCGCGGTTTTTTTTTTATAATTCCAATCTTAGTGTTCAAATGTCACTAATATGCGGCACGGTGGGGCACTGTCAATAATTGTATATATACCACTGTGTATTTTAATACAAACAATGTTTTGAAGCAAATAAATATGACTTTGAATGACGTCACATGTGGTTGTTGCTTCTCTCCTTAAGGTGACCACATTGGATCTCAAGTTTACGACTTACGGTTTCGGGCCCATATTAATAAATCGATCTCAAGTCTGAGAGAGCGATCTTAGAAATGTCATTCTTATGTCATACCAGTACAAAATTACATCTTAGAAGTGTACTCAAGATCGTTCCAAGACTTGTGTTAGCAATGTGCACTGCTTATTAGATGCTACGCATATGTTAAAGCTTGCTAGAAATGTCTTCTCAGATTATACTTGAACAACGCTGCATGGAAATGTATCATTTAAATTTATTAAATAACTTCACATAGTTCCAGAGAAAGAAGGGTTAAAATGGGGAAGAGGAAGGGTAAACTGTGAAGTTCTTTAATAAATTTAAATGATACATTTCAGTTTAGTATATTATTTGGTATTTAATATAAACAACTCGGAATTTCGACAGAATTCCATCCATAACGACGACGTATTGTGTAACATTATATATATTTTTATATGCAGTGTCTACAAGTTATTAGCACAAGGCTCATCTATAAAAACAAGTTTGACCTTTCCACTTGAATCATTCAATATAAAAAGTGGCATGTCACCAAATATTAAAATGCCATCAAATGAAATAGCTATTAATGTTTTCACAAAAACGCCATTAGGAATATAGTGTTCGATTCGATCACAACGATTTTTTGGAATACTTACAGCTAGACAACATTATTTCTGTGCGTGTGTGAAACGCTTCAAATTGTTAAAGTCAATAGGGAAATCGTCCGTGCGCCTGTCGGTTCTCCGAGCGCGGCTGGCACACTGCTGAATGCGTGTTTGTTAGGAAAGGTGAGATGAAGTAGGTACTGAACCCCATGGGTACTGACCGAGCTCCAGTTCGATGGGCACCGGGCGCGGGAACCAGGAGTCGCCACCGCCGCCCGCTCTGCGCGCGTAATCTACAAAACACTTCCGTGAGCTTCAACGAATACAAATACTGCATTATAAGATCGGATCGACCACTCAACATGGACACGGCAACTGCTATTTTCGTCCGTATATCTACATTTCTGTCTCTTGCGTGGTCGATCCGACCGTGTAGAAAAATATATATTTCATTACTCATACTCTGAAAGTAGGTCTGAAGTTGCCTGAGGAGCGGGTTGAAAGTAATACTTTTCCGGCCCGGGAGAATCGCTTTCAACTGACAGATGTCAAATTATAAAAAGAAAACTAGTTCCATTTTCACATTTCTATGGAACCATGTTCAAACTTTTTCTACAGTCACTCAATTACAGCACGATGTAAAATTGAAATAAAATAAAGTTAAGTATTAATTAAAGAATATATTTTTTTAAATGACTAAATTATAATTAAGAAAAATTAATTATTAATTATAAAGAAATTGTTGAAACTAAATTATAATTTAGTTTCAACAATTTCTTTAAAATAACATAGATTTGGGCAAAATATTTAAAGATGAAAATGAAAAATAATGGCTAAATAATGAAGTTGGCCGGCCAACGAAAAAAAACAAAATAGGCGGCAATCCGATCTTTATTTTTTTTTTCGAGTTGTAGAGTATTGTTTATACTTTCTTGTATTACTTCTTTAGCCAATTCCTGATTTTATTTTTACTTTCCTTGTATTCGTAATGAAAAGCAGTGTTTACCTCGGGTGAAAGACTTATTTTGTCCCTCGAACTATTAGCGCCCTCGCTACGCTCGGGCGCCAAACCCCGTCTCGGGACTAAATAAGTCACTTTCACCACTCGTGTAACAATGTACTATTGTCTATATATGGAGCAAGCATTTAGGAAGCGGTACAGTTGTATGTACTTGCCGGATATGAGGTTGAGCCAGCGGTCCGCGGAGACGGAGCGCGTGCGGCGAGCGGGCGGGCGCGTCTCGGCGGCATCGCGCGCGCTGTTGATCGGCTGCACGCTGGCACACATCGCTGTTGCAACGTCATCATAATTATCATAAATGTTTTTGATAAAAGTTGCACATAAGTAATAGGAGTACATAGATACAAAGACAAATTCGTTCTCCGATGTTAGGTACTTAGTATCCGAGGCGGGCTTAGGATTTCCCGCGACCTTGCCTCGCGCTGCTTTCGAAAGCCGCAACTCGACATTGACATTCAGCCAGCGCATTACTCGTAGCTTTCGGGAGTGCGCGTACCTCGTCTATCTACAATTTATAGTGACAACTGGTTTGCTCATAACATTTATTTTATAAATGTTATTAAGTTTTAAGGAGCATGAATGTCTTTGATGAGTTATATAAACACTTCCAAATAATAACTCTAATTTGAAAATTCTAAAAACCCCCGATACGACGACCCTTTCATGAAATGTATATTTTACCTATTTCTTCCAAATAGTTAAGTTAGCGCGATTTGCGTAGCTCCCGTAGCTCAGTATTCATAGCTCATCTCGAAAATTTTTCATTCTCTTCATGAAAGCGCCCACAATTTAGTAACATTTTTATTTTTGGTTCCCTCATTTATAATATCAAGATAACCAATGCAATGTTCAACAGAAAATCTGTGTAAATATTTGACACTATCTTATTATGACATTATGATGATTAACCACAGAGGTTTAATTCCTAGTAAAAGATTATCAATTATGATTAAAAGGTCTAAGATGATTAGTTATATATTATTTTGATGTTATTAATATTAAACTTTAAATTATATTATTATGATTCAATTTGATGTAATGTACTTACTGATGTAGGTACTGTACTTACTCTGGTTCAAGTGGACGGGAGCAGCCCAGGGGAATTTTCAATGACGCTAAAATTCTTTTAAATTAGATTTTTGTATTATTTACGTAATGGTGGAGTAGCGCCCTCAATAATTATTATCGCGTAATATTTCAAGACCATAAACATACCAAAAAAAGAATTAGAAAGAAAGAAAGAAAAACTTTATTGCGATTAGCAGAAAATTGAAATAATAATAAAATGGAACTAAAAAAAATATAAATACATTTACAATTACGCAACAAGACTAGATTTAATATACCACGACATTATATTGATAAAATGAAAATTAATGATAATTATGTTACAAATCACTCCGAAATAGCCAACGCTTTCAATAATTACTTTATTGTAAAACTTGAGCCCATACAGGGTGCTGGAAAAGATGTAACTAAACGTATTGATAAACAGTTAAATTCAATGTTTCTAGCGCCCAGTTCGCCTAATGTATACAAATAAATAAAATTGGAACTGTCTGTCTGTCTGTCTGTCTGTGTGTTTGTTCCGGGTAATCTCCGAAACGGCTGGACCGATTTTGACGGGACTTTCACTGGCAGATAGCTGATGTTATAGGGAGTAACTTAGGCTACTTTAATTTTAGAAAAACAATAAGGGTTCCGCGTAAAAAAATAAAAACACATGAAATCAAAAAGTTTCTCCGAAGCGGGTGGACCGATTTTGACGGTTTTGACGATTTTGACTCAGAACGCGGGATTGGGCTTTTTTGTTAAGTTAAATTCCACGCGGACGAAGTCGCGGGCTCAGCTAGTCAAATAAATAAGATTATAGACAATCTTAAAAACACCAACAGTGAAGGATACGATGAAATCTCTACAAAAATAATAAAGGCAGTAGGTTCAAGTATTAGCAAACCTTTAAGCTATTTAATAAATCTAAGCATAATGGCAGGAACGTTTCCAGAAGAACTTAAATTATCTATTGTAAAGCCTTTATTTAAAAAAAAAAATAGACTGTTGATGGAGAACTATAGACCCATTGCACTAATCCCAATATTCTCAAAAAAAATTGAGAAGTATCTGTATAGTGAAATTAACAACTATCTAGAAAAAAAGAAGAACTTATGTAAGGAGCAAAAAAGGTTTTAGAAAAAATAAAACAATAAATATGGCCATTTACGATTTTATGTATAATGTTATTACTCAAGTTGACAAATTAACTCCAGTCCGTGCTATTTATTGAGACATGTCTCAAGCGTTCGATTATGTCGAACATGCCATTTTAATTAAAAAGCTCGAGTCTTACGGTATAAAGGGGCAATATATTGGACCTCATTAATTCATATCTGACAAATAGGAAACAAATTGTAAAAATATCAAGACAACATTTTGAAACAAAATACGAAGAAACATACTGCTCAAAAGAACGACATATATCATATATATGTAGGTAGTGTATTAGATCCTCTTCTATTCATAATATACATTAATGATTTACCAAAAACAACTGTTCAACCGATAACATTATTTGCCGATGACAGTAAGGACATCAATAACTATCAATCTGACATAAATAATTCATTGACTCTTAATAGTCAAAGATTGACATCGATGATATCTTGGCTTAATAATAATAATCTAAAATAAATTTAAAAAAGACAAACATTATGCATTTTAGTCAAAGGCTACACAATTCCTCAAATCTATACTCGTATTAATAATTTCGTTCAGGGGTACGGTAGACTCGATTAAAACCTTACGTGAATAAAAATAATAAAAAATAATAATTTAGCCCTTTTGACATCCTACTGCTGGGCACGGGCCTCCCCGCAACATGAGGGGGATTATCTGAATAATAAAACATAAAAAAATAATGATTTTGAGTCGACAACTTATATCCGCAAAATTCGGATTGTCGAGTATTTTGTTAAATTCTAATGGTGCAAATGGCAATCGCCATATTGGCAGTTCCGTCAAGTCCGGCACAGTACCGCTATATTTTCTATGCACGCATCCCTGGTTCTCAGTGTGTAAATGAGTCTTTATTCGAAATACCTATTAAACTGGGTGGGCCATATTTTTAAAGAAATAAGAAGAAGATTGAGCTTTCAGTACAAACAAATTCAGTATTCATGTTTTTTTCGTATTAAGTAATTTCATTTAGTTTTACTTTGTATGGATGTAAGTACTAACATAATGCCGAAAATCTGAAGTATTTCATAAAAAGAATGCCTTTTTTCATAATTATTTTGTTCGATGATACCTAACCTACATAATTTTGCTAACAGCCGAATCTCCTTGGATTTGGCAAACATTGTCACAACTTTTATGATTTTTGTAAATTGCATTTGTTACCCACCATAGCAGTGATAGCCGATTGGTTAAAGCACGCGTCTTGCGGGCACCAGATCTTGGGTTCTAATCCCGGCTCGCACCTCTGAATTTTTCGAAATCTATGTGCGAATCATAATTTCTATATGATTATCATTTGCTTACGGTGAAGGAAAACATCCTGAGGAAACCTGCATGTCTTAGAAGATCTAACCAATTTTCGAAAGACATGTGAAATCCGCCAACCCGCACTGGGCCAGCGTGGTGCATTATGGCCTGAATCCACCTCATGTTGAGGGGAGGCCCGTGCCCAGCAGTGGGACGTCAAAAGGGCTAAATTATTATTATTACCCACCAAAGTAAAGAGAAAGATTGAGTGTTTAAAACAGAGAGGTTTACAGAGAATAAAAATTTAAAGTTTTTTATTAATTTATGTTAGTTTGTTTTGAAAGTTGATTTTTAATAAAAAATGTTTATGTAAAAACTTTTGCAGCTTTAGTGTATTATAATTATTAAACACAATGAACAATGCTATACGAATCTATGCCTTGCCTAATATTCCTTGAAAACCGATAACTACAAAAATATCTACCTACATTTTGTAAAAGTCACATTTCACCCGAGCGAAGCCGGGTTTTCAACTAGTATCAACATAAATTATAAAGATAATATTATAAATAAAGTTGACAGTATTCGATTTCTCGGCTTAATTATAGATAAAAACTAAACTGGAAAGACCACATTGCTACTTTATGTAAACCTACTGACAGTTGCAAGCCTTTGTTTGTCAAGCATAAAATTCTTACACTTCCGTCACTTGACATACTTGAAGCGGCCTTATTTGTAAGGAACAACCCTCATTTATTCCCAAAAATGTCTGACAATACCACTCGAAACCGACGTGATAAAGAAAGACTTTATGTGCACCCTGCCCTGTGCCAAAACAGCATTATTGCATAACAGCATTATATGTAGAGCTCCAATGATATACAATAAAGTTCCGAAACACATAAAGGAACTAAATACAAACCTATTTAAATCGAAATTGAAAAGATTATTGGTGAATAAATGTTATTATAGTGTGATTGACTTCATGAATGACAAATGTTAATTATAACTCATTAACATTATTTATAAGTTTTAGAATGTTACTAATTTTGCATGTTCTCTAGTATGACAAAAACATGATGAACTTTATTGACTACGTAAGACCTTTTTTATACCATTGTTTTGAGCAAAAATAAAATTATTATTATTATTACGCATGCGCAAATCCATCATTTGAAACGTGACTTATTGAACGTATTTAGTTCATACAAAAATCCGATACAAAATGTATGTTTGATTTTTCCAGAATCTGGGAAACTTTTCAAATTTTTATTATCCTAAATACCTAGTTCAGACTATTCCGATCATTTTAAAACAATTAAAAACCCAATCGGTACAGCCGTTCTCAAGTGATGCAGTTAGCAACAAACAACTTTTCATTTTTATTTATATAGACATTCCAATGAGCCCATATTTCGAATTGATTTGAGCCGTGAATATGGCGCTTATAACCTACAAAAGAGCTGATAATCTTCAAACGGCTGAACCGATTTCCATGAAACATTCACGAACATACAGAACACTCTCGATCAGAATACCTATCTAACAAAAGAAACAAAATTAAAATCGGTTCATCCGCTTGGGCGCTACGATGCCACAGACAGACACAAGATACACAGCTACACATGTTAAACTTATAACACCCCTCTTTTTTCGTCGGGGGTTAAAAACAGAAGGAGCAGGTTCTATTTTCGTCTGTATGTGTGTAATTTTTTTTATGTATGTTCACTGATTACTTCGTCAATTTTGGACCGACTCTACATGAAAGAAATTACAAGGTCCTTAGTTATTTCTAGCTTTTAGTGCTCTCAGGTTTTTTAAATACGGTTTAATGTTTTTACTAATATATTGTATATTTTTCGAAACTTAAACATATCCATATATATCCATGGATCGACGGTGCTCTACTGTAAGATGTAATTGTACTATTTAATATCTCTGTGTTGGAGAACCGTGCGTGGGCAGCAGATCAGCTGGGTCACAGATCAGCTGGGTCACAGATCAGCTGGGTCCGAGATCATGCGTTTGTTGGATCCTATATGTTTTGTAGGTATTTACTTAGCACTGTTCAGCACACTCTAAGCCGGGAAATCAGTTCGTAATTAAAGTAAAATTAAAAGAGGCGTCTGCATTAAACGGTGATACTCAGTAAGTACACCCCATGTTCAAGTTTCAGTCGTTCCGCACACATGTTTGGGTGGTGTAGGGGCGTGTGGCGGAGTCCCGGCGCCGCGGCGCAGGGGGAGAGGGGACTCACCGGCTGCGCATAGCATCAGCAGCGCCGAGCTCCAGGTGGCGCGCGCGGCGGGCTGCATGGCAGCGGCGCGGTGCGGCGTGGACGCAGCGGGTACGACACGTGAAAGGGCGATCTGAGAGCGCCTCCCGTGCGGCTTGCTAGTGGCCGAGTGGAGATGCGCGTGGGTCGCTTAATTAAATCCGACGCGTGTGACACGGCTCGACCGCTGTGCGATGCTTTAAAAACTATCTGATTCTCAATGATCTATGTTCACATCGACTCCCCGGTCCCCCTCCTCGCCGCGCCACTCGCGGCCGAGCCCGCTTGAATGTTCAAATAAGCGAGCCCGAGCGCCGCGCGCCGCGTATCGGACCGGGAATTGCATAGAATGCGCAATTTTATTTTTATAACGCGAGCGATCATGTACTTTTATAATTCCACGCTACACCACGATCCTTATGTTTCCTTCCTTCGCTTGCAGATCACACATCCTTCATAAGGTTATCTCCCAACGACTTCATGTCAACAGCTCTAATAATCACTTGCATTGAGTATGATTTCTGAGTGGACTGATAGACTGGTGTTGAATAGCATTGCTTTGTTTAGGTATTTATTTATCAGGATATTATATTTAAAGTCAACTTGTTTAAAAAAAATCAATTCGTTTTAGAAACTACTCGTCACCCATCGTAAATATATTAAGATTGCAATTTATCTACACTAATATTATAAAAAGAAAAGATTTGTATTTTTGTGTGTTTGTAACGAGTAAACTCAAAAACTACTGAACCGATTTCAAAAATTATTTCACCATTAGAATGTTACATTATCCTTGAGTAATATAAGCTATATTTATTACTAGAAAAAAATTGGGATCTCTACTAAAACTTCAATAATGTAACCCAAGGTGTAAAAAAAATTGCCATAAAATGTCTTACATCGCATGCGCTACGGAAACTATTGATGATAGAACAATAAAATGTTCACATATTGTTTTCTTGTATTTACGCGAATACTACACATTGAAATAAAACTATTTCAATGTGTAGACACAGTGAGCACTTTCTGCGTGGATCGGACCGCAAACACCAACTAAATTTTGAGGGTACCCAGTTTTTAACTATGACATCAGGACGTCTAACACCTCAGTCCCCCCGTGACCACGGTTGCTGTAAAGCAACCGAAACGTCGGGAACATAAAATTAAATAAACGCGATATAATCCGTAAAAATAGTTTTATTTCAATAAAATGTTCTACAATATTAAAGAACATAATCAATATCTACCAAAAACTTTGCGATACCATACGTCCAACTATTATATTTACGTTACTATATAATTTAAAAGTTACACTTTAAAAGTTGACAGAAATGCCGACTAAAATCAGACCATGTTATCTATACCTTAGTATGAATCCTTATCCAAATAAATCATTTCGTATTTGACACAATTTTCATACCTGTAGATTACTTTTTGAACATTTAAATCGGACATTCCAATCAAAAGTTATTCGTCGCATCAGGGTTTTTTAAATTTTCAATTTAGTGTTATATTATTGTAGATATTGTTATTTATTTCATGGCAATTTCGGGCAATTTAGTCTACTGAATACTTTGTTGCGTGATTTTGGTACAATTCATATCATAAGTAAGACATGTCCCATTCTTGCTTTTTCATTTCGTTGACCATTTTAAAAGTTACCTTTGCACATAATTATATCTAGATACTCTGATTAATTAACTGCAAATGTAAATAATAACTTTGTATTCCTATACATTTATATGGGCTTACAAAGTTATTTATGCAGTACAAAATATTTTTAGTTTTTCTTTGGTTTATACTCTAAACACTAATTGTATTCTAAATTTGAAGCTCCTATGTCTGCTAGAAGTGCCTTGAAGTTTTGATGATCGGTCAGTCAGTCAGTTAGTCAGTCAGTGATAAAATTTAGAAATTTTACTAGTTATAATTTTTAAAGTACTGGTTCAAATTGAATGAAATTTGGAATATACCGTGTCATGTGCTAGTTTCCTAATTTTTACTAGATTTTCTGCACAGTGCTTCAAGTTTTTACAGCAAGATCTACCTAAACTCACGTTTTCAGCTTAAACCTACTACCTATTGTTTTGCTTTCCCAATTCTGCCGTGTGCTTTGACTATCTATTTGTTTTAAACATAACTTTAAACTACCTAACGCAACTGTCTACCCTATCTAACACTGTGTGTGCTACCTGAGGAAAATGTAGTTGATTGTGCATTTGTGTATCCTGTACTTAACTAAAACTGTGTTTTAACTGCCATAATGTACAATTGTTTGTTTTCCCAAATACATAAAATAAATAAACATTTTCGGGACCCCAATACAAACTATTTTCCCTTATTTTACATACTTAGGGGTGGAATTTTACAAAATCCTTCCTTAGTTGATATTTACGGTATAAAAGGTACCTACTGTCAAAAATTCATGATTCTAACACCAGCGGTTTGGGTTGTGCGATGATTCCTTTGGTTTGATAAGTGAATTTGCAAAAAGTATCGAAATATGCGACATAAATGTCCGTATCTTTTAATTGCGTCGTCTTCGAAGCTGAATTTTTTAACACCGACAAGGGACCATAGCATAGCGCTTAATATTTGATAGTAATTTCAAGTTGATATCTCTATCCATTTCTGAGAAAAAAGGGTCTTGACAGACAGACAGACAGACGGAAACAAAGTGATCCTATAAGGATTCCGCTTTTCTCCTTTTAAAGTCCGGAACCCTAAAAAACATGTCATTATTACCTTATCAGATGCAATAGTCGAGCAATTTTAGATAGTACGTGGAACTTAACCTGGGTGGGAGACAGTCCACTCAGTTGCAAAGTGCATAGTGTGCAATATTGCACGCCTGTACTCTGGACTCTGGTGAACCGTCCTAGTTCTTACAAAAGAGTTCAACGCGCGGGTTACACTTCTACCCAATAGAAACGTCGATCGGCAGAATGTCGTAACGACCGACCGTGTGTACGACGCTTTTCTGGTTGATTATCGAGGTCAGTACGCAGCCTCGAGTTACGTCACTGACAGAGACCCCCCCACCCCCCTGCCGTGGCCGCCAACGTCGTCCACCGGCCGTGAACGTGTCTCTCTGCCGCCGGCGCTTTGCACTTGATCTTATAGGATCCCTTTTTTCTCATATGAAGGTAATTAAGTTGGTAATTAATTTTTTACATAACTTCCTAAATTTTAGTTTTAGAACATTTAGGTTCCGTACTCAAGGGATTCATTAAGGCCCTAATTGTTGAGCCAATGTTTTACGTCCACACGGCGGCAGCCCGTCGGGCAGGTTTACTAGCTTCTAAAATATATAAGACTAAGCTGTGCCCGCGACTTCATCCGCGTAGAATAGTGTCTTTGGGTAGCATTTTTAATTATTTAGGCTATTTTTTCAAATAAGACACGCGTATAAATACTTTATTGAGCTATTTGCAGTGTTACACTGCAAAGAGCTATATTTCCATACAAAGTTTCACCCCCCCTTTCAACCCCTGACAACCCTTTTTTGGCATTAAAAAGTAGCCTTTGTCCTTTTTCAGGCTCTAGACTATCTATGTACGAAATTTCATTTAAATCGGTTCAGTAGTATTGGCGTGAAAGCGGGACAGACAGACAGACAGAGTTACTTTCGAATTTATTATATTAGTAAGTATATATATACATAATACCAATGACGGTCCCGGGCATGGCGGTTTCAACCCGCCTAGCCTCACACTTGCTTCGCGTACACATGTTACCTTATTGTTCGTCATAACTACTTTTCTTATTTATATCATCGTTGCCTGAAATAAACGAATCGGGGTCAGCTATCGGGATAAATAAGAAATTTGGTTCCTCATTATACACTGTCTATGGTTTTTATAGGTACATTTGTGTGGCCACTTTCTAATTAAAACGAACACAAAATAACGAGAAGCGCTCGCGTGATTGACGTAACGTGCCGAGCCCTTTCCGCCAACGAAATATATCTTATGAAACTTAACGAGTAGGTAGTCATGGCATGTTATAAATCTATGTACTCCTTCCCTCGCTCCATTTCCCCCCTCTAAAAATCCACTTTGTTCAGTAGCTTGACTCCTAATGGCCACAGAGTGCCGATAATGTTATGGCATAAACGTTTAAAGGACGATTCATGACTCCCTACCTGGATTCGATTTCCAAGTGTTACAAATTGTTAGACTTGTATTCAAAAATTCTAAGTATGGGTAACGACAACGACCCACAGTGCGGGGTAAGGTAGGTAAAATACAAAGCCTCGTATAGAACGCGCGAGTGATACACGTTATTAGTCGGTATCTGTTGTCCATCAAAGTCCGGTTGATATTTGTCACGCACGAAGTAAACACCGAGTAGGCGGCGATCGATGGCGCCACGTCAGTACGGGCGGCGGCGTCCAGCGGCGCCATGCCCGGCGTCGTGCAGGCAGTCTCGAGCGGCACTCGCACCGCGCCCTCTGAGGCGCCGTCGCAACGTGACCGCGTCCCTCCCGTGCCGATACCGGCGGCCCAGACTTGATGCTTAGACTTACATAACATATAACATAATCACATAACAAACAATTTATCGATTGAAAACTTTTAAGTGGACGGAAATGATTAATCCCTCCATTAATAAGTAATGGCAGCTAAGTATTAAAGAATATAATCAATAGACATAATACGTTTCATGTTGTGTTTGTATCTGAACCAAAGAAATACAATGCTACGCTTAAACTAAATAAAAAATTGACTTTAAATTTTTATGATTAGGGTTGGTCCGGGTCTCTGTGTACCGGGGTTTAATATAAAAAAATGAAGGAATTACTCTTCGTCGTTATTGTAGGTCGATTCCACGTTTATTATATCGCCACCTCATTGGCAGGTGTACCTATATTAGCAGTCGCACACTCATAGATTATTGAGAGTTTGAAACGACCGATGACGTTGAATGTCTAGTAATCCAGGTGCGCCAGTTGTTCACTCGCCGTGATCATCGATCGCACAACGGTAGGGCTATCACAACGTAAACTTCTGGTCAGAATTGAATGCACGGCGCTTGCGGCGTCGACAACTGGATGGAGGCGCTTCGCGAGCCGACCCTGCTGCAAACGGTCCGCGCGCACCGCAGCGAGGTGAACTGTGCGGACGCGTTCGGTGCACGGCTGGTGACGGGCGCTGGTGACCGCTCGCTGCGGCTGTGGCGTTGGGTGGCTGGCGCAGGCTGGGGTGAGGAGGCCTGTGCGGCCGCCGCGCACCGGTACGGCGTAACGGCAAGCCGCTGGGCACCATCGGGTGCACTGCTAGCGTCGGGCGGCGTGGACGGTGCCGTACGCGTGTGGAGCGGCCGTACGCTGGGTGCGCGTCGCGCGCTGGCCGCGCCCGCCGCTACCGCCGTGCGCGCGCTGTGTTGGGCGGGCCGACGCCTACTGGCAGGCCACGATGACGGCGCGCTATGCGTGTGGCTGGTTGGTCGAGGGGTGCTGGCGGCGCGCCTGCATGCACATGAAGGGGCGCTGCACGCTGTGGCGACACCTGCGCGCGCTGCGTTGCTGTTGACCGCTTGCACTCACGGAGTGCTTAAGGTGTTCGATTTTGCAGGTGATAACCTAGGCCCTCGCGAATAGAAAAGCAATGAAAAAGAGAAATTTGAGCACGAATAGAAAACCAATTAAAATATAAATTTGTGGTTAGTATATATACATTTTTCAATGCCATAGAAGTTTGCCGCGTCGGGACGGATGGAGCATCGCCGGTGCCGCTAACGTGGGTGGACGGCGCGCACGACATGGGCGTGCTGTGTGCGGACGCGTCGGAAGACGGGCGCGCGGTCGCCACAGGCGGGCATGACGCGCTGGTGCGCGTGTGGCGTGCGGCGGACGGCGGGCTCACGGCTGGCGAGGCGCTGGAGGGCCACGCGGCCGCGGTGACGGCCCTGCGCTGGGCGGGCGGCGAGGGCGGCGCGGGCGGCGCGGGCGGCGCGGGCAGCGCGCTGCTGGTCTCCGCCTCGCTGGACCGCACGGCGCGGCTGTGGGCGCCGGCCGTCGCCGCCTGCCTGTACGTCGTGCACGCACACCCGCGTTATCTCACCTGTGTAGTTATCGCCCACGACCTGCGATATATGGTCACCGGTAAGTGATTTTGCACAAAAAAAACAAAGTGCAGTTTACGTGAGATGAAAGTAGATTCAATTTGGCAGGTTCAAACGACAAATCAGTTCGAATGTGGTCGCTGGGCACGCTGACGCTCGATGGCGACATAGAGCCGCCATGTGCCACACTGGCACACTTCGGTCTCGGCGACCTCGAGGTGGGATTGCAGTTCACTTTGCAGACCTTTTCGTGGTCAAGTCTCAACCCTCACGAGAGATTTTCATGTTACAGGGCATCGGACCTGTTGATTACGATGAGCTGTCAGTTGAAGAGACGGAGCCGGCAGTGGCGGCGGGGCGCGGGGACCAAGCAGCGGAAGCGGGCGGTGCGCGGCAAGTGTGGCACGCGCCCGCCGCGCACTCCGGCGCCATCAATTGCATAGCTACGTACGGAGACCGTCTCGCCACCGCTTCTAGGTAAGTACGAATTTACGATTTAACGCAAAAAATAACGTGGTCCTGGAATCGGAAAATTTATTTGGTCATTCGACGCACATTCAGTAACGTGGTGGTCACGTGCGTGACCGGATTTAGTGACGGGACAGTGAAGGTGTTCCGATGGTGCGCGGACGCATGCGGGCTCATGCTAGAGCACACGCTAGACGCGCACCAGTACCCCGCCATGGCGGTGGACTTCGGTGCGGGCGGCGCTCTACTGCTCACCGCCGGTCTAGACGGCCGCGCTGCGCTCTGGGACGTACAGGTCTGTGCCGAAGTGTTGCTATGGCTTACCGGTTCCCTAAACGATGCGAAGTATGATTATTGTTTTGCATGTTGCGTACAGTCCGGTGTGCAGCTGCGGTCGTTGTGCGTGCCGAGCGCGGGCGGCGGGGAGGCGGGCGGCGGCGGCGGCGGCGGCGGCGTGCGCGCGGCGCGCGTGTCGCCGCACCGCCCGCCGCTGCTGCTGCTCGCCACCGATGACGGGCTCGCGCCGCTGTGGAGCCTGTCCGCCGCTGAGCCGACTCCGCTACAGTTAGGGCACTCTTGTGAAACTATTCAAAACAAACAACGTTATACATACACTCCTGTAACTTTAATTTAAGCTGAAATGTTCAGGCACAACTTTTATTATTTTAATTTGAGCATTGAAAAATATCTATGTTTCTGCTTTTGTTGATCAATCTATAATAATTATTGCTTTAAAGTATTTATTTTTAACCCCCGATAATAAATAATAAATAAATATCGCCAGACAAACACACCAACTGTATGGTCCCAAACTAAGCAAAGCTTGTACTATGGGTACCGTACAATGGACTGGGGGCGATCCCAGTGACACCCAGACCAGGGAAAATTACGAAAAGGCCATTTCCGAAATTTACCCTGACGGGAATCGAACCCGCAACCACCCGGTGCTGTGAGCCGAGCGGCCTACGCTCAAACCACTGCACCAAGCGGTCGCCAAAAAAGTCGATGAAAAAAGAGGGGTGTTATAAGTTTAACATGTGTATCTGTGTATCTGTGTGTCTGTCTGTGGCATCGTAGCGCCCAAGCTGGTGAACCGATTTTAATTTTGTTTTCTCTGTTGGATAGGTATTCTGATCGAGAGTGTTTTTAGCTATGTTTCATGAAAATCGGTTCAGCTGTTTGAAAGATTATTAGCACTTTTGTAGGTTAAAAAGCCATATTCACGGCCCAAGCCAACTTCCACGGCTCAAATCAAATAAACATTTAGTCGCATTGGAATATCTATATATATAACTCTAAATTGAAAATTTTAAAAACCCCCGATGCGACGACCCAATGTATACTTTACCTATATCTTCCAAATTATTTAGTTAGCGCGATTTGCGTAGCTCAGTATTCATAGCTCATCTCGAAAATTCTTCTGGTACAACTAGATTCGATACCAAATCATGAAAGCGCCATTTACATTATTAGTTTTGGTCCCCTCATTTATAATCTTAAGATAACCAATGCAATGCACAATCGTTCTTTCTTTCTTTAAAAATATGGCCCACCCAGTTTAATAGGTATTTTGCCAGTATCAAGTAACAAAAAGCAATAACAAACACATTTAATAACAATACAAAGATGTGACTGTCCATTTTGGAAAACCAAAATGGAATCACAGATTAGAGATACGTAGCAAGCTAAATGGAATCGTGTAAATATTTGTCACTATCAAGAAGCTTAGAATACCACTATATAATGTTCTTGGTCACTATCTTATTATGACATTATGACAGAGAGATGTTACTAATATGATGATTGACATTAGAATAGACAACGAATCTAAATATTGATGCCACGAAGGTTTTAATTCCTAGTAAAAGATTAGTGTACATACATTGCATTGGTTATCTTAGATTATAAATGAAGGAGCCAAAAATGAATAATGTAAATGCCGCTTTCATGATCTGGTATTGAAACTAGACTTACCAGAAGAATTTTAGAGATGAGCTATGAATACTGAGCTACGGGAGCTACGCAAATCGCACTATTTCAATTTTCTTTCCCTACGGACATTTTGTCGGATTATTTGGAAGAAATAGGTAAAGTATAAGTTTGGTCAAAAGGTCGTCGCATCGGGGGTTTTTTAATTTTTCAATTTAGATTTATGTTTGTTTCGTTTGAAAGAAACCTTGATAGAGTGTTCATAGCGTTGTTTCTAAAAAAACGGTTCAGCTGTTTGAAGATTATCAGCTCTTTTCTAGCTAATGAAAGGATGGGAGCAACTTCCACAGGTCTGATCGATTTGAAATTTGGCATCCTGTTACTACAGTCATATTCCAAGGACTGGGCTCAATGAATATATTATAGAAAAAAATACTGTCTATCGTAGCGAGTCGACTTAGCGCTTAAGCGTCGTCTTATTGGAGGTTTTTTCAATTTTTTATTTATAGTTATTATACGATTTTAATAATGCAAAAACAAGTGGTATCTTTGAATCATTCGTGTCATGAGATACCTACTAGAATCTATTCATGTTTTAAAAGGCACCATTAATTGAATGCCTGTTGAATGTTGTTGAAAACCCTATTGCTGTTTAACACACATAAATCTATTTCCTCCATTATTATTCTCAAAGTCGGCCTCTAGGGTTTGGCTACATTACCTAAAATAACCGTTTAGCCTATAGCAGTATCTAGAATACGACTTACTCATCTTCAAAGAATGAACTGTAGCGAAGGGGTTGAATGTTGATAATAACATCGTGTCTCGTGTCGTAGCGTGTTCAGCGGGTCCGCGGAGGCGGCGACATGCTGCGCGTGGTCGCGCGACGGGCGCGTGGCGGCCACGGGCGCGGCCAGCGGCGAGCTGCGCGTGCACGCGCCGCGCCCCGCGCCCGCCACGCTGCACCACCAGCCGAACGCGCACGACCTCGGTCCGACCCATACCTATCACTTTTTGAACCTACTAAGTACCTACCTATTCAAAGTACTGCCACTTCTGTACTTATCTCATTAATTAAAACTATCACCGTTTGTAGATTGGTCAAAATAATCGAATATTGTTTGATTATTATGATTTAATCGGCAGGTGTACAGAGTTGCGATTTCGCGCCCTCGTCGAGCGCGCTGGAGCTACCGGACAGCAGCCACGTGCTCGCCAGCGCCGGCTGCGACTGCCTCATTAAACTGTGGATCATCGAATGCACAGATGTAGGTACCTATATCCTTAAACTCTGCGGTAAAACTGCATTATGTGTATTAAGACAGTTTTATACTCGTAATAATGAATTTTGCACAATGGTGCCGATTCAGGTGGTACGTCGTAACGACACGACGTAAGCAGAAATACTTTTAGATGTGTGAAACATAGTTTAGTCGTGATTTGATGACAACAAATTTGGCATTTAAATACCTCATAATAATGTATCATGATTATAATGGCGCAGTTTACGATAAATTTACGAAATAAAAAGGAAAATTCTAAAGTTGAAACATAACTTTTTTTTTTAATATATGGCTCTTTCCTTACTTGAAACCTTACCATATTTCGTGACAAACAAGGCAACCAAGTGACAACTGACAGCTTCTGACAGCCTGCATAGAATACCTACGCGTGCATACTCGACACCAGTCGATCGCGAAAGGATGGATTAAGGATGGGATGATCCATTCATACATCTCATGTGAAGTTAAATTTAATGGATGTTGGAAATACAGATTTAGGTTTATAACTTTAAACGAATCATCGATCCAGAGCGACGACAGCGGGTCTACTGTCACGATGCGGTTGGTGTGCGAGCTGGAAGCGCACGGGGGCGGCGTGACATGCGTGCGATGGGGGCTGCCGGCGGCGGCGGCGGCCGTGCTGCTGGCCAGCGCCGGCGCCGACAGGTGGGCGCGCGTGTGGCGCGTGCTGCGCGGCGGCGCCGAGCTGCGGCCCGTGGCGAGCGTGCCGGCACCGGGCGCGGGCGGCGCGCTGGCCGTGGCGCTGCCGGCCGCGGACGGGGGCGCGCAGCTGCTGGCCGCCGGCACCATGACCGGCGAGCTGGCCCTGTGGCGGCTGCCCGGCGCCGAGCTGCCGGACGACGTGCTCGACGACGACGAGGGCGCACCGCCGTGCCTGTGGGCCGCGCCGGGCGTCGCGCGCTGGCTGCGCGAGTACGTCACGCGGGCTCCGGGTACATAATACATTCTTTGGTTTTCATTATTTGTGTCACCTCGGTGAAGTGATAGGTAAAAGATAATAAAATACGACTTCGCTCTATCGCCTATTAGGTATTTGTTTTATCGATTAGTGAAAACCCTCAAATATATGTTATGCATGCATGGTAGGCGCGCAGGTGTCCCCCGAGGAGGAGGCGCGTCTGCTGCGGCGCGCGGCTGCTGCGCGGATCACCGGCGCGCGGCTGCTGCGCGATCCGCTCGACGAGCTGCTCCATCATCTCGGTTACGGTTATTATTAACCAATTTTACAACCCATGTCATGATTTAGTTTTTTTCAATTCTTATAATTACATCATTTTCTTACTTATTTAATTTCTTATGGAAAACAAACAGCTGCTTGATAACTATATCACTAAGCAGCTATTTGTTTTATTTGTTACATAATAGGACATAATACATAATAGGACGCGTCAAGCCCAATATGATTCTGCCAATGTCCAGTAACGAATTGCAATAACAAACACAATTAATAACAGTACAATACAAAAATGTGTCCGTCCATTTTGGAGTCCCGACATTATCTTATTATGACATTATGATGATTGACATTAGAATAAACAATGAATCTAAATATTGACGCCACGGAGGTTTGATTCCTAGTAAAAGATTAATTATGATTCAATTTGATGTAATAACTCTGGTTCAGGTGGACAGGAGCAGCCCAGGGGATGGATTATCAATAACTCTAATATTCTTTTAAGTTGGATTTTTTTTCTATCGTATTGTTTACGTAATGGCGGAGTAGCACCCTCTAGAATTATTATTACGTAATATTCCATGAAATTTAACAAAACAAACAAAATTTACCGCATGCGCGTATCCATCATTTGAAACGTGACTTATGGAACGTCTTCAAGGCGCGGGCCCACCGCGGCGCATGGAGAGGCTGCGCACGTGTATTAAGCTTCGCTTTGTAAGAAATTGTATGTGGTAGTGTCCACTGCAACCCACGAAGAGGCTACTCATGAATTGACGTCATTGATACATGCGTGGCTTGCTCGAACAGGCGGTTACATAGCTCAACGCTATCAACGTGGGTCTATTGCAGTGGCACGTGCGTAGCCTCCGTGCGCCGTGCCACGTCACGCCACGCTATACATTGTTCGTGGGTCTTCGTGTACTCCAGTGGAAACATTGACCGACGTTGTCAAACAAATTAATTCACGCAGCTAAAATGCGCCGCGTGTCCGTGTACAGCATGCGTCGCGGTGGGCTCGCGTCTTTAGTTCATACACAAATACCATGACATATTTATATACATTTTAATTATATTTTTAGTGAGCATTTAAATTGTAGCAAGAAACATATCACGGCAGGTGGTGAGGAGGGCGACGAAACGCGCGCGCGGCTCGCTGGCGAGGTGCGCTGGCTGCGCCGCGGGCCGCCGCCGCCGCGAGCCGTGAGCACCAAGCATTCATTCATACGATAGGTTCGAGGCCGGCCGACTCGCAGTGCAACATAATTAACAAGATTTACAGTTGGCATTAAATTATTATACTTACGGCCCAGTTCCCTAAGTCATCAGTCCATAACGATCGTTCACCCATAAAATACAGCTGCCTATACGAAATGGTGGG
The DNA here is from genome assembly GCA_905147325.1 of Notodonta dromedarius. Classification (NCBI taxonomy): domain Eukaryota; kingdom Metazoa; phylum Arthropoda; class Insecta; order Lepidoptera; family Notodontidae; genus Notodonta; species Notodonta dromedarius. The sequence goes on along the minus strand of LR990173.1, from coordinate 11,327,840 downwards.
CAGCCACGAACGTGTTTTGTTTGTTAGTAAAGGCGGTCGGTCTGTGGGGCATCGATCGGACCGGTGGTATAAGGGCGCGTGTGGTGCAGGAGGCGAGCGCGGCGCACGCGCTGCTGTGTCCGCTGTCGCACCGGCTGATGCGCGAGCCGGCGCGCGCCGCCGACGGGTTCTCGTACGAGCGCGCCGCCATACTGGACTGGTTCATCGCCGCCGGTGCGTGCACCCCCCCCCCCCACCCCCTGCAGGCGCTTCTTACACACGCTGTAGGGCAGCGTCAGGGTGTTCGAACATGTCTGCCTGCATGGAACCGTGGCTACACTCATTTCGGCTGACCCAACCCTATCACTGATGCATCCGATCTGGCCAATTTCAGATTTATGGCCAACTGCTCTCCACGCAGTACAATTTGGTCGGCAATTCTACTCTCCTTTATTTATGGTCGAGTGACAGCTTCGCTTGTGAATAATAATTACATTTCATTTTCGGAATGACAACGCTTTGGGTATCGTCTGTTGTGTATCTGACCGAACAGATAAGTTGGAACCAACCGCACAATCCAAATTAAATTTTTTTAGATTATCATTAAAAAAAAAGTCTCACCTACCGACCATCAGTCTCATAAAACTCTGTTGTTGGCAAAATCATCGACTACATAACGATGAAAGCCATATTTTAAAAAAAAGAAGAAGAAGAAGTTGGAACCGGACTCGCCTGTGCTGAACGTGGGTGTAAGTGGTTCTCCTATCTAGCGCGCATAGAATCGTCATCATTTATCATTTAAGGAATTTGAGAGGGGTCACCGCCTCGAAATAACCGCTTTACAAGTGTCATTCAATATTAGTTAAACAAGATTGAAGTTGTTTAAAAGTCAAGTGTCTAGCGACAATGAATATATTATTAATTTTATTTACTTAGTTGCAAAATAGTGTAGTTGTTTTGTAGTGGGTGAGACAATTGGTACATGCTGAGTATTGCTAAGGTCATTTCGTAGCAGTGACGAATGATGAAATGAGAAGCAGTTCTCTACTTATACAATTAATTGATGCTCACGCTTGAAATTAGTTCTACCCGCGAGTGGGACGATGATGTCTGGGCGTGGTGTGTGTTGCAGAGGGCGCCGTGTCGCCGGTGTCGGGGCGGCGGCTGCCCAGCGCGCGCGCGCCGCCCAACTACGCGCTGCGCGCCCAGCTGCGCGCCTTCCTCGACCAACACGGCTGAGCCACGGTTGTCATCAATGTTGTTGCATTGTATTGTAATATTAGTGTAATTGTTTAAGTAGACCGTTATAATAAATAATAAATAAATCATCACCAAACGATGCAATATTGTAATAACTGTGTATTCACTGGTGGAATTATAAATATTAGTCCCATATTGCTTGTGTAAATATATTTTTCATCAATCTGGGGGCACGGCAGTGCCCCCCCAAGTCGAACACGGAACGTCGAGCGCGGCACGGCCGTACCATCTTTTCTCGAAGCAGTTCAGGCCATTTTCGACCCACTATAACTTCGTTGTGGATAAAACTAGAACGCTGAATTTTCAGTAACCAAGCAGGAATTGTATAAACACGGTATATTTCAAATTTTATTCAATTTGAACCTAACCTAACAACATCTTATTTTAACCATATCAATATTAAAAATCTTTTTTGTTTTAATTAAATAGATTGACTTGGCTATCGCATGAAAACACCATGTATTGTTTAGTGCGATGGCCAAGTCAATCTATTTAATTAAAACAAAGGATTTTTAATATTATTGATATGGTTACAATAAGATATTGTTAAGTTAGCTAGTTACGTAATACGTAATACTGAAGACAGAAGGTCCCTTAAGTAGAGACTTAATAAATAACCTTAGAGACTTAATATTACATGTATCTCACCTCTTTTTACAGTAGAGAACTTAGTTGCGAGACTTGGGTTTTTTTACAAGTTTTTGTTTTTGATGGGATATTATTAGGTAAAAAGCATTAGCTTACTCCTCAGTTGGTATTATTTGTTCCGTAATAAAACTCATGATATTTATTATATGGGTACCTCAAATGTTGCTTAATAAATTGGTCTTCTAAAGAGTAAACGGCTTTATTTAGTTTTCGGCAATGTGTAAGAACCACAGGATATCGAAAAGAGCGCAGAGAGCAGGTGGGAAGAAAGTTGTAATAAAAGTGTGCTCTTAGTTTCAACGATCTCATCTTTATTTCGTATTACTTACATTCATATATGTACAAGTGAGGCAGTAACAGTGTGTCAACCAACCAAACATATTTCCATCGACCCGGGGCTATGTATACTTTGGATCGAAATGCGTCTTACCCGTCGAGGCAGGCGACAGACTTAACGTCAAAGTAACAAGTTATCCTTGTTTGTAGTAGAGATATTGGAAGTCAGCACTATTTTCTTTAGGTATGTGGTTTGTGGAAGTCATGTGAGCCGCGCGCCGCGCCGAGCCCACTACTGCTTCAGAAAGTTCTTATATCAATTAACGGCGTGAACTTTACATTAGACATGATAGCTAATGGTATGAGACATAATAAGGGTAGGTAGTTCTGTCATACCCGACAATATTTACAGTTTTGATATATTATTATAGAGCCATCAGCTCGCCTGGGTGCCCGGGGTCAGTCATGCGACACCGCGCCGGCTCGCACTTGAGACTATTATACAATACTAGACATTATGTTACAATACGAAACAATTCACGGAATGGTGCACAATTCCTTTTAGTTTTGTACTGTTCACCAAATCAAAGTAATTATTACATCCGTTCGCGAGACGCGAGCAGTAAACGATTCGATGTCGCTAGGAGTAGTGCCGCTGCGCGGTGCCGCGCCGCCGCATGCCGCCGCATGCTGCCGCATGGTAGAGCGGCGCGGAGCGCGCTGCAGATTAATTAAGTTACTTTTTATAGTGATTTTATAATGTAATCATTTATATTAATTATGTACAACTTTACAAATGTGATCGAGGGGCTAGCGGCGAGCGGCGAGCGGTCCGCGACGCCGCGCGCTCTGCACGCCCGTCACTCGCCCCTTCCGGTCTGCTATGTACATAGTTTGCTTCCCATAATAATAAATTTAATAGTAGGTACGAACGAATACGAATAGTTTCGCGATTTAATTTATCATTTCACACAGTTCATATCACAACGCGCACGACGACCGTTCAATTATTTAGGTGATACATTAGATTTTTTTACAATACGATTAAACGAGACGCTTCGGCGGTGGCCGCCGGCGCTGGACGCAATCGCGCGGCGCACACTCGCGCGCGCTCACACACTCTCGCACACACCGCACAGTCTGCGCGCGCGCAACGCACTGCGCGCTCGGCCGGCCTCGCTGCGCTATTTGTGATCGTCCTCGTCGTGGCACAGCACACTGGAAGCGACAAAAGATAAATTTACTGCTGTTCGGTGATATAATACTTAAAAGCTCATAGAATGATAACGAGCAAATACTAACGGAAACAAAAGTGCGAGCGCGGCGATCGCGATTAGCCTCAGCAGCGCGCGCGGCGGCGGCAGCGGCAGCGCGGCCAGCAGCGCGGCGCCGAGCGCGGCCGCCGGCGCGACGCTTGCCGCGCGCCACGCGCCGTTGCCGTGCTGCATCGCCGCCGGCTGCTCCCCTGCGCACGGAACCCTTAACTTGACTACACTAAATAACGCTCAGGCACAGGTAAATGGCATTTCAATAACGCTTCGATCGAAATTCCTCATGCAACTTCCCAACTGAAGGCCTGAGAGGTTAGAGTGTAAGGACAGTCCACGGCCTATCAATGATTGATTGTCCTTTAAATGTTCCTCTTTTGGATTATTGGCACTAAGGAAAAATGCTTAACAAGTTTTCCAGATAACTAGACTGCTCTCTTATCCACATATCGTATCAACAACAAGTAATATCTCGTAACAGAATCCCACTGACCGCTGAGCACGTGCAGCATGACGGAGGCGGAGTCCAGGTTGGACGGCGAGCAGGAGTAGTTGCCCGAGTCCTCGCGCCGCGGGCTGTAGATGATCAGATTTCCCACCTGCGAGCGGAATAAAGAAATTTAATCGGGATGAAGTAGATCAGGAGTAAATACAGATAGTGTCGTCTGATGTCTGCATGGTCCAGAGGCCTGAACGTACCTATAGCAGATAATCTTGTTTGACGTTATTTATTTATAAATCTGAATGAAGAAGAAGTTGTAATAGCAAGCAATGGAGGGCGTGTGTACTGACGGTGGTGTCGGGCGCGACGCGCTCCATGCGTATCTCGACGAGGCTCTTGTCGTAGTTGAGCACGCGCTCGTCGTTGTGGTACCAGAAGATGTAGGCGGGCTCCTCCAGGGCCTGCGTGATCACGCACTTGAGGCTCACCGTGCTGCCCGCCTTCACGTACAGGTCAGACTCGCCCACGATCTCGATCTTTGGCACTGGAACACATAAATAATAGTCGATTTCATAATATTATCCCATCTAGACGACTGCTCATACGTACACCTCGAATCTCTAACAGTCGTCCGCTAGTAAGGACACATATTGAGGAAAAACTCTTCATCTCACCTACAACGTTGAGCTGCACGAAGTGGCTCATCTTGGGCTCGGTGCCGACCTGGCACTCGTACACGCCGGCGTCGCGCGCTTGCACATACTTCACCTGCAACATGTCACACCGAGCATTGAAACAGTGACAGCATGTCACACCGAGCATTGAAACAGTGACAACATGTCACACCGAGCATTGAAACAGTGACAACAGCAGCTAATTATGTAATCATTTGTAATTTTTTGTTTTCTGAATTAATAAAGAGTTATCTATCTATCTATCTAACAGCGATAACAGTAGTAATATCCTTATACAATAGTGGTTAAGTGTGAGAGTGTTAGAGATAAATGATTTAATGCGAGATGGCGATAGCTGGCGGACCGCACCTGCAGAGTCCAGGTGTCCGTGGCTTCCACGAGGAATGCCTGGAAGCGCTCGTCGGCGATGAAGGTAAACCGGTCCACCGTGAGGATGTGCGCGTCGCGCCGCCGGATCCACGACACGGACTTGTTGCTCAGCTGTCGCACCTGCAACACCACACCACAGCACCCTCTGTACTGCCGGACGTCTCGGGAAAGATAACGTACCGATCGGTCGGCTATATGATGAAATCGTAATGGACAACATATGGCCGTTCTTTATGGTGGTACTCATAGCAGAATCAAGTTTTCTAATGCTTTGTGTAACCAAAAGTTTTGCTATTTGTATGAAAGTCTATATGCTAGGAAGGGGAGCAGGCCCACCTTGCAGGGCAGGTAGGCGTGTGTGCCCAACTGCGTGGTGATGTTGTTGGGTGCGGAGGGGTCAAAATAGGGCCCCGTGTAGAGCCCCACGTAGCGCTTGGCCAGCCGCGGCGCGCCGCCCGCCTCGCCGCACGACAGTACTGCGAACAATAACACACGCGAATGAAATAAAATTACATAGATTATTTATACAGAATGCCTTTGGGCCTTAGTTAAATCAACTTTGAAACTATTATAGAACGCATACTGAAATCGATAGGTCTTGAATAAAAAATGATAGGTTGAATGATTGGAAGTACATTATGAATCACACGTTTACTCATTATACAGAAGCCCGTCAGCTGCGCTTTGATATATTCTCTATGTGGACTTTATGGTTTGTTGGGTGCGTAGACTATATATAGCCTCTATCTCGAGCCAGCCACCCTCGACCTTAGATAATAATAACCAAAAGGTATTCAAAAGGCGCTGAGATATACCTAGTAATCGGGATTGGCATGCACGGCGCGGTTCTCTGTCACCAATATATGCTGTGTGTACAAGGTATCAGCGCCGCAATTACACGGGCCCCATCTCTAAAGTAAAGTCTTTTCTCTATCAAATTCAAATTCAAATATTTTTATTTCAAATAGGCCAGATTAACTGGCACTTTTAAAAAGTCAAGAGCTAGGTGCATATTCCAAAAAATATCCTAAAAAGATGTAGCCATGCAAGAAACTCCATGGATACATCTTTTCTTTTCTTTTTTTAAATTTTTTAATTATTTTTTAAATCGAATAATATTTAACTTTATCCAAGCATCACTTTGACCTGTTTCCTTAAGACCAGGTAAATTAGGCACCAAAGAAGGCACCCGATACAGATCGAGGATTATTAGTTCAGGACGGTAACCATAGTTATGAAATAGAAAACACATTTTGATACTTTGTAAAAATTCGTTGTAGTACAGAGGAATTGTAATATCACTTATTAATTTATTATGTCACACAATTAAATGTTATAATTGTTGCAATAACATCTGTTTCTGCATGCAGTCATTTACATTTCTCACAATGAAGGCGACACGGTCTTTTCTATACATCTTTGACACAGTAATAGGCATGGAAATGATTGGTGGCGGGTCAACCCTGTGAATGACCGAAATAATATTTCACGACAAAAAAATAAATAATTATCTTCTTATGACAATTTCTATGGTATCATCTTTATATGAGTGCGTGTATTCGTAATTCTTCTCCTCCTAAACGGTTTGACCGATTATGATGATTTTTGAGTACCTATGGGGGTTATTTGGGTGATTCATAGTTACAGTTGGACTCGGCATGTAGCGCTGTAGTAGACGATCAGATAATACGCTAGTGAAGCTGCGGCAAGGCCTTGCGAGTATCCGTAGCATGTGTCCGGCTATCAGGTGCCTTTTTCCGGTGCGAAGCCTAATATAAAGGAAATGTACGCGGGCGAGGAGAGCCAAGGGTGCGCGGGGTGCGGTGCGGGGGGGGGGAAGGAGGAGGTGGGGACCGCGTCTAATTAATTACAGGATGATGCTGCGAGCCGTCTTTATGGGTGTTCGGTAATATCTTCTTTGGCGTGGTCTGTGATTTTTATGGCCAGTATCTCCGTCGTCGTTAATATCTCGTTATCGGTGACGAACAACTTTATTTGTAGAAGTTTTCTTAACTATATCCGTTTTTAAAAAAATCTTAAGAGCAGCTCCAGCCCTGTGTGGATGATGCCGCCCCGGCGCGGCCGGCCGCCGGCGGGGTGCGGGGTGCGGGGTGCGGCGGGAGGGGCGGGAGGGGCGCGGGCGCGGGGTGTAGAGGTCGAATCTCGGAATAAATTTGGTTTTTATCGGTGGGACTTGCCTGCGCCGGATATTGGAGATGGAAATGAAATCCCAAATCATCCCACCTCGGTCAGGTCCTCCGGCACTTCCGCGGCGGTCCCGCCTCCGGACCTCCGCCTCAGAATATGTGCGAGTGTGCAAACATTCACATTCGTTTCACAAATAAAGTAACATTTCCCTGTCTACCCAACGAGGCAAAATAATATTACCTTTGTAGATAATTATTTCAAATCTTCTGCGAATCTTTTTCATAGGCAGTCGCCTATTGTCTTTTATTATGAAGCGTTTCTCTGATCTCCTAGCAGGCTCTAAGAAGCTAAGTTCTGCCTGCGTTGCTCTCACTCACACGGTGGGACGGAGGCCAGTAGGAGGTCGATTGTTCTCATCAGATTTATAGCTGCCATTCTCAGGGTCAGGGATATGTGAAACAATCCTAGTCCAAAGTAAAGACCATTATCTGTAGGCTGGTTTGTCCTTAATCCTCCTACTCACGATAAGTGGTCTTTGATTAAAAAGTATAAATTTAAAGTCGGGACTCTATGAAAGAATACTTTATTCATACATTTACGCGCATATTACCTACCAACGTTACTGAGTCTACGAGAGAGCGAAACGAAGAGCACACACAATACTGAACTAATTTATTCGGGTTATGAACAGGAGCCACTCGGTCCGAACAAAGATAAATGATTATGGCGGTGGATATTGATGTAATAACTGCGTGCGTCGAGCGTGGCCGCCTCCCCTCCCGGCGGGTGGGGCGCGGAGCACCTCACTCTATAAATATTTCATCCGCTTCATTAATCTGTGGCCGCAGCTCCAGCGCCCCGTCGCCGTCGCACCGCGCCGCCGCCGCGCCGCCGCCGCGCCGCCACGACGTTGCCGCACACATTCCTACATTGCATTTATAAATCTTACCTTTTAAACACTTATTTACAATACTCTTCTTTACTACTTCGAGTTTAAAGATAAAAGTTTGATTTCTATTATAACAAAACCTATTTCAGAGACGACCTTTCAGTTCAGTGTTGACCCGTCCATAGATAGTAGTAGTAAAGAAAAGAAAAAGATATCTGTATTCCCAATTATAAACGAGGAAATTAATTTCATAGGTTTCAATTCGAGTTAAGACGCGCGGTCGTACACCAGGCTCGACTTGTATGTATCTAATTAAGTAATTGTATGTAAGCGGAATTTTGTCTCACCAGGCTCTTCGAACCAATAATCGAGGCTAGGCAATTAACCTGGTTTATTTCACGAGACCGCAATGCAGTACGAGACCCCATGTGCAATAAAAGGCCTATGATATGCTATATACCTATCGCTCAGCTTCTAGTATGTTTCTAGGGTAACGCTAAAGTGTTCCAAAAGTTTGTGTCATTTTTTGTCCGATTGTAAAAAATCGAAAAAAAACGTTACAATTTAAAAATTAATAGGTATTTATATTTTCACGGCATCTTTATTTTTGTTTATACGATGTGATACAGTTTAAGCGCAATTGCCAACCGATCGCTTAGAAGATACCATTTGAGAGGATTGCGAATGTGAAGTAATTTACCCACAATTTTATGAATCAGGTTATTGCTTTGTAGTGAAGCTTGCCGTCGGTCTCATGTTGAAAATGTTCGAGGGCGTCAACTTTAAATAATAACCAATTTAATCATTCGACCAGCCTACGTTACTGAAGAGCTCATAAAAGGGACATTATTCACTCACTAACTAAGCAATGGGCTTGTTGTTCCACTTAATTACATATTTATTGAATCACGCCCTGTTGTGCGGGATCCATTATGAAATTAATTTGTCGCGGCACCTCCAAACGCGGTCTCGTTTATCCACCTTTGCGATTAGCAAACCAAACAAATGGCTGAATATTGTATGCTTTGTTTTCGTTATCAAATAAAATAAACACAATTTGCAGTGTTATATATGCAGGAGACTTGAGGCGGCACACTGCATACAGGACAAGCCGCACGTAACCAATGGGCGTATCTCGAGTGGGGCGTCTGCTGGCTCTCGATGCTCGGCAGTCAACAGCCAGTCCATCCATAAAGGAATAAAACCGGTCAAGTGCGTGTCGGGCTACGTACAATGTAGGGTTCCGTAACCATTTCAATAAACCTTAACGTGGTTCAGAGGTTAGAGGATGAAACGTGCAAATCATGTAAAAAAATCCACTTTCGAGTTATATATTTTCTACTAGCGGCCCGCCCTGGCTTCGCACGGGTACATTGCGGTTACATTATTCGAGTTTTAGTAAGGATCCCTAATTTTTTTAAATAAAATATAGCCTAGTCTTCCGGGGATAGTGTAGCTTCCCAACAGTGAAATAATTTTTCAAATCGTTTCAGTAGTTTCGGAGCCTATTCATTACAATTAAACAAACAAAAATTTCCTCTTTATAATATTAGTATGATACGGGATTTAATTGATTTGAATTAAGAATTGAATTTATTGAAAAACTAGCGGTAGACGCGGTGGAGGGGTAGATGGACAGACGGACATGGCGAAACTATAAGGGTTACTCGTTTGACTACGGAACCCTTAAAATGAGGCTTTCATTAACAATAGTTAATGAAAGCCTCATTTTAAGGGTAGCCTATTGGCTACGCTTGTTTTTGTATAATATTTATTACCGGGGCGAGACCGGGGACGGGCGGTGATCTCCCAAGTTTATCCGCGAAAGCACTCGTCGATAATAATATGAACTATTTACCCCCACTTGATTGTGTTGAGTAATTGTTCCCGGATCGAGTACCTCACACTGCTCAAAGGCTAGAGTAATTTTATGCGAAGCAATTTCCTGTATATTCCATAATTTCCCGTTGCCAGAGATAAATGTCGAGGCGAGGTAAGAAAATTACAGGAGAAAATATACGAGTATGGCATTGTCATTGTGATATCCGTGATTCAAACTACGGATTCAAATGAAGCTTGCAGTTTGTATGTAGTACTCACGTATGTAATATAATACTCATGGGTTTACCAGTTTATCGTACACCCACACAATATAGGGTCTGTGGAGTATTGCTGGACCGTAATTAAATAGATGAGCTGCGGTAATGTGTAGTTTTTGCGCTACGCCGTTATCATTAGCTAGGTTTTTGTGTTGTTTCTTAAACGAACCGCGGCGCAGCGCAGGTGCGGCGGCTCTCAGGGCGCTCCCGGTGTACAGCAGGGTCTCGATCATTACTCTCAGGTTAGTTACAACACCCACCCAACGCCTGGTGGACTATTAAATAGTCTAACACTTTGTATCATCGTCGTAGAGCTGACAACGTGACCTTTGAATTAATGTTACCGGTTTGTGCGATACGTCAGACGGATTTAGTGTGATCTAGGCGGACTTTGTGTTTTTATAATTCCGCTAACATTTAAGATTGTTGAGTCATAGCCTAGACCGCACTATAAAAATTCACAAGTTATTTTATTTGAACTGTGGGTTCATTAAGAAGGATACTTTCGCTAATACATACAATTTAGTTTTACATGTACTTGTTACATAACATATATCATGAAAGTGGTACTGAGGAATACTTCTCTACTAATACCAAACTACTAAGCAAGACTTAACCAATCAAGGTCATTAATAATGAGGTAGCGAGGTGTGAAGCGACATTAGGTACTTTATGAGTGAAACATGGCTACGGAGATCCCGAGACAAAGCAAAGATTAGCGCTGAGTGTCGGCCGCCGGGGCCGCGTTGCCGCCGCCACCGCCGCCGCCGCCGCCGCCGCCGCCGCCGCCCCAGATCTGTGGCGGCCTGACGAACGCCTGGTATTCATTAGGCCCCGACTGACATCCATTAATACGGGATTGCTCCACTTGAAATTATAAGGAGCTGTGCGCTAATGAAAAGGCTCGGTGTTATCATCTATAAAGATATAGTGTGGTATAGTTTATAGTGTGGTATCCATCATATTGAGGTTGATATAACGTATCAAAGGCTAGATTGTTGTTATTATATTGAATGAATATTTTTTTAGGGTTCCGGACCTTAAAAGGAAAAAACGGATCCCTTATAGGATCACTTTGGTGTTCGTCTGTCTGTCTGTCTGTCTGTCTGTCAAGAATTGTTTTCTCATAAACGGATAGAGATATCAAGTTTAAATAAATATCAAATATCAAACTCTATGGTCCCTTGTAGGTGTAGAAAATAAGGCTTCTAAGACATCGCAATCACAAGATCCGGGCATTTATGTCGCATATTTTGTACTTTTTGCAAATTCACTAATCAAAACAAAGGAAACAACGCACAGCTGACACCGCTGGTGTCAGAATCATGAAATTTGGGCAATAGGTACCTTTCATACCGTAAATTTCTACTAAGGAAGGATTTTATAAAATTCCACCCCCAAGCGTAAAAAATAGGGGGTGAAAGTTTGTATGGGTAAAAAAAACTCAACTTAGAGCCATGAAATTTAGTATTAAGGTTACTCATTACAAATAAAAAATATAATTTTCAGCGTTTTATAAAACTCCACCCCTAAGTGTGTGAAATAAGGGTAAACAGTTTATTGGGGTCCCGAATTTGTTTAAGCTGAAAACGTGGCTTTAGGTAGATCTTGCTGTAAAAACTTGAAACTCTGTGCAGAAAATCTAGAAAAAATGAAGACTCTAGCACATGACACTACATTGCAATTAAAATTATAACCGGAGAAATGGGTTCACAAAATCACGAGCTACAACCGACCAAGTTAAAGTGAAGTAAATTCCCCGTCGTTTCGGAATTAACTCAATACTGAGATTCAAAAAACAACCGCAAATACAACTTTGTTTCTTTTGTTTCACACTTTGGTTATAGATACGAGAAATCTTCGCTATTTAATGGGTCCGGAAGCCTTCATTGTGCATGTCCTGATGTGCACTTGCCCGGTTTTTTAGAGGACTATAAAACTATAGTTTCAACAAGATCCCTTCAGTTAATTCTGCGTAGGGTCACAAATAGACGGATGGACGACAAAGTAACGTTTATAAATTACGTTATGTTGTTTCGAAACACATAATTCCCAAAAATACATACACGTGAATGAGTTCCGAGACTTCGGTGCATGTAGTTACATAAGGTAAAGGTTAATGTTTTCAGACTATACAAAAGTGTTGAAACTGGAAGCACTAAACGATATTAAATGCTGTTTGCTCATCGTTCTACTCAGCTCTCTTAATAACAAATGTATCTACTTAGTAAATTAATGATAAGTTATGTAAAATATATAAATAACGATTTGATTATAAGGTTAGTAATGATTCCAACATCATGGTAACGAGCTCGAGCTAGAGGCCACTGACCATTGATCGGCGCCGCTCGGAGCGCTCACAGTTTAACCCAATCCGAAATCTCTTTCGCTTTCATCCCAAAACCGTTAATTAATCTCAAGTATAAGACTTCTCAATATAATATAACTATCTTGGTTTATCTTATAATTACTTTCGTTTGAATAAGTATTTGGTCGGTGGTTGACAAATGTATAGATTGAACGCGCGCCGGGTGGAGTTGTTGGGCCAGTCGTCGTTGCATTGACATTCTTTATTGATCGTTTCGCAATTCTAAAAAGTTTTAGTAACTAAGGGATATTATAGAGAGAATGAAAAGGTCATCAAGTATTTAGTAGACCTTGACATAACGCTATAGACAAAAAATTTGGAAATGCAGGAACCGGCTTTAGGATACGTCCATTTTGGAGTGTGCAGACAAACATGACGACAAACAGGACGAAGTTTCAAGCTGTAGGCACGTTGTACCAAAGCCAAAGCGGCCAGGCAGGCGATGAGGCACGGACGGCGGCGGCGGCGGCGCGGCGGCGGCGCGGCGGCGGCGCGGTGGCCACCTGAATGAATGGGCTCTTCATTAGGCGGCAGGTGTTTGCTCTCCGCGGCCCCGCCTCACCCGACGCCCGACTTGTATTATCATTACATTAGTTCATAGTGCTCTGCAGTGCAACATATTTATTTGAGTTGTGTAAACGATTGCTTGCAAAACCAACGGGCTACGTTATATTCCATCTTCAAGTTGATATAAGTACTTAGCCTTCTATCCGTAGATCCCAAATGTTACTGAAATACTGTACATCAAAAACTAATCCTCAGAGGGCTTCCCGTTAGCTACTGTGATCAGTTTATTAGTTCGTAATCAGCAAAAAACTGGTTTTAAAGTGTCGTGCCGAGGAGTCTCGATGTCCGCACATGTAAATGAGTGTTTTAGCGCGGGCTGCCAAGGGCCGCGTTGACCCAGAACCGGGCCCTCAGCCGCGTCGCCTCGAACCGCACAGCTCATGACTACTCACAAACACCTCATTCAAATCACATGTTCTCGCCGATATTTCCTAATTACTTCCATGTTTAATGTTGACACTCAAGTGGGATTCATCATCATCATCGTCTAAAATCAACCTCATGCTTCTGTATGTGCTCTGTAGCACATGTGTAAAGTATTAAGTTTGTTGGCATTAAGGCTCCGAGAAGCAAACATGCGCGACGAATTAATTTGTGAGTTGTTGAGGTCCAAAATACAGTGTTCCAAAAAGTTGGTGCGGTGGTGGCCTCACAACACTGAACAATAATAACCTCAGCAGACCTAATGCACTAATTAGTGGCGCGTTCAAACTATTGAACCCTTCTCGAGCATTATTTTGAGAAGACTTGATTGCTTGCCATGCAGCAAGTACATAAATCTCCATCGACTCGCACTTGATTCGCAATACGTCGACACATCGCGTATCTGAATACACGTCAGTTTGGACAGAGCAATCATTAATACGAGTTTATGCCCGCGACTTCGTCCGCGTAGTATTTAACTTAGCAAAAATTTCGGGTTTATCGGGATAAAAAGTATGCTATGTGTTAATCCTGGTTATAAACTATCTGTGTTCCAAATTTCATCCAAATCCGTTCAGTAGTTTTTGCGTGAAGGAGTAACAAACATACATCGACACTCACAAACTTTCGCATTTATAATATTACTAGATGAAAACCCGGCTTCGCTCGGGTGAAATGTGACTCATAATACACAACCTTTTACAAAACACACACAACCATTGTTTATTTTTGTAGTTAATTATCGGTTTCCAAGGAATATTAGGCAAGGCATAGATTCGTATAGCATCGTTCATTGTGTTTAATATAATTATAATACATTAAAGCTGCAAAAGTTTTTACATAAACATTTTTTATTTAAAATCAACTTTCAAAACAAACTAACATAAATTAACAAAATAAAGAGCTTCCAAGGTTTATTCTCTGTATCCTACTAATATTATAAATGCGAAAGTTTGTGAGTGTGGATGTATGTATGTATGTATGTATGTTTGTTACTCCTTCACGCAACAACTACTGAACGGATTTGGATGAAATTTGGAACACAGATAGATTATAACCGGGATTAACATATAGGATACTTTTAACCCAATAATCCAATACTACGCGGATGAAGTCGCGGGGCACAGCTAGTTCTCTATAAACCTCTCTGTCGTTTTCTTTACTTTGGTTGGTAACAATTGCAATTTTCAAAAATCATAAAATTTGTGACAATGTTTGCCAAATCCAAGGAAATTCGGCCATTTTACTTCTAATATCATTGGATTCGGCTGTTAACAAAATTATGTAGGTTAGGGGTCATCCATAAATTACGTCACACGATTTTCATGATGTTTTGACCACTCTCCCGTCCTTGTCACGGCCGGTCACATTTGTGAGACCCCCCCTACCTAGTGTGATGTCGCATATTTTGCAATTTTACATTTAGAAATGAATGAAATTAAAACAGCAGTTATGAAATTAGTTTTATATCCATTTAAATTATGTTCAATAAAATGAACTTCAAATCAAACATAGGCATGAAAATTAACAATAGATAAAAATTTATAGTCATGCAGGAAGAGTTACAACAATTTTTATTTTATTCTTTAGTAGGTATGTAGTTGAAATTTAGTGTTTTAATACTTATATTAGATTTTTTTTTAAATGCGATGTCACAAAATTTCGTACCCCTCCCCACCCCTTGTCACACGATGTCATACTTCGTCGACCCCCTCCCTCCCCCTTAACGTGTGACGTAATTTATGGATGGCCTCTTAGGTATCATCAAACAAAACAATGATGAAAAAAAGGCATTATGTTTATGAAATACTTAAGATTTTCGCCATGATGTTCGTACTTAATCCATACAAAGTAAATCACTATGCAAAGCACTAAAAGAAATGAATACGAAAAAAACACGTAGACTGAATTAGTTTGTTTTGACAGCTCAATCTTCTTCTTCTTTCTTTAAAAATATGTCCCACGCAGTTTAATAGGTATTTCGAATAAAGACTCATTTACACACTGAGAACACTGTGTCATCACTGACACTAACTGACAGGGATGCGTTCATAGAAAATGGCGATTGCTTTTTGCACCATTAGAATTTAACAAAATACTCGACAATCCGAATTTTGCGGATATATTTTGTCGACTCGAAAACATTATTTTTTTATGTTTTATTATTCAGGTAAGGTTTCAATCGAGTCTACCGTACCCCTGAACGGAATTATTAATATAGAAGTAGGAATATCTAGTACTAGCTGTGCCCCGCGACTTCATCCGCGTAGTATTGGATTATTGGGTTAAAAAGTATCCTATATGTTAATCCCGGTTATAATCTATCTGTGTTCCAAATTTCATCCAAATCCGTTCAGTAGTTTTTGCGTAAATGAGTAACAAACATACATACATACATACATACATCCACACTCACAAACTTTCGCATTTATAATATTAGTAGGATTTAAATAAGTAATATAATAAGCATAAAACGTGGATACCAAATTTCGATACCAAAATCGATTAGACCTGCAGAAGTTGCTCATATCTCTTCATTAACTAGTAAAGAGCTGATAATCTTTAAATGGCTGAACAGATTTTCTTGAATCATAGCTAAAACAGGCTCGATCAAGAAACCTTTGATACGAAGAGAACTAAATTAAAATCGGTTCATCCACTTGAGCGCTACGATGCCACGGCAAGATATACGTGTTAAACTTACGGGGGGCTTATTATTATTATTATTATTAAAGCCATTTATTCCTTGAAAATTTTACATTTACAAATTACAATTACAAACTTTAAACTTATATTTACAAAAAAAAAAAATTATAAATTATTTCATCAAAGTTTTCATTTGAGTCAGTATTGTTAGTATCAAAAATCATATATTGTTAGTATATTAATTATTTGTATTAATTATAATTATTTGTATTATTTATAAATGTTATGTCGTGTTATCTATACAAATAAATAAAATTGGAGTGTCTGTTTGTAATATCAAAATAACACCTTTTCACTAAATGCATATGAAAGTACATACGAGACCAATGGCAAAAATAAAAACATATGAAATCAAAGAGTATCTCCGAATCGGGTGGACCGATTTTGACGGGACTTTCACTGGTAGATAGCTGATGTTATAAGCAGTAACTTAGGTTACTTTTATTTTAGAAAAACTAAATTTAAAAAAATGAAAAAATGGGTCCTGTCGTGCGGGCTCAGAACGCGGGAGCGGGCTTTTTTCTTAAGTTAAATTCCACGCGGACGAAGTCGCGGGCTCAGCTAGTTTGTAATAATCAAGGACCTCTCTCGAGTGAAGGCCTCCTCCATGTCCTTCCATGTTTTCCTATCATTCGCTGTTTTTATCCAGTCTTGTCCTGCCGTTTTTCTCAACTCGTCACTCCATCTTTCCATCGGCCTGCCTTTTCTCCTATTGCCGATAGGTCCAGCCAACGTTAAACTTATAACACCCCTTTTTTTTCGTTGGTGGTTAAAAACTACCCAATACTGCTTCAATGATCAAGGCAAAAAATGGTTCTAGCAAAAAAAATACTGTTGACCACCATTTAGCCTTTTTTAACGTCCCACTCCTGAGCATGAGCATCCCCTCAATATGAGGTGGATTCAGGCCATAATCCACCACGCTGGCCGGATGGGCGGATGGAAGTAGTCGTTTTCGTTGAATACACCAAATATCCTATTTCCATATAAATACACTATCCAATTTAGATGTGAAAGCTCTACACTATATCCCGTCCAACTCGTGTTTGTTGAACTGTTCAGCCCGCGGGTCGGAGAGGCCCGGCCGCCCAGCCGGCGTCTGGCCGCGAGTTTCCCCGCGAGCTGCCTCGGGCCTCTTATTACAGCAGATAAGATACGCAGCGGAGGGTTCACGGCTGCTATGTCAATCAAAGATTAATAATGCACCAGTATTTTGGTTTACATTGCGTATTCAGCACTATACGCTGTAGGGATATGAGGTTAAGTTTGCAGATTTGCAATTAGTTCATAAAAAATAATTCCGCTGTGTCAATAAGCTTGCGGCGATCAGACTGAGCTGCTGTTGATTATTTATAAGGTACTGTTTATAAAAGAAGGGTAAACAAAGTTATAAATTTGGAGGCATTTTGACATGGAACATTATGTATGATGCGACTGGAACTATTTAGTGTAGGTGATTGTGAATACAGCCCAACATAATATAAAACATATCGTCTCTACTCATGTTGTATTTACGAGCGGCGGTTCGTTCAAATGCGAGTCGAACCCCAAAACGGTGAAGTGCGTGCCCAGTTGGTACACTTGTTAACCGCGTCTGAGCGCTGGCGGGTGGCACGGCACTCGCTTGGTCCAACGAAATTTATTCCCAACTTTGCCAAGCGATTTATTACTTTAAATTCTTTTTCATTACTCATACTCTGAAAGTAGGTCTGAAGTTGCCTGAGGAGCGGGTTGAAAGTAATACTTTTCCGACCCGGGAGAATCGCTTTCAACTGACAGCTGTCAAATTATAAATAAAACCTAGTTCCATTTTCACATTTCTATGGAACCATGTTAAAACTTTTTCTACAGTCACTTAATTACAGCACGATGTAAAATTGAAATAACATAAAGTTAAGTATTAATTAAAGAATATAGATTTTTAAATGGCTTAATTATAATTTAGTTTCAATAATTTCTTTAAAATAACATAGATTTGGGCAAAATATTTAAAGATGAAAATGAAAAATAATGGCTAAATAATAGTTAAATGGTCTAAGCTAAATAATGAAGTTGGTCGGCCAACGAAAAAAAAACAAAATAGGCGGCAATCCGATCTTTTTTTTTTTCCGGGACGTAGAGTTTGTTCATACCTTCTTGTATTATTTCTTTAGCCAATTCCTGTTTTTATTTATACTCTCCTTGTATTCGTAATGAAAAGCACAGTGTTCACCTCGGGTGAAAGACTTATTTTGTCCCTCGAACTATTAGCGCCCTCGCTACGCTCGGGCGCCAAACCCCGTCTCGGGACTAAATAAGTCACTTTCACCACTCGTGTAACAATGTACTATTCCTTAATTGCGTCTACGGCGCTTAAAAGCCGCAGTCACGGTTGGGATCCTGATTTACAGCGGCGCCGGTGGCATGCCGGTGGGGGTGCCCCCAACCGTCCGCGGGAGCGTCTTGTCGCCGACTCACAGGTTGTGATTCCAACGATATACGTCTCCGCTTAACTCTTGTCAGGTGTGAGTTACTGCTCAAGTACTTAAGCGGCAGTCATCAGAGGCGCCGTCAACTCGGGCCAGTTAGTAACTAAGACATGAGGATGAAAGTACCTATGTTTAGATTAGATGAACTGACTAGAGTCCAAGAGATGTTGAAAATCCAATCAATGGGTGTTTTCCGATGTCTCGATCGTTACCAGTAAATGATAAGATTCTTTTACGGAGTCGAATCTTGTATTTATTACGTCATAGCAGTAACACACACATAACATTAACACACTAGTAAAAAGTAACATAAGTTCAAACACCCTCTAGCATTATAAAGGTAGATGATAGGGCAGTAACAGACATTTATTAGTGTAGCTGCACTAAAAAGTGAAACATACGAAATTCCCCCTCGTTTTGCCTGGCTACATAATCGTTATTATACGTTTTTAAAGAGAAAAAAAAAAACTATCAACTACTAATCTACTATTTATCTCTGTTTTTTTCGTCAAGATAGTTAGGTATCCCCCCCATTCTACCGGCACGTTTCACCAGCTGACAGCTCCATAACCTCGCGCCGACGACGCTAACACGCACACAACAGCAGTATATAATCATCATACTAATATTATAAAGAGGAAAACTTTGTTTGTTTGATTGTAATGAATAGGCTCCGAAACTAATGAACCGATATGAAAAATTATTTCACTGTTGGGAAGCTACATTATCCCCGGGTGACATAGGCTATAATATATTATCAAAAAATTTGGGATCCTTACTAAAACTCGAATAATGTAACCGCAATGTACCCGTGCGAAGCCGGGGCGGGCCTCTATAAGTAAATAATTTAGCTCAACAGTATTTTCTAGACAACATCTATAAATATATATCAACATTATGGAACTCCTGCCTGTCATACTTACTCTGTTTCATAATTCCGACCTGAAGTATTTTATTATACTCCAATGAGTATTATATTATATATAATTGGAGATGATAGTAATAGCATTATTTGATGATTATTATATGAAAAAACATGCGCTAAAACAAAGGCGGATCGTCCGTTAGTAACGAGGGCGGCCAGCGCACCGCGGCGCAGCGGGGGCGGTGCCTGATCCGGTGGTCAGGAAACTGGAAACACCATAACTCCCCGTGCGCATGGATAACTCAATTTCCATTCGCTCTTTTAAATCATCCCTTTATTTGAATATGAATCAATCAAAGAGTCGTTCAGTGCTCGTCTCGTGAACCAATGACGCGCGCCCTCGCGTTTGCAACTGTAACCTACAAGATGAATTATAACAAATATTTTCTAATAAGGAATTACAACATTTTGCCATACTGTAATTAATTTTTGATTACTCACTCGGAAAATAGGTCTGAAGTTGTCTGAGGAATGGGTTGAAAGTAACACTTTTCAGCCCTAGGGAGAATCGCTTTCAACTGAAAGCTGTCAAATTATTAAAAATAAATTAGTACTATTTTGACATTTTTATTAAACCAGGCCATCGGAAAAAACAAAATAGGCGGCAAATGGCAATCCGACCTCTTTCGTTATTTCGAGTTGTAGAGTATTGTTCATACTTCCTTGTATTATTTATTTAGGTAATTCCTGTTTTTATTTTTACTTTCCTTGTATTCGTAATGAAAAGCACAGTGTTTATTATTATTATTATTCACGTTCATTCACACACAATTATTTTATTTTTATAACATTTTGTCGGATTAACAATTCTCTTATATTCCTTTTAGTTTTATTTAAATATGTATGATATTTATTATTACGTATAAGTACTTATATTGTTGTAATAGCTTAGTGATTTGGGTAGCAAATGGTGTAGGTATGCAAGACAAGGTATGAGGAGGCTTTGGCTGAAAATCAGCGTTGGAGGAGATTTCGTTCCCCTCCAGCACATGCTGAGCCAAATGCCTTTCGGTACAGCTCACACTGTAGGAAATGCAGCTTACTGACCTTAGGTTTATATATTTCACTTAGTTTATAATTATGTGCTGTTATTTCCTTATGTGTTCTCTGTGCTGAATAAATATTTTTCATTTCATTTCATTTCATTTCATTTCATTTCATTTTTTACCTCGGGTGAACGACTTATTTTGTCCCGAGACGGGGTTTGGCGCCCGAGCGTTGCGAGAGCGCCAGACGCCAATAGTTCGAGGGACCTTGGTTACCTTCACCCCTTGGGTAACAATGTACTATTATCGTATGAATGTCAAACTTTATCTCCAAATTTTCATAGTTTATCTGTACTTTCCTTGTCTCATATACTTGTCGTTGGCAGAATTATCGGTAGTCGATGGGGCCATAAGCTTTAAATTGAAATTGGATTTGTCCCTGTCTGACCTCTGTAATTAGAGGTGAGTGAGAGTGAGGTGTATAATGCAGTTTATAATTTCATTGGTAACAGGTATGATACAACGATATACGTCACAGTATGCCTTCGATATAGCGGTACATACGAGATCTTATCAATATGCGCATACGATGTAACAAGCACTTGATTTGAGTCACTAAGGTTAAAAAAAATCTATTGGCAAAATATTATTTTCTATATATAATTTCATGAATCTCACTGAGAATGATCTATGGAGCTGCTCATGTTCTATAAACAGATAATTTAATTTATTTTAAAATTAAGGTTATCTGCCACTATGTCGCATCTACAGCAATTGAATAAGTATTTTCTCAGAGATTCAGTGCTCCGGAGAGGCGGGTCCTTATCTGCACGCGGCGCTTGTCTTTGAACGAGACCTTATCGTCTTACCGAGCGCGGATATTGCGAAACTCCACGAATTGAAACGAATACTTTATTTATTTGTGCAAAACAATGTTTATATCTCTTACGGAGGGAACTACGATACAGGATTTAAGCTATATCTTTAATATTTTTGTACTTGGAAATGCTGTTATACTTTCATAGAAAATAATGCATTTATTGAGTAAAAGTTTTATTAATCTTTACTGTAGTGTTAGATATTTCTCCTACCCACCCAACCGCGACGAGTGAAACATTATAAAACAGCGCGCAAATCAACCAGCGGGACACTCTGCGCTTGGCTCTCGGACACGACGGACGTATTGATTGTGATAAGAATGTTTCCTTATAGTTATTGTCAAACTTAATTGAAACGCTGTGAGTTAAATTGTTTAAGTAATGGTCATTGTGAGAATTAAATTGTACTAAAGTTGATAGTTGTCATATATTTTTAAGAAATTACCCAAGTAGTTTCTAACAGTAGTATAAATAGACTAAAGAAATTAACCTCACTATACAACCTAGCTTGATTGATAACATATTATTTGCAATTAATGTTAAAACATCTTTTTTTTTTTATAGTAACGAGCCCTCTTCCTCTCTGATAATTCATACATTGCTATGTACTTTTTTCTCAATAGAAAACAATGGCAAAAAGTGGCCGCCGAACAAATGGCTGCGTCACTGCAATAGCTTTGTTGCAATAAATCGATGGCTAATCACACAATAGCGGTCCAATAACACGCGGGTAATGGAGGCATTCGCACGCGAGCACGCGCCGCCGCCCTCTGACGTTTGCAATGCATGTATTTGCCGCGTTCCTCCTACCCTGATATTTAACGAGAATACGGTATGAACCTTTTGGATTATTTTGGGAATAATTCATAAAATAGCTTTAGTTTGCGCATTATCATTGAAGTGGGGAACAATCGATTGTTGGCTACGCGTATTATAAGTTACCAGCGAGATGCCGTCAACATTACGCACCACCGCTACGCGCTACGCAATGACTTGTGATCCGGTGCTACGCCGGGAGACAGCGTAGCGCTCGCCGGGAGTCACGGGGGCGAGCGCTACGAACTACGAAATTAATTCCAACGTTATGCAAATTCCGTTTGGACTTCTGTTTCGTTCATCTGTTTAGCATTTCAATGCTATGATTCTCCTCCAATTATGTAAATTAATTACTTCTGATGATCTTTAATTAGGACAAATTGAGATTGCTTTAATTTTCTGGTTTGTACGTAAATATTTATTTTGCGTTTGTGTTAATATTTATTTATGATAGAAACAATTACGCTTTAAGGAAATTATAATGTATTCCGAATATCAACTACTTGTGGCATTTCACGATATTTAACTTGTATTGTAAACTATATTATATTTAGTAAATAAATTAAATAGAGACTGTATGCAAATTTAGAAGCCAAGGTCATTATTTTCTCTTTCCTAAGGACATTTTTATCTATTTGGCACTTTTGACGTACCACTCTTGGGCACGGGCCTCCCGCCAGTAGGAGGGGGATTCAAGCCTTTCACATATTGTCATTGGAAAATTGGTAATATTTTGTAAGACATGCAGGTTTCCTCACGATGTTTTCCTTCACCGATGTCTTCCTAAGTGATATAAAACATTTAATTTCTATATAGATAGAATAAGATGCTCGATTTAAACGTGCGTATTCAATGTATTCGAGTTATTGTTGGGTTTAATCGAGCAATTCGTCGCGTGTGCAGTGTCGCATAAAGGAAGCGGGGGCGTCGTGTGTCGAGCCGGGAACATACCGCCCCGGAGGTGCGGGGGAGCGGGGCGGGGCGGGGCGGGGGCTACCAGGCCAAGTGTAATTAAAGCTGCAATCAAACCCTCAATCTGGCCGAGCATCGAGGGCCGAGCACCGAAGCCGAGCAGTCAATGAAGGCCGGCACATTGACGGCTGGAGACAGTTGCCGTTGATTAATGCAGCTGGTGGCTGAGCTTTAAAGCGATGTTTCGACTCCAGGGCTTTAGGGACAATGTGGGGTAGTAAAAGTGGGGTAAGTAGGTTTTTTAAAGAATTTAATAAATATTTTCTGTATTACTTCAAATATAAAGACATTTCGCTTATTTTGTATATTTAAAATGTTTGAATCTCAAAACCGACCCTGACCCAATCATTGAACCCTTTAGCTTAGCTTCATGAATCGCTCGATTGATCCGCAATAGATTCTCTCGAGCGGCAGCGGCGGACAATATGTCCTGAACGTGGCAATATTCCCGATGCTACTGGCGACAGATTAGTCGCGCTGTCTTATTGCTATTTCAACGTGTAAAACATAAAGAAAATGGAAATAATTGTACAAACTACAATTACCTTAGATCGAAACTCTATTGTCGGGATTGTTCTATTGATTCTGTCAAACATTAGGTGCGGAAGTGTTGTGTTTGATACATGCTCTTTCAACGCACCGCGGCTTCCTTTGGTAGAGGGAACTTTCTCAATTTCCTCTCCCATCTCTGGGCCGCTAATCTGGATATTTAGTACACACGAAAATTTACGGCATTTATAATCTTATAACCCTCATGCAGTCAAAAATATCCTTTTTGTAACAGGAAATAAGATGTAGTTAGTTTTGCATACTTAACTAAAACTTCGGTACCTATTGTATCATAGTAAAATACAATACGGCGTGCTAGATTCTTACACAATGTACCTAATTATTTGTCAAAGCATAGTCGTCTGAAATTCTAGATTTAATTTTCAGGAGAATGACAAATATAACAAAAGATGGGACGATAAAGCGTTTTGTTGAACCGATACAAACACATTCCCAACGAGCAGCCATTTGTTCGTCACGGCTGAATCAAACTATTTTGAAAGGGATTATAGCATTTAAGTATTATGTCTTCAATACATGGTTGAGTCAGTGTCGTGTAGTGTCTGCCGCACCGCACGCGGCGTCAGGGCTGGTTCTCGACGTTCATTAACAACTTGAGGGCTCTCCTGGCGTCGCGACGTCATCCTAATGGGACACACCATCTTTGTGGCACTAAACTTGTTCGGTCGTTAACCCGCCTGCCACCTGCCGCCTGTCGCCTGTCGCCTGCCGCCTGCCGCCTGCCGCCTGCCGCCTGTCACCTGTCACCTGCCGCCTGTCACCTATCGCTTAGATCTTTATTTGGACGTTTATTTAAAACTGAACCAAATTAAGTATTATGGAATAGGATTTCAATGCAATCCAATTTTTATTTGTGTTACTTTTGGGTAGTCTAAATCATCTTAAGGCAAAAAAATAAATTATTGGCCCTTTAAAAACTGCATTGACTGGCTTACACTTCTTACCTATTACAGAATGTCAGTCTATTAGTAAATAATTTTACATTTCCATTGTGAAAAAAGAAAACAGAATAACGACATTATAGTCAATAAAAATAAAAAAAGTTAAAACAAAAATAGGTACATCTAACTTACTATTATATTTCAGTAATACCTACCTACTTGATTTAATAAATTTGTCATCAAGGTATTCGTTTACGCTAAAATATGCCTTATTCGACAGGAACTGCTTTAATTTGAATTTAAAGTCTAGATGTAGAAACAATGTAACATACCTTTTGGTAGGTAATTATATATACGAGGAACCATACAGAATAAATGCCCTTTTTAACCACCGACGAAAAACGAGGGGTGTTATAAGTTTAACATGTGTATCTGTGTATCTGTGTGTCTGTCTGTAGCCACGTAGCGCCCAAGCTGATGAACCGATTTCAATTTTGTTTCTTTTGTTAGATAGGTATTCTGATCGAGAGTGTTCTTAGCTATGTTTCATGAAAATCGGTTCAGCCGTTTGAAGATCATCAGCTCTTTTGTAGGTTAAAAAAGCCACATTCACGGCCAAAACCAATTCCCACGGCTCGAATCCATTCGAAATTTGTGATTATTGGATTTCGATTTATTATATTTTTAAATGATCGTAATAGACTGAACTGGCTTTTTACAATATTATAAATTTTAAAAGTTTCCCTGATTCTGGAAAAAAATGATATTTTATCAATTTTTATATGAGATTTGTGTATGAACTAAATAAGTACGTTCCATAAGTCACGTTTCAAATGATGGATACGCGCATGCGTTAAGTTTTGTTTGTTTTGTTAATGGTCATGGAATATTACGCTATAATAATTCTAGAGGGCGCTGCTCCGCCATTGAGAAAAAATATAGAAAAAACAAATCTAATTTAAAATAATTTTAGCGTTATTGAAAATTCTTCCCCTGGGCTGCTCCCGTCCGCCTCAACCAGAGTTATTACATCAAATTGAATCATAATTGATAATATTTTACTAGGAATTAAACCTCCGTGGCATCAATATTTAGATTCGTTGTCTATTCTAATGTCATAACAAAATAATGTCTCATACTTTTACACAGATTTTCTGTTGATTATTGTACATCAGATTATAAATGAGGAAGCCAAAACAAATTTTGTAAATGGCGCTTTCATAATCTGGCATCGAAACTAGTTGTACCAGATGAATTTGCGAGATGAGTTATGGATACTGAGCTACGGGAGCTACGCAAATCGCGCTAACTTCATTATTTGGAAGAACTAGGTAAATTATACATTTGATGAATAGGTCGTCGGATCGGTGGTTTTTAAATTTTCAATTTTATATAATTATGTTGTTCTGTTAAGTGGATAACAAATTTCCTGATTATGGCGTTCGCTCTTGAATTTTTGAAACAAGCTCATGTATGGGATACCACAACACAAAAATCATAAATGTAATTACTCGGTAAGGTCAAACACTTAACATTAATAAAGTAAGTTTTACAACTATCTGTAGGTTTTAGTTTACAAATTGCTCTCATGCAGCTCTTATGAGCCTTGAAAACGGGCACCTTGCTAAACGAATTTCCCCAAAAAACCGAGAATATATTTATAATTTAAGATATATAATAATGAAGATGTAGATACTAATCACTTTGATTGCAGTTAATTAGAGTAGGCGGCCGTATTGTCTATGATCATGAAAAATATTTGTAATACTTAGTGATTAAATTCTCTTTGTTGTAATCATTGAGCTTTTGAAGTATAATAGTATAAGTACAATATTATATTTATTTATGAACACAGTAAAAGCGATGTATACAATAGCGCTCCTCACGACTCGTATTATTACCAACAACGATTCAACGTGACCGTTAGTGCTAGTGCTGGCGTTGTTATTACAAATAAATCCTAATTTTCGAATAGCATCGAGGGGAATTTAAGTAATTGTTATATTATCAGTTCATGTGACTATACTCCTTATAAGAAGGGGTTAAAAGACGTTTATTGCTAGAATACGCTCGCCTAAGTACGGGAAGAAAAATCAAATGGCGTGGCCATGTATAGTTTGGATGCCACAATATGCTGTATAGTGACTGAGGAAGGGTGAGAGTCGGTTGGACAGCGACGTCGGTTGTGAGATTGCGAGAATCGCATGCGGCGACCACATTCGCGGCGTTATGTTTTGTAATAGAGAATGTTCCCTTTAATTTGCAACACACAACAGGCCGGTAAATCACTCGCCGGCTCGAGAGCGATATTAAATTCATAGCGTAGCGCGGCCATTACGGCAGAACAAATATGCCAGCTCGTAATATTATAATGGGTTTTTATTTTATTGCTTGCGGCAAAATCCTTTCCGGGACTGTGAATAGCCACGGATAAATTAATGTTGCCGCGATTATGGACTTTAAAATGAGTACAGCACGTAGGTTTGAGCCGCTGTAGACATGTTACAGCGGCCTCTACATGCAAACTGCGAAAACAACATGATATTAGTGATCCATTTGGCGGCGCGGTGCGCGGTGCAAGGATCGACTTGTTAGGCTCTTGATGCGGCACAAAACAGTTTTCAAACTACCCGTTGCTGTTGAACACAAATAAACTATCATGCCTTTATGTTCCGAAGCGGTAGGTAAAGTACCATTGGCGGGATGTAAGTGCACTACAGATAATGTGAAAGTGAAGAGTACAAATGGAATCAAGAAGCTTGAATTGAATAAACGAGACATTAATTTACTTCTTCAAAATTGCATATTGGTTATTATGTCAAAATTATACAATATAATTTAGGAAAATGCAGTATTTAACTGTGTTTTAATTGTAATTGTACATAGTTACAACTCATTGCCAACAGCTAGAAGTGTTTATGTGGTATGCTATAGGAGTAGTTAAATATTTAATGTCCGGCAGAGAGGCGTATTCGGGAATGAGGCGCCTCCTTCATGATTCAACGCAGGAGTCGCGGTGGTGGCTGCGCGCTGCCGCCTCGCTGGTCGTCCGAAAAAGGCTTAATTGTAGTAAGCAGAGTGAGCGCACCCGATGCTTACATTGTAAATACAGCAAATTAATTATAGGAATAATGAACGAATGAATAAATGTTAGTTTCGGCTGTAGGTATACCTAATGGAATAGGTACTTAAAAACGTATCGAAATATAAAACACTGAGGTAGACAAAACATGGGTATGTCAGAATTGGTTTATTTTAAAACCATTGTCGTGTTTACTTTCATATTTTCATAATTATAAGTTCACAAAAAATATTTTTCTATTACAAGCATAAATCACCTAAGTACACCCAACGATGTTCCAGCTAATGCAGGAAAGCTCCCACATAATTACTGGAGCCATGAACTAATGCTGCCGCGGCGGCGGCGGCGGCGGCGGCGGCGGTGTCAAGCGAGCAAGTGATTAAGCGAGCACTTGCGCCAGTAACTTGCCCTACACGCCGCCAAACGTTGGGTGCTACTTACGGGGGTATTACCGGCTAGAGGCGGTACATAGCTACGGTAGCTCTAGCATCCTCAAGAAGAAAATCGTAAATTTATAGAACACATAGGTACTATTTTCATGGGCTCATGTAACAGTGTGTATCTGTGTGTCTGTGTGTCTCTCCGTGGCATCGTAGCACTCAAGCGGATGAACCAATATTTTAATTTAGTGTTTGTGTATGAAAGTTTTCTTGATTAAGGGTGTTCTTAGCTATGATTCAAGAAAATCTGTTCAGCCGTTTGAAGATTATCAGCTCTTTATAATATCAGATATATGAGCCACTTCCACGGGTCTGATCGATTAGAAATTTATTATTCTGTTACTACAATAATATTGCAAGGGCATGGTAACCTTAACCTGATGCTGCACCATCACCTGGAATCTGCAGGATACCCCACTTTTCACCAACTTACAGCACAGGTGTCGTGTTTGGGCTCATTGATACTACGATAGACAGTCTTTTATCTATAACCTATTGCGGACTATTGAGACCATACCAATGATATATTTTAACTATCAGTATCTTATCAGGATGCGTCTTACATAAATAAATATCATTTGTTTTAAAGTGTTCCTTTGTTGAGGTGGACGTAACATTACAATTCTACCATTAATCTTTCGATTATTATGAACTTTCACGAGTTTCGACAATCATTATATATTAAAAAGCTTTCAACCACACGCATTATGATACCAGATCGAACTAAAGTATGTTTC
Source organism: Notodonta dromedarius (assembly GCA_905147325.1). Lineage (NCBI taxonomy): Eukaryota > Metazoa > Arthropoda > Insecta > Lepidoptera > Notodontidae > Notodonta > Notodonta dromedarius. Next base: position 11,298,948 of record LR990173.1, on the reverse strand, counting down.
AAGATAGTTGTAGCTCTTATCCAGCATATAAAAGGTCTATTAGTATTTATCAAGTAAACTGGTATTATTATTTTCCGACTCCAAGGGCGTCACAGAAACAATGACGAGTCTGCATGTAGTGTCCACCACCGCCGGGGTGCTGGCGACTGGGGGATAGGAGGGAGCCACGAGGGTAATCGTCGCAATTTGCCATCAAATATGCAAACCGGTGCGAAGCGTTTAATTCAGGTAATTGTCAGAATGATTGCGGCGGGCGCGGGTTGGATGCGGATTCGATGCGCTTATAGTTGCTATTTCAGGCGGCAAAAGAAACTGAAAGCTTTGTACAGCAATGATTTAGTATGATGTTTACAGATGCATTCATTTTCAGACTCAGACTAGAACAACGGGTATGTTTGTAGTATGGTATGGGTATATTTGTAGTGTTTGTAGTTTGGTATTCTAGCAGGAAAGTCACAAATCCTCATTTATTTGATGTTCATACGGCAAATGGAATTTGTAAAAGCCCTATGGAAGAAGCTGTGCAATGTCTATTCATTACAGCTTAGCTAAAGTTAAAGTTGTTACCACTGCTACAAAAATGCTCTATCACAACAGAAAATGAGTAGGTGTATCAGAATAGAGAGCATGGTCACATGATTATAATGCATTATATTATGAATAACATTTATTTGGACGTGCTCTGCAAATCCCACAAGAATGGAGCGTCATGTATAAATGTAAATGGATTCGCCATGTATGCACGTTCCACACCGCGAAGCACCGCGCGCCGCGCGGGCCGCATCGGCCCATTCAACATTATGAAACAAGGTGTGGAATAAGAACTATAGACCAATAATGAATAATATAAAATTTACAAAACATCACTTATTCAACATTTACCAGTGGCAACTTTTATTATCAGACCGAAGCATTGGTATGCACTGGATGCACCAGGTTTAATGTGCTACGTAACTAATACGTATGGCTGGAGCGGCGCCTGTCCCGCCCCACTCGCCCCTCCATCTCCGCTGGGCCGAGCGGTTTACTAATCGACCCATTAGCTCGCCGGCACCGGTGCGCGCTGCAGGTCCAACTTTAAAAACCTATTAATTCAGGGTGTTCAGGTCGTGCACTATGAGTGCGGAAGCCTGATGACTCCGCGATATAACGTAAACGACGAGATGGAGAAATATTTACCTTGAGGAGCTCCGAGCTGCACATACTAACATGCACCTAGCTTACATAATTGTGGAGAGAAGCTGTGAAAGTAGTCAGTTTAAAAATTAATCTCTCGATTTCCTTTTTTGTACTTGGAAAGTTACATAAGCGGCATCATATTATAGATCGAATTAGACAATATAAGTATCTTCCTCAACTACGCAAGTCTAGTTGGCCTCTCTATCTTCATTCCATGTCTACATCGTTTCGAAATAAAACATGACTCGGAAACCAACAGCCCAAGGAGATTGTTCAAATTATTTATTGCGAGAGTCCCGAGTTGCAAATATTATAAATAGTTTACGAGCTTTTAAGTGAGTGTCCCGACACTCAGCCGCCCGGCTTTGAGCGGCGAGCGGCAAGCGGTGAGCGGCGAGCAGGGAGCGGGAATGGCAAGCGGCGAGCGTTCTCGGCGGGCGCAATAAAGGGAATTATTCATTGGTAAGGAGCGCTAATTGAATAGAAATTTGCCGAGCAGCCGCGTCCGCCGGCAGTTCCGTATGTTACTCGGTTGCACTGGATTTTCGTTGAGCGTGGTGCATTAATTTCACAGAGAGGTCCCTCCTCGACACGAATACAAAGAGAGATAGTAGACAGTGGTGATTCTTTATTACTCTACTATGCTCGAATAAAGCGATTACTTGCCGCATAAATTCCAGACGTTGAGGCGAACAACAATATATTTATTTAAGTTAAAGCAGCGAGTGTAGCGGATAGAAATAAATTTATTTCCGTCATATAGTTGAAGTTTTACACGGGCTGTGTGTGCGCGTTACGTAACCTGCTAGTCCGCAATATTTCTCATGTACCATGCGCCACGAATCCAGGACCTTACTCCATCGGTATAAAGGCAGTTTCGGTTTACACACGTCGGTTGGAATAGCGCGCAGTGTGCACTCAGCGTGGCGCGCTCTAAAACGGATTCTCTTTACAATATTTCTTTTCCAGTTCGAATGAGAATTTCCCTCTATGCTAACTATTCATACGCCCGGAGAGGAAAATTTATCGCGTGATATTTTTTTTAACTTTCATTCAGATCGAAGTTTAAATATTAAAATGATATCGGATGGCGCGCTGGCTGGCTGCCCGCGAGCGTCTGGGGGCCATTTGGACGAGATCTGTGACTTAGCTGAACCATTAAGCATTATTATTTCAATGTGGTGCCAACAGCAGAGGTCTCGTCCGTCGCCATGCTTGCGTTTCAATGAGCGGATATTGTGGCCCGTTTTGTAGAATGTTTGGAAATCGAACCACTAATATAACTTGTTAGAAATACTGGTAGTACGATGGGAAATAAAGGTATTCAACGGAACTGTTTCTTCTAAACACTGGAAAATAGCTTATCTTTTCCAGAATTTAGAAGAAATTGATGAAAAGGATGTTCCGGGAGTGCTTGTATTCAAGCGCCTGATTGTATACATGAGCATTTCTATTCTGTACCAATACCACCCACGTGAAAGGCATGGGCGCCCTAACCGACCCTCGTACAGCCAGCGGTGTGGTCATAACGGATCCCCAGCGGCGATGCAATATTCGTGGCGTCTCACATACCGATTGATGGTTTAGGGATTTAACTTTTATGAGTACCTATAATAAACGAATGGAATAGGGATTTCAAGCTTGTTTGTGATGAGGATTATTTATAATACCTGGTAGGATAATTATAAGGATAGTGGTAGAATACGTAACAGACGTCTTTCAAAACTATATTGAATACGTCTAAATTTTTCCAGAAAAGACTATGCCGGTCAATACCCGGCTCACTCCGACGTCATGTGATTGCTCAAGCCGCGAATTGCAACACGCATTTTGTTGAGATCGTGTAACGCAGCAGTGCGCCGCGTGCCCGGCGAGGACGATGGACGTTCCAAAGACGTTCCCGTACAATGTAGTTTCCGGAATGTCGGGACGCGTGGTTTGTGGCATTCCCGCTTCGACGTCCCTACCATTGGATGGAAAAATTTCCTTTCTCATCTGGCGGTTTTAAATAATAGTTTAGATTATTCAAGCAGTTGTGGATGTGTATATAGTCGCAAGCCATACACGCTGGTTCCTTCACTTGTTCTAGGTTTTACTCATTGTTTTCAGTAAGAAATTTAGTATTTCACCAAACTTACCCATTCACGAATACATTCATAAAAAAGTATTTCTTATATTCGTAAACATGACAAATATAATAAAAATCCGACTAAACACACGAACCAAAGTGAAATTACGATATGCGGACGCCACGTCTCCAGAACTGTTGTAAAAATATGTCGCGAATAAAAACCAGTGCAACGATAGATCCTACGTGAAATAATCTCTAACATTAAGACTCTAAGGTATCATTTAGTGCGGATATGTGTCGACCCACATATGCGATGATGTGGTAGAGTAAGTCCCTACACAGGAGTATTTGTGCAGATGTGATTGCGCGGCGGGCGCTAATGGCAGGCTGCAACACCTAGGGCACATTTTATCGCCACATTCCGCTCGTGTGAAATTACAAAAAAACCTGCCAAGTGCATACCAACATAAGACAAAAGAAGGATTTTCAAAAACGGTCCACAATTGACGTAGTTGTCGGTGAACATACATATAGACGAACATAACACCACCTCATTTTTAGGAAGACGGTTAAAAAGAGTCTTGATAAACGAACAGACAGACAGACAGACAGACAAAAAGTTATCATAAGAGTTCAGTTTTTTCCTTCAGAACTAAACGAGAAAAAGTCAATTACCTAACCACGGTAACGGATTGATTGAAACAAATCTCCTGTGAATATTTTAAAAGACTCGGCGTTGGGCGCGGGGTTTCATAAACATAAAAAACTCGGCATAAATCCCTCTTCTCCTTTTCTCCCAGTTCCCCGCTGGGGCGTGCAAAGGGGACAGGGATAACTGGCTGGTTGTTGTTGATGGGCTGTAAAAATACCTATATTGTAAATTGGACGTGCGAACGAGCCCCGCTTGGCCGGTACGCTACTACATAAAACGTGACTTATATTTTAAAATAAATTGTAGATTTTTAAGATTTAGAATTAGAACCACTAACAGTTATTTTGAATATGGTAAGCTTGTCTGTAGCTTCTTCTGTCATGTATAGTCAGTATCTCACTTAGCGATAAGTAAACTGGATTCTATGCCACATCTCAGGACTGAAATATAAGAATAACTTAGTACCATCATCTGTAGGTACTTATCAATAGGTTGGAGTAATTAGACTTTCTTGCTAAAATACAATTGTTTTAATTAAACAGAAGATAAAACGGAATTAGCAACATTTCAACGTTGATTACAATCGCTACTAAAGCGGTTTTTCCAGAAAATCGTTGGCGCAGAGCAATATGAAAATGATTTTGATTAATTTGCTACAAAAACCGAAATATCGCCGTGCAGGACTACGGTAGGGTTACGAGGGCGACTCGCGGCTACGAGCTACGAGGACACTACGCGGCTACGAGCTTGTGTTAACTTTTTACCCGGCTGCGCTATGCAAAGGATGGTAATGTGTTTATCAGCCCATGTATGTTTGTTCTTTTGTAGCACTCTAGAGACCAAACGCGTTGGCCGATTATGATGATTATTACGTTAATCGATTCGTCTTCATCTTGCGAGTGTCAATAATGATAATAATATGAAAAAAAAATCGCCGAGTGCTTGTCGCACAATTAAAAGTTCCGGGTCATTGAAGGGAATCTGTTTTAAATTTCACCCCAGTATGAAATACTAAAGTTATTTCCATACTACTACCGACATCTATCGACACCTTTACATACTAGGAAATACAATAATGATCATAAAACATAAATTTATTGCTGTTATTTAGTTTGAATTGGTGAACCATTTTCTACTGCATAATCCTATTCATGTTTTTGCAAAAGAAAAATGTAAGAAGTGTGGAATTAATTACGCAAATTTAGATTAAATCTTTAAAAGTTAAAAATCTCCCAAACGGAATTTTTGATGATAAAATGTTGTATGAAAACACCATTTCATTTGAAAAGACCTTTTCAACGATAACCCACATGATGGGGTAACTAAAAAAAAAATATCCCCTCTTTCGATGTTCGGGGAGGTACTCGTACCGCAAAAAAAGTAATTTTGCTATCGCAAAAAATGTATGGCTATGTATCGCAAAAAAGTATGTGCTTGTGATATCTACTCTTAAAGTATTTTTGTGCCACATTACATCAACTTCCGTCAGAAACTGTAGAAGTTATGACCCTGTGACAGGCCGGGACAGATAGACGGACGGACGGACGAACGGACTGGATGATCTTATAAGGGTTCCTCGTAAGCACTACGGAACGCTAAAAACAATAGGGCGACAGACAGACGCCATATTGCAAAAAAACTGAAAGTCGAAGAACTATGTTAAGTGGGTTATCATTGAATAGGTATTTGTAAATCACTTTTGGGTTTGTCACATAACTATTAATTACGAATGACCATTTAGGAGCTATAACGATTCAAAGTTGGTTTGTAACTATTCTCATATATATAATATTATACATTTATTTTTAGGTTTCTAGATTTAATATCAGTAGTTTAGACCCCCGCAAGCTACTTTATAGTCACCACGATATAACATCCCTTCCCTCAAATGTAATAACAAGATTGCGAAATTTACTGTCTTAAATAGGTTCCTACCTACCTAACTATTATAAAAAGTTTGAAATAAAAAAAGTAGATAAAAAAACTCGACTGCTTAAATACTGAAATACAAAAAAAACAAGCCTAAGTAGTATATTATAATTATGTTGAGTAATATCTCTTTAACAGTCAAAACCCATTAAATACCGGCTCAAATCTTTCCAATAATGGGTCCCGACTGTTAAAGAGTTAAAGACTACTGCACTTGTTTTTTTATTTTCCGTTCTTAAACAGTCTGGTTTTTTTAACCCCCGACGAAAAAAGAGGGGTGTTATAAGTTTAACCTGTGTATCTGTGTGTCTGTGTATCTGTGTGTCTGTGTATCTGTGCATCTGTGTATCTGTGTATCTGTGTATCTGTGTATCTGTGTGTCTGTCTGTGGCAACGTAGCGCCCAAGCTGATGAACCGATTTCAATTTTGTTTCTTTTGTTAGATAGATATTCTGATCGAGAGTGTTCTTAGCTATGTTTCATGAAAATCGGTTCAGCCGTTTGAAGATCATCAGCTTTTTTGTAGGTAAAAAAGCCACATTCGCGGCCAAAACGAACTTCCATGGCTCGAATCCGTTCGAAATTTGGGCTCATTGGAATAATATCTTTGCATCACTTGAGAACGGCTGAAACGATTTCGCTTTATTATATTTTTAAATGATCGTAATAGTCTGAACTGGTTTTTTACAATATTATAAATTTGAAAAGTTTCCCGGATTCTGGAAAAAAAATATATTTTATCAATTTTTATATGAGATTTGTGTATGAACTAAAGACGTTCCATTAGGTCACGTTTCAAATGATGGATACGCGCATGCGTTAAATTTAGTTTGTTTTGTTAATGGTCATGGAATATTACGCAATAATAATTCTAGAGGTCGCTGCTCCGCCATTGAGAAAAAATACAGAAAAACAAATCTAATTTAAAATAATTTAAGCGTTATTGAAAATTCTTCCCCTGGGCCGCTCCCGTCCACCTCAACCAGAGTTATTACATCAATCATAATTGATAATCTTTTACTAGGAATTAAACCTCCGTGGCATCAATATTTAGATTCGTTGTCTATTCTAATGTCAATGATTATAATGTCATAACAAGATAATATCTCATACTTTTACACAGATTTTCTGTTGACTATTGTACATTGCATTTGTTATCTTAGATTATAAATGAGGAAGCCAAAACGACTAATGCGATGTAAATGGCGCTTTCATAATCTGGCATCGAAACTAGTTGTACCAGATGAATTTGCGACGTGAGCTATGAATACTGAGCTACGGGAGCTACGCAAATCTCGCTCACTTAATTATTTGGAAGAACTACTAGGTAAAGTATACATTTGATGAAAAAGTCGTCGCATCGGGGGTTTTTAAATTTTCAATTTAGAGTTATTTAAATTTACTTTAATAATATGTAGTTTTTGTTAGACTTCCTTATTCAGGCGTTGTGTAATTCGACTTTTTAATTGGGCGCATGTCGGAACCAAATCAAATTCCTCCCCGATCGGCGAAGCGGGCACAATGCGGGTAAAACGATGCGATGCTAGCGGCTCCCGCCGTGAGGCGTGCGCACTACGGGTGTGTGGATATGGCAGAGAGGATGATGTGCTGCCGATTATCAGCGGTGTTGACAGGCGAACGCACGCCGGCCGCGCTCCCTCGCACCTCATGTGTCAGCTCGCATCTCCTCCAGCAAAGCTCACCCGTTCAACAACTACATAAAACTAAATGGGACGCTGAACTTTCGCGAAATTGGACTTTATGAAATTCCCAGCTTGCGAGGCAACTCACTCGTACCATTTAACTTGGCTATATTGTTCTGTACCATGCGGAGAGCGTGTCATGGCATGGTTGTGGAGCCTTTGATGAATTTTCAAAACACTACGCGGTTCTTTGTTCTTAAATTACTACAAAAAAACCTGTGTACACTAAAAAGCTAGAGTAGGGACTTAGTAATTTCTTTCATTTGGAGTCAGTGCCAATTCTAGTAGAGGTAGATAGTTGCCTACCTAAGCTAAGTTTATGAAGGGATTTGGTACACTGTTTCTTCAAGGATATTGCAAGGACATGTTACCTTTACCTAATGCTGCAACGTCACCTTGAATCTGCAGGATACCCAAATTCTCACGAACTTGGGGCTCATTGGAATGGTCTTAATGAATAGGTTATAGATATGTGGTGCTCAGGGTATGATGGTGGAGCAGGAAAGAAAATGTGGAAAAATTGTTGAGGGATTCTAAGCTACTTTCACTCGTTCAATCGACATAAAATTTTGGAATAGGTACCATGCACCTTTTTTTAAATGCGTAAATATGAATCTTTAAATTTGAATATTATAGTTACGTTTGTTAGTAATCTTGTCCTAATGCTGCAGCATTACCTGGACTCTGCAGGATACCCTTCTTCTTCACCAACTTCTCCTTCACCAACTTACAGCAGAGGTATCGTCTTCGGACTCATTGGAATAATGGATAAAATACTGTCGATCGTAGCGTGTCTAATAATGATAGGTATAAAGTATACATTTGATTAATACTCGTCGCGTCGGGGGGTTTTTAAATTTTAAATTAAGAGTTGTCTTTGTACCATATTATTATTATTATATTATTGAAATTCCTAAATATGATTCTAGCGAAAATAATATTAAAAAATATTCATGAGCATACATTCCGATCTAATTTTACGAGATACAACGAATATAATACCCACTTTCAGAAATAAATCAATCGAAATTTTATGTAATTTAAACGCAAAATATCACAGGAGATGTAATATTCATGTGTTCGCGGAAGATAATGAATATTCAATACGCCGGGGCGGCCGGCGCCGAGACGGAGCAGATCGCGGCTCAATCATATTGTTACGCAGGTCGATGCGAAGCATTCTTGTGCTGGTGACCGTTACTAACGAAGCCTCGTGCTCGGTCTTATAAGCCAGTAATGAATGTGCACCATTTCTGTTAAGTCGCATACTTCCTCTACAAAGAACGACACAGATAGGAACCTGTTAAAAACTGCCAGAGAAAATGTTTCCAAAATATGTAGTTGATAGGAAAAAGACATGAATTAACAGGAGAATATGAATAATATTTACGTACGTATATAGTTAAGGTATAGCATACTATGTAAACACAACAAACTCATAAATAATGTCCAAAAATAAATTTTCTTGATGTATGTTTTCCTATTACGTACAACGTCGTGCTATAACTAGGTATCCAGATCCTCTGAACGAATCTCACCTGTAAGTCTCAGATCCCGTTATCTCTGTAATTATTGTTCCCGCCCGAGTGCCGCCTCCTGTAGGCGCAATCTCGCCGGTGATTTAGCGGAGTGTACTTCATTATCGCGCCTTAATTTAGAAAGAAGAACGAAGAAACGTTACTGCTAAAATGCGACGGTAAATGAATGCTATTTACCGTTATTAACGACACGTTCTCGTGATTACTTGGCTAAGCAATTTGAATATAAAATTGTTATTGGTTTTAAATGTAATAATTGGTTTACTACTATTAGTTTCTCATTCATATGACACTCAATTCGGCTGAAGTGGGCTGAATCACTTATCTTAAATATGATAATTTTGGTACAGGCAGATCGGAAAAATACAGCCTTTACTCAAAGTGCTCGCAATTTTAATTTTTGTTATCATGCTTGTTATCTCGCGATTTTGAAGTCAACACAAACTAAAAACCTGTTATGTTATACCGGCCATACAATCAATAGTCGGACGCTCTACCTTGCCAGTGCAAAGCGCAAGGCGGTGCGCGTCGCGCACAAAGCTGGAGCGACGGTTGTAATGGTTCCGCAGCGAGAAGACGCCATTGTCCGCACGCCGCTGATAATGGCGAATCCGATAAAGAAACGGTTCGAAATGGAACTATTGTTCTCTTTATACAAGCTGATTGAATGTGGTATTTATTTCTTTAAACTTAGATATTTCTGGCATGGACTTCTCAAAAAAAAACTTCAATAATAAAATTCAACTGTTTTCAAAAAACCTGAGTGCACTAAAATGCTACAAATAACTACGGACCTTGTCATTTGAGACCTTGTGTCCGTTTAAGTGATAAGGTAGTGGTGGCAATTTTAAAAATTGGTCCACAATTGATGGTGGATCAGTGAACATATTTTAAAAAAACCCTACAGACGAACATAGAACTTCCTCCTTTTTTGGGAGTCGGTTAAAAAGGAGCTTGTGTTGCTAGGGAGTAGCAAATACTTGTGTACCGAATTCGACACACACATCCGAAGAAATATGTCGATGGAAACATTCTTATATGTACTTATACGTGAAATTTTGTATATCATTCATTCAATTTTTTATTATGAGTAAATATAGGTAATAATAGGTCTTGAACTTGGCTGCGATTTACTAATTTTCAAAAGCAATTACTGCAAAAATCGAGACCATAACGATTTTTGATTTATTGATGATAACTCGGTATTTCTCAAGTTTTAAAACATCTATATATAAGTGATATCGTCGGCAAGGTCAGTGTCCATCAAACTAAATGTGACAATAAAAGTTTGTGAAAACAATTCCAATAACTGTTTGAATTGAGTCAAGCTCGGGTAAGTTTAACGCGCGTTAATTTTATGGTTAAAAAGTAATAAGAACTCACGTGTCACATTTGTGTTTATAACCGGCAGAACATTTATTTTTGTATTGTAGTAGGTAAACATCGTTATTATAACAAATTTCAAATAAAATATCTCGTTTTGATCAACATCCCAGTTAAGACTAGTAGACAATGCAGAAATGAACGGATGAACTGTTCTTTATGTGAATCCATGGACAAAATTAGCCCAGTGCCTCTGGGCGCGAGTGTCGAGGCCGGACCGGATCGCTCGCAATCGGCTCAGCAGTTCCGCAGCTCGCCGCCACACCGAGTCACAGGATTGCAAAATGACGTGTAAATCTTCAACGCAACGATCGCAGGCTTCTATGATAGATGCTATCTATGCGATGACAGATAGCAGTATGATGTTTACTATTATTTCTGCAATGTCGTCTTCTATAACTATCTATTTCCCAACAGCTGTAATAAATAGGCGTAGTTACTCTACCACATATTATGTTGTAGGATGGTCATATATTTGCAGAACTTTTTGCAGAAACTTGTTGCAGGGTGAAATATTTTCCTTATATCGAAAGCTCATACGTTATTGAATTTTGTATTAGTATTATTTCAAGGTGTACATCCCCATTTACTACTTACACCTGAGTTTAACTTCTAACAAAGTACCTGAAATATAGTGAACAGAGGACAGAAACTAAATAATATGTCTATCAAGAAATAAACTTATCAATAAAACATTATTGTGCAAGTCCTAACGTTGTAGTACAGGTACTAATACCTAATAATATAATTTAGTTGATACCAATAAAATTATTTCAGTTTTCATTTTTTTCCGTGCATAAAAGGTTGGGTAAGTATATCACCCAGTTCGTTCCCAGGGTTGGGATAAAACGCGACTAAGGGATGAAGAAAATAACAACAAGATTCCAGCAACATAAACTACAGAAATGTAAAGATTAGCTAGCTAAGCCTAAGCTAGTCAACGACTTTGAGAAGGCAGGTTATCTAATCATTTGTTTATCTGATCAAGCGATTATGACTAAAACCCACAATTGGAATGAACAGAATATCAAGTCAAAATACTGATGATTATTGTTGTGCCATTATAATGGCAATATATACAACTTGTTAGCAACGAGTTAATACTACTGTAGCTCTAGTAGAACCTATACGAGTACATCAATTAAATACGCCTATTCATGTTGCGTGAACTTCAATCCGCCCACGGAGACCTTACCGCCTTGCCTTTACCAACTTAACCCATTAACTTAAATAAACAGTTATAGTAATCATCTCGTTGAGATAATACTCAGTCATTCCGTATTATAAAATCGAATCAGGTCTTGACTGGTTCAGTGTTCGAGGTTATTCTGTTTTAAAGAATGGTAGACAAGTTTTCTTGAAGAGTTAAAGTCCTAATAATGAGTAGGCAATTCGTTCGATGGTGTCCTAAATTCATTTCTAGAATTAGTTAGGTAGGTAACTAGTTTTGATAAAATGATCTCCACTAAAATAATGAAATTATATTTATTGGAAATTAAATCGACACGGTTATTTTTGGTAAACTCAGTTTTGATCTTGGAATGGAGGATTTCCTCTGTTTATAGCTGTAATTCCCCAATTAACTGTGTATAGCTGTAATCCTGTTATTACTTTAACAAGTTACTAAAGCCAACTGTAACTTATTTATATATATTCCCCACTGTATATTATATTGTTACTGAAACTGCTTGTAGTTTTCATAAAATGATAGCTTAGGAATACATAGATGAGATGCAATATTCCTAAACTTCCTTTAACACATGGCGATGGACACACAACAGTCAATAATTTAATGTTATTTCGTTTTATCAACGAAATTGAATACATTAATGGTTGTGATACGATCACGGCGGCTCATTACTAATTCCATCATTATTACAATTGTGTATTGTGTTCTATAAACGAGGGATTATCCAAACAGCATTCAATTTATATCATAAAAGGTTATGAAATTATAAGTTGATAAAGGCACAAAGAATATACTCCACTTAATATACCTACTAAATTGCTTTAGTCACAAGCCATCTAGTAGGTACATTTTATTCCTACATAGATCCAATAAAAATTGGAAAAGTATTGAAAATTTATTTTTCTAAAAAAATTTATTACGTATAATTAAGCTTCATAAATACTGACTGGAACTAGTATTGAGCAACCTAAATTATAAAAGCCTAATAATGAGACCTAATTACTGACAAAATATTTAATTACGTTACATTATGTAACTTACATAATCTAAGTTTCAATCTCGATCTAGCCAAGAACGTTCCATCTAGCTAATTATTTTTCCAAATGAGCTGCGTCGATGGCGTGACAGTGAACTAGCGGAGAACGTTTCCAAATGGCACGGGACTTCCAACGCGCCCTTATTATCCGCGTTTACTTGTAACACGGGCTGGGTCCGCGGATGTAATTACAGGCAGTAAATTAATGTTGTAATTGGTTTCGATGTGAAAATGCCAGGTGATTGATACGTTTGTATGAATATAACGTATTTGATACTGGTGACACTCACCCGGGGCGCGCAGGGACACGCTAAAATGTAGGTATAAATAGAATCGGTTTAAGATATCAGATACACAAATATGTAGACATTGTCATGTATATTTGTACAACCGACGTTAGGAAAACTGTAGTGGGTATACCGACCCATATAACACCGACCGACACATACTCGTATAATGATAAACTTCAAATGATATCGAAGCGCAGAACATAAAAAGATCTACTTAATTTCATGGTTTTCTAATGTTATGATATTGTATCCATTAAAACAATATAAGAAGTCATGTTGTGATCGGGTTTTCGTTCAGAACTCCTAATGTCGCGATAACGAGCCTCCTCACAGGTACGTCTGTTATACTAATAATTAATTGGTAACACGAGCCGGAGGCAATAACTTATTATGAAAGGGAAATGATCTCGTAAGCAGCGTGCCGAATATAATACTGAGTAAATAGATGAGATCTATGATGACATGATGTTTTGTTTTAGTGGGAAACGATAAGGGAAATAGAAGTATTTTAATCTATTTTTGATTAACGGAAGATTCTGACTTTTATTTATTGTAATTTTTTTGTACAAAGTGTGGCCCGGCACGCATTCGCACCAACATAGCGATGTGTAATGACTCCGGTATGTAAGTTAGAATCTACAACGATGTCTAACGGAGACGCCAAGATTATATACATGTGAAAGTTTCTCCTGCAACTACTACTCACACTTGATACTACTTACTGAACTTTTATATCTACTTACACAATAAGTTGACCTGGAACTACACCCAAATTCCGCAACATGTTCCGCACTCTCTCTCTCAAAGTTTCGTGTCGCAAATTGTAATAATTTGACTCGCAGGTGCTAACTAGGGTTAACATTAGCAAATCACGTCAAATCTCAACCTGGCACTAGAAATGCTTTAGTTTAACATGAACTAATAACTAGTTGGAAAGGTTACGATATCGTTGCCCCTTGGTAAAGCCTTGTTTCAAGTTGACGTATCGTTTTATAGCTTAATCGTAATTATAGTTTATTTATGGTGTGAAGGTGGTTAGTGAAGTAAAAAATCGTGTAAGGAAGCATTAGTCTAGATTTGTAGGCGAGATTTCAAATATCATACTTATGTAAATCTAAACATCGCATGGATTTTGACGCATGTTTATTGGGTTAGTATCTAGAACGATTTCAAATCATCCTAGGTCAGTATACTTTAGTTTCATAATTTCACTATTATTTTAGGATGGTTCAGAACTTCTGCCAAGAATTATGTGAAGCCGAAGCTACAGTTTAATTCCGCACAGGACCAATTTCAGAATAATTGTACCTAGCAATTGTACCTATTGTAAAGTATATATGGGACTGTTGTTCATTCTACTGTACCCATGGGTACATCCGTTGCTTAGAGACGACAACGAACTTCTACACCTCCATTGTGGATAGATGCCGCCTGTCTAGTCTCAGTCGCGTCCGACAGCTCCGTGCGACGCGACACCGTCTCACGCCCCCGTGCAGTTGCCCCCGCACGGGCAACACGACACTAGCTGCAGGGACGCGGGGGGGGGGGGGCGGGGAGAATCCACGAAGGAAAATAAAATCGTCGACAATGGGCCGCTACGCGCCGGAAGCGAACCACTCGCAACGACTTCCTGTTTCTCCCGAGCGGAGCCGTGTCACTCCTTTGTGTGCGGATGTACTCGTACAGCAACTCGTGATTTTTATACATAGATGGTGTATATTTATGAAGAAACATTTGAGCTTTATTGTTTTGTAGGCAGGTAACGATTATTCTATACGTATTGGTTTTGTGAAAGAAATTTAAAAAGTTCCAGCTTTCAGGATTTTGCCAGTAGTCTGATCGTAAATAACCAATAAGTAAATGGAGCTACACTCTCAGATTTATAATTTTGTATAGAAAATTTGATGTTGAATTGAGATTCAAACAAGTTTGGGATAAATGAGTTAAAATTAACATAATTCGGCTACTTGGACGGAATTTGTAAGTTATTTTCAAATTCAGTTCAATATTTACATTCAAATAACCTGCAAATATTATTTCAACTTTTTAAACTCGGGATGCGAATCAGGCGAAGAAAGAGAAGCAAAATAATGTATTTAGAGTACATAATTATTGTGTCCTGAAACTATTTAGTCTGAATTAGTACTTGGTGAGTGAATTAGGACTTGGGAAGAGCCAAACTAAGCAACGCTTGTACTATGGGCACCGTAAATGGACTGGGGTGATCCCAAATACACCCAGATAAGGGCAAATTACGAAAAGGCCATTTAAGAAATTTACCCTGACGGGAATCGAACCCGCAACCATCCGGTGTAGTGAGTCGAGCGACCTACGCTCGAACCACTGCGCCAAGCGGTCGTCTTAATATACATTATACTAATTATTTAGTTATTGTCGCCCACTTGAAAATGAATACTACGTACTTGCTAATCCTCAGTATTAGACCTGAATACGTATAATTATCATCCATGAGTTATATTTCCTACTTCAAATGAATGCAGGAATGAGATCTGCTTGGATCATAATTTATTCACCTGAACGTCCTCATGAACAGTTCTCAACGACTCTTCGTACAGTTATAACTTATAAACTTTGTGAAACCACGAGTATTATGGAAATCAATTATTTTTCATTTTCATTTTACACAATCAGTATCTAGTAAACAACAAGAAGCCATACGAAAACGAATAGATTATTTTATTAAATTAGTAGTTTCAACATTTTTCCTTGATATTTTAATACGGCCTAGCGGCTACCACGGTCTCCAGTACATGTTTTGATAACATCAAAAACCATTTCAATATGAATCTTACCATATTAACTAACAAAACTTGTACAGTTATCTCCGACTTTTATAATATTACATGGGAAGCATTTGCACTGGTGGTCCATGAAATAAAACAAAAATGGAATAATAAAAAAACGTAGTATAATAATTTTCTTTCCGACACAAAATGAACCACGAGTTTATAAAATGAGCCCCCGAATTATGGCGAGCCCGGCGGTGACTGACTGAACTAGAACATTTCGTTTCGCTTCTCGTTGGCCGTGGCATCGAGTATTTGTTGGCTAGTATTATTGTTTACCCTTGTTATATTTTAAAGAATATCTTATCATAGGTAATTTAAATATATTTTTTATGATTTTGTATAGTATTACTATGTGGTATTTGTAAAAACATTTTAACTGCTGACTTTTATTCCGATTGAAAGTGTGAGCAAAATACAAGTAGTGAAATGAAGCCACAAGCAATAGCTAGTGCGTAATATAGCAACATGAGTGCACATCACGGGCGAGTGTCGGCTCGTTACAGCTGCTCTATTGCCTGCCGTTAATTTCACTCTCCGCCGGCGCCTGCCACATAGACGAGTTTATTTTTTATTTTTATATTCACTTGTGTTTTGTATCACGTTTATAGACGACCGATGGGCTCTCCGTCTACTCGGGGTCGTTTTGTACGTGCGGAGGATGTGTATTGACCATTGTATGTAGTGCAATGGAAGAACTGGTGATTTATTTTATTTAAGAAGAAACCACAGAATACTGGAGTATTTCGATGGTCAATTTTGATATTTATCGGAATAAAATGTCAAGATTAATTGCGTCAAACTTGTATTTAAGAATATAACCAGTATTGTTGTTTTTAAGTAATAACGCCCAAGCCCAAACTGATAAAAAAGTAATATCAGAGACTCTACACGGTTAAATAACTGTGAAAAGTGTGCTTCGCATCAACTTCTTTCACTGTATCTCTCTCTGCCTGGCCTGGATTGTACGTACAATAGTGTGCGATATATTCAGCGGCGAATAATATTCGCTTAACGTAAGCCCATCCGGGCCTTGGCTCGCCGTTGAGAAATGTTTTTAATATCCGCGCTGCACTCGCCAACTCTTGTATATTTAAACAGGCAATTGTTGCTTCTTCTGTGAACTATTTCTCTGATTGCACTGGATGACTCTATTAGAATCAATTCAAACTAAAATTATTGCGTTGATATTACGTGAAGTTGATTACTATCTATATTCTTAGTACCAATCTGATGAAATTAGTGAGCTTGTTTAATATATAGCCTTTGATATCGTTTACGTAATAAAATATGAAAATCCCATCCCTCCTATAGTTTAAAATTAAGTAATATACTTTCAAAGCAGCTCTAAATAGAATTCTAAGTATTCATGCGTCTCTTGCCAACAATATAATAATGAAGAGATAGACAGGCATGACAGGCGGAAAGCGCACCCATATGGAGTTGTGCTAGAAATCGGGTCACTGGATTCAAACCAAGTTATTGTACCGAGGGAATAGTTTCATGTTTGACGGGCGTAATAAACCGCCCCAGTTGATGGCAAACAAAAATGAACAAAAGTCGCGGGATATGAAGTCATTATGTGGAGTCTGAACTGCGGCGACCGAGTCGTAAAGATTGTTACTAGCATTTTGTCACTAAAAAGCTAGTATTAACTATAAAATAAGGAATTTAAAGATGCGACCATTTAGATTAGCGTGAGAGACAGTGTATTGAGTAGGTAAAACGAAGATGTTTATTCAAATAGTAAAATATTTGTAGTGTCAAGAGAAATAAATGAATGTATATCACCTCACCTAGGTTGACTAAATAACACCCAAAGGGCGAGTGCGATGCGGGGAACGACAAGGAGGCAGGGTGGGAAGACCGCCGGCATATATTTTTATCCGTAGCTTTTTTCGCTGATTCCCGTCACGCCGCTGGAGGATTCATTTCACAGGCCGGCCTTTTTATAATTTTATCTTATACCTTGTTACAATCCAAATAACAAAAGGGCGCGCGTCGCGTGCGAATATTCATGAGTAACGTTTTTCTGTGTCAATTGAGAGACACGCGCGGAGGCCGCGGGCGGGGGCCGCGGGCGGGGGCCGCCCTGGCCTAGCGTACGTGGGGCTCCGGACTAATTCTAAAGAATACAGGCAAACAAATTAACCACGACGAAAATATAGATATAAAAAATATATGTTTATATATAAGCTTTACGCCGGGGCCGCATCAGTATCAGATGCAGCTACCGCTATATGCTTTTAGTATAAAATAGCTGTCGCATCGCAATCGCCTTGCTGGTGTCGCCCCGGCCTCACTGCCTTACATTAAATTAATAAATTCTCACAATGGGTAACATGTTGGATCCATATTTCCTCACAAGCATTCTCAGGTTTCCCATTACATGCATTAGAACCAAGATAATATCTTAAGCTAAAATGGGTGCACCTCTACCTACCCAAAGAGATGCAAAAGCCCAGGAAGCTCATGGTTACCTAGTGCAGTGCTCTGTCCGCCGGGTGGCGTTCGCAAATTATCCGGCTCGTGTGAGGTGAAGCCCGAGCGGATTGCTCGGGCATAACGACCCGACTGATGTCCGTGTAGTACTCAGAGTGCGGTGCTTTCACTATTTACTCACGTCGCCTGATAATTTTATTGAAAAAATGTGTTTATTATTTATAATTTCTGAATTATTTATATTAGGTTAATTGCTGGTAGTATGTTGCAAATTAGCAAACCAGACAATTTTCCATTCGTCTCTAGTCGTTTCAACATTGCACCTGTAATGTTGATTGATTTGAAAGTTAGGATACTTATCCTAAATGGTCACGATTACACGATTACATCATCATTTAAACGACCGTCATTTCCCAGTTGCCGGCCGGTTGCTCCAACATCGCTAGTCTAGTTAATTCCATCGTGCAAATTGCTCTGTAAATAACGCTCGCGACACACACATAATAGTTTTCCAATTCGCTCGGTGCTCTTATAATTTCATTGGTTTTTGATGGCGGCGCTTTGTGACTAACGAACCGGCTCGTTGATGAATGTTTTATTTCCTGGCGGATAGTTACAGGGGGGCAGGGTAGTGTCGGTTGTTTGGCAATTCGAGCTATTTTCGGGGACAATCGATTTCGAGAGTAGGGTGAACACTTTTGTTATACATGGTTATTTGCATGTTGTGGTTGCTTGATGGTAAAGGCAAAACTAGAAAAAGCTAGAAACACCTCATAACAATTTATGGCTTTTGCGGCATACATAATAGTTTAAAAATATGTTATCTTTTCCGTAATTCACATGGAAAAGCAATGGATCTAAGAGATTCTTGAAGCTTGTGTCGGGATCAATCACTTCCAGATATCGCTACTCACTCCAGCTATAGTATACGCAGATACTTTTTTATACATAGAGAAGATATTTTTTATAAACATGCATTTGTTGGTAGTCAGTGCAAAAATAGCAAAAAAAAACATATATCTTGTTTATTCAGTTTCAATATCACAACGCATTAAAATTTATGAATTCACAATCATATTATTTTTCAAATATAAAAACTGGAGAGGTCGCGCGCCATTCTCGGATAAGTCAATATATCGCTTTGTGAATATAAATACTTGAATGTACGACTATTATGCATTATTGAATATTAATAATGATAAATAATAATAACCGCAGGGCAACTTGTGGCGAGCTGTCGGTGAGTAGCGACACCACGGACCTGAGTACCCCAGAAAGTTGGTCAGGGCCCCCACTTCGGCGTGTCTTCCTCGGCCGAATGGAGACCAACGGGGGCCCGCAGGACTCTCGGCTCTGGTTTGCCTTAGTTGGCTGTCCAGAGAGGGGCGTTAGAGCTATATGCTCCAGGGGTGGACTATTCCCGCCACAAACTCCCGTAAGCCAGGATCCATCCAAACTCCATGAATATAACTTTTTGTCTCTTTACATATTTGCAATAGTTCCTGCACCTGTTCGGGTCAAGTCGCTCTATATGTCCCATCATTTGTAGCGGTTGACCTCAACATATCCTCCCCCTCGGACCGCAAGAGCGTTTAGACGTGTGCACCCGTATTAATTTTTATTTAAATATTAAATAATCGAAAATAGTTAAAAGTGAAATACTTAAGCAAGTACTAGGCGCGCAGAACATACGAAAGGTCGCGACTGTGCGGTGACGCAGCACGAGCAGAACAGCAACAACGTAGACGGAAGTAGCATCCTAAGCTTCTCCGCGCCGTCCGCACGTACGTCACACGGCCGTGCGTCTTGCTGCTTGCCACAGTTGATAAGCGCCAGCGATTAGCGGGTGAATATTAGCGTATAGCCCAAGGGGTATATACTTTTATTTGTTTACACTATTACCGACCGACGATAGATTGAATTAGAACAAGTTAAATTGAATATAATGTCGGTTTCACGTACGCCTACAAAGAGCAGTTCTAAGGTCACTTCTCCCACCCATTATGGATCGGATTCAGCATTGTATATGGCTGAATATCAGGAACACGCCGAATTTAACATTACACAAAGATGTAAACGTCGTCGAAATGACCCTTCGAGTACTGCTGATATTACATTATCCGACGTAATGACAAGGATGGATGAAATAAAAAAGCAGCAAGACTATAAGTTCGCCTCCTTGGAATCATCTATAGGCGCCCTATCAACCCAGAACGACGAAATTAAGGATTCCATGATACATATCTCTGCAAAATACGATGATGTTCTTAACGACCTGAAAACACTCCAGCAGGAACATAACCATTTTAAAAGTCACATAAAAACACTTGAAGCGAAGCTGGAGCAGTTTGAGAAAAATGCACGGTCCACCACAGTTGAGCTTAGAAATGTCCCTGCAACTGAATCTGAAAACAAGGAAAACCTAGTGGAACTCGCGAAAAACATTGGCAAAGTTATCAAAGTTCATATTCAAGACTCAGATATTCGGGATGTATTCCGGATGAAGCTGAAAGATAAACCAGCTGGCCCTGTTATATTGGATTTCACCTCGACTATCATGAGAGAAAACTTTATAAAATCTACAAGAAGTTACAATAAAGTGAACAGTCATGAACGCCTGAACACTGCTAGTCTCAATATCAATGGTCCTCCTAAACCTATATATGTAGCAGAATCCCTCACTTCATCAGCTAGACGCCTTCACTATCTCGCAAGAGTGTTTGCAAAAAATCACAACTATGAACACTGCTGGACCTCTTTTGGCAAGGTATATTTGAAACGCAACTCCAAAGAACCCCGTTTGCACATGAGCTGCGAACAAGATATTGAAAATTTAAAAAAAAGTATTTGACTAGTTAATTTTTGGTCTTTTAGATTACTCATCTCTAATTTTACTGCATGCATAGTATTCTACTGCCTTTTTTTAGACGAACCCTATATTTTTTCTGTAATAATACATGTGCCTACCAAATGTGATCACATAATCAATATACACAAAATCAACACAGTTACTCAAACGCTAATACACCTCACATTCTTCGCCAAGTACACAATAAACACATTCTTTAATAATAACACATATAACTTACCTAGTACAGGAAAAAGTTATTTCTTTAATTTAGTAACACCAACCAAAACGGAGTCAAATAGTTATGTTTTATTAGAAGCTATCCTACTAATTAATCCTATCGACAAATTGTCTTTCGTATATTATCCTACTAAAAACTCTAACCGGAAAATTCAATGAATTAAATAATATTCAAAACGATATTGACACTTATAATGTAGCTGATTCCACTATCTGTGAGGCTGAGGATTGCTTGTCTTTCTTACCTAATTCGAATAAATGCCTAAATTTTTTTCAACAAAACATTCGTAGTTTAAAATGTAATCTACCTGCCTTATTACCCATTCTCGTTAGAACGGGGGTAGACTGGGACTGTATTGTTCTGACTGAGTGCTGGCTAGCATCTTCCCAATGCGTACCTCCTCTGGATGGATATAATAGCTTTTCTTCTACTAATAATCGTACGCAAAATGAGGGTGTGGTCGTATATTACAAAAATAATTTAGACATTTCAGTTGAAGAACCTATTATAGCGGAAGCAAATTGCCTTGTGATTACTTTGAATAAGAATACAGTAGCCCTTGCTATTTATAGACCCCCCGGATACAAGATTATTAATACATTTCTTCAATCCCTCAACAATATATTATTTAAATATTCAATGAGACAAAATGTCATATTGCTCGGTGACATTAACGTTAATATAGCTGAGCATAGTACAGACACAAATCTTTCTGCATATTTAGATATGCTTGCATTTCATGGAATGATACCTGCGTTCACATTCCCGACACATGGTAAAACATGTTTAGATCATGTACTACTTAAGACCAAATTATCGGCTCGTTGTCTTGTTCTCCATACGACTTTGACAGATCATAACAGTGTTGTCTTATACATTACTACCTCTTCTAGGCAAAAACCTCAAAAAGTTATTCAACGCATAGATTATGAATGTTTAAACTCGGAACTAAAAACCACTGACTTTAGTTCCTTGTACACGATTAAAGATGCTAACGAAGCTGCGACATACTTTCAGACAATCCTTCAAAATGTTATTACGGCCAACTGTAAGGAGGTGAACATTTCCAGGCGAAAGAAAATCTTAAAACCCTGGATAACCCCGGGTATCTTGAAATGTATTAGGAACCGAGATAATCTATTTAAAAAACTTAAAAAAGACCCAGATAATGAAATACTAAAGACTACCTACAAACGGTACAGAAACTATTGCTCATCCCTATTGAAAAAGCTTAAGAGGGACTTTGAGAAACTACAACTCCAAAAGGCAGGCAAAGACTGCAAAAAACTCTGGAAAGCTATAAAAGAGATCACCTATTCAAACAAACCTAAAGAGATCCCAGTAGAATTAATATGCACAAATGACCCGCAAAATTCAGCAAATAATGTAAATCATTACTTCGCAAATGTAGGCAAAACTTTAGCCGAAAACCTAAGCATAAATAATTCACCTACCGAACCCGAATGCCACACTTTAAAATCATGCTGTCATTCTTTTACTCTTTTACCGACCGATGATGACGAGATTGGGATGCTAATAGCAGGTTTAAAAAGTGACTGCTCTATTGGCCTAGATATGATATCTGGCGAAGTTCTAAAGGCAAATAAGGATGTCCTAACAACTCCCATATCGTACATTTGTGACTTGTCACTTTCGACTGGAGTATTTCCTGCCGTCTACAAAAAGTCGAGAATTCATCCCATCCACAAAAATGGAGACAGAGGCTGTGTCAGTAATTATAGACCAATTTCTATTCTCCCTACTCTTTCAAAAATTTTAGAACGGATAATTAATAATAGGCTAATAAAATATTTGGAAAATAAAAACCTATTATCGCAATCACAATTTGGGTTTCGAGCTAAAAGATCCACATCAGATGCGGTTTTTGAACTGACAAACTACATAGTTAATAATTTTGATACTAAAAAGAAGACAATAGGAATATTTTTAGATTTAGCGAAGGCGTTTGACACAGTCTCTGTCCCAATTTTAGTTAAGAAACTGGAATGCCTAGGTGTTAGGGATCTTCCGTTGAAACTTTTACAAGATTATCTGACCGGACGAACACAGTGTGTCCAAATAGGTAATATCACAAGCGAGGAGGTCTCAGTGTCTTTTGGAGTTCCTCAAGGAAGTATCCTGGGACCGACTCTCTTCCTTGTGTACATAAACGACCTTTGTCAGATGCAAATCCCTCACGCCAAGATCATTACCTTTGCAGATGATACAGCCTTGCTATTCTGTGGTGACTCCTGGGATGATGCTTTTTTAAATGCACAGAAGGGAATGAACATTATAAATAAGTGGTTGTATAAAAACATTCTAACGCTAAATGTTGCAAAGACAAACTACATAACCTTCTCTATGAAAACCAACGATGAGCCTGATCCTTCATGTCGTATTATTTGTCACTCGTGTGCGAATTCCAATGATGGCTGCTGTTCATGCCCCAATCTTACAAATACAGCATTAACCAAGTATCTGGGTGTGATGATTGACAGCAAACTAAACTTCTACCATCACATAGACCGTCTTGCTGCAAGGGTACGGAAGCTTATCGTAATTTTTAAGAATCTAAGACATGTTGCCCAAATAAACGTTATTAAAACAGTATATTTTGCTCTCTGCCAGTCACTACTTATTTACTGCATCACCTCTTGGGGCGGTGCAGGTAAAACCCATTTTCTAAAAATTGAGAGAGCGCAAAGACTACTTCTTAAAGTTAGTTTGTCCCTGCCATTCTATCACCCAACGTGTGATCTTTATAAAAAATGGGAAGTATTAACGGTCCGTCAGCTTTTCATCCTATATACAGTGACTAAACAACATTCCCTGTTAAAATATCAACCTGACCAATTCAAAAATCAGCGACGTAAGGATACAGTTTGCTCAACAACTCCGTTCAAAACTAGATTTGCACATAATTTTTTCTGTTACCAGGGTCCTAACTTATATAATAAGTTAAATCGTATCCTATCAATATATCCATTACCAAAAACTAAATGTAAGTATTTGGTAATGGAGTGGTTGAAAAAGTTAGATTACAACCGTACAGAAAACCTACTTCATCAATAAATATTGACTATCTAGCTCAAAGATATCAAAGATATTAACAAAAATACAAAGGAAAGGAACACTGATACAACAACACACATCCACACACACAAACATGCACTCACTTAACAAGAACATACCTAACACACACACACACACACACACACACACACACACACATAACACACATAGCACACATTGAGGCGTTTGTTTAAGTTATATTATTTTTCATTACTCATACACTGAAAGTAGGTCTGAAGTTGCCTGAGGAGCGGGTTGAAAGTAATACTTTTCTGGCCCGGGAGAATCACTTTCAACTGACAGCTGTCAAATTATAAAAAAAAACTAGTTCCATTTCTATGGAACCATGTTCAAACTTTTTCTACAGTCACTCAATTACAGCACGATGTAAAATTGAAATAACATAAAGTTGAGTATTAAATAAAGAATATATACTTTTAAATGACCTAATTATAATTTAGTTTCAACAATTTCTTTAAAATAACATAGATTTGGTCAAAATATTTAAAAATGAAAATTAAAAATACTGGCTAAATAATGAAGTTGGCCGGCCAACGAAAAAAAACAAAATAGACGGCAATCCGATCTTTTTTTTTTTCGAGTTGTAGAGTATTGTTCATGCTTCCTTGTATTATTTCTTTAGCCAATTCCTGTTTTTATTTTTATTTTCCTTGTATTCGTAATGAAAAGCACAGTGTTTACCTCGGGTGAAAGACTTATTTTGTCCCTCGAACTATTAGCGCCCTCGCTACGCTCGGGCGCCAAACCCCGTCTCGGGAAAAATAAGTCACTTTCACCACTCGTGTAACAATGTACTATTACGTATTTGGTTAAAAGGCTAATAATTTAACTACCTACCCCTGTTTCTCCTATATTGTTATTTACTTGCTCCTTATATCAAAAAGTGCTAATATCTCAGTATAATTCAAATACAACTGATCTTGTTCCATCCGTGGGTGGGGACCTGGTGATCTGTAATACAGGTATTTTCATGCCTACCTCAGACACCAGCTCCTCACATATTCTAGACTATGCACATACCTGTATTTAAATAGATATAAGTAAGATTCTAATAATGTAAGGTCTATTTTTGTGAGGAGAAATAAATAAATATTATTATTATATTATTATTATATGCCTTACATGACAATCAATTTCTCACAAAGGTCCTCTACAAGTTGGACCCATGTCCCCATGCACGCTTTAACCACTGCGCCAAGCGGTCGTGATATTATATGCTTCGATAGCTTTATTCACAGAAAGTTGAGACCATATGCCACTGACGTCCTTCTAACGGCCGTATTCACCAACAACACTTGTCGTAAGGGACCAATACTGAAGAAAGATATACTTTAGCAAAGACATAAATATTCTAGCCGCCATTCCTTCTAGGATGGCTGAAAAATACATTAAACTTTAATAATACTGTACGTAATAAAATATAACAGTGTCTCGCCCAGACGCCGCTGATTGCCATTTCTCTCCGTCTTTTAGCGAGTAATTAAGTTTTGTAACATCTTGTTCATGAAGTCAAATTGCCGCCAAAACATTACATTTTCATTACAGAATTTATTGGATTTGACAATAAGATTGTTTGAATAAGTATAATAGAAAGAAAAATAATTTTGGTACATTATTTAATTCAAATATTTCTAAATTATATAATTTACCCAAAATAATTGCGTTGTCTTCTTTTAATACAAACTAAATATAGTTGAACATGAAAAAAAAAATCTAATAAAAATAAATATTCATATCAGCTATGAAAGCTCTTACTAGTCAAAAACTTCCAGCTGCTATAGAAAGAGGTGTTCTCGCTGTTGGTCATTTCTCAGCAGTACTCGTAATGAAGTGCTGACGCATTGTAAGTATCCTGCAGCGAATGGTCGCGCAAAAATACTCTCCTAATGTTTCTTTCATTTCTGTTATGACCACAAGAAACTAAGCGAAGGAAATAACGACGATTGTGATGATTTGCTGTTTTCTGCATAGCGAATCCTTTTGAATAACCGAGCAAGAAAATGTTATAAACAATTCGAATTGATAACAAATCAATTCACAAAGCAATACCGTACTCAAGTGAAATTACAAGCGAAGGCCGGGTATAGTTTGCAAATTACAACAAATGGCCGCCGAGTCCCAGAGGCCGCCGCGCCGCGGACAGTCGTGCCACGTGGGGAATGGCCGAATTGTTATATAGCAGAGTGCTAATAATAACAAACGAATAATCATTTATATTCAGGTATGTTACTTTGTTTAAGATATTATGATATATTTATTATTTCTGTTCTATTGTGAGTGATTAAGATGTGAAGAAAATTGTAATAATAGGACCCAAAGAAGAATTAGCTAATAAAAATAATCAAAATGACTCCACTTCTTAAACAACAATAAAATGTGTGTAAATCATGATTCTCGAAAGTTCGAAAATCTCGAAAATTCCTTTGAAGTAAGAATTTATATTTTTTAGCACAATTATTTGATCCTCAAATAGTATTTATTGACACAGTAGGTATATTATGAGTAAAACATAACGATCAATCGCATAATACATAGTAATACAAATAAATAGCCTCTGGCTATGTTTTGTTATTACTGTGAACAACTGCCGAGCCCCGCCGCCGCCGCCGCCGCCGCCGCCGCCGCCGCTCGGCCGCGGGACGTTCGAACGGCCGAGTTACAATATTATTCAAATAGGACACCACTTCACCGACGTGAGCGCTTCCAAGATGTCTGATCATTAACTACTAGGAAAGCTTTTATGTACGAATTTTAAGTATAGAGTGGGCCAGTGTGGACGGACCTATTTATTGATAGTGTATTTTACCCTTGTGTCGATAGTTTCTTGTATTGTTCTGTAGGCCAGTAAATTGTAAAGATGAATTATAAATGCCGCCAGAGGGTATAATAGTGTATGTATAAAACTGAATCCTCAGATTGTTACTGGTAATCTTATTTAAGGTAAAATAACTATACATTTGACGACTGCTTGGCGCAGTGGTTCGAGCGTAGGCCGCTCGGCTCACTGCACATGGTGGTTATGGGTTCGATTCCCGCTGGGGTAAATTTCGGAAATGGCCTTTTCTTAATTTTCTCTGGTCTGGGTGTGACTGGGATCGCCCCTAGTCCATTGTACGGTACCCATAGTACAAGCGTTGTTTAGTTTGGGACCATACAGTTAGTGTGTCAGTCTGGCGATATTATTATTAAATAAATAACAAACCCAGATACGACGACGCTTAGTCGCTTAGTAGACACGCTACGATGGACAGTATTTAACTCCCGACGAAAAACGAGGGTACGAGTATCTGTGTATATGTGTATCTGTGTGTCTGTCTGTAGCCACGTAGCGCCCAAGCTGATGAACCGATTTCAATTTTGTTTCTTTTGTTAGATAGGTATTCTGATCGAGAGTGTTCTTAGCTATGTTTCATGAAAATCGGTTCAGCCGTTTGAAGATCATCAGCTCTTTTGTAGGTTAAAAAAGCCACATTCACGGCCAAAACCAATTCCCACGGCTCGAATCCATTCGAAATTTGTGATTATTGGATTTGGATTTATTATATTTTTAAATGATCGTAATAGTCTGAACTGGCTTTTTACAATATTATAAATTTGAAAAGTTTCCCTGATTCTGGAAAAAATGTATATTTTATCAATTTTTATATGAGATTTGTGTATGAACTAAAGACGTTCCATAAGTCACGTTTCAAGTGATGGACACGCGCATGCGTAAAATTATGTTTGTTTTGTTAATGGTCATGGAATATTACGCTATAATAATTCTAGAGGGCGCTGCTTCCTTCCTTTATCAAAGGCTCCGCCATTGAGATAAACTATAAAAAAAAACAAATCTAATTTAAAATAATTTTAGCGTTATTGAAAATTCTTCCCCTGGGCTGCTCCCGTCCGCCTCAACCAGAGTTATTACATCAAATTGAATCATAATTGATAATATTTTACTAGGAATTAAACCTCCGTGGCATCAATATTTAGATTCGTTGTCTCTTCTAATGTCATAACAAAATAATGTCTCATACTTTTACACAGATTTTCTGTTGATTATTGTACATCAGATTATAAATGGCATCTGAACTAGTTGTACCAGATGAATTTGCGAGATGAGTTATGGATACTGAGCTACGGGAGCTACGCAAATCGCGCTAACTTCATTATTTGGAAGAACTAGGTAAATTATACATTTGATGAATAGGTCGTCGCATCGGGGGTTTTTAAATTTTCAATTTAGAGTTATTTATCCATAGTCTATTCCTTCATTCCAATGAGCCCAAACACGTACCTGTGTTGTAGTCGGGTATCCTGCAGATTTCAGGTGAAGCTGCAGCATCAGGTCTAGGTTACAATGTCTTTGCATTATCGTTGAAGTAATATGATACCAAATTTCGAATCGATCAGACCTTTGGAAGTTGCTCATATCTCTTCATTAACTAGAAAAGAGCTGATAATCTGCAAACAGCTGAACATATTTTCTTGAATCATAGCTAGTAACACTCTCGATCAAGAAACCATTCATATAAAAATACTACATTGAAATCGGTACATCCGCTTGAACGCTATAATGCCACAGACCACAGACCACAGACACACAGATACATATGTTAATCTTATAACACTCCTCTTTTTTTCATTCATTTTTGGTTCATTAATCTAAGTTCATTTCATTTCATTCATGAGTGCTTTATTGGCCTACATTATTAAAACATATTTTAAATTTTGATTTTATTTTAGTAAATTTTATCACTATAATAGTGACACGCTAAATGAGTGCATTTAATTAGTTATTTTCTTTGTCTATTTGACTATGATGACTATAAACACTAATTTCTAATAAAATATTTTTCCAATAGAAAGGTTAGCAACTGATCAATGTTGCACCTTTCCCTTAATGCTCTATTCTATATTGTTGGTACGTTCAAACGAAATTTTGGATGACAGTCAACCCTATCTGCATGGGGAAGAAAATAGTCGGATGTTTAGTTAGGACAGTTAAGTAGTATACCCTTGACAAACTGCCTAATCCGGCATAAGTATGCGACGACACTATTACACGAGTTACTTATGTTATATCGCTCAGGGCTGACACTGTCCGCGATCGTATTATCATGTGTGGTATATACACACATACTTACTAACATAACTATATGGTAGTGTTTTTGCTATTCTGTAGGCTTTATGAGAGTAATTAGACCAACTCTATATTTTATTTTATAAAATACATAAACACTGCGTAAGTTTTAAATTAAAGTTAGCTTGTGTCCTGAGGAACATGCAAAATTATCTAACAGAGATGGAGAACCAAAAAGCGTGGAGCACTCTGACGTGGCGCGGCTAAGTAGCAATACTTACAAATAAAACTACCACAGACATATTGTCAAGTTTGCCATTAAAATTACATTAAAGCGTGATTTGTCATTGTCATAACTTTGAATCGCAATTCCAGCCCTTGAAGTATTGTTAATGCATTTATCATTCCGAAACTGGGGGTACTAGGTACTTTATGTTGAACGATTTAAATATAGCTTGGAGTTTTAAACCGAATTGACAAGTTGTTCACGTTGTGCGATGTTGAGCAATATTTCCGCAACCAGATGCTCAAGAACATTTGTAACTGTACGAATGTTCGTTTTGCAGCTCATTATGTTGAATCTGTACTTATTAACTAACCTCTTGAAACTATCCCCAATTCTACAGCTCTTTTTATGAAAGTACCTACGTAAGAATATTATTAAATTATATATCTTATTCTTTCATATAGCTGAAAGCTTTCACATTTTTTTTCCAATACATTATATTAGAAAAAACGGGCTCATTTCACAGACAGTGTGGCTCGCATCCAGGGTCAGTCCGATAAGGTCGTACATAACTGCCTATGGGGGCTAATTCTACCCCTTTTCCTATTTACAGTAATGAGGTCTGTGTAAATGCAAATACGCGCGTGGGAGGGTCGCCTCGGCCGCGGACAATACGCAGTCCCGTCACGGAGGCCATTCGGGAGTTTAGAGTAGTGGCGCCGTCCGGCGCGGGCGCGGTGCGGCCGGCCGCGGGCGCCCGCCCGCCCAGCGACTCTATTATTGCTTTTTATACATAAGTAGCCTTTGAGATATGTGTAGGCCTTTTGTAAGCTGGATTCTTATGTTCATTATGTGGGGTGAGGAGAAAAATAATAATGAAGTAAAAAGCTGGCAGTTTTTCAAGAAGCAATAACCAAACAGCTTCCAATATTGTTTTCGCATTACAGAAAATAACTGACTATTATATTCTCTTGGGCTCCTTGAGGCCTACTCGAATTCTGTTTGTAACGTGATAGTTCTCATGGAATTCTTCTAAAAAAATATTTTTATAGAGCTAAAATTTTCATACAAATCTCTCTATTCTTGCTTCGACGCTTGGCAATAGCTTACTTCCATGGCCGTTCTTTCCGCATCGCATTGAATCCATTGCGCGGCCGCTTGGCTTCTGGCCAGCGGAATTAAGCGCGCGACAGATTGCGGCTCGCTTCCAGGCATTAAGCTCGTTTGTCTCTTGAGTAATTTAATCGTAAGCGATTCGCTTTTTACGTGGTGAGAGAAGATTATGACTCTAGTAGTAGACTTCAGCAAAACAATTTATATTTTACGGGAGTCAGTAAAGTAAAATAATAAGCTTGCAAACATTTTAAATATAATGTTTTTTTATAAATAAAAATCTATGATAGAAAACTTATCGCTTATTCCATTCTATCTATAAAACAAACATGTTGAACATGTCAATAAAATCACTAAGGTTACATCGTTGAATCATGCAATGTTATTTTAGCTAGCGTTTTTTGTTAAATCAACTCCATCGTTTTTTTTAAATCTGATAAATATTTGGTTTGGTTTAGTGCGTGGGGTGCTTCTTGTCCAAACATAAACATCAAACGTTGATAACATGAATATGGATGAATTTAATAATACAATCGGTATGAAATGCGAGCACTAACTTTGTTTTATATTTATTACATACGCGGTCGGGCACACTCGACTGTTGGAACGAGGTGCGCAGATAACCAATCATTGCATCGAAACAAAGGGCCGTTACTTCCGGCGTACTCTGTTGATATCATCAAACGTACGCAACTAAACTGTTACTATTAAATCTGACGGAGTTCACGTGTCGGCGGTCTCTATTTAAGCTGCCTTGCGCTCGGGGATGGTCGCTTGACGCGCTTAGTAGTGGTTATAATCTGATTGGACGCACTAGCGTAGGTTATTATGTTGTCTATTACTATACTATAGTAATAATTTATTTCCAAACACAGCATATATTCTATAGATTCTGTCCCAATTACTGCATCATTCGAAAATACTCAAGACAAAATGCCGCGTCACCAAGTTCGTACAGCTGATGACGCAAGCCGGTCGCGGCATTTGTTTCACTGCGGGAAGAATAATTCTTCTGTTCCCGGGAACACGTTTATAATTTGTGCGGGCTTAGGACCCTGTCGCTAGGGGTCGCTGGGGCGGCTAATCTGAGGTTTAGTCATCCCGAACGTACAGCGACGAGCGCTTATAAGTGGGGAGAAATAGGCGCGGCCGTAGTCGCCGCAGGAGTTGAGCAATATTGGAGTATCATGTGTATTATTTTTTTGTAACTTGGATGGTCATATATTTTAATTACCTTATTTGTCACCTAAACAATGGGCGAGGTTTTAGTGACTGGACAATAACGTTTTTATAATAGTATTGGAACATGTTTCGATTTCGATAAGGTTTTGCAAAATATATTTATCGTAGCAAATTTATTTACTTCAGCCCAGCTTTCTTTTTACTACGATATTTTTGCCAATAAGTTTCACAAAGAGACTAAGTACACCAAAAAAAAAATATATTATAGCTAATGAATAACCATCACAGAATGGAAATAATGGATAATAATTTTCTTTGTGCGCCGCGTCCACCATTTTGTTGGTTTGTTCCGGCACACATCGCCGGCTTTGTTCTCATTGTTTTTATTTAATTACCGCCGGCCGCCGGCTACCGGCTAAACAAGAGTAATTCGATTACACAACAAAGCCGAGAAAAATTGAATCGACAATACAGTGGAACATCGAAGTACGGGTGTCGTGGCGACCGGCCGCGGCTAGCTCAATACCTACGAGATCGAGAGACGGGCTTTTAGGGCCAGTCATTATTTACAGTGGTGCGGATTAATTCTCGCAGATAGGTGAAAGCTCGATGTAGACAGTTCAAGTATTCCGAGTGCCCTGCCTGCGGCGCGGTGGTAAATGGTTCACCGCTTATTCTTTAAACCGATGACTCTCATCAATTGGAGTCTTTAAGAGCCGATTGCAGCATTCATTTTAATTTTCATCTAGAAATAGAAGAAGGAAAAACCTTTTCACGGTTTGAGATAGAGCAAATATTGCTTTAAAAAAGGTTGCTGTGAAAAGGTCTTTAAGATTGGTTCTAAATTCATTTCCGAGAGGATCTATTGTAACGATTTCAAACTGGTAGAGCCTTTTATTGGATAGAAGATTAATTACTCTATTGAAACCATGTGCTTGTTAACAGATGAAGGCAACGCCTAGAACAATCAATCTTTGAGTTTGTTTTACTTAAGTTCGCGTGATGGAAGCTGAAACACGGAGCGACCGACTTATAAATAAAGTTAGCGGTGCGGCGTTAATGAAGGAATTAAAAGTTAATTAGTTGTGGGCGGCACGCGATCATGCGCCGATAGATGTGTCATGATAACGCCCCCTTCGGCGATGCAGAAACTATTTCAACGTCTGATCCTTTTTGTAATTTTTTGCGCGTTGAGATTTAATAGAATTCTCAACATCAAGATGTAACAAACCATTATATTTTGGTATCAAAATTGAACATTCAGTTCTATGAAAATTTTATTTATGGTTTTTATTGTTTAACCATCAAGTATAATTATGAAGAAATATTTTTGAGAATGAACATCCAAATAGTTTAGCAAATCAGAACCTATGGATACAGGGATAACTCAATTAGGTAACCGTGCACCTGAAGAGCCACTGGTGCTACTGCACCAGTGGCTCTTGATGATGGTACTCCATCATGTGTCACGTATGAAGCACAGCTGTGTTAGCTTCTGCTCCGCCGCATGGAGCACACTAATAAGTTAAGCTCAGATCAACTTCACTGACTGGACTACATCTCGCATACGCCATTAAGTGCTCAGAGTACAACGGTATATTTCTAACAAAATCCCAACTTTATACTCGTACATCTAAATTTCATTTACAGTTTTATTGGTGAAAAGAACTTAATGATATTAAATGTACCTCAATTGAAATGATAACATTTCAATTGAAGTACATTAATAACATAGACGTACAGTTCAGATAACTGAACTGTACGTCTATGTTATTAAAGTTCATTTTGCCTGAAGCCCGCGTGTTCCCAGGGTTTTTATTGTGGAAATATGCTAAGCGGCGAGATAGCACGGCCGCGGGCGAATTACCGCTGCGATCGTAAACTGGCCGCTACTCGCCTATTGTACCCCGTCTTTTGCGGTCAGCGACTACATATAGCTCATTACCAACTTACATCCTGAATTGAACCTTGTGTAGAAACTTGAACGTTTAATTTTGTAGTCGAGGATGTAAGTAGAAATTTCGGCGCCCCTATAAATAGAAGAGAGCTATCATTTTCCGAGCTAAGCAAGGAAATAGGAGTCTCGGCCCTCACAACTCAAAACTTGGCAAAGTTTGGCCTTTGTAGTACGACGCTTGTTCCGCGAGATAACCTGCAGGTGCTGAGGGTAAGCTGACCGGCTCCACTAACTACTTACACTAACTATAACGGACTTACTACTGTTTTTCGTGCTTGATTGTATGCTGTTGTTAGTTAAATTATGACCAAACATAAAAAATCTAATAGTCTGATTTAGAATCTCAAATAAATCACTGAAATGTATTTTGAATTTCATAATAGCAAATAGTTTCTTTGGTTACTTCTCGAATATTAGTACGTTTCTGTCTCAAGACCTTAGAAAAATACCTACAACAGGCAGTTAGATAACCGATGAAATAATAATATGTTTAGCAAATTGGAATACGACACTGAAGAAATGTAAAGATGATAATCTGATACAAATTGAGATAACCAATACATCTAACATCACAAGACCCTGACATGATATCCTCGCACACGAAATATCAAACTGGGATCAGCAAAACAACATATTTAGGTCAAGAGGCCATTTGTGCCATTCGCTATACAATACATAATCACGTAATATTTTATCGGAAGGATGTTACGAGCAGAATAATACAGCTAATGAACATTGATGTTATGGGGTAGAGGTAAGTTGTAATGAATAAAACAGATCATATTATGTACTTAAATACACAATTGTAAGTCATGCTCCACAGATTGCAGTTGTGAATTCATAAATAAAGTTAATTGCACTAGATACTTGGGGGTTCTAATTGACGAGAATCTGACCTTTAGCAAGCATATTGCAGCTACATCATCCCGGATCAGAAAACTAATACATATGATGAAAAT
The DNA here is from genome assembly GCA_905147325.1 of Notodonta dromedarius. Classification (NCBI taxonomy): domain Eukaryota; kingdom Metazoa; phylum Arthropoda; class Insecta; order Lepidoptera; family Notodontidae; genus Notodonta; species Notodonta dromedarius. The sequence continues at coordinate 11,264,042 of LR990173.1, read as the reverse complement.
ACTGCGCGATGTAGCCCCAATAAACCTTCTAAAAACGATTTACCTCACCTTATGTCAGTCCATTCTATCATACTGTATTCTCGCGTGGGGTGGTGCGGCTTCCACCCATCTCATCGGACTAGAAAGAGCCCAACGTGCTGTACTGAAGACCATGCTACATAAGCCTTTCCGTTACCCTACTACTCATCTTTTTTCTGAGGTTCAATTTCTTAGTGTGCGAAGAATATTTATCCTAAAGCTTATCATTTTAACCCACAAAAAGGTAATCAACTTAGATAATTACGAGGATCTGGTCAAGAAACGTATCTTTAGTTTGCCGCGACGTTCGCTAGGCGATTTACATTATTTATGAAACCTTTCATTTACAACAAAATTTACAAAATATGTAACCTGAACTATTTATCGGTTGGTGAAGTCAAACTTAAAATACACAGAGAATTAATTGCATGGTCTTATGAAAAAACAGAACAATTCCTAAAGAGTCTATTTTAACGTTACCAAATTTAAATTTCAATTCGTATTTTAATTCGACTTTTATATATTTTTTATTATTTAAATTTAATTGACTATGTTTTTATATTTCAAAGGTACCATCATTTCTTAATTCATTTTATTTCATCATCATCTTTTTATTATGTATTCACTTATTTTATAATCGCCAATAATAATTTTAAGACATTCTGCGATACAGGCTCAGCCTAGTGAAGAATGTTTTTGTAAATCAAAAACATGTTCTTAACATTGTTATTATGTTAACATAATAAGAAAAATCTTTGTAACTACATACTATGTTATGAACGTGTAATTCCCTTATTATTAATAAACATTACAATATTACTTTCCGTAGAGTTCTGCCAATAACCACGGGAATAAAGTCTGAAATCATAGGTTATGTCTATGTAGTATAAAATAGAATGGTGTTGCCTGCTCACATTGTTTTGCTGTTCCTGAGAAAATACACCATATTTTATTTATTGAAAAGAGTTTGTTGCCGGATGATCTCAGTGGAGATTAAAAAAGGTTTTTGGCACCAATTGTGTAAATATATACTACTTTATTCGTCACGTAAGTGCTATTTACTGAGTAATCGTAGTTGAGGTTATTAATGTTGTCGATAATATAGGTATTTATTTGGCTGTGTTCAAAAATTGTAACAAATTCACATTCAATCGTCTGTGTGCCGTTACCTGCGCAGCTGGCTTTGAAATAGCTTTATCGCGGCCTCATCACGGAACGTGTGAGATAGCACATTAACAAACCAAAACAACTTGAACCTTCGGCAAAAGTCGACGTTCTGTTTACACTCCCTCGCTTACACAATATAGAGGTGATTCTCCAATGGTCGGCTGTGGAAATTAGTTTTATCGAGCCCAAAATAGTAGTGTTCCGCAGAATGTGTAAGTAGCGCTGGAACTGCAAGTCAGACGACATTTAATAGTTGCGTTCGGTAATAGCTGGCTCGTAGCAAATGGATAATGTTTCGAACACAGATTATCAAGTGTGATAGTGAGTGAGAGATGACCTTTCATACCTTTCAAACATAACTTAAGTTCATTAATTTTAAGAACTTGTACTACTGTATATTTTATGTGATACTTCTTAATAACCGCCTTTAATCTGCTATATTCCTTAAATTGTAACCATTGGAGTCGTCATAGGATCAAAGGTTAAACGTGTTAGGACGTAGGTGAAACATGTTTAAAAATGGCGAATAAATAGCACATCCATAAACAGCATTCCAAATGTCATTATAGTATCTGAAGAAACGACCTAATCTTATAAAATCATTCGTTTGTGCATGAGCCTTAGAATAAAAAACTGCGTGTAATAATAAAAACAAACAGAAATCTTGGCGCTCAAAAGGCCTAATCAGAGCCAGTGCTTGTATGCACAGGCACACGGACAGGCACACATCCCCACAGGCACATAGACACACAGGCGCCCAGGCACACGAGCTCACAGGCACACGAGCTCGTAATAGAAAAGGCAACACAATGTAGGTCCGTCCGGCGGAGGACCGGCTGCGGCGCGGTCTGATTAATTAGAGACAATGCGAGACCCGCTCGGGCGAGGCCACGAGTGTAGCGACGCGGACGGCGCGCGGCGGAGCTCGCGAGGAGACGTTTATTATACGAAGTAAGATTAGATAATAATGAAAGTTACGTACAATTTTGCAGATATCTGTATGTCATTTATGACAATAGATCTATTGTCATAAATGTCACGAGTGTTACAATTTTTATTTACATTGTATAACCAGATGCTACAATACAATACTCGTATCGCTAAGCTTAGCAAGTTTAGCGAGTCGAGTCTACATCACCCAGGAAAGGCAAGCGAACGCAAGCGAACAAAAACAGCACTTTCACCTGCAATTGTACAAAATAAGCTAAATTTGCAGTCGAAACGGTTAATACCGGAGAAAATTCCAGCTTTATTACTACGATGCGATGTCCACCACGCGGGTCCAGGACGGGATAGTTATCTTCACACGTCTTCGAAAAAATGAAGGTTTGCGTATCATAATTTTCGCCCAGATTAGCTTGTCATTTTACATTCAACAATCTTAACGGTACGAGGCAGCGTTCGAACTTGCTTTTTTCCTCATCCGTTAGCGTTCGATCAATTACGCTATCACTGCTTTAAGTAAAGTGTACCTACCAATAATTCACATATTTTACAAACATTAAACATTACCTTGGACATTATTGAGCTGCGTGATTACCCAACAGAGCCCGGAATAGTAAGTAATGTACGTTATAGCGTGTTCTTTACCACTGAACTATAATGTCCCGCCATAACTCGGCGAGCACTGGTTACCGGGCTCCATGGCATCACCACGCCCACCTGATTAGCCTTGACGTATTGGAGACCGCGACGTAACGACGATGTAACGACAACGCGCCGTGTATGTGATATCCGTTTATAGGAGTTAATAGCGGGCGTTAGTAAATTGTAGTTATTTGTTACTACTCGTTATGCTATTAGTTGAATGGTTTTTGTGATATTTCAAATGACTGAACATAAAGTGAATGAAAGAGGTTATTATAAATATCTTTCCAAGGTGACTTTGCGTACAATATCACAAATGTATGAAAGGGGGCGGCGCATTTCAACCTGTCTAAACTAGTCCAGGGTCTATCTCATCCTTAGCTGAATATTTTTAAAATAGCAGCGCATTTCATCCGTTGTAAAAATAGACGAAATAATTTGAAATAATATGAAATAATTTGAGCCATAACTTGTGAAGTTAATTCCAAAAATTTGATAAACAAATACGAATCTGTAAGTTTAAGACATGGTCCCAATTAAACTAAACACGGATCTTCGGCAACCGGTAGGGTTCCGTCTGACGAGGAGCGCCGCGGGGCTCCCGCGAATATCGCCTAATTAGAGAATTAGCCGTGACATGCCGCACAATGATTGCCAAGTACCATGCTTTACGAATATACTCGATAATTTGAAATTGACTTTATTTTCTGTGTAATTGAAGTATTTCATTTTGCGATTATATTTCACGGTTGTAGATAAAATAAATATCCATTAGTCCTTCTGCTAGCGGTTTACTCATTACTTGTTTCAATTCCACCTTTGTTTACCACAATGCTAGCATTGTTTATATAAAGACTGTATTCACCATGACTGGTCTGAGTGGGTCCCGATCACACAGGAAACTTCACTAAGTAGGTCAATGGCCCTGAGGGTCATAAGCAACCCTTTTGCTCCCAATAGCAATGTAGCTTATCCAATATTATACTACATAGATTATCCTCCATCGCATTGTTAAATAAAATATGTTCATTTCGATAAGCTGCACCGCACTGAGGTGCAATCTCCGTAGATGTGTATCACAGGTTATTTATAAACATTAGTAGGTACAAATACTGTTAGCAGGATTAGTCATTCCAGGTATCCTGTGAGACTTTCGTGAGCTTCATGTTGGAATCATTAAATACCGTATTCTACCTTAACTTTAACAAATGATGGTCAAAGTTTTGCACAAAGTCTACACAAATTCTTAAGGAAACCTTGTAGTTTTGTTTCTCATACCATAATCACTTAATAATGTATTAACTTACCACGAAGTATTGAGTATTCACTTATTTAGTTAACCGGTTTGACCTAATAAATAAGTTTAACAAGAATAACATCGTTCAGGATGACCGTCCACTTGGGTATGCTATAAACGGGCTCGCCTGTTTCGACCGATGGAATCGCAGCGTTTCCTGTCAACTTGAGCTACGCTGGGTGAAGCTGAGGAAATTAAGCGATCCTATTGGTGGAAGCGGGCGGTTACCCTAATAATTAATTACGCTGTTTATAAATAATTTTATTAGTTGTTATACAATTTTTTATTGGTGTCAGAAGCAGTAGGCAAGATAATTAAGGGATATGTAGAGATTAGATTCTTGAAACATAAGAACACTGACAATGTACAATAAAATGTATTTAACAACCAATTTACTTGCTATAAAATGTGTGTTAACTAAAATCGCCGTCTTACTTAGTCGTGACATGGAAAGAATAGGCAAAATTTAAAACGATGGACAAAAATTAGCCAACTTCCTCCATTAATATATCACCAATTTCAAACAACTTTATTTCGCGATGGAAGCCACAAGCATCAAACTCCAGGGCAATAATTTTCAAGCTGCCTCCGAGAAAATATTGGCGGTCGAAGGGCGCGCGGGTCGCGTGTCCGCTGCGCGTTATACTGCTTCCGGCTGCGCGCAGCGCGAGCGGCACGACCGCGCGGTCTCCGCCGCCCCGCGATCGCAGCGATTGTGCTAGTACATTGACAATTTTGTGCTTTACAAAGGAAATATTTTATGCTTGAAAAGTTAAGAATACATTTAAGATGCAGTGCTTTTCGATTGTAGAAATAAATACATTGAATATTTTGGATATGTCTTTGACTATTAGGTAAATGTAAAAAAAATATAGTAAAGTCATTCATATTATTGTATCTTTAGTCTGTTCAAAAATATTTTAGGTATCTGAAAAACACAATACTGCTGTTACAAAATCTCATGAGTGGTCGATAAATTTTGTAAAATAACTCTATGGCAAATTTTAATAAGTAAGTACGGGGTTTGCAAACTCTCATCCAAAGAATAATAGCGTCAAATCTGAATGAAAATGTGACAGCTATAAAAATCATTATTTTCCATACAAAAAACGTTATTAGTGCATGAAGTTCACGTGCAATGGAGTGATGAGCGAGCGATGTACTCAAAACACGCTCATCTCTATGTCGGGTTATGGTGACTTGTATTGGTGTAACATGGGAAAGTGTTAGCTTAGGATTATTGTGCAGTTTCTGTCTCGAGTATCATGGGGATAACATTTATTTTCATATTACAAGAAAATATTCATCATCTTGATAATTTGCCATAGGTTTTGTTATAATTATATGTTAATAATAATAATAATCGTGGCCTGATCATACTTCCTTACAAATGTACATACTCTATTCAACCATTGTAAGGAATACATATTAAAAGTCTCTCCTTAGTGCCCACCTACTTTTTAAAAGGAATTCCTAAGGCTGTGCGTTGTATGTCAAACAGTTGTTAGATTTTATTAAGTAGAAGATTGAATGGACCATTTTATATTTATATTACTCAACTAATCTTAGTCATGAGTGGATATACGACTATGAATATAGAGGCACTCCGTGCTCTCGTATCTCCCTGTAATCACAGTTCTCGGCTCATGGACTCTCCCAATAACTTAGTTTCCCGGAGCCGGAGTCTCTCGCACACCCGACAGGGCAACTAATACGCGATTCCTTTCCTTGCCAGAAACTTCTGTTATCAAACTATTTATGTACAATCACTACACTACGTATCAAGTTAGTATTGGTTCATCAGCTAATGAAATACGAAACTGGGACTAGCAAACCACTTTGGAGCGTAGATTTATAAATATCTTACTTGTACACCTTTCACTGAAAGTTTACTAAACCAAAGTGGTCATTAGACCATGTAGTAGCGAGGTTCGATAATGACCTTTTCGTAAATTGTCACTGTGATCGCCTCCAGTTCATTGTATGATACCCATAATAAGTAAAAACATTGTTTAATTCGGAACCTTACATTTGAAATACACCAAGGAAATTACTTTGAAATAAATGTAATAAATTCCAATTTCCTCTGTTCTCATAGAATTATACAAGTTTTAAAATTCTTAAAGAACAATCGCAATGATAGCATAATACAGTTCAGCGTATTGGATATAAAACGCGTTGATATAACACGCTACATCGGGAACGGCGGCGACCGAGTTCGAACCCCTGCTGACACTAAAACTACGATTTGCATACAAAAGCGTTTCGTACGACCGAATGCAGGATACTACCGAACCAAATAATGTGAACAAGTATATAATTATATATAGGGCGCTAACGTGAGACAGAGAAGACAAAGCCAACTTTCTACTGACACGGACCATTGAGAGACAACTATGTTTCAACTGGGTGCAAACTATAATATATACAATGGGATAACTGTTACTAGAGCTCCAGGTAAGTTCTATAATTATTTTTGATATGAATTTAGTCAATTATCATATTTTTAGGGTTCCGTAGTAAAACTAGGAAACCTTATAGTGTTGCCACGTCCGTCTGTCGGTCCCTCGGCTATCGTAGTTATTTTATTCAGAGGCTTTTATGGCTAGAAGGCTGCAAATTGACACAAAAATAGATTTTTGGTAGCGCTACAAAACTGTGTCTATCTCAATATTGAAAGAAAAAATATTCTAGAGTACCTCCCGGACTTGGGAAGAGACAGTGATAAAATTGGGTATCGTATACGTCTATTATAATTATCATATTGAGGTTTCTTTGACAGTTTTTCTAAATTAATTCCCGTTTACGAAATATTGAGCTCCAAAGTGGTATTTTTTACGTGAGTTGCACAGTTTATCCTGTTACTCCTGAACCACGTTTTTGAATAAAATAACAATTATTTGCCATCAAGTTCAGTTTAGTTATAAGTTAGTACAGAAATTAACGAGACTAGGGATAAGTAAAAAATACATACAAACGAACATAGTAACCTCCTCCTTTTTGGAAGTCGGTTAAAAAAGGAAGCATCACGTTGATTAATATTGAAACCCGGCGAGATGTCTATGGAACCCTATACATGGTCCGACACGCACTTGGCCGTTTATTTAAATTACTTATCTTCTTAAAAGAACCGATGAGATTATCAACTCTTCAACGAGCTTTTGTGCATTTTTGTATTCAGAATAAATTGTCAGTCTTTTATCGCACCTGCTATAAACTATCTTCATTACATTCGAAATTCTCAACAAACATCTTGGTTGTCCCTTAAATTTATAATGTTCAACGGTACCTATTAATTGTTAAAATAATAGAATAAACATTTGAGCTCAAAGAAACGAGTCCCGTGGAGAGGAGTGTGTCTCTATAACGGATCATTAGTTATGTTATAAACTATCTGTGTAGCGATTATTTTTTTGTTTTTATTTTACTATTCATTGCGTGCGATTCCCTTGAGTGCCAGTTTTTCGAGTAATGTCCCCGCAACGTTTGTTTCGTTCTTAAGAGATTATCCAGTGCGCGCGTTCTTATATTGCGTTGTTTTAAAAGTTTTTATTAATGTGACAATATATTAAGGTATAAATAACGAATGCCACTTTAATGTGTTGGATAAAATAAGTTAGTGAGAAATTTAAATAAAAATGAGATAAATAAAATTTTACCGTTTGGTGCTTTTAAGCGGAGAGTTTATACCTATATACCTACATTTTACCCGCTTCAAAATCACAATACTCATTATTTAGTTTTCTCGTGCAAAGTATCATATCTTTTTCAATGTCATGGTCGATGAAGACGCAAAAAAAATAATGTCTCATTATATTAGAATGGATATCAATAGCCCTGCGTGTGCCTGCGAGTGCCGCGAACAGCCTACAGCCGCGACACAAGCGCCGCGGAGCGTATAACAAGGGCGCTCGGTACTGCTCATAAAGTCTTAATTCGTCGTAGGCACGACTTCGAGACCCTCATACACTATCGAAAACATGACAAAAAAATCGTTAAATATGCCATATAATATGTAAAGTTACACAAAATAAATATTTTTCTGTAACGATACTAAACTAATATGATTTTAACATAATAGGTTAATATAGCATTGTATTCTAGTTAGTAATACAGATAGTTATTTGTATTATCTATTTAACATACTTAAATAACATACAGTTCGACAAAAAGTTGTTCTTCGGAAATAAAATATAATACCGGTTGTAACTCATTTCTTTCAAAGTATCGCTGTCATCGTTCTTCAATAAAATATAAAGCCCTGAAAATACAATGCCCGCCTCTCGGAGGGGCTCGGCCGCCGCGCGCCGCGCGCCGACCCGGACGGGGGACAAAAAATAGCGTATCTAAAAGAACATCAGTTGAAGCGCAGATCAAAAGATTCCTATTTATCCCGGGGAGCGGAGGGCGGGCCCGACTACCCCGGCCGAGGGGACGAATTGCCTTCTAACGACGACTTCACTTAATCTACACGTGAAAATAATGAATTTGAAAAAGGAAAGCGGGTCAAGTGCGCATCAAGATGAAAGTCACCTGAAGATGTCTGCGAACCATGAAATATTGAAGGTAACATGTGTTATCACGCGATTGATGACCGCTCTATTTACTCAATTACAGTTTGAGTACATAATATTCTATAAATATTTAATGCTCGCAACTACTGAACCGGTGATGGCTCCACAAACCTATTATTAGAACAAAAAGTGTAATTATTTGGCTTATGTTTACGTAAACTAGTTAGTATACATTTCAGGTAATTATTAAAGCAGTAGTTTGTGGTAATTAATTAAATCATTAATGTAAATGTTAGTATTCGTACGTTGTGAGTGCCTCGAAGTAATTATTCGCTCCAGACTATTCTAATCTGTGTATTATGTGTATTGTATGTTTGCGATATATACATAAGATTTTTGGCTTACAAGATGAAATATGAAGATGCGTATTATTCAATCTACAAAGGCAGATGAAAAGCAATTTCCTCCCCAGTCTAGAGAGAACACTAAAAAAGTAATTTATTATTCTGAGAAAAAAATCTCGAAACTATTTTTAAGGAAGTGAGAAGCGCCTGAATAACATTAGGGTCGCCGTGAACAAGCCACGAGTATAAAAGAGAGTAGAAAACAGTAGCAAGCACCTCGTCTGTCGGTGTCTAGTTGTGACAGTAAACAATACTATAAATCTGGGCGATGGCAGTTTGGGGAGGGATCGAGGGTCGCTCTCACTACGGCTTATTATCGACATCGAGGGGATGAACTTTCATAAAACAAAGGTTCCGATCTAACGTGACTAGGAGTAGCAACAATAATATTTTATATTATCTGTATAGTTTGTCATGTTCTATTTAATAAAGTTGAGGCGCATACTTATGATTTTTCATTGAAAGACAAAATGAAAGCCAATTGCGTTAAATTCCAACATCTATTTTTAAAACTGTCTGTGTAGAACTTGATTTCCAATACAGCAATGCATTATAAAATTATCAACCTCATTTTGTAGTTCATAACTCTAATGAAAGTTGTTAAAAGCTATCATGGGTTAAATATTGTCTAACCGATGATAGCTTATGATAGCACGACTTGTATGTAACTACTGAAAATTATTGAACCACGTAATAACTAGCCTCATTTGATGAAAGCGTAGTAATAGTTTATCAATTATTTGTATACTGTTACAAAAATGCCTATTAGATAATATAATCGTTTAGGGGCACGCTTTTATAAAGTGGCTCCGACGAGCGACCAGGCGGGCTGTTCATAATAAAACAACATTATTTCGTGGGATGTAAATAAAATTATTATATTATTTTGGCAAATCGTAACATATGTTAAAACAATATTTTTGAACAGTTCGTTAATTGGAAGATTTTCGTAATAGGGCTAAGATGTTATAATAAGGACTCATAATTTTGTAACCAAGACAACTAAGACGCTATCTTTACCGAGTTCTATAGCTGTACGTAAAATATTTGTGTGGCAAATTGTCCAACGCCACTATCGGTCACCAAAGAAACTAACAACATTTCCATGCAAATATTTCACGTAGACGCTAGTGACTAGCGACTCTAGCGAACATATAAACTCATAGTAGAGCTGCCCGTCCTTGATTTATGTAAGTACATACTAGTGTTATTTTACTGTAAACACTTTGAAAAACAATCAATGTCGTATTAGTACCAACTTCGTAACCTGGTGTCCGCCGCTCGCGGCTCCCGGGACGCTAGCCCCGCGCTCCCCGGCTGTTTAGGCGCACGATAACGCATTAAGCCGCCGTTACACCAGAGCGAGCGCCGCGCGCCGCCCAGGTGCGCGCCCGGTGACGTAATACCCTCGTAAATTACCGCCGACAGTGTTAATGCGCCCGCTCCTGCTCTATTTCATTTGTTAATAGAGCCGTGTACGGTGCGCCTCTAGTATTGTTGGCGTATAATACATTATTTCGACTGCTTGTTTAATATAGTGATCCTTTTATTTTGTTAAAGTGTAAGGTTGTATTTTATGTTATAAGTAGAGACTTAACATAAATGCGTATTATAACCAGTTTTTGTAAATTATGTAATAGTACACACTATCACTAGTAATAGTACTCAACCTGTCATAAATAAACAACCGATGTATAGTAGACTTGCAGGTAGTAAAAACAGTTAACAACGTTTAACACTAAAGGTGTTATTATGTTTCTAAATAATATATACATATTATACTCAATATGATTTATGCGTCTTATTAAAATAATTTTAGCACTATGAGCTACCATTTAAAATGGCGTCCACTAAATAATCTATATAACTCAAAGGTCAAACCACTGGACGGATCAGGCTGAAATTTGGCATGCAGGTAGATGTTATGACGTAGGCATCCGCTAAGAAAGGATTTTGATTAATTCTACCCCCAAGGGGATAAAATAGGGGCTGAAAGTTTGTATGAAACTTTGTCAATTTTAAACCGAGCGGGCTGAGACTTTCATGCATAAAGCTACTATGACGTAGACATCCCCTAAGAAAGGATTTTGATTAATTCCATCCCCAAGGGGATCAAATAGGGGATGAAAGTTTGTATGAAACTTTGTCAATTTTAAACCGAGCGGGCTGAGACTTCGCATGCATAAAGCTACTATGACGTAGACATCCCCTAAGAAAGGATAAAAATTCCACGCGGACGAAGTCGCGGGCTCAGCTAGTACTTACATATACTCACTGATAGTAAAGTTTGCACACGTGAACAAAAATATCATGAAATTAGATTAGTATTCGCCATCATCACAACCGGTGTTTACTCACTGTAGTGGCGAAATTACAAAACTGAAACTTTTCATTTTGTTCCCGTTAAAAGTTGTTTATGATTCGACGAAAGACCAAGTTTTCGACTTGGTAAATTTTCTGGGTCGGAACTGATGTTCGGCGAATATTTAAATATTCATTATAATAGGTGAGATGGCGCCGAACATAGCCAAAAAACATGCAAAACATGCTATTAGCTGCAGTAACGAGTTGCACAAACTCGATCCAACCTCGATCGAGGTTGGACTCTCCTCCGTTATTTGGATATAGTGCGTAATTCACATGCGGATTTGTGTTCCCGTGTGCGAGCACATTACCAAGCGTAGGTACGTTATTTATTCACATACAGGTATTTCGAGTTTTATCCTAAAATGCGGACGAAGAGTCGTGCATGACGTAGTGGGCTATTTAAAATTCATTTTGAATCTGATGCCATGGTCAGCGGAGAAGGTCAGAAGGGCTTGTGCCCTTTCTTTTTAATTTATACGAAGTGAAGTGACTACCGTGAAATGAAGTAGATATAATTTTACCCGTTCATCATTTAATATTAAACGAAACGCCAACTCTCTGACCTTTCGAGTTTCACCCAAAAATAATTTGTAGCATTTGAATGTTTATATTGACAAACGAACATAGTAGAAGTAGAAGAGAGACATAGAGTGGGTTACCTTTGATGAGGTGAGCGAGCACGAGCACGGCGGTGCAGACGTGCAGGCGCCACGCGCGCGCGCACATCCTGCGCGCGCCGCCACACACTCTGCGGAAACAATACAACACATATAAGCAGCCGTTTCTCTGTGCCGTGCGCTCTGGCGACACGACCGTTGACTTGAATCGCAATCAAAATGTAACAAAGATGGAATTTTATGAGATCATTCAATTACGAATGCTATAAATTTCAACGTTTAACTAGCTGCGAAAGTTAGTATCAGTCGTGGAAGTTCAACTCGCGTAGTTAATCGTGAAAATTGACTTTTATCCCGCTAACTGGTGGATCAAGTTTGGAATCCAACTGAGCACTTTTTGAAATTTAAGTGGATGAACTTCTAGGATTGGACTCTGTGATTTGATATTTGCCTACCTATCTATTTTGTATCTAAATATGAATGTTTCATAAGACTGACATTATAATTAAGGCAGTAATGGGTTTTCGAATAGTTGTCACAAGTGTTGTGCTGCGGCCTTGAAATAAGTACATTCAATGAACTAGAAATCAGTGAGCATTCCAGGTTATAACACCTCTTTTTAAATTGTGGGAGTGAAAATAAAAAAAAAAAGGTGTTTTAATTTCGATTATATTGTATGCCATTTCCTTCTATGCATATTACTCTTACAAATCCCCAAGTTTAATTTCGTGCCTTTGAAATGGCCCTGTATATACCTCCAAACCAAACCCCTGTATATACCAAAGTACTCGCACGTATTTGTCCCCATGTAGTGCCCTAGTTGTGCACGCGCGTAGTATGTGACATACGCGGCAATACAAAATGGTAACGCGTTACCCGAATCTTGCATTCGGAGTCAGATAGCGCGTCATACTTTAGTTCATGTGAACAGCTATGTACGTTTCTGTTTCTGAGCTGCTGTGACAGTAACGGCGGAATTCACCAGTATTCTGTCCCTAGTAAATTCGTCGCAAATACTTGTAAGTGGGGCAATATTAGCGGGCGCGTGACCACGGCCCGTCACCGCGCCGTCATTATCGGGCACCACTGCCCCGCGCGGTGCCTGCCCGGCGCCCGCGCCGGCGCCGAGCCGCGGATAACAGTGCTCGTGGAAAAAGTCAGCCATCGATTACTTTAAAATATTGTTAAATAGTAGTTGTTGTAAGCGGTCAGCGGTAAGATGGCAGTCTACAGTTGAGATCATCTAGTCGAAATCTAAAGCATTATAATATTTTTCTGCCCTCCATACTTCATGTAGGTAAGTACATTATTTTTTATATCAGAAGTCCTCAACAAATAACATGAATCCATCAAGGAATGAAACTCCATGTTAGCTTGAAATTTGCAACCTACAACAACTTTGCAACAAACGGTGGGCAGTTTTAGTTTAATAATTATAAAATACATTAGAAATATAAATGTAAATTTAAAAAACACAAAAATTGCCCGAATCGATGTCTACCAAAATCTCAACGGGCAAAGCTATCGGCGAACCGATCAGGCTCAACACGCCAATACGCGGGGCGGCCGCCGCGCCGGTCTAAGCCGATATCTAAATCGCCGATACGCGCTATCGGAGGTACGCTGCGCGCCACGCCGGCCAACGTCGACAACCGGGCAGTCTTGTTTCAACTGTTTATCGATGGATTGCGAGCCAGGAACAGCGGCAGCGGGGCCACGGGGTAGCGAGATATTTTTTTCTCTTATAAATATTATTTTTATCTCACTATGTTGTATTGTTGTCAAGTTTAAAAAAAATATGTAAATCGTATTATGAGACAATAGTGCTAGAAAATTGAATCAATGGTGGTACTGTTATGCATTTTCAGACTCGTGTCCTCGAATTATTCATATGGATTTCTCCTGGCACACGGTATGGGCTTCTATTTAACTCTTTACTAATAATTGTTTGTACCTTGTACAAGTGTTTGTTAAAAATATATTATGATATAGAGGTATGATAGAGTACCTATAGTTTTGTATCATCGTAGTCCACGCAGGGAAAGACGTGGGGCAAACGAAACACAATATATCAGCGTAAAGTAATCGCATGTCCCGAATCAATCATTCATTTCATAACGACGACAGTATCACAAATAAAACTATGAATTCAGCAATTCGTGAAACATTTTAAAAACGAAAGCGTCAGCTATATATAGGGTCAGCTGGAAGGTCGGCGGTCTGCGGCGGGACGTGCCTTCATCGTTGAACATTTTATTTTCCACACACCAGAAGGAAAATATTATGTTCCGAGCTTTTTCAGAGCTACAAAGTACAATCCAAATAATTGCTTATATTGACGGTTATTTTTGTCGCAAAACGATAAAAACTTCGCAAATCAGAAGATTTATTAGAACTTACCTTCTCTATATTAAGCCGGATAAAGGTAACATACTACTACAATATTCATAATAAAATGGTTATCATGGACTTCAACCGGCGCCCTTCCCAACGCACTCCGCTACGCCGCTGGTCTCACTCTCAACCCTCCCGCGCCGGCGGCACGGCCCTGCCGGCGCGGCCCTGCCGGCGCGGCCCTGCCGGCTATCCCCAATCAACGTAACCAGCCTCTGTTAACTCTCCATTAACAGCGGTTAATTACGCGCCTCCCGCCGCACCAATAAATAATACCACCTTTACAACCCATTAACTGGATTATCCAAAAAATTAACATATTGTCAATATCCGGGGCCCGGTTTAATGGCGATCGTATTCAAAATGCGGCAATACCATTTACGTTTCAACGCACAATCGTGTATGTGCGTGTGTTCTTGTTTTAACACTCGTCGAAAACAGATATATATATTTTGATATATTTTGTAACAAGGTCTTAGCCGCTTTACACTCCTTACTGCCGATAACACCCAGAATCGGTTTAATTTCAGAAACTGGCAAATAACAGAGAATTCATGCAAACCATATAATTTACCATTTGGGGTCAATAATACACTACACACATAGAAAGAAACACACCAAGCGTAAAATTGGTCTAGTATTTGGCTTGGATTTAATATTTGGTATTAACTGTTTACAAATTGATTAAGTTTTGAAAAGTGAATTTACATTCAAATAATATTTTCTTTCACCTTAAGCATATATACGCCGGTAGTTATCAACGCAAGTATTTAAACTAGGCAATCATCATCACTTCAAGCAAATTAATAAGCGAAATTTGATAGCGGTGTGTTCCGACAACAAAGTGTAATAGTATTCGCAACGGCACTCGCACGCGACGGCCGGTGCCGCCGGCATAACGTTATTATCTCCACACTCCCATCAGCTTGATATTTATTCACTGTGCTCATTTCAATGTTGTGTACCATAATTGGTAATCTGTCTGGCAGTCGCATAAAGTTGGTATAAAGGTACTACTAGAGAGTCTGAAACTTGTACCACTGTGCTGCTTACAGCACTATAGGCAAGCCAAATATTTTGTAAAATTAATGTGTAAAATCATCAACTTTTCTAGCAAAGATTAAGCCTCTTATAAGGCGCGTGTAATGGGAATAAAATGCCAGGGGTTGGCAAGACCTAATGCAGAACTTATTTAGTAGCAAAATATAGGTTAAGAGGTTGTACTTAATATGATGTGACCACTCTGAAAACGTAATTTGAGACAAATGTCCTGATAAGGATACCGAATGAGTTGATTTATTGATGAAAGTGTATTGACATAAGTACTCGTACATGTACAGATAACCAAGATAAGTATTGATATCATGTGGCATAGTGTGAAGATGTTCTTTAGTACCTTCTTTGTGCTAAAAGTTTTTGAGAAAGGATTTAATGTTCCGTTGTTTGTACAATAGGTCTTATTTTAATAATGCACGATATTTTGCTCGGCGCCTTAGTAAATGCTAACGATGATTTATCCACTGCAAGAAAGTATCTGATGTTAAAAATATTTACTGTTGGTTAGTGTACAGCAGGTAGCGAGTTATTTTATCAACGTTAGAAAGAAACTCATTAGGTTATTTTTTGTGGTAAGCATAAATGCATCACCTTTAACATTTATTAAGGCACTATGCATAGGTAATATTGTGCATTATTAAAGTAAGACTTACGTAGGTTAATTAAGATGAACCCACAACTATGTGCGTAATCGCACGCTGCGTTCATGTAAACAGTCGCACGAATCTTCAGTTGCTGTGTACATTTAATACCATTGCTGTTGGCGTTATAAAAGATTACGACGGTTAAATAAAATATGGTGGCTTTAATAAACATTGTACTCGGCAAACGTCACGTATCCCTCCCGCAACTTTCGTCTGCGTACGTGCCGCGGCGGGGGCGATGCGAATTGTACCCGTACCCGTGCCGCGACCGTGCCGCGACCGTGCCGCGACCGTGCCGACACCGTGCCGACACCATGCCGAGGCCGTGCCCGTCCGGAGCCAATAATCACCACCTTTGGGGTTAATGCGACCGTTTCACAGATAAGTAAACGAACGTTCTAAAATAAATATTGCTTGATACATTGTAATGGTGGAATTAATTTATTTTTATTTGTGCAGAATACTGTGTTGGAATCATAATAGGTAGGTACTTTGAATTTACTGTTATGCATTGAAAAAATCAACATGTTGTGATTTTACTATACCAAGAACACTGTAAATTTTAAGTATTTCATATTAGCCCACGCTTTAACATTTCCTTTGCAAAATTTGTTTCAAAGATTTGTGGCAATTTATCAAACTCTTCGAAATACCATCAACTAGATAATACAATGTTAAATTAAAACCATTGAATTGTGTTAATATATACAGGTAGTGGAGTTGTCGCACATACATAAACTCGCCTCTATATACAATATGATATAACAGCTATTCTAGTAAATGACATTAATCGAGTGGCCGGCGGATGGAAGCTCATCCACTAACGAACTGGGCATTTACAGAAAATATTTTCTAGACAACAGATCACGCGGAGAAGAAAAGACGATTTTTTGAAATTAATCTTAAGTTTTCTTAAGCACTGAGCACGCGCTTGCTTAGACATAGTGGCCCTTTCAAAAATTAAGACTCATTACATTACATAAACATATTTCATAACATTTTAGATTTGCTGTCTCCAAGTTTATTTTTTCATTTTATACTTCAAATGTAGTGAATAATTAGTTCATAGAAAACAACGTTTCGTAATAGTGGTCGCCAATTTCTAGTCTGTGTAAGTACTAAGTGCTATTTGAGTGTTTTGTTACAAAATTCAAATTTTACGCATGCTGTAGCTCTATCACGAGGGTCGTGAGTCTACGTCAAATATATGTATAGCTTTAGTTCCTCATGTGACAGATATAACTGGTTTAATTTACATGATCGCTAGTGACAGGCGAGCGTGAAGCATGAGTACATTGATAAAAGTGCTTCACACACATTTCTCGCCACAAAATGTAAAAGAACATCCGGATAAATAAATCCTGTGGCACGTATTATGAAGCTAAAATATTAATCACACAATGGCGCGCTCGCATCAATCACGCGACAGGCGCAGGCGCCGGCCGCTCGCTGCTCGGTGCGCGACTCGAGGGAGCAGGAAATGTATATCTTCAAAGGAAATGAACGATTCGCGGAGACGACAGCAGATTGTGGGGGAGGGAAATTAAATATTTATCCATACTTACACTGAAGTGAGTGTATTGATTTTGGGTGGCAGCTAATGTATTTATAACTGCTTCGTGATTAGGGTTGTCATCTTGAAATTTTGTGAAATATATGAATAAGTTCTATGTCAGTATGTATTCATCACAAAAACTAGGTTGTGCTTTTGGTTGTGCTGGTAAACAATCATCGCAACAAAATCTTAAATTATTTTTGCAAGCAGCCTAAATTAGTATTTGTACTAAGCCAATCGTGACCTATTTAACATGTAGTAACCCTGTCGGTATAAAAAGTTTACATTATTTTAATCCTATGGTTAAAATATTCCTTTGAGACGACCCAGTATATTGCTATAATTGTATTCCAAAAATTGCACTGACAACCCTATATCTGCCGTTGGTCTATACATAAAGGGACATACGCACGAACCGCTCAAAGCCGCTGCGGATTACGACGGTATTACAATCACTCGCCGCTCACCGGTACTAGTGGCTGTAGAATATCTATGCTCACGGGAGACCGGCCAGCCAGTCACTGGGCCTATTCAAACATTAAACTGTTGAAAAGCTAAAGACGTTTAATAATAGTAAAAACCGAGCGGTGACTTTTCGAGTCTGAGTTGTATAAGTCTTTCGACTTGGTTAATCATACATCAGTGTGCATGACCTATAACATTTACTTTAAAAAATGTATAAAGTAGAGGTGACACTCACCTCCCCTCCGACGCAACAGGCCGACGACGTGAAACTGATGTGACAAATGCCTAACACGTCTCTAAAATTATACACGCCATAAACGAATTTAACTTTATGTCTACTTGACTGAGTTTAGAATATAAATATGGTCAAGTACTTTCATTTGTGAGCTGTTAGACAGACTATTTATTTCAAATTAGTGTAGACTTATGATAAGTGACTTATGGTAGGTCAAGTTGTCTAAATAAAGGTTCGGAACTAAAACAAATGACAATAAAAAGTGTTATGTAACCTATCACAAATACAGGGTGTCTTCAGGCCAATGCTGCTATGGTTTTGACTGGCTGCCGTCTCCCAAGGCACTTAATTGGTACCTAATATACATTAAATATCATTTTAAATTAAGCGGCCAAGCGAATTCTGTTATAGCTATTGTAGCGTAGCGTAGTACTTCGTAAGATGAGTTGGATAGCCGGAAGGCAATTCCTCTCTCCTTGAATAAGATTAAATTTTAAAAAAAGTTGAATGAGCTGTGCATATCTACTCACACTTTAGATTAATTTCAAGGTTAAAAAAAATAACAAAACATAAAGGTAGATTAAGAAAATTATTTTTTGGCTGTGATGCCTCCCGTGCTAAATAAATATGAATAAAAAATAAAATAAATAAATGACGATTCATATAAAAACAACACATTTGGGAGGTAACAATTCCTCACAGTGGCTAAGCATTTAGTAAACCAATCTTAATTTCCCCATAAAGAAGCTAATACATATCGCCATTCCTAGTTAAATACTTTGATCGTCTCGTAAATTTAATAAACAAGACAACCGTTGAAGGGTGTCCGCGCCAGCGTGTCTCGACTGTGGAACATCAGCCGGCGCGGTCAATCTCTCCAAGAGTCAACGGCAAAGGACAATCGACCAAGGGCTGCATTAACTATGTATTAAGCAAACAGGTGCGAGCGAGGAGGGTGCTGACAACCGGGGCGTTTTCCTCAATGTCGTGAACACAATATGCTCTGGAGTTGTCCCGCAATAGTTTTGACTTTTCATCAGAATGAATAGTTTAGTTAGCACCTTTTTATTTTTATTTGAAGTTCGAAATAAATGTATTCTCTTTCTTTCTTTCTAATAGCATTCCATACAGAATGACCGCCGCTTGCAGATATGAGGGCAATTCACATCACTATTTCAGGTTAGAAGGTCGACAGATAAAAGATCAACACTGAGTAAACGAGGTGGGTTTATGTGCACCGAACGAAATGCAGCTGATCTAAGCTTAAACCCTTTCTTGCGTTGACTCATTTACAATTTGACACTATGAGAGATAATTCTAATGTCATTCCAGGATAAAATTACATTTTAAAGCCGCATTCAAAATCACGCTAGAAGGTATTAATTTATGAATAGGTACCGTGGTCTTATTGCAGTCGGCAGTCCTATTGTTTCACAACATACCTACATAACTGAGTAGATGTTTACAAATGCCTTTGTGTAAACTGAAAGCGAAGGTTGCCATACATTTGGATCGAAATTCCAAGCTTTCGTTTCACGTTCCTTCATAGTTTTTTATGAGTAGTAGAGAAGTAGAGAACAGAACGAGCATAAATCCTAATCAGAATTCAATGAATCCAAACTGTTGGTAACAAAGCAGGAACGATGTTTATTCGTCGAATTTTTGGTTACAAATTATGCTTTCAGAAGTAAATGGGTCAGGCAGTGCAGCGGCAACCTTTTTGATACTAAGCGGATAAATACGTGTTTTAATTTGCGTCACCGGAACATGTGTCACGCATTTTAAACGTTAATATTTTCAAACTTAGTACGTAAATTTTTCTGTATTTTTTTCTACGTTACAGTAATTCCAAGAAAAATCAAACACAACACAACACCAAAGTTCGGTCTTTTAGACCCTCAAACAAATTTACACAAGCACACAAAAGGGTTTTGAATTTAAAACTAGCGGAGGTACTAACACTCTGAACTTCGCTAGTGACCTTGCACAATTTCTTAACTCTATGTAAACTAATCCCTAGTTTAACTTCGTCAGAGCCACGGAAAAGGGCAACTTTTGTTTTAGAAGCAAAAGTTAGTAGTGCTAAGGGCGAGAGGCGACTGCACCCAGCTCCGGCCGCCCTACGGCCTCTGGCGGCCCGACCGCTCCTTGTTTTTGTTTCTCACTAAAACTTTACAACCTTCCGACTCAGCTCCATAAAAAGAATATAAATTGAGACACATCTCTGTTGAGGCCCCGTTGTCGTGACAAAGGGCCCTATTAATCTTGCTACGATGTTACTATGAAAAATATCTTGGTGATATTAGTCCGCGTCAGCCGAGTCTAGGACTCGCTAGGCGCCGATACTTTCAAGGTTTTATCGATCATCCATAACGCGATTCGATCTTGGGTTTTAGGACCTTCTGTAAAGATGAGATGAGTTATGTTGTGTATCATTTTTTTTGTCACACTAAGTAGAAAATTTGAAAATGAGTATACTGTGCTTGTGTTCTTTGTCGGTTCACTTTAAAGGAACTATTATTATCATGCTTGCGTAAAGTCAGTACATCTAAGCTCCAACTGTATCCGTATAAAAAGCAAAGTCGAGCTACCATCGCAGTCATTAGCTCTTAGTTTTCTCTGGCGTAAATATCTAGCCAAGATCTCTTTCTTTCAAATGCGAACACAAAAAATACAAAACTACAGTAACACAAGAGTAAGAAAATGGTTCACATGCATTACAGTACGGTACCGCGTTCTCATTCGAGCCGCCTTTGTATCCGGACATGCTATCAGGAGAAGTAGTAAACTAACGCGGTTTGCAGAAAATGTTTTTTTTTTGTCCGGTTAAGCGAATCTATACGCTTTGGAAATATTTATGTTACATCGCACGCACTCGTGTTCGGGCCAGTTCGGGGGGGTTCGGTGCCGGCCGCGACGTAGAGCTTCGTCTGGTCGCAATCATCGAGTCTCGCGAAAAAATAAAAGCGACAGATTTCAGAACGCACACTACAGAGGCGCTATTTCACGGTTCATTACAGTAATGGACGAAATAAAGTGCATGCGGGGAGCGGGTGGCGGGGCAGTGCGGCGGGGCGGCGGGGCGGGACGACAATACCGGACCGAGTCACTCCACGCCTCTTGTTAGCGACAAATAATGTTTAAAATGTTTGTCATTTAGGCCCGAATTATTAAATCGATCTCAAGTCTGAGAGCTGTCAGTCAAGTTATAATACTGCCAGATTCATAGTGTGATAAAATATTAGTGAGCCAGAAGTAGCAGTAAGTTCTACCTTACAGAGACTTAGTGCAAGGACGTTATAAGACTACTATATCCTACGGCTAGTTTTTTATTTTTGATCAGCAGCGAGTTAGTACTACAACGGAGAAGACAGCCTTCTAACAAAAGAAATAACTCTATAAGAAGCTGTAATCAGCGACAAAAGGTGCTAAACTTTAAATTTTTTTCAAATAATAATTTTACAAAGTTTAGTGAACGATGTCAATACGCGAACGTATCTAGGGAAACTATGGAGCTTTTTGAACATACACCTTCTAAGGTCCTAACGTTACGATACAATTACTGTCCAAAAAGCCACGAGTTTAGTGCGTCACGGCAAAGGGCGAGAGTTATGGCGGTCACTTTTACGGCGGCTGCTACAATTGTATAAGGCAATCCCATCTGCTTCGCGCGCGGAATAATAATGCGAACTCATAAGTTACTGCTTCTTGCTACGGGATATAGCCTAGTCTTTAATATTGTTTAAGGTCTAAATGAGCTTCAATTTGTCTTTGGGACATTTGGAAACTCGCCAAGTTTTTTCCAATACTTGGTTATCAGGCAGGACGCAACCACAGCAAAACAAATAAGGACATAATAAATAAGGATAATCTTCGTACTCAGCCTAACAAACACTTAATAAGTAGTGACTAATCCCGTAAAAAACATGGTTATATTTTAAAATAAAATTTTAATCTACTTTATTTAAAGTAAATTCTGATCAAGGTTCCAGGGAACCACAAATAAAAATCGCCTCGTAGAGTTCCGGACATTTTTTGCTGGTAAATATGGATTCCCTATTTCCTTAGTTGCAAAGTCTGCAAAAGGACAGACATAAAGGTAGTGATAGATTTATTTTAGTCAATATTTCAGCTAAGAGCGTTAAGAATATCCTGTGATGACTTAATAAAAACAAGTAGGTAATTGTAACCAACAGAACTAAACAAAGGTGTTTTATATGGAGCGCCGGCAATCATCGCAGTCGGACCGGATGATCACAGCGGGGAGTCTACCACACAAGTACCTACTGCTGCGATTCCAGTTTCCGCTGGAACACTGCTTTTCTACGCCGATCAAGTGCACGCTTCTAAACAGTTGCTATTTTTTAAACCCATACAAATATATTTTAAATTTTAAACACTCACCACCTCATTAATAAACGTGGATTAGCGGGCGAATAGTTAAACACCGATCTATCTCTTTCTGTCATAAATATTTTTTCATTCGAAGAAAGAAGACACAGCATGGCATAACTATACAACCGCTAATACATGTTTATTAATAAGGGGGTCAGTGAGCATTTAAAACGATAAATCACTTTCCAATGATTTTGTTTGTGTGATTATTCTCAGGTACGGGGTAAGGTCTGGCAAACAATTGAAAAAATAATAACTAGATTGATTAACTGACAGATAATGTAGCGGCTACTATTTAAACAATGAGAAAACTAATTATATTTGATAGATTGAATTAAACATAATGCTCCCAGCTGCCAGACATATAATATATAAATCTGACGGGAAGGGTTCGAGTCTGATATCCCGTGCCCCATATTCAGAACGTGAAACTAACCTACATACCACGCACAATGGGAAGCCGATGCCTCGCTACATGTTCAAACAGATAACTGACGACAAAAGAAACATTTTCGCCGAAGTGCCTGCCTCCAAAGAATGCTATAATGTGTGAAACGTGACGACGCAAAATAACAAGCACTTCCTGTATTTTTGGTGAATAGGCTGGCAATACACAAAAATATATTTTAACCCAATGAATAATATGACTAAAATATTTTCAATTGGATAATACTTATGATTTATTTCATTGTTAAGATCAGTTTTAAAATAATGAGTGGCAAAATGTCAGTTCGTCTATAAATTGTCAATTGACATCCGATAAACAGCTGCTATTAAAGCTGTTTCTAAATATATTGTATTCGAAGATTGGAAGCAAGTGGAAAGCGTCAGTTCTGAAATAGGTACCTAAATGTACCTACTTCAGAACTGACGCAATCAAACAAAACATAAAGTACTCAATTTAAATGTATCCGCACCCTCATAAACGACTTTAGTTATTATTTCAATGCTTGCCATTCTTATTTCAGTAAACTTCAAAAGAGTTTCATTAATCAAACACGAAATTAGCTACTAACTGTTGTATTGGCGGGCGAACAAAATAATACGCGCTATTGATCAGCGTATAATTTGAGAGCGCCAGGCGCGGCGTGCCGGGTGACGTCATCATGTGTCTCTACAAAATATTATAGTCCCATGGGCAAATTATTGTACTGGATTTGATAGCAAACATTATAACCCTTCCCTCCTGGGTTATAACACATATTAAGCAGATATTTCATGTTGCAATTTTTAAGTTGTGAGATTTTCTGTCTATTTAGACTTGAATTGAATTAATGTTTCTGACACAAATCTATTCAAGGTTATTACAAATCGTAATCCGAAGTAATAAGTATGTTGTTCTTCATCTGGTAGGTGTTATTACCTACATCGATATCAACCTTGACGGTTAAAGTGACTGCGCTCGTGAGATGTTCTTTACTGAAATTATATTTCCAAGTTCGCTCTTAGAGCTGAGATTGATTTATGAATACCTAGCTCACATAATAGTGTTCATATAATGTATATCTGAACTGCAGTTTAAGAAGCTACTGTAGAGCCCCACATAAGAGCTGTCCATCGTTAGCTTCAGCTTAATCCGAACACAAATAGCGTTAGATTCCTCCCAGCGGAGCAAGTTCCGAACTAAGTTAACTGGAACTAGGGCCACATGTGTTGCAGCGCAAATTAGATATTTGACGATTGGCTCCGAGCTCCTGACATTGTACATGTGTACCCAGATCTTATACATATTTGGAGAAGCGCTTCTAGACGCATGGATGTTAAAAACTTAAAACTCATAACAAAAGAAAGACAAAAAACATGCTGTATAACATTATTATGCTTAGAATCAGAACATGTATTCGTCTTCGGTGGAAGTACTACCGCGCTTTTAGAGTTATAATATTAACTATTTATTGTAAGTACCTACTCGTATACCCATAAATGTTACGGGATGTGAGAATTACATCGGACGAGGGAATTGAGCCATAACAATACAAGATATTTGATTTCAAGATAAATCTGATACCTATTGCTGCTGTCTTGTTCAAGAAGTCGTGGAAGGTTTTCTATGGAAAGGTATGGCAAACATATTACCTATATTATGCACGAAGTACGAAATTATCGAGTTTAAACTCAATTCGATAATTTCGTACTTGTTTCGTAATTGTCGATTACTCAAATATACTCAAATTTGTTACAAATCTTCCTGCATCACGAACGGCGCGTTCTCTTCAATAATAGTTACGGAAGCAATAAACTCTATAGACAATCATTTGTGCGTCTATTCCGTGCGCGTGCCCTCCTCGTGTTGTCACCGTGTCGTTGCATCTGAGGGGAGTTTTGGAATATAAATAGACCTTTGATGTACTGCTGTCAGGTGACTTGCTTTTACACACTCCGACATCATTTGGATGTCTTGGAGTTATTTAAATGTTCCGGTTCATAAATAGTGCTTGTTATATTTTTGGAAATGTTAACGAAATTATGGTTGTATCCCCGCATATTTTATTTAGGTTATTTGGTTGCAGAATGCTCATCTTAGTTTTGTGTTTACTATTAGTAGTAAAAAATGTGATTAAACTGTTTATAGGTAAGAAGTAAGGGAGTTTGTTAGGTAGCTATTTAGTTAAACTCAAGAGAAAGTTTAAATTTCTACTATAAAATATTTCATAAGCTCACTTATTTCACAAAAACAAACTAAGGTTAACAAATGACGGTTGCACAAATTAAGAAAACTCCATCACTGCCTGGAAACAAAAAGAAAAACATGGAACAAAACAGTTACAAAAGGCAATTTAAACAAAACTTTACGCCTTTCAATTTGTTGCGGAACCATTCTAAAAATGGCCAGGGTAAACTTTGCATTCTCATTACTGTCAAAAAACACGACATACATTGTTAATTATTCGCGGCACGAGCGCGGCGCGCACATTAAAACTTGTCGATGTAAGCAGCCTGTGCATAAATTACCGCTCGTTCGCGGTGAACTCACTTGGGATCTGAGAATCGTATGACAGAGAGACAGGGGTGCGGCGCGGCGGCGGGGACACGGAGAGATAGGGCGATATTTAGAATGAAAATACAAATAATCTTACTTGTATATTGAAAGTAAAATGATGTCTCGTTCGTATCTCGCGTAGGCTATTATGGAATAGGTAATATATGCGCTGTGCACTTGATCTACATTTTAAACATTCTTAAGCAATTTAGTTTCCTACAGATAGATCCATATACATACATTATCATATTTTCATGAAAAAAATAATTGAGTTTTTGATTTCTTAATATCCATACTTGAAATTTAAATTCAACATGTTCATGAAAACTGCTTCATCCGTTAATACTGAGTCAAATTTTAAATTCTCGCTTATTTTATTTATACAAACCGGGTGACACTAAAATTTGAAAAGTACTAAATAATGCCACGTTCAGTGAGTGCCACTAGCTCGTAATTTCGTGTAAAACGAGCGCTAAACTCGGTGCTTAGTGGGAAGTGATTAATGGACGGTTGATGCTGATGACAGCGCACACTGTCCGAGCCTAACGGTCATCGAAATTTGGTGTTCTATTACTTCAATGATATTGCAAAGACATGGCAACCTTGACCTAATGCTGCAGCGTCAACTCGAATATGCAGAATACCCAAATCCTCTCCAACTTACAGCAGAAGTATCGTGTTTGGGCTCAGTGGAATGGTCTCAATGAATAGACTATAGATAAAATACTGTAAATCGTAGCGTGTCTACTAAGCGATTAAGCGTAGTCGAATCGGGTTTTTTTATGTTTAATTTATACTTATAGTCTAGCTAATCAAACTTCACTCTTTTAGAACGCACTTCATAATATGTAGCTAATGAGTTGCACCAAAATTTGTTTTAGGAAACTCCTCCATTGTTTTATAAAATGAAACATATCTCCGGTTTATTGACGATTTCAAAGTTTCATCACTGTTAACTACTAAAGGAAGATAATTTTCAAATCAAACTTGCGAAATCTAAGGTATGGAGAAAGCTAAGGTAACAATTGGTATTTTTACTTTAACCATCGCAATACTATAAAACAGTTATCCTGACGTAAAAAGGTGTCATCGTTGTTGAAGATACCGGAATTGTTTTCCTAAAGTCCACGTTTAAGAGAATACGCGTTAGTGGCAGATGGTAATAAACCCACTGACGGACGATCCTTCCTCCGCCCCCCAAAAACTTGGGAATTTTGATTGACGCGTTTCTTGGCTTAATATTGATGATTGGTGTCCACATATCCCACGTATTATGACCCCGTGAATGTTTTCACAATTCTAAATATATTGAAACCTGAAAAATGTTATTTCATGAAAAGAAAATTCTGTTAATAGCGAATATTTAGACTGAGCTTAATTTAATTAATGTATTCATGATTGATCAACGCGTGTGAATAAATTAATGCATCATTAAGTACTTATTTGTATGATAACCAGAGTTATAAATACAGAAATAAAATAGTTTAGAACCATAATTTAATTTTCGAACTTGTGAGCAGACAAGTAGTGAACGTTGTCAGTTAAGTTGAACGCACAAATCCATAACAACGCCAAATGTATTTATATGTAACTAAGCGAGCTCGCTAACAATGTTTGTATTAACAAAGATTCTGGGATTCTATTAATTTTTATTGTCTCTAATATACCCTGCGTTTGTTATTCTTGCTACATCTGAAGTCCATATTCAGGCTCAGTACTATTATCAAAGTCGCTTTGAACGTTATAGGTATATTTTGGTAGTCTGTAATGTACTTTAGATAAGTAAATGTATAAATGTACTTAGTGACTAAAACAATTACTAAATTTGAAAACGAATACATGTTATTAGAAGGCTAAAACAGTGAATATTTGTTTAAAAGAACTGATTTCGAATGCTATTAGATTTATTAAATTCTGAACAAATAAACGTTTGGTTTTGTTATTTTAGGCAACTTCAAATGGGTATATTTACAATTAATAATTAGTTTTCGTAACTAATAAACGTCGTCGTAGCACAACTCCAATAAAACGTGAGTTCAGCAACGAGCCGACTCGTTGTGTTATTAAATCCCCAAATTTCCTCGTTGTGCTAGTGGTCATTAATATTTAACATCCGCGTACGCGAGTCGCGACTCGCGTGTGATACAACTGCGGGCGGACGTTTGGAGTAACGTACAGCACATAATTATTGCCATAATATATTGATGGTGAGGAAACCTGCATATCTTAGAAAATCCAACTAGCTTTCGAAACACATGTGAAATTCGATAACCCGCACTGGGTGGTGGAGTGTCACCTGAATCCCGCCTGCTTCAAGGGAAGGCTCGTCCTTAGTAGTAGGACTTTGAATGGCTATATAATCTATACAAATAAATAAAATTGGAGTGTCTGTTTGTAATATCAAAATAACATCACCTTTTCACTAAATGCATATGAAAGTACATACGACACCTATAACAAAAACGCGATTAAAAAAATTTTTGTCTGTCTGTCTGTCTGTTTGTTACGGGTAATCTCCGAAACGGCTGGACCGATTTTGACGGGACTTTCACTGGCAGATAGCTGATGTTTTAAGGAGTAACTTAGGCTACTTTTATTTTAGAGAAACAAAATTTTAAAAAATGCGTCCTGTCGCGTGTGTTCAGAACGCGGGAGCGGGCTTTTTTGTTAAGTTAAATTCCACGCGGACGAAGTCGCGGGCTCAGCTGGTACTATATATATTGCTTTATCATAAACATTATATAACTTTACGAATCATGAAATAGCCAATACAATTTTTTCAAATGATCGTAGCAGCTTAGTTTCGTAGATCGTAGTAATAAGATACCCAAATTGTAAAATATATTCGAATCTACCGACTTCGGCAAATGAATAGGTACCTATATCTTTTCGTAATATAATTTAGAAAATGTAATGTACTACGCTTAGAACTTGAATTGTAACAAATTACTCGATGAACCGTAAGGAAACGGATAAAATGTCTTGAAACCCGCACGAATTTATTCAAACGAAAGAGTAAGAGAAGTTGGAAGAAGAATGTCCATTTGCCTCCGTTGCAAAGCACAAGACAAAACATACTATCACAATTTGTTATTCAAGCTAGCATGCAAACATACTATTAATTTATTATCTAATCAGATTTTCAATATTGACACACATATTACCGAAGCATTTTCAGCGGAGACTACCGCGAAATTTCCAAGTTTCGTTCGTTCCATAATCCAATTCACTGAATTACGTTTTAGCTCTATTCGGTTCGTTACAAGCTTTTATTTAACTTGCAATGTATGTTTGTCCGGCTGGAGTCTTGCAACTGAATTTTAAATCATTTATCTTTAACCGATTGAGCTGAAATTTGGTATACACGCTTATTTTGGATGAAAATGCATGCTTAGCTATGTGAAGTCATTCTAATTACAATATGGCGGATCATCCATGATGGCGGACGAGTTATTTTCCTGCACTACCATAGTATGGGTATCAAATGAAAGGGCTTGCTGAGGAGAACACGAATAATAATACAACGTCACAATAAATCCAAAAAAGCTTGTTTTTAAAAAGTTTTTTACCAATAATTTATTAAGTGAAACGTCACTTGTATCGCAATTGGTAGTTTATAACTAAACGGAGTCCAAAAAATAAAGCAATTTACCTGTTCAGTGCAAACTCGTAATGGGCGTGTTTGGTGGTGTTAGCGGCTGACATAATTCACCCATTAAGCCGCCGCACGCGACGCCACTATCCGTACCCGCGGCCGACCGGCCACTCACGACTTGGGGCCTAACTCAAATACATTAGGCCCGTGACACGCGAGCCGAGTACCGTGTCCCAGGTCTATCAAGTGTTGAGCCATGTTCTTACTTCACGCGATCAACAAAAAACTTTATTTGTATTTTAATCCGCTTGTGATTTTTATTTTCACAGTAGGTATAATGTGCAAATGAGCCGACATCATCTCACGTGGAGTGTACATTAACTAATGCGTTTAGACATATTTTACGGCTTTTTTGTGAATATAATTTGAATTCGATGTTGGCTTCATTTCAATTTTCAAAAACTCCGTACAAATGTTGAATGCCGACGTCACGTAGGTATATTCTTTATTTTAAGAACTCACGTTAAAATTTAAGCTGTTATTTTGAATAAAAGAAATAATGGTTATAGAAATTAAGTTAATACACCTTAGGTACACATAAAGTTTAGTATTTTACTAAAATACTACCAATTTTGAATTGTAATATATCTAATCAGTACCTAATATAATAATAAAAATAGAGTGCATAATGCTTAAATTTTATACAAAGTACCTACACTTAATCTGGTTTAGTTTTAAAATAAAGGTAATATCACGTAATGAAACTATGGGATAAATGTAGAGATATAAAATGAATAAATTTCAAACAAAGTGTTTGGTGAGTGACGTCATTGGCTTGTATCTCGCCCGCTCGCGCCTCCCTATGAGAGCTTTCAAAAATAATTGTGCGAGTGAGAGGTGGGCGATAAATAACGACTATTAAGATACTGCGCCGCTCCGCGCGTTTAATAGAGCAAGTTTTAATGACGAGCCTCAGTATAATGACACGAGCTCATGTGTCCAACGTACAGCTCGTGTGCCGCGGGGACTGTCTGATTAACTGATATTAACAAGAGTTGATAATTAAACCTGTAACAACACCGATTAGACGACTCACCTCTACACCGAAGAGGGAAGCGCGTTTGATGTCGAACTCAATTGCGAGACCGCTTTGAGTCGATACTGACAAGATTTGAATATCAAAAATATCTATGAAGTCATGCGTTTCGTCTCAATATTTCTGCTTAAAAGTAATAAGAGGTAACCTAGAATGGTATTTTAATGTGAACACAATTATGTTTCAGATAATTAACTGTATCTAGAGACGTCACAGAAACATTTTCCAAATATGTTAATGCAGATTATTTGTGCGGAAAAAACTTAACAACATGAAGCCTGACGCCTCCGCCAATCAACGCAGAGGTACACAATATGTTTACTCTCCGCCTTACACTAGGCATGCTAATAACAAACCTGGTATTACGTTAACACAGTAGTATTGTGCTTATGTATCGTGAATGGCTTGTTAGTATCGCTCGTTGGCTTACGTGCCTCTTCGCGAACACTGCTCCTTTACTTTTACACTTAGTTTTTTGCTTGTTCGCTATGTTTTACTTCAACCGCTGTAATACCGCTACCCACCTGGTGAGATTAGTTTTATACAGAAGGTTATGAAAGGGTATTATATTTTAAGTAATCTGAAATATATTGCGTGTCTAATTTACGCAAGGGCAGATAAACTAGAAAGGAACGAAATATAGGCAATAAAAGCTCCTAAAAATATATAGGGAAAATCAACAAATTACTTCGAACAAACTCGAAAAGAAAACAACAGCTGAAACATTTGTTTGAGGATCCACTTAATAACTGTAACATCGAGCAATTTGTACCCATCTCAAAGTTGAATAATTCTAAAACAAAGAGAAACGACGAGATAGCAATCAAACTTGACATTTTATACATTGTGCCGATTGAGAATTTATTTCGGATCGGGAGTGAACGATCTGGAGGGACCAATCGAGGGAGCGCTAATTATTTGCAAAGCCACCTACCGCGGTTCTCAATTTTGACAGGGGACTCTACACTCTTTGTCAAAGTTGCGAGAAGGGCACTCATCGCCAGCGCCCCTTGCGCCCCTCGCGCCCCTCGCGCCCCTCACGCCCCTCGCGCCCTGCGTCATCTCTTCCCGTAACAAAGTGGTGGTACGTGACTCCCGGCGAGCCGATAAAATTATTCGAACAACCTGTCTTACACATTTTAAACGTGTCTAAGCATACTGCGGATGTGAGTGCCGGGCGCCATGCCGCCATGCCGCCATGCCGCCATGCTAATCATTCATCTGCTTCGAAGACAACGAGAAGTAAAATGTAGCTGTCGTCAGTTTTACAATTTAATTTAATGGGTATGGTTCATTGTACAAAAAAACTATATCGATGCAATGCGTTAAACATTTAAAGTTATCATAAACCATTAAGAACTAGTAATAATGATAACTAGAGAACTTAAAAATGACACATTAGAAAATGCCTTTTAAATTAAAGGTTAAGTAATAAGTGTCTTATTTAATGACATATAGCTGAGTGAAGTGCCGAGCCGCCTGCCGAGCTCTCAAAGATAATGGATACTTTCACGAAAAATGTCTCAATTATTTGTGTGCCAGAGTAATTGTAGCGTTCCTAAGCATTGTTTAAAATGTATAATATGTAATCCTAATGACTGCTCTTTAAGCAAAATTAAGTTTTAGAATAAGATCATAAAAATTATTACAAATGTTTTTTTTAAACGTCTGTGTATTACAATAAAATTCGCACAAAGAATTGGACTAACATTATGCTAAAAACGTATAAAATAAATGGGTATACAGGAAACTAAACATCATACTAATACCAGGCATGCCTTTTAAGTTCTGTCGTTTCCATATTTCCCGGCAATTTTGAATTTGGAACTGTTCTATATTCGAATGTGTTTAAATTTCGAATCTCAAAACAGTTGAAAGTTTTAGGATTAATGCTATTGTTTAGTCACAGCGTCGGTTAGAATCTGTCAGGTTACGTACGAAAATGAATCTTTCTAAGGAAAATGTTAGTGCAATAATTTTCTACAACTTTAGAAGAGGCCTGACACGGCTTCAGTGTTTTGAATAGCTAACATCTGTGTTCAGTGATGAAGCCCCATGTCTGCGGACTGTCGAAAGCTGGTATTTAGAATTCCAGCGTAGACATACTAGTCTTAGTAACAAATCTCGCGAAGGACGGCCAAAATCCGCCTTCACTGAAGATAACATCATTGCTGTGAGACAACAAATTCTCGAAGATCGTCATGTGACGTATCGAGAGATAGAGGCTCTATTAGGCATCTCAGGGACAACCATTCAGAAGATCTTGCATGAAGCGCTTGGTGTAAGAAAGCTAGTTTGCCGTTGGATACCGCATCTGCTTTCCGACGATCACAAGGAGGCCCGCGTCAGATGGTGTAAGAAAACTCTGCAAAGGTTCAACCAAGGAGAGTCAAATCACGTCTACGACATCATCAGTGGTGACGAATCTTGGATCTATGCCTACGATCCTGATTCCAAACAACAATCTACAATCTGGGTCTTTCAAGACGAGCCAATACCGACTAAAGTTGTTCGTTCTCGAAGCACTTCAAAGAAGGTGGTGGCCACGTTCATTGGAAAAACCGGCCATATTGCGACTATTGCACTTGAAGATCGTAGAACGGTTAAATCACAGTGGTATACCACCGTTTGTTTACCACAAGTCATAGCCAACTTCGAAAATCTAACTCAAAGCGACGCATCATCCTGCACCACGACAACGCAATCTCACACAGCGCTCGTCAAACGATTGAGTATTTGAAGCAAGAAAAAGTAGAAATTCTTGACCATCCACCATACAGTCCTGACCTAAGCCCTAAAGATTTATTTACAATTCCTAAAATTAAGAAAAGTCTTCGTGGTAAGGTTCCAGTCCGGTGAAAAAGCAGTCGACGCTTTCAAGTCAGCCATTTTGAACACCCCCACTTTAGAGTGGTATAAATGTTATAATAACTGGTTTGAGCGAATGGGAAAGTGTATTAAGCTACGTGGTGAATACTTTGAAAAACAATAAAAAGTACTATAAGGTTCTAGTTGTGTTTTTTTCTTCAAACGACAAAACTTAAAAGGCATCCCTCGTATTATAAAGAGGAAAACTTTGTTTGTTTGATTGTAATGAATAGGCTCCGAAACTACTGAACCGATTTGAATAATTATTTCACTCTTGGGAAGCTACACTATCCCCGGGTGACATAGGCTATAATATATTTTCAAAAAATTAGGGACCCTTACTAAAACTCGAATAATGTAACCGCAATGTACCCGTGCGAAGCCGGGGCGGGCCGGTATAATATATATTTCTATTCTTGTGTATAGTAATACAGATTCTCTTTCATCGTAAATATCAAATACATGTTGAAATAAGGGATGCTCGACACCTTAAGAATAATGAAATGGTATTCCTAGATCGCAAATGGAAATAGTCGGGTCGTCAAGGTAGATGGATTCTTTACTTCACCTATAAACAGATTCCGCCTGCCTGCCGGTGAGAAATGAATAAAGAAAGGAAGACAGAAAATAACGAAGTTAAGGTGCTTTCAGCGGTATTTATATCGACTGAATCTAAGTCTAAATAAGGTAAAAAAAGTAATGTCGTTGGTTACCGAGTGAGAACGAATAGCGCCAATGGCAGGATTTTGGCACCATTAATATAAATAAAGCTAACTTTGCACATAAACTGTGCAAATTTTGGCAACAGTTGTGCACTAGTTCCCGTCCAACATACAGTTGAGTGGTTGTCGGTGCCATACTAAGTTGCAGTCAACTTCAACTGAATCACTTGCCGTTATAATGATAGAAACTAACTTTGTATGCTGACGAGGATACAATTTCGATTCATTTGGGCATGGTAGATTTATTTTCAGTGAAAAATTAATATTGGTGCAGTGAGTGGCCCACGACAAGCCCTAGACTCTATTGGGCTCTATTGAAACCGAATGGGTCTATCAATGGAACACGTAATAGGCTATAAGAAATTATGCTGGATAAGAATCCACTAAATGTCTTTTGTCAGGTTTTATATGCTTTTTCTCCATTTTATCTATTATAAACAAAAACATGGCAAGGTGCAAGGTCTCACTTTTGTCAGCGATTCAAACTGCCTTTCACGCGAACAGACCCATATTGATACAATCCGGCAATTGTCTCAGAGTACACGGCACAATAACCGTTGACGTGAATACTTAAAATCTATTATAGCGTGAGGAGTACACCAGCTCTAAGCTCCATTAATCTGACACCATGCGCGTGTAGTACATGAATCCGTGCTTAGTGAGCGCGTTGTGACGCAGGGAGGAGCTGCGCGCGCCGGGAGGAATGTGTTTATAAAACATGGAGCTTATTATCGTAAGCGCGCTAAAAGTCAGTTATAATCATTCGCTAGAAATATGATTGGGCTGGTTAATTGTGAAAACTTAATAATAAGTCAAACATAATACATTTCTACATGATGATACCATATTGGTGTTTCATATTTAAAGTTTTTAATCTACTATTATATTTACATACACAGTGGATCGTGATGTTTCAGTGAATTTCAATAGTTGACTATCTTTTCAGGTATCTTTTGACGTGTCTTTTGAAACAAATACGTGATATTGAAAGTCTCGCAGTTACCATGCGATATATTTTTGTGTTCCGGAAATAAGTACCAACATGTTTTTGCAACATTAATTTTTATTTCATGTATAAGTAACTAAAATATATTAAGGACAACAAGAATTAAGTGCCTACACCACTACACCATTTTGCGATCGGATAAAATAATAATTAAATAAAGAAATATCTCCAGACACCAACTGCATGGTCCCAAATTAAGCAACGCTTGTACTATATAGGTACCGTACAATGGACTGGGGGCGATCCCAGTGACACCCAGACCAGGGAAAATTACGAAAAGGCCATTTCCGAAATTTGCCCAAGCGGGAAACGAACCCGCGAACACCATGTGCAGTGATCCGAGTGGCCTACGTTCGACCTTTGACGACCGCTTGGCGTACCACTGCGCCAAGCGGTCGTCAAATTACCGTATTAAATTGAACCTTCAATTACCGTATCACGAATTTTATTAAAATTCAATATTAATTTATGAAATTTTTTCTCTCGTTCCTTGGAGCAGGGGGCGGGCTTTGGTGTGGGACGCGACTTGCGTTGACACTCTGGCCCCGTCTCACCTCCTGGGAACGAGCCAAAGAGCGGGCGCGGCGGCTGAGGGGGCAGAAAATTTGAAACGCCGCAAGTATAGGGTTATCGGCTCCGAGTACATTTTCGCACCGTTTGGAGTCGAGACCCTAGGTCCATGGGGTCCAAGCGCGCATAATCTCGTTCAAGAGATATCGAAAAGATTGGTCGACGCAACCGGCGACCCAAGGGCTGGGCATTTCCTCGCTCAGCGAGTGGCTCTAGCCATCCAGCGAGGGAATGCGGCTAGCATCTTGGGTACGCTACCGCATGGGCCAAATTTTGTACATTTTTTAAATAATTAGTAAGTTTGTAATCATTTATTAATAATTTAATTAAGTAAGTATCTATTTATAATATTAAGTATGTTTAAATAAATATATTATTCTATTAATAAAAAGGGAAACGAAAAAAAAATTATGAACTGTGTTCACGTGAATCCCTAGTTGAAATAGCGAACGAACAGTAAATTATAGCATGAGCCACAAAACAATGAATAGTCATCGGTATGAACTGACTACAAACCAAGTGTTCAATACCTACACAATAACGTTGTGGTAGTTTCTGACAGCCTTTCGCATTAGCTCCAGGTCTGTGTTTTCTTGTGAAAAGTCATGACAATAGGTTATTACTTCAACTGAAGACTAAGAGCGATCCAGACTTCCTCCTACTAAGATATTTCACGATCTTGGCGTTTTGTTGATATCGTCGTTTTACTACGTGAGCATTCCTATATAGACCCATCAAGACATTAGGCAAAAATGCAATTAGGTAATATTCGTCTTTGCAAAACCCTAATTTGTAACAATAACAAAAGAACTCTGTTTCGATTAATTCAAATAATTTATTTGCATAAGAAAACCTCATCATTCACTCCACAATGGTAACTTTGATTCGAAAGATAAACTCGAACGGTATCGCAGCCACTTGTCGGGCCGAGGGCGAGTCATTAGTCAGATCGAACAGATAAAACGCAATGGAACACACACAAGCACAAAACATAGTTTAATTGTTCTTCGACTATTATTAATAGTTTGCCGAATACATCAGGGCCGTTGTGAGGAAAACAATTCAGTATTTACGAACGTTTAATAACCAATTCTATTGAATTTAGACCGTCATTATTGTGCACTGTACCAGGGCTTATTAACATCAGCAACGCTAAATGAGCATAATATTTAGATACAAATCTATCTTTTCTTCGTTTGTATTTCACTCTAGCTACTTTTCTTCAAGAGGACTTTACTTTAAAAATAGCTGTGTATTTTTACCAAAAATAATAACTATATAAACCAAGCATGTTTTTTAATATTGAAGCGGAACTCGTTTACTTACAATGTGGGTTGATTGAATCGCAATAAACACAAACAAAAGATTTTCCGAGTTACGATTAATAATAATGTTCATTTTGTATAATATTATGACTAGGAAATGGGCATTGAATTTTGTACAAAATAAATTAGAATTCTTGATTGCAGTCAGTGTTAACATTTCAATAGAAGCGCCAGTTGCAATGGTAACTGATATTATGATATTTTAACATCGCTAAGAATGTGCCCACTTACGTCCATCTTATATAATATTTGGCTATCATTGGTTCTAACTTCGACCCCTGACACATTTTTCAACATGTGTGTTGTCAACAATATCATGTATTTAGATGTCATCAAATAGTCTATTCATCATACATCTAAACAAATTTCGGAATCCAGGGTGGAAGATTATGGCCTGAATCCTAATTTAATTAAGGGGAGGCCCGTGCCCACGCGTGGGATATAATAAGGGCTAATTATCATACCTAATTTTGGAATTATTATGCCAAGTTTCCATTACAGGCATGTCTATTCGAATTGCAAAAAAGCGTGTCGCCCACACGCTTTTACATGTGTATAGTTGAATTGAATTTAATAACAACAATTCGCTAATGTATGTAACATTTACTTAAACTGCGTCTAATTGATGCCAAGCCCTTGTCCGGTCTGACTAAATGCAGGTGGACGCGAAAAGTTTCTACATGTGGGAAATTTAACAAGATACTAATGTATTAATTCCGTCTCTAGGTTCTCGACAAATTTCCATAAAATCAACTCAAACTCAAAATTGTTTTTATTCATGTAAACCAACAAAGCATTTATGAATAGTCAGAATCTACCACCGGTTCGGAATGCTGCTTCCACTGAGAAGATCCGGCAAGAAACTCAATGGTTACTTTTTTCAATGAATACAAGATGGTATACATTCTCAGGAACAGCAACAGAATATGAGCAGGCAACACCTTTGCCACTAAATAAGTAATAGTAAATAATAATCAGAACACACACAGATCTAGGTATTTAAATAAAATGTGAGAGCTGGTTTAGTGGGGTGTGCATACCTACTCATACTTACATAAAATCAAACGTTTGCAAACCAAAATAATAATGAGTAATACAGAGGTGGATAAGAAGATAATTGCTTTGGTGTGATGCCTTCCATGCTAAATAAATGAATAGGATTTAATGACAATGTTGTTAAGGGGAAAGTGAGTGATATCCCAACAACATGATCAACCCGCATAGAAAGTACTTCAGCGACATGTACTACCACCACTATGTAGTAGACGTGACGAGATCGTGGTGTCACGTAACCATCGAACATCGGTGCGATTAATGTCCAATAAAGTGCGGCAGTTAATCGGTGATGGACGATCCATCAACGCGGCGCATCGCCCACGATGTGGTTTATTGACGACGGCAGTAATAGTGGCGTTTAAGGGGAACGATATTATTCTGTTAGATAAAAATGATCTGATAAAAGCAAAATAAAACATTAAATTAACTAGGTTAGAGTTAAAAGGCGATACAAATTATATTTATTAACAAATTTATTTTTCAAGTGTTTTGTTTCTGTGACTTCAGATAATGTCGATGATGACTTAACTGCCTTACCTTTTCCCATTATGTGGGGTCGGCACAGTATGTCTGTTCCTTCCACTCATTGTGCTTTCCCCTCATACTCACATCCACCCGAACCTCGTTCATATCACTTTTATTATAAACTAGCTGAGCCCGCGACTTCGTCCGCGTGCAATTTAACTTAACAAAAAAGCCCGCTCCCGCGTTCTGAGCCCGCGCACCAGGACCCATTTTTTTTTTGTTTTTCTAAAATAAGAGTAGCCTAAGTTACTGCTTATAACTTCAGCTATCTACCAGTGAAAGTCCCGTCAAAATCGGTCCAGCCGTTTCGGAGATTACCCGGAACAAACATACAGACAGACAGACATACAAAAAAAAATTAAATCGCGTTTTTGCTATAGTTGTCGTATGTACTTTCATATGCATTTAGTGAAAAGGTGTTATTTTGATATTACAAACAGACACTCTAATTTTATTTATTTGTATAGAAGACTATAAATCTTTTCTTAGGCCTTCCTCTTGCAATGTCTCACAATGTATAAGATGACAAATTTTTTTAAT
Organism: Notodonta dromedarius; assembly: GCA_905147325.1. Lineage (NCBI taxonomy): Eukaryota > Metazoa > Arthropoda > Insecta > Lepidoptera > Notodontidae > Notodonta > Notodonta dromedarius. Next base: position 11,225,044 of record LR990173.1, on the reverse strand, counting down.
TGTATTAGTGTATAAAAACTTCGTCATAAGCTAGTGTTAAATAGTTTTCAATATTCCTTTACAATTGACGAAAAAATACAGACTTTTAAAGTTTCGAAGACAGCACTAGCCAGTAATGTAAAAAGTCATGCCGTAGTTTTAGCAATTTTTTTTTTTTTAGACTCATGAGTATAACTAATATACTACGATCAATATAAGTTATCATCTCCATTATCTGTGATCACATATCTATAGGCAATGATGTATTCTAAAATTATTATTCCAGAAGAGACGAATACGAAACCCTTGCAAAGCACCACAATTAAGCCTAATACAATCCGTGGTACTTTACAACTGGGCTTCGTTTAGTTGAAAGATGTGTCGTCTAATTCATGTAACATTGAAACTATAAATGTAGTGTTTTGTTTCCTGCTTTGCATGCATGGAGGGAAGTGGATAACTTCCAGCCTTTATTATTACCTGAATAGAATTAATGCGGGTCTCATGATAATTTAGCTCTAAGTTCCAATGGGAGAAGATAATTGTCTATATAATGGCCTAAGTTATTGGAAACAACAATTTTCTCAACATATACACATCAAACAATTTAATAACGTCTTGCTTCATCCGGAACCAGGAAAACTATTCAAATTGCCCAAACTCTAGTTGATGGTGATGTAATTTGTAATATTGAATATTCAAAGGCCGGGGTCGTTGAATCCGTAACGGGTCTACTCGTACCCCGTTCTGCGCGGCCCGGCAATTATTTAATTATTTTAATTGATTACTTTCCGCCACAATTCACTGCCAACGCCTGTTTGACGGCGTCCTATCTAACTCCAATTAACAATTTGATGTACAGCTTAATAACGAGTTGTAAAATATTGTATCGGCGGAAGAGGACGAAGTGAAAGAGGATGAGGTGAAAGAGGACGAGGTGAAAGAGGACGAAGTGAAAGAGGACGAGGTGAAAGTTATGTTGGTACCGCGACTAATTATAAATTATAATCTCAATTATTTTTTCTCAACAATATTTTTATCTGAATTCGTCGAATTTATCAAATGTACTCTTTGAATGTGTTCTTGTTTTCTGTCTTATTTTGACAAATTTAATGGACTTGTGAAAATCTTGAAACACTCCAAGGAAAACATTTAAAACGTTTTGTTTGAATGTTCCGCAAACAAAGCGCACGTCGATAAAATAACAATGGCAACGTGTCTAATTTGAAATACACGAGTAAAGACGTCGGGTGTGGCACGAAAATTCAATAAAAGGATTTGATAAAATATCAATACTTTTTGTCTGTTATCTCGATCGCTATTTATTCGCTCCAAGTTACCCCAAGTTACCACACGGCACAAAAGTAAACGTTTATTTCCCCGTAACGAACTCAGTGTGGACTCACTGACGAGATTTATTCTGTTACGGTTTTATCAACCTCAAAGTATTCTTTAGATATAGCGCAGTACTATACGGAAAGTTATTATTACTAAGTTTGCAAGCTCTGAAAGTAGAACGACAGCTGCAATTCGGTTTTAACGATGATAGGCCACACTATCCTGGAAATCATAATGGCACGAATGCTAAACCACGAGAAAAGGCTCGGACTGTTTACAGAGCGCAGTACCAGGAGATTACGAATCCACAAGAGCGAACTGTGGAGCGCTTTATTTGCGGGTATGTTAAGGTGTGACTGTAACAGACACACCTACTCATGCCTTGACAGAACACAAAGCTTTTGATCACTATAAGAAGTCAAAGATAGCGAGTTCAGCTTTGAGTTAAAACTAGTTTGTATCTTAACTGAGACGTGGTCGTTAGACACTGGCGAGAACAACAAACATAAGTTTATCCTCAAACCTTACGCGGCGTTAAATCGCGTCATAAAATAGTGAAGGTTTATACAACGCAGCGGGATTGGCTTATCTGGTCCCGAGGGTGCGATCTGCGATCGGGACCGGCGCGGGCTAAATGTGTTCCACGCTTATGTGCCGACGACATTATTCATGACACAAACCGGAGGATATGGCAGCGCTCGCGCTGCCAACCTATAAATGTTGATGGCCGACGTACCTATTAAAGGGTAATGAGTGTTTGACTAAAGTAACAAGGTTTCTGATTTACGATCGCCGGGAGAATGCAAAAACGATGTATTTGCATACTTTGCTTAAATATTCAGACTCAATTAGTTTAATTTTGTACTAAATTCATTCCATTATTTGAATTACAGAGTTATGCTGAAGGTTTCTGCCCAAATCTTATTCAAGCTTTCGATTATTAGTTCTTTGTCAACTTTCATGTCACCACCTATATTTCCCCTTTTTAAATTTGATTCATAATAGAAGACACGTTGAATACTAATACACGTGATTATCAAGTGTTCTGTTCGCTCGACGACTCTAATGCACTTGAAAATCTTAATGACTGCGAGGCTGAGCTCCCCATTAGCCTGTCATTTATTATTCCGTTTATACTTTCCACCACACTTGAAAGGATTAAGGATAATATCTAATGCTTCAATTTATAATGTGCTTTGTTATAATCCCAAGTGATCAGAAATCCTCAGGTTATAAAGCAAAAATACTCGAAAGGGTGATCGCTGCGAATTAAGTTCCTCCTTCAATAAATTTATAATAATAATAATTTAGGCCTTGACGTCCCACTCCTGGGCACGGGCCTGCCCTCACTACGAGGGGGGATACCGGCCGTAATCGACCACGCTGGCCCAGTGCGGGTTAGCGGATTTCACATGTCTTTCGAAAATTGGTTAGATTTTCTAAGACTTTCCTCACGTTGTTTTCTTCACCGCAAGCGAGCAATAATCATATGGAAATTATGATTCGCACATAGATTTTCGAAAAACCCAGAGGTGCGAGCTGGGGTTTGACCCAGGACCCGGTGCACGCAAGACGCGTGCTTAACCAATCGGCTATCAATGCTTAAAAAATAATAGATCAATTTAATTATTACGATATGTATTGATATGTATGTATGTACCTATGCTCATCAGTTGCGGCTGGTCCGCCTATTGCCAATTTACTGAAATTATCGAATTCATTATTATACGGTCGCGTCAAGATATTGGCTTTAATAATACTATTTTTGTGTGGGCTTTTTATTAGCATTTCACGATATGGTGGGTGTTTTATTGATATGTGAAATTAGCATAATATATATTTTGCAATATAGTTCAATATATTTGTTCGGAATAATTGATGATTCCTATTTACGAGTTGTAATATTGTATTAATTCCACGTTTATCAGGGAAGTGTGCTATCGCAATTGTGAGTTCACCTCCCAATTGTGAAGTGGCTCGTATAAAACGGTATCCTGGCGGCAGCTTGACGCCGGTCTGGGACTGCGCATTATGCCGGGTTACTCGAAGCCACTTCGAGTCCACATATTAGTTTATCGCATCCCCTCGAAGGGGCTAATCCTATTCAACCCTCGGTAAAACGATTCCGTCGCCGTAGCCTCAAATGTCCTAAAATGGCGCGGCCTCAACCTGCAATAAGGTTACAACTACTTCTAGGTATCGCTTTTGTACCATTCAGATGTTGCTTTCAACTAACGGTTCAAAAGAGGAAACCTTTTCGTCAGTTTAGTATTTTGTTGCGTGGCTGTTTATCATTGTCTTGCCTCCAGATCCCTACAAAGCCCGTTAATTTAACGGGCCTCGGCGCCGCATCTGACCCAGCCGCACTCTCCGGACAAGTTTTTAATAAATTAAATTTTCCTCCGCGACATTCTATTCAAAACTTTCTTTTAATAACGCGCTGCTTTGTTCGCCGCTAGCGATCCTCTCGCCGATCATTTGAACAAAGCTGTACATTTGGAAGTCTATCGGTCGATCTTTCGAAACGTCTTCGGAGTTATATGAGTAATTATGCCGTTAATCAAATAGAGTGGCTTCTCCCGGAGATTGAATGTTTTATTCAGAGGCGGGTAGTATCCGTGCCGAGTGCTCTTCGGTTAATGTCCGCTTTAAACCACTCATAAAGTTTTGCGCGGTATTGGTTGGTGTCGAGTAGTGCCGCGCCGCGCCGCGCCGAGTCAGCATGCGGCGCGGCTGCGGCGCGGCGCCACCACGGCTGCAGTGCCACAGCAACCGCAACCCGCCCGCAATTCTAAACATTTTTCACAGACTAGTCAAAGTGTTGTTGCAATAACTTATTTCTACTCCGTAGTTTTATTAATCAAATGTAAAATATATAGTTAAAGTTCGCCTCAGAAACGCAAAGGGAAATAAAAGGAAATTTAGGTCCAATTAAAGAATCTGTCACAATTGTGTTCTTATCATTAACTTTAAAGATTAAGCCATCTTTTTGATATACCTATTTGAACGTCGCCTACACAAACGAAGGCTTAGTGGGAGTTCCGGTGGCCTCGATCCGTTTCGAGATGCGAGATAACTGGCGGGAGTCGTAGCGAGATGACGGACAGTGCGCTATCGGAACTCCGAGGCCTTGCCGCAGCCCTCACAAGCTCGCAGATTGCCAAAAGTTTACCAACATCCAAGTTTGGGACCGTGCACTTTAACACTGCGTAACAACACCAAAACTTACTGTAGCAAAATAAATCCGCAAACGCGACAATTCGCATCCGTTTTATTCGGAGCGGCGTCGCGCGAGCATCGCGACGCGTCGCGCCACCGTGGAAGTCGCGGCCGTGCACATAGATCACTCACTGCGGTCACAGGACGAAGCAGGATCACGCGCGAGTCGGGGGGGTCGGCGGGGGGCGCATGGCGACACACGTGCGCTCGGCGCGGCGGCCCGGGACACTGCCGGCGGCGCGGCGGCGCGCGCACCGCCCGCCCGCCCCGCCGCCCGCCCCCGCTGCGCGCGCACGCAACCCCAACGATCGCCTCAGAGGATTTTTACATCTGCACTGTTTTGACATTGAAATTCAATTTTCGATTGAGCGGCCTTCGACGTAGCGGCACGGGCCCCGAATGAGTTCCGGAATCGTGTTCCGGTTTCGTATTTGAATAACGAGAATCGGAATTTTTTTCGTCGGCGGGCACGAAAATTATTCGACTCGACGAGGGTTTCCTTTGTCGAGATCCGATAATTATTTTGGAATTTTATTGTCATGGCACCGATTCGTCGATAATGATAACCCATAGACATTGGATTCATCATTCTCATCATCCTTTGTATCTCAAAAGAGTACAGAATAAGAATATTCCAACTAATAATTATCCCCAACTTAGTTTATTTTAAAGAAATAATAACTAACAAACATACACCGCGTTTCATGTGTAGAGTACGCTACGAAAAAAGCTACGGCCGCTACACAGCCTATCGCGTCACCAGCTACGGCGTAGCACTCGTAGCACTCTGAGCACGGCGCATAGCTGGGCGGTTTCTTACAAATGGCTACGCTTTGGAATTTAATTTAGCGCATTTCTTTTTCTCTATTGGATATTGTAAGGATTTGCGGCGGCCATTAATCCGGTGCGGTTGCCGCGAATGTTGAACCGCCCAATTTTCTCTCAACGGCGACATTACACAGGTTAAAAAGAAGATAATATTAAATTATACAAAAAAAAACGAATGCTACCATTCAAATGCTAACCTTTGAGTGGTAGCATTCGTTTTTTTGTCATATTTATATTACAAATGATAGACAAATGGTAGGAACAAGTATATTAGAAATTACATTTTACATAAATCGTGCAAAATATAAAATAAATGTAAAATACAATTTATAATTCTATTCCGTCAGTATTGATATTGTGTATGATTACATTCCACATCTAAAGACTCACGCTACATTATGGCGTGGAGGCAAATTTTGGAAATGGCTTTTTCGTTATTTTCCCTGTCTTTAGATGTTATTAGGTTCGCCCCAGTCCATTGTATCAACCAGTCCAGTCATTCCATAGAAAGGACGGGGGCGAACCTAAACAATTTTAGGTTGGGAGATCACATATATGGTGTGGTGACGTATTAGTCTGGTGATTTTTATTTATTAATTATTATTTATTTTATTTGCTGCTTAAATCTTTGCCATAGCCCCACTATTCGGCCGGACGAGGGACGGGCGGGGGTGGTGCGGGTATGGCGGGGGTGGGGGGGGGGGGGGGGGTCCTGTCGGTTCTCGAGTGCTTTTCAATTCAACTGTATTGTTTCGTAATTGCGGCCACAATGGAAACCACATATTTCAGTTCTGCGTTATTTTTACTTTCGAATTGAAATCTCGGCAAATAGAAATGTCATAGTTAACAATATATAGCCAATTATTTTAATAGCTGTTTTATGTTTTGCTCACATCGTGTTTTTATTTAGGGGCTCATATTGGGTGTGTTAGACTTCAATAATGCTTATTTAAGATTCCATTAAAATTTCTCACATCGTAATTATTTTTTTTGTCTTATTTATAAAATGATCACTTGATCTATCTATTATCTCCTGTGATCACAACCTTCCGAGAGCCTGAAGTGACAACATATAGATCTAAAATGCATATATTTCCCCCTCTCCCTCTCTCGATAATGTAATTTGTAAACTCCCCTGATATGAACACTTCTTACATTTTTACGAATATTTCTCTACAAAAGAAAAAGTTGGAAAATAAATATTACGTGTTATTATTTCTTTATCTGCGCTTCCTCGCCGCTGATGACGTAGGAAGTCTTAACAGACGTTGCTTATTCATTTCGAGAATATAGTATTTGCTGATCTGCTTATGAAAAAATTCAGTTACCTATTCACATGGGCACATGTTGTTAAACATAATTCGAGGTGATATGTTTTTGCTTGCAATCAACATTCAGCTATTCGTGGCTTATATTCTCATCGTCCATCCACTTCTCAGCGGAAAACGTCCACTGCTGATTCAGGTCTTCAATTATTTCTAAAATTATAGTCAAATATCAGTCTATAAGTTGAATTATGATGTTCCGGCATAGGCTTATGCCGGCTTCCTGCCTGGTGTGTAGTCATATCGGTACACTTATGGTTCTAGCCTCAAGCTAGCAGCGCCAGCTGCTATTATATAACGGTCGATATATAATCAGAAATATGAAAAGTTCTCACATCTGGTCAACTTTAACCGGTAGTCCTACTTGTTATGTCTCGGAGGACAGAAGGCAATTAATCAGCGAAATAAAGCTAATTAGAATATGCAAATTTCTAAATCCCATAAAGGAAATTTATAGTAGCGTCGACCATTATGAGGCGCAAGAGAGAGGATCTAATCGAAGATTCGAGGATCGGTCGAAGATCGAATGTACTCAAACTAAATTATTAAAGGTAAATATTAGGTAGCTCTGAAGACGAAGTAAGTACCAGAAATATAGAAGGTAATAACGCAAGTTTGCTGCATAGTTAAGCGAACATTATTCACTAACCCCTGCCCAGCAGACATGTTATGCTATTAATTATGCCGTCGCTATAACCTCAAAAGAATAGATATATCAGGTTGGAGCTTTATTTTTAAATGTAGGATATTTCTAAATACATCAAAGTTGGCAAACAAGCCGACGACCCACCTTATGTTAATTGATTTATGCCCATAGATGCTTGCTATGCCAAATGTATCGCTCGCACGTTGCCACCCTGAAGGGGAGTAGAGAGGAGTAAGGGGGAGCTCTCTCATTCGTCGCATGAAACGCAGCTATACGAGTAGCAGGTACTTGACGCTGATCGTCTGTGTGAGGATGGTACTACCCCGGTCGAGCCAGCCCATATATGAGTAGTAGCAGCTACAGTCCGGTTCTACCACTCATATATGTCAAACAATTCGAGAAAAATAGTTAATAAAACACTACCTAGGTACCATAATTTCTGAGAAGAATAAGTCGTAAGCAAACAAACTGAGAATGGTCTAAGAAAAACTCGAATAATCAAGTATTAAACACAAAATCATTATAATTAAAAATCAGGATGAAATTGCGATGTATTTTAGTGGAATTGAAATTGTCTCTATGACTCCTACAGCTGCCAGCGTTAGTTTTCGTTCCGGTGATGATCGAAATATAATTGTTACAGTCATGGGATACGAAGCGACACAAATTTGAACTCAAAGATACTCGCCAAAAGTCCACATCTAAGAAGATTTAGTTATTCAATCAGCCGAATGATCCTAATGTCGACGACGCAATGGCGCGACGGCAGTTATTTCAACAATAACACTAACTTATTCAAACTTCGTAAAATTCTATTAAAAACTTAGGCTCGCGTCCGAACCGAATTCCTTTAAGCTTAAATAAATTTCGAAAGGGAATAAAATAAACATGGAACCGTCCGTCACGTAGGATTAGTCGGCGCCTCCTCAGACCGGGTCGGGGATTAGCGAATGAAAACGTTCCCCCGTAACGAAGCCGTGGTGATTTTTATTGAGTGAAGCGAGGAGGCTCCTTGCTGCTTCCTCGCGCCCTTCCTCCGCGCCGCCCTCAGACTCCCTGGCGCCCCTTGCGCCCGCACGAACTCGCCGAATACTTTAAAAAACAATCCGACTAGGTAAAATTGGAACTTTGAACAAGTTCGAACTCCGAGGAAATCAAGACTTGCCAGCTTTTTGTTTTATTGGTCTATTTGTTTCGGAAATATTAAACGCTCTAATATCCCTTTTTCATTATGAGCGGCAACTCCTACCTTTTTTTTTGTGCATGCTCGCGATTTGATTGCAATGGGAGTTTTAAATATTAAGTATTTTTAAACAGTGGGTCTATATTTCTCTTCGCTATAATTATTTTAATGCGGTCTCGGAACCTATTAATGTCACTTTCCTCTTTCTTTCTAGTTGATTTTGAATTCTTTGATTCCAAGAAAGGCTATTTCATTAATATCTCTCAAGGAATCTAATAATGGCATACATTTTGCCAATACATAAGTCGAGTCTGTAGCAGACTACAGACTCGACTCGACGTCTCAAGGGCAGATTACAGACAGTCCGTACAAATCAAAGTAGCTCACACATTAAAAACTACTTAATACTTAAAGTGTATCGACAGGCGTGAATATTTCCAAGTCCCTTCTATTCGTTCTATTCAAACTCAGTTATCGCCCGTCATGTGCATCGCATTCCCAGCGGCTGGAAATCTTAATTGGCAAGCTTAATATAATAATAATCCCCGCGATTGTGTTGCCGTGCAAGTCACGTGCACACAATGCCTCCCGGCCGACGACGTCGACGTCGGCGTCGACGGCAGCCTCCATTTAAGCAAGTAGACCCACCATATGAATGAGTAAACGCTGAACCAATTACTCAAAGACTGCCGCGAACTTAAATTAACTGGATCGGAGCGGAGCGCACCGCCACGAACCGCTTCGAACCGGTTCGCACTGAATGGAACTAGGTGAAACTGGAGGCGAGCGTTCGCCGGAGGCAGAGGCGACAACTTTGAAACTATTGTGACGGGGCCAAGTGACGCTCTAGCGGCGACGGCGGCGAGCGAGGCCGCGCGAGGCCGCGCGATGCCGATGCGGATGTGGATTTCAATTACCCATAGGCGGCTGGATTTCCAGATAAATACCGCTAGTTAGCAGCTGTTAAGTTTAACGTCAAACTAAATACATATTGATGTTTGCTTTTCAGTAGTCTCGTTTGGAACGCAAAACAAATAGTAGACCGCATTAGGATGAAAATTAATTTCGGTGCACTAGACAGAATTGTAAGCCTCAAGAGAGAGCAATGAACTTTGCAAACATTTAAAATTCCCGTGAGCGTTAAAGGTTCAATTTCTGAACGGAGACAATTGTTGGGACTGGTTCTAGATCACACTCCGTACATTTATTTGGCAGTTTAACTTAGATTAAGAATTCAACTGGTGTGATTGAATAGATAAAAATACTCTATTCCACTGATGTATTTTATATCCAAAATAGATTGTAAAAAGTAAGTCTAGTGTATCGTACATATAATCAATTAAAATAAGGCTTGATAAAATCGCGGCGAGCGGCGGCTACGGCGGGGTATCTAGAAATCGCCTCGTCCGGTCGCCGATCCCGCAGATGTAATAATAAAAAGGCAGATTATACTCCAATCTCCATATTCTGTCGGGATAACTAGGCCCCCTGAATATTCATGGACCGTATTGGAATAATTCAGCAAAATAACGGTTTTTCCATTTCGGTTGACGATCAAAAATGTTTTGTTGTTTAAAAAATCCAGGAAAAACTCGGTTGAAATAATGGCGGCTAGAATATTTTTATAATACGGACATACATAGACTCACGTCTCTATCCCACTGGGGGAGGCAGATGACGCGGATTGCCACATCCTTGTATTCTGACACACATCCTTCCCTTTAACCACATTCATTCGACATATCTGAAAGACACAATTACGTGCTACAAAAAGTCACACAGATTTTTATTTTTCTATAATACCGCCAACAAGACGCTTGGCCATTCCGAAAACATAATTTTAACACCCAACCATTAAAAAAAACAAAATCTCCTTCGGCATCGATATGAAGATTAGATTATGATACCTACACAAAACTGCTAAATCTTTATGTTTTATGAATATCAAGAGCCGTCGGTGTATTGTTTCTGTTGCGTATAGTTTCTGCGCGATATAACAAAGGTTATTCATTAGGCCGCGGAGTGGGTCCATTGTTCGCGGACAATGTGCGGCCCAACTCTTAATGAGTAGTTAATCGATAGTGTTAGCGACTGTCATCTGCGCTCCGAGACCGGTACACATTTTGATTGTACTTAAGTAATTACTGTTTGCCCATTAGCGATTAAATATCAAATAGAGGCAAAAACTAGATCGCCATAGTAATAATTGATCTTACCTATTCAAATAGGCTTTTTAATAACCTAGCAAATAAAATCATAGCCGTATAGAAATTTCATCGCAAGATTATACTGCTACGTAGAAGTTTTAATCTGAAACTTTTAGTTCAAGAGATTCTCACCCAGCTCTGTGGTACAAATTATGACAAAACAAATTTGACATCACTAGAAATATTGTTCTCCTGCTCGTATTGGATGATCGTGATATATGTGATAACACATAACTCTCCAAGTCGGCTTTGGTTTGTTTGCCAACAGCATTGTCACTCGCGGCTATTGTATCTAGTGGAACTGTAGCCATATCAAAAGAATATCACTCAAATGAAGATTATGAAATTAGATACCGAAAATTTTCTAGTATGTTCCGTTTCATGATTAACGACGTTTAAACTAAATCGTCTGAAGTTAAAGTTTTGTCTAAACAACAGATACTCCGTAATAATCATATGACTTAATTATTTTAGTTAGCGGCGGTAATAACTGACAATCTGGGTCATTCCCGAGATATTTATAAGAATCACTTATTCGAAGAACGATCCCATTGAAATTGTGTGAAATTTTCAAAGGAGTCTACGTTTTAAAATATTTCTTCAAGATTATTAAAAAATGTGATTAAGCTCCATATTGCTAAAGACAAATTAGTTGATCGTCATCACGTATTTCGTAAAGGTCGCATCGAGTCCTGTCTGGCACGCTCGCCCGCAATCCCGACCCGGCTAACGCGGCTTCAATTCAATTTCAACGTTGTTGGGGCTTTCATGTAGTGCATAGTGCAAGTATGTTTTATGTATGTAAAAACCTGAAAATTGTGCAAAGCTTACCAGTAAAACACTTTTAAGAACCTGAAATGGCTTGACAAAAATGAATAGGGAAAATTTAGAAAAGACTGTCCATATATAAGACGTCGCTTTCCCTAGGGAGTGTAAATCTGCGTCTCGTTTAAAAAACGTATTTTTCCAAATAGGCAGAGGTACAATGTACAGTCAAGGGCAAAGATATATATACACCACAAAATCTCAAAAAATGGCGTCATCAGTGAGATTATAAATTAAGGAACATCAAAAGGTGCAATATTATGTCCTCATCTATAAACGCATAAATTTAGCAACGCCAAAAAAATCATAAATATATATACATCATTAAAGGCGTGCGGCATTGCTTCATTTCTAAGTGGCCAGCCACTTAATTGTAAAGAGTCTTCCTCACGTAGGTAAGAAAATGTTGATAATATCGAGTCATATTGATTACTGGCCTTTAGATACTGTTCCTGACAAATGCACACTAAAAAATATTTGTAAAAAATGATATATACAAAATTATTGCTTGCTAAGTGTACATATTTATGGGTTGTATAATGTGTACATATTTATCAGCATTTGGATGAGTTCAATTTTGTGCATCTTATTATGACTACATATTTTTAATAACAATACTCGTATACATATCTTTGCCCTTGACTGTACCCGCACATTTTGTCGATCGTATTAGTTACTGGCGGCGAGCTTATTGACATTTATAAAGCGTCATTTTAGATTTACTACTATATATTTAATTCCTCATGGAATTCTAATTAAATGTTGCATAACCTAAGATTAAGCCATGAACCTCATCATCGAGGGAGGGATTGTGCTTGAAACCACGAGTTCAACTAGATAGACTATAAATGAAATAACAATTGCTAAATAATAATGTATACGAATAAATTAAACATCAAATTCTAGTTTTTGAATAAACCCAATGCAATTTAAATCGTTCTAAGCTTTCCATCCACAGCACGGATGATCGATGTTCTACCCGCGGCACCCCGGGGTGTGATCCGACCAAATTATAAGAGAGCCCATATTTTAGGGGAGCGCTTCCATGAGCCGAATGTGCACTGAATAACAATACTGTTTGACTAATTAATTTGGAAGTTGTTATCAATGCTGTTGTTGTCGAATTACCTTTTAGTATTTGCTTTGCTTAAATCAATACAAATAAATAAAAGTGGAGTGTCCGTTTGTAATATCAAAATAACACCTTTCACTAAATGCATATGAAAGTAAATACGACACCTATAGCAAAAACGCGATGTAAAAATTTTTTGTCTGTCTGTCTGTGTGTTTGTTCCGGGTAATCTCCAAAACGGCTGGACCGATTTTGACGGGACTTTCACTGGCAGATAGCTGATGTTATAGGGAGTAACTTAGGCTACTTTAATTTTAGAAAAACAATTAGGGTTCCGCGTATAAAAATAAAAACACCTGAAATCAAAGAGTATCTCCGAAACGGCTGGATCGATTTTGACGGGACTTTCACTGGCAGATAGCTGATGTTATAAGCAGTAACTTAGGCTAATTTTATTTTAGAAAAACAAAATAAAAACAAATGGGTCATGTAGCGCGGGCTCAGAACGCGGGAGCGGAAGCGGTTAAGTTAAATTCCACGCAGACTAAGTCGCGGGCTCAGCTAGTCTTATAAATAATGCAGTTACTGGCATTATATACGACGCTTATTTTAGATTCACATTCATTGGATCCTTTTACCAAATAGTTACTTTAAAATGAGCTACGAAGTTTAAACACAAGTTATCTCCACTTACAATCAGTGTGCAATTTCTATTTTCGCACTTTAATTTCGAAAGTTCAGATTTCTTTTTCAAATTAAACGAATCGAAATCCTCGTAAAGAAGTTAAGTTTTCCTCAAATTTCACGTATCTAGTGATTCAACGGCAAATACGCAGACACCCGCGCCGGATTAGTCTCGAAATAAATGAAAAAAATCTACATTATAAGGATCCTTATTTCAAAGTGAAACAAAGATATATCAACGAAATTGCAGCAAGATTATTATGTTGACGATAATAAGAAGTGAGTGGATTTTTTGCTGGAAAATTCTAACCTTAGCTATTGAATAGATGTCTATTCGTCAAAAGATAGTAAAGGCTGGCTTCCTACTACATAAGTATATTACTATCTTATCTTGGCTAAACTTGGGTTGTACACAGATGCTAGGAATTTCATCACAATTGCACCACCGTTGTTGTCATAACATTAGCATTTATTTGCGTCCTTATTAATAGGGTGCTAACGATCAGTTTCCGGTGATCGCGTTACAAGGGCTGCATTGCAAATGATGCCATCCCCGAGGGGAATGGTGCGTGATCAATGGGAAGCTACTCAATTTGAGGAATCGCGTAAGTACATGAATGTTTATGGCGCCGACAATGACAATATTTAGTGACAATGGTGGTGCCTGCTCACATTCTGTTCTTGTTCCTGAGAATGTACACCATCTCTTATTAATTGAAAATGGTGACCATTGAGTTTCTTGCCGGATCTTTTCAGTGGAAGCAGCATTCCGAGCCGGTGGTAGATTCTGACTATTCATAAATGCTATGTGGGCTTACATGAATACAAATAATTTTGAGTTTGAGTTTAGATCATAATTGTTCATGGGCCACCAATTTAATTTCCAAATAGAAGATGTCTGTAAGTTTATGTTTATGGGCTATTTTGTTTTTAAAATTTTGCAAATATATTTAAAACTAGCTGAGCCCGCGACTTCGTCCGCGAAGCCCGCTCCCGCGTTCTGAGCCCGCGCAACAGAACCCTTTTTTTCTAAAATAAAAGTAGCCTAAGTTACTCCTTATAACATCAGCTATCTGCCAGTGAAAGTCCCGTCAAAATCGGTCCAGCCGTTTCGGAGATTACCCGGAACAAACATACAGACAGACAGACAGACAAAAAAAATTTTTATCGCGTTTTTGATATAGGTGTCGTATGTACTTTCATATGCATTTAGTGAAAAGGTGTTATTTTGATATTACAAACAGACACTCCAATTTTATTTGATAGAAGATTGCTTTTCAAGACATTATAGAGGAAATTTACAAATTACGAGTATTAATTAAATTAATACTAATTATACTAATTACTATATTATTATTATTATAGACATACTTACTTGTTGTTTCGTAATTATTCAGACATAAACTATCTAAACATATTACATACATTATAATAGGGAGTTGAAATTCAACATATTTTTACCTACTTAAAAAAATCCTTGGAAAGACATTTTGTAATTAAAAATTAAACCCTAAAAACATTGTTTCAGCGTCTACAATCGTAGTAGCGCGGTTTGTGAGCAGATGAGAATTCAAGCAGTAAATTATATCCATTCAAATGGATCCCGTGATTCTGAATCAAAATTGCGAGTATTTATCTTCAGAGAGCTATCATTAATTTTAAATTAACATGGCGCAGCTAGAAAGGGATCGGTAACACGCCGCTGTTTAGAAATGAATCTGGATTGCTTGGAATAAGTGTGAGTAAAGAGCAATGCGCAAAACATAGCTTAGTTAAGTTGTTTGTAATGATACGTCTTCAGTCAAATCGAAGGCTTAAATGTATCAGAACAAAAGTCAAATGAAAACAAAATAACGCTAGGTTCATTTTATTTTTCCTTTCTTTGTTTTCAATATTGTTTCCAAGCTTTCACTATAAGTGAACTCTTCTAAGGTACCAAGCAACTGAAAACTACAACTTACTGAAAGCAATGGACTAAGTATACCAGTGTTGTAAAATGTTACAAAATTCACACATTCATTGCGTTACTGAAAGGGGATTTGGTCTATGAATACGTAGTTTTTGACTGAATTTCAATACACAAGTAGTTTGGTGCAGTGTGATACAAAACCTGTACCTACGTACCGCATAATTTACTCCTAGCCAAATATCCTGAAAGTAATTTTAGTTTCCTAATAAATTTCAAGGTTCGTATTGTTCCAAATTAATCGAACACGTTGCCTGCATCCTCAAAATAGTTCGCGTTTTCTAATCAAGAGAATTAGTTTAGGAACCGTCCGTTCTTTCATTAGCTTTGGATTTATTTTGTGCCGACGAGACGGCGGCGCCACCCGATTATTTTTAACACGATAATGAAGTTTGTAAGGTCAATTTGATTTAGAATACTACAACAGGAAAAATCTGAGTAAAAGTAGTGATTCAGAAAAGAAGATGAGTCTATTTTTAACCATTTCAAAAAAGTATTCGATTGAACGCGATTTATTTATTTATTTTATTCATTCATTTAAAGTTAAATAGAACGCCAATTACTCTGACTACCTAAAGATTAAGTAACAGTAACTAGTAAATACATTAGAAGTTATAAAAAACTAAATAATATTTATTAGGTAGGTATAGCTTTTGTGTAGCTGCGACCGGTTGAGCTAATCTTAAGGCGCTACGGGCAGAAAAATGAATCTCAGTTTTGGGCTATCTGACACTCGCGTTCTCTAGCCACGTCATGACGTCGGCACTACGGAAATCTATGGAGCAGTCTAAATAGTTTTTTTTAACAGAATTAAAAATATGGAGGAAGTTCTCAGTTCAGTTGTTTTTTATGTATGTTACCTCAGATCTCCGTCATTTATAAACCAATTTGAAAAAAATATTTATTTATTTGATATTTTTTATTGTTTATATTATTATTTATTGGTACTTGTAGGACCCATAGAAATTTCAACAAAATCGGTTCAGTAGTTTGGGAGATGGACTATTTACGGTTACCAGCAATTCAATACGTAGATTACCATTAAAACATGACTAAAACTTTATAAAAAAAAATATCGACTCCAAAAAAAACCTGGGTGCGCTAAATAAAACGCTAGAAATTTTGAGGTCCCTAATTTGGAGTAACTGTCAATTCAAGTAAGTAGGAGTTGGTAGGTACCTAAGAAGCTGTCCTAACGTAGAGTAAAGATTCCACCACTGCAGCGACTCCATATGAAATAAATTGTAATTTCTAGCTTTTTAGTGCAGGTTTTATTGAAGTCAGTTCTATTTTTTTTATCATTCCTTAGTCGCCCATTACATCAAAAATTTGGGCGTCAAGTATACTGATTCCATGTGCCCGCAGCATAGTCGAAGTAAAGATGTTCCGTTTAACACAAAGGCAATTGCAAATTGAATTATGCCGAAATATTGTATTTTTCTTAAATTCGGTAGTTAGCTAGATTATAAACGTCCGATAGTAAGGTCGGTCGTCTGTCATCTTGGAATCCAAAATTTACGTCATAATCGTAATCGGCACGCCAAAAACCTAGAAAATTATACCCATATGCCAGATTTTCCCAAATATTTGAAGTCCGCAACTTGGGATTAAAAAAATCACATAATTATACTTCATAAAATATAGCTTGATGTCTGCGACAACTGTCAGTAAAATCACGCCTATGAAGTCTTGAATTTCATAATAGTACAGACAGTACCTGTCAATGTCATACTTTATGGGCATGTCGATCTAATTAGTGATGGGCGATGAATCATCGTGACCACAGACGATATTTGAAATAAAACTTAATTTATCTTTTAATTTTATTTTATATTTTAATATCATTATATTATTAACATTTTTGCATACTGGATCTAAAATAATAGTGAGTAAATAAAATCTAATTTCGGGAGCGGGACGTCCGATTTGATAATATGTGCGAACAAGAGTTTATAATTAATTTACAAGATTTTTTTAGCGATTCAGAAACTGATCCAGATATGGATTTGGGTTGTACTCCTTTAAGAGAATAAATGTCATTTTATATTAAAATATTAGTTTTTAGCATTGATGATAGCAAGAAACGTCCATAATTTCTATCGACATTTTTTTATATCCTGACAACCCTATAAATATCACTTTGACTTAAGTCGCAGATATCAATATTAGTCATGGCATCTCTTTGTGACTAATTATTGCAGAGCTCAGTGGGATGGAAATCTATACAAATACATAAAATTGGAGTGTCTGTTTGTAATATCAAAATAAAACCTTTTCACTAAATGCATATGAAAGTACATACGACACATATAACAAAAACGCGATTATTAAAAACAAGCTGTGCCCCGCGACTTCATCCGCGTAGTATTGGATTATTGGGTTAAAAAGTATCCTATATGTTAATCCCGGTTATAATCTATCTGTGTTCCAATTTCATCCAAATCCGTTCAGTAGTTTTTGCGTGAAGGAGTAACAAACATACATACATACATACATCCACACTCACAAACTTTCGCATTTATAATATTAGTAGGATTATTAAAAAAAATATTATTAATTTTTTTTTGTCTGTCTGTCTGTGTGTTTGTTCCGGGTAATCTCCGAAACGGGTGGACCGATTCTAACGGGACTTTCACTGGTAGATAGCTGTTGTTTTAAGGAGTAACTTAGGCTACTTTAATTTTATAATAACAAAATTAAAAAAATGGTTCCTGTCGCGCGGGCTCAGAACGCGGGAGCGGGCTTTTTTGTTAAGTTAAATTCCACGCGGACGAAGTCGCGGGCTCAGCTAGTGAAATATATAATAAATTTAGTTAGTAAATTTATTTGACACATAAAGGAACGAAAAATTACAAGAGAGTGACAATTGATCATCTTAAACAATTGACGGAGAATAAATCCAGAAAAATAAATCAAATATGTATTTAAATGAAACCTTATTTTATTTCTAACAATCAAGCTATGTTTTATGAAGTATAGTACTCCTAGTTTTCGCTTCTTCCTATATCTATGGTTCCCCAGATAATTTGGCCATGTCACTCTGTCCGACCGCCCGACGTCACAGTCCTTTTATTCAGAGGCTAGAAACTGGCGCTAAAATGGATTTTTGGTACCGCTACAAAACTGTGTTTAAATATTGAAAGCAATATAATTATTGGTAGGTTACCAGTTTTAAAAAATAATCCCATTTACTAAATATTGCCAATTGGTTAAGCCCGCGTCTTGCGGGCTACCAGGGTCTCGGGTTCAAACCCCGGCTCGAACCTCTGGATTTTTCGAAATCTATGTGCGAATCATAATTTCTATATGATTATCACTTGCTTACGGTGAAGGAAAACATCGTGATGAAACCTGCATGTCTTAGAGGATTTAACCAATTTTCGAAAGACATGTGAAATCCGCCAACCCGCACTGGATTATGCCCTGAATCCCTCTCGTGTTGAGGGGAGGCAAGTGCCCAGGAGTGGGTCGTCAAAAGGGCTAAAACTATTATTTATTATTATATTACTAAATATTGAGCTCCGCAATGGCCTTTTTCACGTAATCACCTCTAACTGGTGGTATTTTAAATTATTCGAATTGATATCGGACACGGATAAGATCACTTACACGTCTGTGTTAATGCCAAATTAAAATTTATTTTGAATATTTTTTCACTGTTGCATGTTATGACATATGTCATACGATTATTAACATACAAATAAATAAATATCGCCAGACGAACACACCAACTGTATTGTCCCAAACTAAGCAACGCTTGTACTATGGGTACCATACAATGGACTGGGGGTGATCCCAGTGTCACCCAAACTAGGGAAAATTACGAAGAGGCCATTTTCGAAATTTACCCTGTCGGGAATCGAACCCGCAACCACCCGATGCAGTGAACCCAGCGGCCTACGCTCGAACCACTGCGCCAAGCGGCTGCCAAATTATATATATTTTTTTAGTACATTTTAAATAGTCAAAAATAAAAGTTGACATTTAAAATCCCCCTTCCCCCTGAACCACGTTATAAATAAATAATGATAATAACAGAAAATATTAATGTAAATAATTAATATAATAACCACAATTTTAAGTAACATTCAAAAGCGGGATGTCTATTGAAATACATGTCTTTAAATAAAAGTATGTTTTCTCATAAAGTCTCCCTTCACCGTTCAGCAAGTGAAAATATATATTACGTTGGAAATTAGATGAAAATTGAATAATAAATATTTTTTAAAGTCTATAAATCTGTCAAATGACTACTATATACAAGTACATAGTATCGGACTCGCACTTGACATATTTTTTATTTGACTAAAGGAGATTCCACTCTCTTCGTTTACGTAATGGTTACGTCGAATTTATTTAAATTCGGATCTGAAAAAATTCGGCATAGGTCCAACCTCGATGACGTCCGCAGACGACTGAGCTAGTTAGAATATGACAGTGATGCAATTACTTCATGTATAGAAAATATGAGATGTCACTAGTGACCGCGCGCTCGGAGGTAAACCACATAAGCGCTAAACAATATTTCTTTGGTTTTTAACAAAACTAGGGAATGGATTAAAACTTTCGATTATTAGATCCTAGATATTATCATTTACTATGTTTTAGAAAAAACATCGTGATCTAATTCGTAATAATATCGTGGATGAAATGAAAATAAAAAGCAATATCAGCCAACTTTGGATTTTTTTTCTATCGAGAAAATTTCACTTAATCGTGTTTTCCTATATATGTAATCCTAGTTAATGTTCTTCAATAACACATATCTGAAAATAAGCTTCTTAATCTATAAAATGATAGAAATATTTCGAATTAAAAACCCAAAAATTACGAAGGCCTCAACTTAATGATAGCTGACATTAGTGAAACTTTTTTGGTTTAATTAAACTTGACCTAGCTTGTTATGCTTTGCAATAGTAAGCCGTAAAGAAGACAAAAAACGGCGCTCACATTTTTCTATGTAATGATTGTCGCCGCTATTTAACGAGTTTCATCTTGGGAACTTGACGCGTTTCTTTCCAAAAGGGTTTTTAATTTTACTAATTTCAGCGAAGTACTTTTCTTTAGACTTTCATAATGTCTCTGTAATATAAGAGCAGCTTTCCAGCTATTTTAATACTCTCGTTTTTTGCGTCTGTTTTTAAATTTTATGGCTGAGTGGAATTTATGTCAAACCTATTCAGTAATAAGGACGAGGACAGATTTTTCAGAGTCAATTCCTACGAGAAAATTGTATTAATAGAATTTTTTGAATTTAAATTAGTTAGTTTACTTCAATTAGTTCAATCAAATTCTGTAAATTCTATAAATATGATCTACTATAAATAAATAATTGCACTTCGCTTTAACAGAGCATCATACAAAGGATTAGCATAGTCGTCTCGCGAGGTAGTCTGCGACGCCCCCGTTATAATCAACTTTGTTTATATTAATCGAGGTGACTGCAGGGGCGGGCGGGGCGGCCGGGGCGGGCGGGGACGGGCACGGCGCATCTCGCGGGGTGCACGTTACATTGAGCTGTCTCTAGCGATGTATTACACACCTAGGGTGACATACGGTTAGATAGTTTGAACAATATTGGAACTCGACATGTTTTGAAAATATATTTATGGTACTTATTTATTGAGCCATATAAGGAAAAATAAAATGTGTATGCATAATTGTCTTAAACTGAATTTTTTTAAACATTTCCAAGTAAATTTAATATCATTTTGCTTTATGTATTACATTCAGACACAAAGATAAGACTATATCTAGCAATATATTATTATAATATGAGCGTACTCAATATACTGATGGCTAACAATCTTCAACAGCGTTAGGTCCTTATGTGGGTATTTCAATAAAGAAAATCAAAGAAAATAATACACTGAGCCCCAACTTTTCGTTTCATCCGCCACGGTCCATTTATTTGATCGTCTTACGATTTTGTTTGCAACTCCCGGGTGGTTCGGATGAAGATGTGCCATTACACTTAATTATTATGCCTAATTTAAGTTGATGTTGCAGAAGAAAGTTTTCTAAGTATGGTTATAATTAATGTTATTCAATTGAAAATATTTGTTTTCGTTCTTTGATAGCGGCGCCGTGTCATAAGTATAGCTGGGGATGTAATTCGATAAGGTCAGAAAATTTACTTTTAATAATTTTAGGCTTAAAATAATATTTTATAACTTTAAAAGTTAAAACATGATATTTGATTTAAATATTTACCTATGTGTGGAAAAAAGTTTTCCTGATCGTCGAGCTGTCTATGTGTGTGTATCACCACCCGACGACACTCGTTGGCGCTCTCCTCGACTACCGTGTGTACAAACATATCACTGCACCTAATTGCGAGGGAACCACGGCACCACGGAACCACCTGCAATGTATTAAAACACACTATTCCCTGAGCCAAGTTATACCCTATTGACTACAGCTCATGTACGAGTTGGTTTTCCCGGGATAATACCATCCTCGCACAATTCGCCTTAAAGTATATAAAATAATTAATAATTTAGCCCTTTTTGACCGCCGCCCACTGCTGGGCACGGGCCTCCCCTCAACATGAGAGGGATTCAGGCCATAATCCACCACGCCGGCCCAGTGCGGGTTGGCAGATTTCACATGTCTTTCGAAAATTGGTTAGATCTTCTAAGACATGCAGGTTTCCCCACGATGTTTTCCTTCACCGTAAGCAAGTGATAATCATATATAAATTATGATTCGCACATAGATTTCGAAAAATCCAGAGGTGCGAGCCGGGATTTGAACCCAAAACCTGGAGCCCGCAAGACGCGTGCTTAACCAATCGGCTATCACTGCTCGGCTATCACTGCTAGTTAAAGTATATAGCCTATTATATATAAGTATATATCCTATTATAGCTGTGTTTCGTACAATGAGTACTTATGAGAGTTCGCCGACCAACCCTTCTGCCTACCCCTCCCATTTTTATACGAACCCAGTGCTTAACTTTAGTTGTTTGAAACGTACCTACCTGATCGCATGGCTCTTGTAATTACTTAGTAATTCACAATACTAGTCGCAATAGCATCTCCTCATTAATAATATCTTAATGATGATATTTTAAAATTTACTTCTAATGGGAATACCACATTGCCACAACTTTTAAATACATAACAACAACACTCACAATGAAGCTTGCCCTTTTATCTCCAAAATATAAAATTATAAATTATTTACTGCACTATTGTCTTTAGGATATCTTGTGAAGTGTAAAATTTAAAAACGACACGATCTCTGTGCTGTCCTGTTAAAACTTTACCCGGCTTTTTATCTAAAACCATTCCTGTCAAACTACCCGCACAGTGTCCGTGGCTGCTGACCGCGCCGCGCGCCGCTGCGGCGAAGTCTCTCCGAGCACCGCACGCCACTCGATTGCCTTCGATTCGCAACTTTTACAAATAAAAAGAACTTAAAAAAATTCGCCAAGTGCCATGTCGAGTCATGCACAATGAAGGGTTCCGAGTCATTGAAGGTAATCTGTTTAAAATTTCACCCCACGTTAAAATAGGTACTAAAGTTGTATACATACTACTACCGACATCTATCGACACCATTAAATACTAAGAAATAGACTAATGAACATAAAACATACATTTATTGCTGTTATTCAATTGGAATTTATTAACAATGTATCCAATTTCGTCTGCATAATCTTATTCATATTTTTGCAATAGAAAAATGTAAGAAGTGTCGGAATTCATTACGTAAATTTTGATTTAATCTTTAAAAGTAAAAAATCTCGCAAACGGAATTTTTGATGATAAAATGTTGTATGAAAACACAATTTTATTTGAAAAGGTCTTTTCAACGATAACCCACATGATGGGGTAGGTAACTAAAAAAAAATATCCCTCTTTCGATGTTCGGGGAGGTACCTCAAAAAAAGTAATTTTGGTACATTTTATACATTTGCAAGTGAGATCTACTCTTAAAGTATTTTTGTACCAAATTACATCAACTTCCGTCAGAAACTGTAGAAGTTATGACCCTGTGACAGGTCGGGACAGACGGACGGACGGACGGAAGGACTACGTAGGGACGGACTTGTAGGGACTACGGAACCCTAAAAAGCCGACTCGACTTGATCCGTTGAAAAAAAATTAAAGTGGTTCGGTTTGCTCGCAGTATGTCAACTTTTAACTAGGGTTTGTATTGTTCGATTTTGTATGTTTGATTTTCTAGTCGGCTGGTTTAGAAAATAGGCTAACAAGCTTGTTGTTGCTGCCTCGGATGTGTGGGAATATAGTCGAGAATATAGTCGTGTGATCGATCACTGGGTTAGGTTGTGGCGAGTACCTACCCATTGGGGATATTGTAAACTTGGTTTTATATTATATTCGCTATGAGAATGAATGAACAAACAGAACTAACATTCGCATTGCTACAGATGAATCATTGCATTCTTGACTGCATTTTCTTAACTGTAAGAATAAAATTGCGTAACTCAATCCCAAGACTGTTTCGTGAAATGTAGACTTCTTTGACGCAGGGCGAGTATTCATCTTCGCGACACCCACTCCTAAAGTAAGTACTTATTTGTTTTGAAATAACTAGGTACATGTTTCAAGGAAAAATATTATTATCAACTGTATGTAAGTTTTGGCAATTAAAAGTTTAGTACAAAACTTATGATGTTCCTATTTCTGAGTGCGTAGAATATATTTGAAACAATTTATATTTGGTCTACCTCTCCCGACAGGGAAAGTTTTATTTATCAAATTAAACAATCAAACCTTATTAATTAGAACAGAGAAACTAAAATGAATTCAAATGGTGTTTGTCCAACAATGCATTCTACACTCCTTTACAAGTATTTATATACTCACTCGGTCGGTATACCTATAACACAGTAAGTAAATAGCTTACTTAGTCAATCAGTTTGTTTTATTATCTGCCCACGCCCACGCCCAGCGGTGAGACATTAATCACGACGATCTGGGCATGCTGGAAGCGAATCCCGGGACAATTATACCAAAACACGCTCAGACAAGCAAACTACATTATTATTACAGAATTTGATATCCCGACGGATTAGGACGACTTCGTCACTACGGGCCGAGTAGGGAGGGCAGATTTTCGGATTATAACTATACATATTGCGACGACTGCTTGGCGCAGTGGTTCGAGCGTAGGCCGCTCGGCTCACTGCACATGGTGGTTGCGGGTTCGATTCCCGCTGGGGTAAATTCCGGAAATGGGTTTTTTCGTAATTTGCCCTGGTCTGGGTGGCGCTGAGATCGCCCCCAGTTCATTGTACGGTAGCCATAGTACAAGCTTTGCTTAGTTTGGGACCATACAGTTGGTGTGTCAGTATGACGATATTTATTATTATTATCATTTATTTTGAATGTAGGACGAAGTTTTAACAGTAGCATAGACAAGCTGGAGCCCATTGAGTACAGCTCATTGTCGTGTTGGCTCGGCCGGAGTGTACCGCCCTCTCACAGAACATCAGCGTAAAGAAGTTATGACAGCTGCGATTAATACGATGAGTGAGAGTCGGAAGCAAAACCCCCCTTCTCTTCCATCACTCTGTCCTACTCCCTTTCGTCGGCATCGTTAGAGCAATGCCTAAATTGCCGATATTTGCAAGCCACTATAGGCTACGGTAACTGCTTAACATTAAGCGAGCCGTGCGTTGGTTTGCTGATTTGTGATACAAAAAAAACTATTTCTTTCTTCTCTCTGTAAGCGTGATTAGTACCTTTGATTACCGATATACGCTTCGCTATCCTCATCGGACCAGCCATTATCCTGTGCGATCTATCATCACCGGCTTTTCAAAGAAATAATATAAAGATAATGTGGGTAGTTTATCATGTTTTATTGCCGGTGGCGAAGAGGGTGACTCTTAAAGACAACTCTGCAACGCACGTGGACTGGCGAACAAATTACAAGGAACGATAGGATTTCAGAATATTAGATGTACATAAGTAATAGATATATTATCTTATCATTATTGTAGCTTCGCGATACACTATGAAGGCGCCGCTTAGAAGGCTTTGATAAAAGGTTGGCTTCGCCATCATAAGGGCATCACGTTGCTTTTATAACAACGTCTCGATACTTTTCTTTTTTTTGTCCGAAAAAAGCAATAATATCTGTTGTGTCGAAAATATTACATTACCGCATCAAAGCTTATTTCCATAAGTTGCCGATACAGCAGCATAAATAGAACCCTTTCACAAAACCCGTTACTCAATGAAAAAGAGATTCAATAGTGAACACTAGGTCACATGTCCTAGAAAACTTGCTTTAACTTATAAAATAAGACGGAAATAAAACACAATGCTCCATAAGGTCCTCGCTTGTAAACTTGCCGGCCCCTAAAGTACAGTCAGTAGCAAATAAAAGTTCGCAATCCACCTGCGAACGGACCCCTCTCTAATTTGTTAGAAATGTAACCTTTTAATTCTGGGTGATCTATCAGAGCGCAAAAAATAATAAAGTCCTTTGCATCGTGTTTATGTCTCTTTGTAATAAGTTGTTATCGCGTCTTATAAATAATACGCTTTTAATTTGGACGATCCTTCAATAGGTGATATTTTTTTATAAATAACTAGCTAAGTTGAGCTATCGTGCTGACCGATAATAAAAGTGTTGGTTCTCATTAATATACCCATACTAATATTGTATTTTATTAATGTTGTTGATTATATTAAAATATACAATCTCATGTTTTCATTACAGGTTACTTAATAACGCAAAAAAGAGTAATGTACAGTCAATCCAATATACATCGACATCAACATGTATGGCAACAAGGAATGGCTTAGTAAACATGTTCCTATAACACACATCAACAGCTAATATATCACGCTTAACGTATGCGTTTCTTATTAACATTCATGACTGACCCTCGAGAGGTCTGCTTTATTGCGCGTCTCGTTCCCATCTTGGGGTGGAAAAAGTTAATTATGTATTCCCGTTTAATTAGGGTTTGGGGGGTAAGACTCCCCATCCGGCTTCTCCTCTCGGATATAATGTATCATCGGCTGGGGACGGCGAAATAATTTAACACCTACCCGGCTGTCTCGCCCGTAATTTGTGATATTGTCTGCTTTGATGTACAATTGTACTACTAGTTATTGTTATAACGATAAGATCACATCTCGGTTTACTTTGTACTAGGTATACAGACGGAGTTACAAATTAAATCAATTTTTTGCCAAGATAAACGCATCATGGTATCAAAGAATTATAGAACGCGAGACTTAGGATATAGGAGATTTACATTAATTTTAAATGTATTTATTTTGTGAAAGTTTTTCTGGATAAAAACTGTGTTAGTGTAATAAGAAATTTTAAAAAAAGTCGTGGACGTAACAAGCACAGTTAATATCGTCTAATATGTGGCATCTCGAGCATCATAAGTAACAAAAATCTTCTCGCGCCCGTTTCCATCGCAAATCACAAGCGACGTGGAAACAGCGCTTGATACACTTTTGTTATTCTTTTATTCCCAAATCTGCGTGAAATATAAAGCCCACAAATAACATCTCAATCTCGCTGAACGAATAGTTATTTGGAAAACCTTTTCAGTTCTGTTCCCAAACACATATTTCGCGTATCATATTTCAGTCGTCGGTTCTTTTCGCATAAAATTGAATATTAAAAATGAAAATTTCATAAAAAGGGTACACGTTGTCATTATGTTATCGGTTTGGAACAAAACCACATTTTTAATTTATCAAGTTTAATTGGAACTTACTGACGGCATATTATTTATTTGGTTGACTGTACTTTTACATTTATTTTAGCTAGTGGGATAACAGGCATTGGTATAAGTACTGTAGTTTGTTGTACTAGAGGATTTTGAGTGTACAGATTTTCAATTTGACTGTACTTCCCTTTGAATTAATTATTACTTTGGTATTATCAAGGTATTTACCAGAAATATACTCCTAAACAAAAGTAATCAGTGATCAAGTAATAAGCAAGACATTCCCAAAGTTTCCCGGTTTGTGATTCGCGAGAGAAATTACAAATTATATACATTAACACGTACCTATTCAAATTGTACCGTGTCGCCGTGTATTCGTGTTGTCTTGTTTGAATAGCTGTAAATGAATTATTTATAAAACCAGACAAACATTTGTTTGGTTGAACATACATCGTTTTACAAATATGTACACCGAGTGTTGCAAGAAAACATGATATACATAGTTGGGGTCCGCGCAAATTTAAATATTATAAGAAATAAACTTTCAAAACAATCTAAATTGTTTTAGAGATAACACTATCGCGCAAACTAAGCTCTCGTCCTAATATATTTGCAACAAACTTAAACAAGCACTCTCCACATTAAAAGCGACTGTACCCCAAAATATTCGCACTGCATGTCTCAAACAACTAAACTTCGAACTGAGTAAATATTTGAGCAACATTTTAGCCTCCCTCCATATTTCACGGCGTTAATTTTACGTTCAGGTAGGGCACTTAAAATGTGCTACGTGCTGACTTCATTGTCTGAATTATTAGGGATATTATGTTTTTCTTCGTTTTTATTAACGGCCAGTGTTCGTTTAATGCGGCGCTCGCATTATCCAGTCGTTGGCTGTGTCATAATAAAAAAAAAAGAATTATTGATTATTTTACATTGTTTCGTTATTTCAATAACCTGAGGTCGGAAATTAATAAGGTAGGTGGTAGGTACACGTATACTTCAAAAATAATAACAAACCACCCGTGAGTGTAATGCTAGTAATGCTGTTTAATTTAATTATGAAGATAATTACAACCAGTTTTATTTCTATAGGAAAATAAAGGGAAATGATTTAGATTTTAATTCTAGTACTTGTATATTTTGAACGATGCTTCTCAATTTTCTCACTTATTGCCTTTTAATTATTTGAGCAAGATATATCTGTCACTATTTTATATTCCATTTGTACATGAACACAAAAATAGCTCAATAGTATAGTTCGGCCGGACCGTATCGATTCTGTTCGTCTGCAGTATCAGTTATTAATACGTTATTACGTCGCCAGCCGGACGGACATGGGGACCATGACGTGTGACGAGATTGTAGAGGACTATTGCTTGTTAATTACTTATTGGTTGGCTGAGGAAGCCTTTGCCTTGTCTCTTGTTTATCTACGGGCCAAGAATACCTTTAAAAGAACTTAGAAACTTTCTTGTAAAAACAAGTTTTCATTTAAATGGTTGCCAAGCTGACGAAAATGACTCTCAGTGATTAAACAAGGTTCTGATAATTTTACTGCATTCCCGGAAATTGTAATCAACTTTATAAATAATTAATCATGTAACCTAGCGTCGAAGCCCAAACAGAGGCTTCAATTTACAGAAATAATGTACTGGAAGCGACCTACCCTACCTCATTTAAAACAGATATAACAACAAAATAACTTATAATAAGTAGCGTCTTTATCGAAAAAGTATCACAATTATTTTAAGATGAGAGCACATAATCCGGAAGCCGTTGCGGTTAACCCGCGACTCGGGATGATAGTTTGGGCAATAAAAATGAGAATCGCATAAAATAGCCGCCGGCGACCGCCATAGCTCACCGCGAGCCATCGACGGGACTTAAACGGCAATAACATCTCGCCGGTTGCAACCGAGCTTAAATTAGATCAACTCGGTACACTGTGAATATCGCACAGGCTGCCAACTTGCCTCGGCTTTGTGTTACGGAATAACATGGGACCGTGGATGTAATTACAACCGAATCACTAAATACTGGTATCTATTAATTGTTGTATATTAAATTAAACTGATAATTTGAATTTCGTCGAACGAATCGATTTTCACATAAAATATTATCGGGCTTAAAAATATAAACTAGTTAAGTAGTTACTAATATTAATATAAATACCCTAAAAACTCAAAACGTTAAACGTCAACCTGTGATATAATAGTACAAATAGGTTGTCTAAGCGAGTTGTCTAAGTTGAGCGAACTCGCTCCGCGACTCATGCCTACTGTCCGTGCCGCACAGTGTCCGGGCCCGCGTCCCGGTGTCCCGCAATGCGGCACTCGGTCGAGTGGCCGTCCCGGGCGCAGCTCGCCGCGCGATTATCGCACTCCCCGCGATTCGCAGCCATTGACGGATTTCAGATACCATTAACATGTTTTATTGCGAGTTAAGAAACTGCACATTTTAAAGGGTGGGGTGACTTGGAAATATTAATGAAATAAAAGATAAAAGTATTGTTATGGTTCTTCCATACTGAGATTGTTACAATGTGAGAACACAAAATCGGAAAATTTAAAAATTTCCTTCGTTGCAAAGACTAAGCGAAACACTTGGTAGAAAGTTTGCATTTAAAATCTTATCACATCAATTTAAAGTCATAAACTCAAAATAAATCAATATAAGGTCGTTAAATATCACTGAACAACTACGAACTAGTTCTAATAGGTATATTTCAATAATAAATCACGTTTAAAAAACCGTAACTCGACTACGAAAATGCTGTGACGAATTATACAATAGATAGCGCTAATGGAATTACTAAACGCTAAATTTACTTAAAAAATGTTTTTGTCTAATCGTATAATATTAATAGATATTTGCTATATTTATAAACTCAGAATTTTTGCTTTTTTATAGACTACCCATTCGATAAGACAGAAAAAAGATATACAGGGACTTCTTTATATGTAACATCGGATGGGTAGTTTAGGTGCTACGGAGGAGCAAAAAGTGTACAAACATACGTACATACATATATGAATAGACTTCTAAAAACATAAACCTTTTGGCTTTTCTGTAGTCGGGTGAAATAAAAACGCTTTGTAACTTTATCAAGTTATTATCGCGAGCTATTGCGACATTGATATAAGAGTCGCTTATGTGTCAAAGGAGATCTGGCACAACACTAGGAATACCGACACCCTACCCTAACACAAAGGAATCCCATTACTACTGTACAACCCTTATTCCACCTGGATTCTACTATATCTGCAAGGACAATGTTTATTACTGACATGAAAGGAAATATGTAATTGGTGCCACAACAAAAGTAGCAATGGATGTTGAGGGAGAGCAAGAAAAGTGTTGTCTGGTGTGCAGCCCGTGGATACTGAAATACGAGCATTACTTTCATCGCCGCTCCTAATTAAACGTCGAACCAACGTGTCAGATTAGATCCAGCAGAATTATACGGACAAATAGCAAGGAAAACATCCAATTTCAAGGATTGAATTCCTCTTATACCTCTCCTTAGATGGGTTAGGGTCGATAAGACGGATCCTAGAGGTAAAAAATGTGAGATTACGGATTGAGTTTCCAGGTAGAATTTTTTCGTTAAGTTTGAATTGCTTGAATTGCTACGATATATTATTTTAAATTGCCATAGCATTGATCCAGCTATATCGATTTGAACACGGACTTAGATAATTACGTTTATATTTCTCGCAAGACACGGCACTAATAATATGGTCCTGAACCACCCAGTGCTGTGAGCCGGCCGCTTGCCTACGTTCATACTACTGGACCAACACCGAGATAAAAAGCTATGAAAAAATATTTTTGCAGTTCTTATTATCCCTTTTAGCATTTTAATCTATTTTTTTTGGTATTACAGAAAATCTTCTATATAAATAAAAATGAATCTCTATTTCCTTGGTCATCGCATTACGCGTGAACAGATGGAACGATTTCGCTAATTCTGTTTTTGTTGTGTTTATTAATTGCAGGAGAAGGTTCTTATGAAGAAAAAATTAAGAAAGTTGAGCGGAACAATTCGAATTCAATATTCAAAGTTAAGACAGCGTCTGTCGGGTCAGCTAGTTATTTATAAATACGAGGCATTATTTTTTTTTGTTTTTACAAAACTATAAGTAATAAAACACTAAAAAAAATCTCAGGAAATACAAAAATAATTTGTGGTCATATTTGTTTTCTAGTGAAGCGGCTGGCAGATGCTGAATGGTATGATGAGAAGCAGTTGTATTAAATCATTATGAATTCGGGAACCTTCGTATAAAAATAAAAGTTACTAATAACGTTTTTTTGGTAAACCGATGACCGTTGGAGCTGAAAGGTCCTCGAATGGCGGTCACATGCCGGCAGACGTGGTGTGGGGAGGCTACATACTGGACCCAAACGGGTAACGAAAGACTAGATATTTAGAGTGTGGTGTATCATCCATATTATACATATTTGACTAAGTCTAGGTTTAGGAAAATTAAATAAGCGTTCTGTGATGTTTGTCAATTTAATAACATTCTATTCACTGAAAGACAAACATAGGTTTTATTTAATGTAGCTCCTTCATGTACATAGAACGTGAGCCTGAAATTTCGTTTGAAAAGGCGCACGCTCTACTTATTAAATTTCGTTCACGTATAAAATGTTTTTGTTTGGTCTAGTCGGCTTTTTGGGTGCGTGTGTAATAAACATGAACCTATTCTAGGCGAGACTTGAAAATTAACAGTCTAGTTTATCCAATTTTTATTAACAATCGATTTTAGTAGACTTTTTTACCGAAAGCCGATATGAATACATCGATTTCAACTATGTCGAAACTGATTACGTTTTAAAAAAATGATTTTTTTAACACAATAAAAAATATATATTACGGCATCTCAAGAGTGCTATCAAATCTGAGATCGTTTTATTAAAAAATTATTTAGCTATTAGCAAGGTAGATGATATCTATCTAATCGTGATCGTGGTAGCAATCAAATCGTGATCTGCGCAGAACTTTTCCGAAGTGTAAGAAAATATTAGTTTTTAGGGTTCCGTACCTCAAAAGGAAAAAAAACGGAACCCTTATAGGATCTGTCTGTCTGTCAAAACCCTTTTTCTCAGAAACGGATAGAAATATCAAATTGAAATTAATATCAAATATCAAATATCAAATGCAAAATTCATGAATATGAAATTAGAGAAACTAATGTATTTGCGAAATAAATGCATAATCAGTTTTTATAATCCTACTAATATTATAAATGCGAAAGTTTGTGAGTGTGGATGTATGTATGTATGTATGTATGTTTGTTACTCCTTCACGCAAAAACTACTGAACGGATTTGGATGAAATTTGGAACACAGATAAAATACTACGCGGATGAAGTCGCGGGGCACAGCTAGTTATGTTATATTTTTGTTGTTTTTATTATTATTATTGGTCGTAGACCGTTCTAATATAATGTAAAAGAATAAAGAAATTAAATAATAATTTAAATCTAAATTTACTAGCTCTGATATTTATTGGATTGATGGACTAGGAAATATCGAAACAACCATTCTTACATCAATAAAATAAAATTAACAATAATTATCTGTAAGAAAGTTGCCAGATTTCAGAATATTAATTACAAAACTTTTATTTCATTACAAAAGTTGTACGCTTTGTTTGTTGCTAGCAAATAATTGTGATGGATATTGGAAAAGTTGTGATAAGCACAAATACGATGCACGGTTTAAATTAGTTTTGTGAATCTTCCGCGGATCGTATCAAGAATAATGCAACAAAATAATATAAGTATGTATATTATATATATATTATATGAGTAACGCAATGTGTAAGCAGGTTTGAACTTTAGTAAATAATTTAGATTTAAAACAGATTTTTATCTTTAACAGTGTGGGATAAGCTCACATATGGCATTTGATAGAAACATACCATTACAGAAAACGTTTTGTACCCACCCTTTTATAGACAGCCAATTAAGTTTAAAGTCTTGATTGAAATAACTTGCTTGATATTCAATCCCGTGTATTGGAAGCAATTAGCCGCGATTCGCTGCGATTCAAAACACTGCGGGGCATTGGTATGCGCGGCCGACCCTCAGTTCAGGCATTATTGAATGCGTACCTGTTTGTGTGAGGCGTTAACTCAATATAACTCGAACATAGATCCAGTCCTCAGGCAAGAAGACTTGAAGTAGTTGTGATACGAAACAGTGGTCCTGATCACCTATTTCCCTTGTGTCTAGGGCTGGGGAGATACCTATATCTTATTTAGTGGTAACCATTCTTTATTTTTGTTTCCTGCTTTAGTAGGTACCTGTAATGCAAAATAATGGTATTTTATCTTCCATTAAATACTGAAGCTAGCTTTAATTGCCTTTACATTAATATTATAGATCGTATTGTTTTTTTAGTCGCCTCAAGGCAGCTATAGAAGAACAATGAAATATTGAACTATTTAAACCGCACTAAATTGTTTCAAACCCTGAAGGAATACAATGCTGACAACAGGCAGGTTAGGTCCTCCCGCAAGCAGCAACAAATAATTAAATTACTCGGCGAGCAATCTCGTATTGCTGGCAATTAAGCCGGGATTCGGAGCGATTCAAAACATTGCGGGCGTACTGTGGTGTACACCGCGAACAATTTGTGCGTGAGCTAGGTACTGACGTGGCGAGGCTGCTTAGGGTACATGCGACCGGTGTAGGCTTCAGTTTTGTCTCGAGTAATCATTTCATGGTAGTTTCACAACGAGGTGCCTGAGGACGCAATCCAGCGCGAGTGTTAGCCTCGGGAGAGATGAGTCCTAACTGAGTGAGGCGACGCAGCCTCGTGCCTGAGGCAGTTCGGTAGGTAAGTACGCCCCTATTTATGAATAGGGAGTAATTGAAGAAATTTGAATGTGGATGATTTTCAGAGAATGTTAGGAGTAGGTACTAAACTTTGGACATGTGAAGGATTTTTAACTTTTTTATTTTCTATCATGATGCTATTTTGGAGTACTTGGAATCATTTATTTATAATTACGAGTCTTTTTCGAAATAAATAAAGGACACATTGATTGAGCTGATTGAATCATAAACTCGTTCTTGGGTGCCACACACGCAACTTACTTCCAAAAAGCACACACAGTCACTCAACAACTTTACTTCCATTGGATCCTAAACTAACAAACGACATCCCGAACGAGCAGCGTGACTAATGCCCTTCAACATCTAAGTTCAAACTGGGTCATGTTTAAAAAACGCGCAACTGATTGCTAGTCAGGTGTGTGGTATCTATCTAGGTTTCTCAAGTGAAATATAGCAGTCATTGTAGAGGGCCGAGAGAAGAGGGGAGACAGGGTTTGCGGAGGGAGAGAGGGGGTAAGGGCCGCGGGCCAGTGTAGACCTATGAATGTGGAATCTTGGATGCGGGTGTAAATAGAACAAAATGTTGAGCATATAAGACGTAGTCTAGTAATTAAATAGCTGAACATTCTAGAATGCTGACGTTTTGCGGATATTGTACAGCGACCTTGGTAAGGTGATGTCTACATGAGTCAGTATTAATAGAGTCTTGGGTTTCTGCAAAAACTCTTTATGGTTCAGAACTGCCTAGTGACATGTTAAGAATGATGAATGAATGATGCTTATGATTCTTTTTAAGAACTGGCAACATATATCAAAATTTCTTCAGGTGACAATATAAAACCTATGTAAGAATAATTTCAGTAGGTAACATCTAAAAGAAAAGTGCTTCACAAGTCCAAATAGAAAATTTCATCTCAGTGCTTACAAGAAACTGGGGTTCATTTTAAATCACCTTCCAAGTTGAGAGTGGCAAGTTTGTATGTAAGACAAGTTGGAAGGCACATTCACTTTATTGAGATTATTAAAATACAACCCACGGATAAATCTTCGTTTTGAAGCACTTTGAAATACATAAAAAATATATTATATAGCCAAATGGTTGTTTAATTGATCATTTTCAACAAAAAAAATCACTAGCCTACCGTTAGAGGCAACCATTATAAGGGAATCTTTCTAAAAAGACATATGAAGTTCCTGAATTCGCACTGGGTCAGCATGTTGGACTATAGTCTTGAATACCCCTCGCACATCCCCCTTAATGTGAACGTGCCTGGAATAATGGCAATAATGGCTCCCTGTTATATTGGGAGTTTTGGATCAAAATACCGTCAGAAGCACAACAGCACCTCTTTTGCCTGCCCCTCTTTTGAAATACTACTTAATGACAAATGAAGCCAATATATAATAATGTTTGATGATCAGGATAATACCACATCCTCGTATTTCTTATGTCTACATTTGGAGCCCGCTATCTATGCTGGAACCCCAAGAAAACGATCCAATCAATCAGCTCGACGGCCCGATACCGACGCTTCTTTCTCTTATCAACGGCGAATATGTTCCGAATAAATTATTATGACGCTACTGCTCGTAGCGCTACGCCGTAGCCGTCATCTCGACGACGTAGTCTACTTTGCTACGTTATACCTAACTGCCGTGTCGGGTAGAGAGTATACTTGTAGAAATACATTTATACTATGTATTTCTACAATTACTAAAAATGAGAGACCAATAACGTTACGATGTTAAGGGTGACCATCCACTTAGCTGTGCTGTCAAGCGAGAACGCCCGCTTCGACCAATAGGATCGAGGACCCGCTTTATAGCATATCCAAGTGGACGGTCAGCTCAATAGTGTACCTAAATCTGTTTAGGTACACTACCAAGCTGACCGTTAGTGTACCTGTTCTTTATTTTATCAATAAAACATTGAATATCGAAATACATTTATGTATTAAAATGACTATACTATAGTTACATAATATATAATCCGTAGTAATAATTCCAAGTATTTTATTCCATTATCTTGTTTAAATAAGGACTTTAATTATGCCCAGTTCCGAGTCCGGTTGTACCCGAGATGATAGTTAGTACGTTCAGCTTAATTAGAGTGGCTAACGGGAACTAATTTAACTAATTATGCGTTGCACATTGTGGCTTCTAACTTAAAAAAAAGAATTTCATTCTAGCTAAGAATTAATGGTGATGTAGAGAAAAAAATTGTCCTTCCGACTTTGCGAGGGACTCTATCAACACACTATTATAGATCTCAGTAGTGTAGCAACATGATGATAGAACAACCACTATCGTTCGAATTTTTAAATCGTATTTGTTATCAAACACTTTATAACACGATGAGGATTTTACTCTTAAAATAATATCTTAAATTACTTATAATTAAAGCTCGATAAACGCTACAAAATTTCTTTACAAACGTCGTGGCTCTTATCAAGAATTCCAACGAATCTTTTACTGACCTTAAAGTACAAGCAGCTCCACGTACGTGGCCTTGCTATACGGATTCGCAATAAAAGCAGTTTCTTTTAACAAAATCGGTGCGCGTACCGAGTCTCCGGCCAAATGAGATTAGCCTCCGAGTGCCCGAGCAGAGCCCCCTCCCCGGGCCCTGGCACCCCCCAGAGACCCTCAGTTTCATTGGACATGAAATTAAATCAAGACGGTGTGAGGCCGCGGAATATTTTTTACTTAACGAAGCATCTAATGTGCACGCTCGCAGCAAATAAATAAACTGTTTTTTTATTTATTTGTGAATATAATCATTTTGGATTCAGTTCGCTACTTGTGCAGTGTTTTTATTGCAGTTTTAATTAAAAAGTATACTTTGTGTTGATTAATATCGCAAGATACTAATTAAGTTTAAATGAAAAGTACAACGTGTAAAGAATTTATGATTCTTCAAGAATCCAAGGACAATTCAAGGATGTTGGTTCCACTACAAAAGCTCCTTTATCAAATTGGGCTTTAATTTCTGACACACGTTATAGCTTCCTAAGTAAGATATTAGAGTTTGGCAACCAATTAATTCATTCATATCGCTCTTAATTATTCAACACTACATTTCCTCGAGAGCATGATTGCAAGATCTTAATTAAGACGAACGTCTCAAATAAAACAAGCCTTGAATAAATTAATCGTGGCACTTAGTAACCGCGGCGCCGAGAGATGGCGCTACTTGCATGTCCGTGACCGTTATTTTTGAAATGACTTCATCACAGTTTATGTCTGCTGGCTAGCTGCGGCTGCTATATGGTGAAATTAATCAGTGTCAGAAATCAAGAGCACTTCTACTTACTGTAAAAGGAAACTTAAAAAGTATAATTTTATGAGTTCAGGATTATAGTAGGTTTTGTAGACTACATGCAAAACGTTGTATATATTTCATTAAATTAAAGATAATCTTTAACACTCAGTGTGAACCTAAGTTGATCCCCTAGTTAATCCCCTAATTTCCACTAAGCCGGCTTGGGTGAAAAAATATCAAACCTTATTTACGTTTTGTGGCGACACACACAACTATAAGGCGTTTCATGATTACTAAAACATCTTGATGATTTTAAAATGTAACTATATTTTATAATAATCCGTACTAACAATTATTAAAATCAAGCATTTGAAAAGCGTAAGAATGCTAAGAACGAGTGGGAGAACGATCAAAACCTAAATACAATTTGCAGGATAGATAGGATAGTAGTTTTTAGATTAATGGTATTTTGATGAATTCCCTGAATACAAATATTCTGATTCTTAAAAGCACTGTGAGTTAAATATATTTACTAAACTTGGTACAAACGTAAACTAACAATAACATTATTATGACCGATCCTTAATTCGTCTAATGGAATATTTAATATCGCCGATGTGGGCCCTCCCCGAGCCTCCCCGGGCGGGGCATCATTACATTATATTGAATATGTCTTCACTTCGCCCACTTATTGCTTATTAGATTCGGCTCATGTATTGAAGGTGACTAGGTATTAGGACGGATCATTTTAACTGGAGATAAAATAATGTTTATTTGATATTAAGAGCAAATTATGAGCGGTTATTACAACACTGAAATTTATTTGTGTACCAATTTATACTTAGTCATCTATACAAATAAATAAAATTGGAGTGTCTGTTTGTAATATCAAAATAACACCTTTTCACTAAATGCTTATCAAAGTACAGACAACACCAATAGCAAAAACGCGATTTAAAAAAAAATTGTCTGTCTGTATGTTTGTTCCGGGTAATCTCCGAAACGGCTGGGCCGATTTTGACGGGACTTTCACTGACCGATAGCTAATGTTATAAGGAGTAACTTAGGCTATATTAATTTTAGAAAAAGAATTAGGGTTCCGCGTGAAAAAATAAAAACACATGAAATCAAAGAGTATCTCCGAAACGGCTGGACCGATTTTGACGGGACTTTCACTGGTAGATAGCTGATGTTGTAAGCAGTAACTAAGGCTACTTTTATTTTAGAAAAACAAAAAATCGGTCGTGTCGCACGGGCTCAGAACGCGGGAGCGGGCTTTTTTGTTAAGTTAAATTCCACGCGGACGAAGTCGCGGGCTCAGCTAGTTTGAAATATAATACAGACAAAGGTCATAGGTACCTAAAAATATTCAAATTGGACGAATATTTTACGTTTTTTCCGACCAAAAGTGGTACTATTCGTCTGAACCAAGAAATAAGACACTATTGTTTAATGTAGTCTGTGCTTCTAATTTTAATGAAATGAAATGAAAAGTCAATTGAAAATTTGAGAGTGGAATAATAAAATACTACCTAGTTCAACAATTTAAACTGACTGCTGGACACCAGGCGACAGTACCAGGGTGGTGTCATATCGATCGGTGACACCAATCGATTATGAAACTTGTTATGTGGTCGTATGATTTTAGTATTGAGTAACAGGCGATACGGAGTTGTGTTATTGTTGTATCGCCAGACAGACACACCAACTGTACGGTCCCAAACTAAGCAAAGCTTGTACTATGGGTAACCGTACAATGGACTGGGGGCGATCCCAGTGACACCCAGACCTGGGCAAATTACGAAAAGCCCATTTCTGAAATTTGCCCCGGGTGGGAATCGAACCCGCAACCACCATGTGCAGTGACCCGAGCGGCCTACGCTCGAACCACTGCGCCAAGCGGTCGTCAATGGAACGACTGTTTGATAGATTAGTGTTGTGTTTCACAAAGGGAATCCGATGCTGCTTTAGAATATTGCAGCATCGAGTGTGCAAACAAATTATAATTTGTTTAGAGATAACATTGGATACAATTTGTCTAAACTATCAGTTGAGTGATTTAAAGGCAAATATTCTGATGATAAATTCAGCGTCAGACCGCGAGGCTGAAGACCATGGCATGATTTTCAGGAGGATATTATTTCTCAAATAACTCGGGGTAGGTCGAACGGTGCACATTACCTATAATAAGCATTGAGATACTTAACTTCCCCCTTATAACTTTCAAGGATGTTATAATTTATTACCACTGAATTAGCAACATGGCAATCAAAGAAACCATATTATTGGTACCCTACTAAATTAATTGAAACCCTACTAAATTAATTGAAACCAAAAAAAACATATCACTTCATAAAAAGTCCAATAAAAAGCTTGCCATTTCACCGGCTTCGTTATTTCCAATCTACATTTGTAATAGATACAAATCAAATTATCCAATTCTAAATCCCCATGACCCGTCCCTGTCGGTCCTCGCACGTGTGAGGGAGATACGAGATGGGTACCTATTAGAAATAAAGGGAATATCCAGCGGCCGCGGAAGCCGTATAAACAAATGATACTGGTGGCAGGGTTGTCATTTCAACAAGATTTAAACAAATCTGTAATCATTTCCAATAAATGATTTGTGTCAATCTTTGTTAGTAACTATTCGTTTTCAACAGATTTTTTAAATTGATCTTTGATTATTTTAATTGGTCCTAAAAACCTAGGTACTTCGATATCAGTTATGACTATTTATGATCTTTAACTATGCATGTAAGTTCTATTATGGAATAGGGAGGCTAATTTACACTTAACTCTAGGGCAAAACATGAAATGAATTAATTAGTGCCCGGAAGAATTTAATTACGCAGCGGGCTGTCACTCAATATTTTACAGTCCGATAAAAATATCTGATATTTCACGCTAGCGACAGCCCTACTGGCCCAATCGGAAGCCAAAGCAATCGTAATTCAATCCAATCACGGCCAGTAATGAGTCAGAAATCTGTGTCGATGTAGTAACATGCGGATGTAAACGGAATCTATTTATACATTACGTGTTGTCGTATTATGATCACCAATATCGGTCATAGAACAACACAAAGAGTAGGTACGTATAAATGTATACATTTAGTTAAGTCATTTTGTTTTGTTCTATATATAGGTATTACAAAGTCGATAAACACGCGTAAGATCTGCACGCGTTGGGCTTCTGGCTCGCTCACGAAACGTACGACATGCAGCTGTAATTGCTACTTAACGCTGATCTTCTGTGAGAAGGTGGTATTAGCCCGGTCGAGCCAGCCTGTCAAAGCGTTTATTTTGTTTAGGCCTACGGGGGCACTTAGGTAGATTTAATTTGGAACCCGCCACGAATCACCTGAACACTGACGGTTATAAATAACACAGTAACTTGGTACGGTGTTTTTGAATTTATTATTATAGTAACATTGTTGGGTACCAGAGCATATACATAATGTTTCAAAGTCTCAAAATAATGATTTATTTAGATACATAAGTTTATGTTGGCTGATATTTTGATACCTGGTGA
Organism: Notodonta dromedarius; assembly: GCA_905147325.1. Taxonomy (NCBI): domain Eukaryota; kingdom Metazoa; phylum Arthropoda; class Insecta; order Lepidoptera; family Notodontidae; genus Notodonta; species Notodonta dromedarius. Next base: position 11,184,448 of record LR990173.1, on the reverse strand, counting down.
ACACAGATTATACGTAAAGTGTACCTTTGAATATTTGCCTTCAAACACATCTTATAAATTATATCAATTTTTTAATATAATGTTATTAATTCTACGCTCAATAGGCATCCCAACCCTTGCCCTTAAGTATTATTTTGAACTTATGAAACACCCCATATAGAATGTGGTACAGTAACTGGCCGCCGTGTGACGTCATTATAGTGGGTTATCGCAACATAATCTGCCTAAATGGTTGTGCAATTAAAACACGTTGTTAATATATCATCCGTCGGGCCGTTAGTGGTCGGGTGATGTATGCAGCAGCCGGGCGCGATGGCGTGTTACTTAAGAAGGTGTCTATTGAGTAATATGATATAATAAAGGACCATGTAGGTATCAAAAGATCCAGGTGCTCCTCACCACTGCGTGTGCGCAAAAGAGATTTAATTTCTAGACGAGCATCTAGGAGAGAATAATTAAGTGGACCTCATTTCATTTTTCTAAAGGTAAGTACGTATTCGTCCTTCTGACTGAATGTCGGTAACGGCGGCTATAATCTCAACGAAGACTAGTCAACTATGCAGGAGATATTATAGTGCTCAAGTGTGTGCACCCCCTCTCTCACTCTCATAGTCCGATGGGTCGGCAATCTCACACGACCGGAGAAGGGTCAGGCGCAGGGCTGATAGTTTGACGTGGTCCACGAGGCACGGAGACGCTCATAGCCAGTCGTAATCACAGATCATTAAAGGTACATAGATAATAATCTGTATTAAATGCATAGGGTTTTATCTAACAGCTCTGAAAGAAAAAAATTGTTTAGTATCTAATATCAATTTATCCCCTCGCCCCAAGACATGACTTAATAACAAAGATTTCCACTTACTTTCCATATAAGATAATAAGATTATTATTATTCTCTTGTTCAATAACATTAAGTTTCTGTATCGAATAAATATTTTGCAATATAACATGTACATTGTTGGATCTTGATTTTTCAATGAATGATAAGCAAATTATAGATACCTACGATACTAATCTACTATTAAATAATTCCAGCACTTTTCAAACTCTTTGTGATGTTATCTTGTTGCTTTTTCGTAAAATGTGTTAAAAAGGCTCAGCTCTCAATACTGAGTCGCATACGAATACTCAACTGATAATTGTCGTGTACCTTTGACAAAAAAAAGAAAACTAAAATAACACCCCGGTCCACTCTCAGAGCCGCCATTCGAAACCAGCCGCATTTTAATCCGCAAAACTCACCTTATCCGCACACAACGGCCAAATTCGCCCAGAAAATACCCGTTCGTCATGACAAAAACGCCCGGCCGAAGGTTCCGCACAGAAGTAATGTGTCATTAGGGGCCCGTAAGCGGCGGATGTAGGGTTGTCGGTTGAATTCTCAAGTACCTTGAGTTTTAGAGGAGTCCGTTTTGCGAATTTGGTATTCTTTGTTTTGGTCTTGTATTTTATGAGTATCTATCTAAGTACACAAAGAAGCACGTTGAAATTTATTTGAATAAGTTACTGAATACGTGAACATAATAAATAACGTCAGTTTCATAATAAATGCGTTTTGAAGAATTATTTCTTCAGCAAAGCACTATTTTAGATTATACAATATTTAATTACCTTTTCTTATTTAAATAAACTGAAAACTGGTTTAACAGTTTATAATAAGCAAACAAAATGTAACTTCAACTTTTGTAAATCAAAATAATAAGCCTTAATGTTTAACCCTACATAATATAAATGATCTTAAAGTGTACATACAACCCTACAAGTGCAGTTAGCGTAACCCATAACAGTCGAAACTAGCGTACGATAGTTAGCGCAATTACAACACTAAATTAACTAAGTTAGAGCGTAGCGTCGAGGTTATCGGCCGCTGTTTATGTTATTTGATGTTATGGTGATAAAGGTTTATAGTTATATCGCTATTCTGAGATGCCTTTGTTGGGAGTTGGGATCAGGAAGTTCACAATCAATTGGTGTAAAGTTCAAGTTCAGTTCGATGACTTTGAATGTTTTACTAGCCAAGGCTCTTTTTTAACAACAAAACATAACGTTTTAAAACAAAAGTATCTTTAGACGGTTATATGTCCCACTTCTGGACAAATGTCCCCCCTTTGTCGTCTCGACAGATCCCCATACGCGAAAAGTTTTCTAAATCGTCGCACAATCTTCGCCTTTGTTTACCCAGACGTCGGCGACCGTTTTTGAGAATCCAACTGTACATTATAATTTGCACCATAACATATCATGCTTGCTTGCAGTTAATTAATGACTCACTTAATTGTTTAAAACAATATCAGTTGGTGTTATAAGAATTAATACAATAATTAGTAAATAAACTGTATAAGTTATAAATTCACAACTGCCGGCACAAACCAGTCCATTTTTATGAGCTCGCGGTACAGAGGGCGCTAGTGTGGTTTCGGAATTTAATTTCATGAGAGCGTAGATGCGGCCAGGGCTGATTAAAGCATTAACAAGATGGGCTGGAATAAATTAGAATTGGGTTACATCGAGGCACTACGCGGTTGCTTTATTCAGAGTGTACATTAACAATCGGGTTTTCTGTATACCTATACGTATTTATCTAGAATGTTCTAAGTCTATGAAGTGAAATGGCAAAAAAATTAAGGTTGAAATGATATTGTTTTCTTATATTTACGCGAATACTACACATTGAAATAAAACTATTTTTCGGATTTTAACGCGTTTATTAACTTACAAAAATGATATTTGGTTGAAATGATATTATAAAACGTGTATATTTTAAATACTTAACGCTTTGATTAAATTTATACAAATTTGGGAATACATCGTGTGCGTGTTGATTATTGTCCACGTCGATGTCACATCAAGATGGGCGCGGCTAAATGTATTGTTTGAATTGCGCGTGACAAGTTATGTGTCGGATCATTGTCACGTAGCCGGGAGCGTTCGGCGTGTTCACACACAATACTTACTTATGTGAACAAGGGATCAGCCCTACATACAAGTTTGACATTTCTCAATGGGCTATGTGTTTACTCGCAATGTGCAACCCGATAGATACTAATGCTTGTGAAAACGGAACTCAGTAACTTCGAGAAAATCATAATGACTAATGTGTATTCAGTAGTTTAGTTAAGGAATCTGCCATTATAATTACAATGTAGGCCTATGCGAACGAACACAGGGGAGTAGAATTCTCCGATGGGCTTCTAATATTTGTATCAAGTAGGTAAACGGTATAAAGTTGATTTAAACATACACCCTTTTTGACACTTTCTCGCTTGAAATAATATACAAACTCGACCTTATCTCAAGCATGCAAGTAAACATTTGCTAGTAGCCCTTAAAATGACCTCTGCAAATAAACCGTTTATGACCATAGAGTAAGATAAAAAATATATACGAGCGCTCGAATTATTCGTAGAAACAAAACGGGGTACTTCAATGGCGTCGTAAACTCTGTGGTGGGATTGGGTTGGTGGGGAGGAGGGAGGGACGGGTGCTTGTGAAGTAGTTTTGAGAATAGTGTTGATAAAATCATCAGGACTTATTCGTTCATTGTAATCATTTACCTATTTTGTCCTTTCGTCTATCGAACAAAGAAGAGCACTTTTTATAGCCAAACGTCAAATCTCCGTGTCCTCATTGAAAACCTACTACTGTAGATAGCGGCTTACAGGAATAAATAAGTCTTTATCCGTGTCCGTATATGATACTTGACCATAGCATCTTCACAGTCCAAATAAGAATAGGAATTCAGAGCGTTTAAAATACACCACGCCGCGTACCTACAAGCTAGTTATGATAAGTCGTGAACTTTCTACATTCGGTTATTTTGCATAAAGTAACACAGATCTGCGTAATCTGGTTTACTTCTCTCAAACATCAATTTAAATAATTCTGAGTCATCACTTATCCTCAAAATTACGGCTCACTCCCAAATACAAAGCGCGAAAGATACTTAATTACTGCCAATTTACGAGTTCTCTTCACCCTTAAAAATACTTTCAAGTTCAGCCCCATGTTTACCGAGGCCTGCGGGGTGCACGGGTAGGGGCGGGGGGAGCTGCTGTACGGCCCCGGGGGCGACAGCGGGATTATCGTCCGAGCTAAACAACGCAGAGACGCCGAGCGTCGTAAGAACGCCCAAAGTGACCGTAAATGTCCACCGGCGAGTTTTGTGGCGCATCCCTTATCCGGACGGCGTAGGGTTGCGTCTTTTATGTTCAGCTTACTATGCAACAAAGTAGTAAAACCCACATCCAAATTGGCAGATACCTACTTAAGCGCCTTCAAATTTGTATAGTCTTAAATTGTATTAGGTAACTACCACTAATTGCCCTAGATCGCAAATATACTGAAACTTTTAGCGAAGATTACGACAAGACTGTACTAAATTTGTCAGTAATAAATTAATTATTTGAGAAATTGTACACATTAATAAAGATAATCAACGCAAACTATGTCTCTATCACTTGGTTTTGAAAATTATAAGTTGTTTGCCATCCCTAGTATAAAGGCTTTATTCCGCCGTGTCCGGTTTGAGTTGAGTTGTTGCAGTGCTTGAGCCGGCTCGTACCAGTATAAGCCGCTGAAATAACAAATATAGAACACGCACTTTTTTGCCTGTTACGATGTACGCATTGCGCTCTAGGATTTACAGGACGGGGCAGGGACGGCGAGACATTTCCGAGATAATTATGGCGTTGTAATTATGTTTTGAGGACTTGTGGTAGTATTTTAAGCCGATGCATTAATGTAATATAGGAAGGTACTTATGAAAAAGTATTTTTGTTTCGTCTTATACTGGGAACTCATATATGAACTTCTAAAATAACAGCATACTAAAGGCTATATTATGGATTGTGGCTTAGATTTTTTTGGCATCTTAAAAAGTACTAAAATGTTTATTTAAGTAGCTATGTAATACAATATGTAATTAAAAAAAAAATATGACAATTTATTTGGTAATTACACAATTTTCTGAGCGCAAATCTTACTTCATTTGAAGATTCAACATCATGCACCCTTAAAAAGTTCGATGAACTCTTTTTTATAGCTTACTCTATATTATAGCATTCGTTCCAAAGGATTACGTCTTGATTTACCCGGGCATGTGCATGTGCAAGCTGTTGGTAGTCGGTGGTCGCGGCGCATGGCTTCAAGCACCAATTTGTGTAAACAAAATTGTATGGGAACACGGGGATTTTCTCCTGGGAACATTTTTATCGAGTCTTGGAGTTTCCCATTTCATGCTCGGGGAAAATAGAGGAGTTTAAGTTTGCGGAAAACTATGCGAGTATTGGAAAAATAATGAAAGTAAGTTGGTAAGAAAAGTGTCCATTCAAACTTTACCTATATAGCTAACGAGAAAATTGGTAAACATTATATATAAATTGCGACATGAGTGCGGTGAAATTATCGTATGAAATTGAAAGCTGAAACTAGAAGGATAAAATAATTTATACAAATGTAGTAGGTGCATAGTAAGTATTATAATATGCATTACATTACATCAAAGGTACCAATTCTCATTTAGATAAAAATCAGTTTCGAAGAAATGATTGCTCGGGCGTCGCACCCAGACAGCTTTTTGGCTGAACCTCACGACTAAAATTACTACTTATAAAACTGAAACGTAACTTAAAGTGCTAAAGAAAGCTCTTTGATTTCTATAAATACGTACAAAGTAATTTTATTAGACAGAAAGTTATGGCTGCAATTTAGTAATGCTTACAGATGGTTTACAGTATGATAAATCAGAAGATTGATGGTAGTTGGAGCAGAAAGGCACTGGAATTACAATTACGAGTCAACAGACCCAGTGTGGGAATAAAGGTAGATGGCGCGCGACGCAGCTATCCGGTGGATGCGAGTGACGGGGCCTGTGGTGTGTGGATGCCATCGGAGGAGATCTATGTCAGCATTGAACATTTTCTTGCATGTTCTTCTCCATAGGATTTAGTTTTGGATATGCACCTAGCTCTTGACTTTTTAAAAGTGCCAGTTAATCTGCCCTATTTGAAATATAAATATTTGAATTTGAATTTGAATGACTTCGAGCTGATAGAAGGACTAATATCCATAAAAATAGCTACACGAGTATCTCACCAAAAAGATGATGCTAAAACAATAATTCAAAAAAATATAAGGTATTTCATTCATTACAACACGTTTTTTATTAAGTAACAAGACGATAAATTAGTAAGTACTTACACTAGAATGCATACCACCTTTTAACCAAACATCAAGAATGCAATTCCCAATAAACGCGACCTCAGCCTCACGTCAAAGTCTAGAGGTCGCGAGGCCACCCCCCAACCCCTGCGGCCCTAACGGCGGTCCCGTTCGAGCAATCGCCAAGATATCTGCATTTTAATGGCGATGTTTTCTATTACGAGGCCGTTTGCAGAGGCCCTTTGATTCTGAGGTCGGCCAGTTCAATGGAGGTCGAACAAAAAGTAATTTTAATCGAACCCTTTTTAATATAAAGGCTATTTACCAGCCTAAATCGTTTATTTTAAAAAATAAACCTCGAGTAAAAATGCGTCATACAGTTTTTGAAAATATATAGTGGTTCTATAAACTATAAGGAAAGTAAAGATGTGCTGTTGGAGTACTATCAATAGAATGATGCTCTACCTATAATGATAGGTTTAGAGATAGACGGATCGTTCACAAGCTTTATATTAATAAAACAATACGGGCTAATACCGAAGTGGTTAGCAACCACGGTTTACAAGCGAATTGAATTTTCAAAGTTTGAAATAATTAAATTGATTCAAAAAATGAACAAAATAATAAGCTATTCGATTAACCATGAGTAGACTCGGCTCCAAATTAGCAAAGAAACAAAAACCTCTTTCAAAATAATATTCCAAACCTGATAATAATGTCCATATAAATACACGGGCAATTAGAAATTCAATTTGAAATTGAATTATCCAACGTTGACATGAGCCCGCTGATATACCCAAATAAAATTCATTGAAAGATACAAAACACTATTATTTTAAAATTTATATTGGTCTAAAATATACCTATTGTAGGATATTTGAGAAAATTGGAAGACAAGTTGGGATACTTATCTTACCATCAGTACCTCATTTGTTATCCAAACGCAATTGACACCCAATATTAGGTTACTTTAGTACTCTCCCGCTGTAACATTTTACAATCGATTTGTAATTAACACAAACGTTGTCCAAGACTATATAGCATTTATCTCAGTAATCGGCCGCCAATAGGCCGTAGAATCACCCGAAACAGTCCCTCGATGTTCGCGATGAATATTAATAGTCCTAGTTACAAGTAAATTAAGCTCAAAAAAGTCTGGCATCAAAATGAGATTGGCATTCTATGAGACTACGACCCGAATGCCCCGATTTCATTGGGTCACTCCGTACGAGTAATCTAATCGAGCGCGATCGATTATTGACGATACTTAGAACAGTTTTATGTTGTTCGAGGTGGATTCATTGACCTGGGCTATTAATACATGCCAATGGTTTGATTAAATAAGAGCTGATAAACCGAAGTCATGTCACAGTAGGTATTGTTACTTCGTGGAATACGTTCTACACTGTGAAACGAGATGTCACCTGTGTGAAACGCCTCATACCCTGAATTGGTGAGAAAGTAATTAAGAAATAACAACGGGCATTGCAAGTTAAAATATTTTAGGACCATCTTTTCTGCATTTTGTTCAAAAAGAGATAAATGTCGACATCTAAAAATATAATCAGTCAAACAAATTGCAAGCGATTCATAAAATGTTTGTTTCATTAGGCCGCCGCGCGGCGCATAAATAACCCGGCGGGGGAATCACGTGCGATAAATCCGAATCTCGATGGCTCTTTATTGTTTTATTTTTACAAACAACTCGTTGAGTTTTCATATTTACTCGCCCTCACGACATGGGGCGGTGTTCGGGGGCGCACATGTTGCTTTTACACAGCTTCACGTAAGTACGGGTAAATCAAAATATTTAAAACTAAAATGAAAACTATAAAAAATATTTAAAACTAAAAAAAAACACTTACATTTATTTCGTTTCCATAAACTACACAATAGTACACGTCCAGGTACAGGCCAGCGGTACCATTAATTTTTATTAAAAACATGGAAATCAAAATAACCTACTTACACAACTCCTAAATAATTGCATGTGTATGCAGCTTGATATTCCTATCGAATGGATTTTAAAAATAAAATGTGGGTGGTATTCGTTTATGATCTGTCGGATTATTTCCGACTACCCGCACTTTCGCACTCGTTTGGCTCGTCCGCGCTTGCCTACCGACAGTAATCGCGTGTAGGGTTAGAAAGGCAGACGCGTAGCACAGAATGTGCTCTTGCGCAGCCAAAATGGACACTATTGTTAATAATTATAGAGTGTATTTTCACTTGGCAGTTATATAGTGTTGTGTAATATCTAAATTATTGTCTCTGTAAAGTGATGTCGATTTTTTAATAATTTATCTGTATAGTAACGTAGGTAAGGTTTTTTCTGTGTGTTGTGAAGTGTAGTGAAAAATGTGGTGATTAGGGATGTGCATAGTGTATGAAATGGTAAGTGTTGCATAATATTTCAATAATGATTACTTACTCCATTATTTTTTTAGGGTAATTATTTTTCTGCATAGTGACATCGGAGTAGGTCCCTACTTTTTTTTTTGTAGGTACAGTACTGGTAGGTAATGTACTTACCAAATTTTTTTAGGTAATGATGTCGTCGCATTTTGTATTCAAATAATAACTAGGTAAATATATTACCTATGAAAAAACACTACGTCTAGTACTTTAGTAATAGTACATTGTTACACGAGTGGTGAAAGTGACTTATTTAGTCCCGAGACAGAGTTTGGCAGCCGAGCGTAGCGAGGGCGCTAATAGTTCGAGGGACAAAATAAGTCTTTCACCCGAGGTAAACACTGTGCTTTTCATTACGAATACAAGGAAAGTAAAAATAAAAACAGGAATTGGCTAAAGAAATAATACAAGGAAGTATGAACAATACTCTACAACTCGAAAAAAAAAATTAAGATCGGATTGCCGCCTAACTTCATTATTTAGCCATTATTTTTCATTTTCATCTTTTAATATTTTTCCCAAATCTATGTTAATTTAAAGAAATTCTTGAAACTAAATTATAATTAAGTCATTTAAAAATATATATTCTTTAATTAATACTTAACTTTATGTTATTTCAATTTTACATCGTGCTGTAATTGAGTGACTGTAGAAAAAGTTTGAACATGGTTCCATAGAAATGTGAAAATGGAACTAGTTTTTTTTATTATAATTTGACAGCTGTCAGTTGAAAGCGATTCTCCCGGGCCGGAAATGTATTACTTTCAACCCGCTCCTCAGGCAACTTCAGACCTACTTTCAGAGTAAGAGTAATGAAAAATATGTTATGTTATGCATTTTCGCTAGCTCTGTCGCTCATCCCTTCCTTCTTTCCCACTCAGTCCACATCCCAAAAATGTACGTGCGAACATGAAACAATACATCAAGCGCGTTTCAGCGGCAGATGCGTCTGCTCCCAACGGGCTCGATGCGCCCGGACCTACCTCCACACGTCCCTATAAAAATACAATACCAACATACCTGCACTTGCCACAAATACGATAATCAACCTTAACGAATACACAATAGGGACTTGAATAGTTACATATCGATGTTGTATTATATGATCAACGTCACAATGAAATTTTAACTTTGACACGCTATTTTAAGGAAGGTTTTTCTACAAAGTGTTGTATGTGTAGGGTGATAGCCGTAGTAAAAGAAATAGCGTAAGCGCAGTGATTATCATCTCTGATGTAAATAATAAATGTTCGTCTTCTGTGTGGTGTTCACTCAGGGGAGTTGATAGATCCGTAATCCGGCGCAATTTATGTGTTTGGACAGTTTCAATAATTCTGGAGGTGTTACCCTATAGTAGGGTAAACACCCAACTATAGGGTAACCTCCAAAGTTATAATGAAAGATACATTTATATTTTCGAAATAAATGTCTTTAGTTAATAGATACTCATATATTTTAGAATCGGGTATTTATAATCCTGTCTGCTTGATTGGTCATAGATGTCTAGCTTTGGACTATTCAATTCGATTATAGTTGCCCGCTGCTAACTACATTACCCACTAACAATACGAGCCAATATTGCATTACACTCAAAGTTTAATACACAGACACGTGCATCTGTAGTGTACGGAGTATTATTAATGTCTAATATTATAGAGTGAATTACCTGCCCGTAGATTTTTAGGATAAAAGGGTAGCCTAGTAAATTTATTTCTCAGTCGATCCTACCTCCGTAGCTCCTCTATTTGTGTCCCAAAGGCGGCCGGCCGCAAAACGCGGCGGTCCGCGCAAAAACTGCAAATTGTGGCGCTCTTTGTGCCTACGTCATGCGTCAGCGCCAGGCCGCCGCCGCCGCCGCGCCTACGTCACGCGGCACCGGACAGATTGGTTCGCCTATTCAATCAGAAACTGTTATTATTACGCCATAATAGGGCGTTCCTGAGTTTTTGAAATATATGCCAAAATTGAATAAAGAGTTTAGTATTGTGCTTTACCAGCCGTATTATTAATAAAGTATTCTCTTACCTCTGGAAATATCAGCCGCCTTTACCTTTCATTTCCACATCACCAAAAAAGCTAATTTTATTTCCAATCCAAACTCTCCAAACAAAGCTGTCAATAACGTCAAACACTTTTATTTTCATTGCTTGTTTTAATCGGCACGTACGCCCCGAACCGCCGCCGACACAAAAGGAATCCTTTAATGTAATGTAAAAAATAAACCACTCTAAACACTCGAGAGGGTTCAACTGTCGACATTATTTACGTCGCTTAAGTGAGTCTCATACACTTCATTCCTCACCATTAGGGTTCGGATAAGGTATATATAGAAGGAAGGGAGATGGTGAGATGGATGTCATTCGAGAGGTAGGGAACGGTATTGGTATATTTCTCGCGGGTCAGACGCTTGACAGGCTCTGTTTTCATATTCGCAATCCCGTAGCACATGGCATGCTATGAGTGAGACTACAGATTTTAGTTACATATTCTTACCCCATATTATTCCGAAAAAATATTAATTTCCCTACAAAATCTAGGTTGTTGGTTCCATTCGCTCGCGCGCTCAATATCTTCAATACAATAGCGGTGGATCGAGTATACCTATCTCATACATTTGCATGTATTACTCCGCCAGTTTTAATATTACGTGACCTCTGAACAGATTTACTGGAAAATGGTTGTCCAATGGGACGTAGGAAAATATTGCTCTAATCGCCTCTTTCGGTACAGCTTCAGTCAGTTCAACCTACCTACCGAGACGTTATGTTTTATCTATAAATGTTCATTTTTCCTCGCAATTTTTGTAAGTATCTTGTATAATAAACTGTGACTTTAATTTTCCATGTTTTGAAGTTTGTCGTTTTGAATAATAATCAAGGGGGTTTGGTTATTATTTTTTATGTTAATTGTTGTTGTTATCACAATTAATAATACTAGATTTCGTCAGTTACGAAGATTAACTAAACTCAGCCCTTTTCGACTATTCAGTTCAATAAATGCGTCTCATTTTATTTATATGATTTATGTGCCATACTTTCTGTGAAAGATGTACCTTGTCTACTTGAAATTAGATAAACAGAATATCCGATTCGATATCAAATCGATATCTCAAAAACTCGATTTCCGATGCCACAGGTACCTTTAAACAAAACAGCTATAAATCACGATAAACTGTTACGACAACACCTTAACCCTCCACTATCGATAAATATAAATAAGGGGCATAGATACCGTAGAGATAGGTCCCCGTCGACGCTTCGGTCGCGAGGCCCAGTGGGCCCCATAATGCGGCTCTAAACGAACTATTTGAGGCGATATTTTTGAGCGCAGGGTTGATAGTGCCATTGGATCTGATCGACCCATTTGTACGATTGTCGAGCCGGGAATAATACTTGATCCGTACCTACATTCGTTTTACAGATACATTCTCTTGAGACAATTTTACGTTTATTCAAGCAGTACATTTAAATCAAATTGCTTTACTTTGTGACTGCAGCAGCTTTATTGTTTCAAACGATCATGTTTTTAAAATTGCTTTATTCCAGCTCATCCATGATGCAAAAAAATGAATAATTTAATATTTTACATGTGTGTCTATCTATAGGTACTTAAGAAAATATATTTATATGTAAGAATAAGAAGTTGATTACGTTTTGGAGTCATAAATACAGTAGGTATGGTTACCTAGTATAATATGATAAACATAAGTAATGAATGTTTATTTACGTGCTAAGGCATTCCAACAATTTTTCATAAGCAATTAACACTTCATTTGAGCACGCGGTACAAACTGCCCCGGCGCGGCCCGGCGCGGCGCGGCGCGGCGGTGCGGGTTGTAAAACGCACAAACTCGTATAATTTCTACACCAATTATGACAGTGTGAGCAATTTGCGCTGCGAGGGCGATGATTTGTCGGCGGCGCTCCGCGGGGACCAATAGCGTAACAGAACGAAAACTTACATGTCCTTATTACACATTAAGTAAAGAAGTTGAATAGTTGTAGTTAACATTTTTAGTATTATTATAAATTTTCACTCTAATTTAGCTCGGTTTTTCAGGATCTCAAATAATATAACTAAAGAGCTACATAATACAGCCCAGTATTAAAACTGATAGTTGATTGCTTTGTGTCAGGGAAAGTTTGTATTAAATATTAACGGAAATGGCCCACCCTACTTTGCTTCTTGAACTGTGCACACATTACAAATCGTTTGATATAGAGAATAGTCATATAACTAGTTTTATGAAAGAGTTAACTCTGACACTGCGACAAAATATCAATACCATGATTAATCTTTATGTTCAGAGCCTATCCCCATAGGTATCTTAATATTAACTTAAAATTTGTTCTAAAGTGCACGAACCGAGCAATAACATAAGTGCGTGTAATACCGCCGGGCCCCAGGGCCCGGCCCCCGCCGCGCAATAACCTCACGGAATGTAATACACTACGAAACGCGGTCAAATTACTACGGCGATGACGGGTTAAACAGACAGGTATAGCTCGGAATTAATGTTTCTTAGGGTTAACATTTTCGAAACACATGTGAAATCTAGCAACCTGCACTGGGCCAGAGTGGTGGATTACGGCCTGAATCCCCCTCGCAGGGAAAGGAGGCCCATGCCCAGGTGTGGGACGTCAAAAGAGCTAAATTATTGTTATTGTATGGGTTATATATAATACTAGCTGAGCCCGCGACTTCGTCCGCGTGGAATTTAACTTAACATAAAAACCCGATACCGCGTTCTGAGCCCGCACGATAGGACCCATTTTTTTATGTTTTTTCTAAAATAAAAGTAGCCTAAGGTACTCCTTATAACATCAGCTATCTGCCCGTGAAAGTTCCGTCAAAATCGGTCCAGCCGTTTCGGAGATTACCCTTAACAAACATACAGACAGACAGACAGTCAATTTTTTTAAAAATCGCGTTTTTGCTATAGGTGTCGTATGTAATTTCATATGCATTTAGTGAAAAGGTGTTATTTTGATATTACAAACAGACACTCCAATTTTATTTATTTGTATAGATTAGGCTCACAGTAGTGTCAGATATTTTGTGGGAAATCAAATGAAGTAAAATTACAACGCCTGTACCGACCGTACCCAGCATGATGGCCATCAGACCAGGGCAAATCATGAAAAGTCCTTTTCCAAAACTTGCATCGACGGCCATCGCACCTCGTGCAGTGAGTTCAACGGCCTCCGCTCGAATCCCTACGCCAAGTAGGCGTCAAATTACATACGTTATCTAAATAAAAGTTGAGTGAAACGCAAATTTAGAATTCAATAAAAAAGGAAAATAGTTTTTACTGCTCCCATAAGCCCGTGACTGTGCCCCTAACCAATATTGTATTAAATTCTGCAAATAATAGACGCATTATAAAATGTAATTAAAATTCATTATAATATTATGCTCGATAATAACACCCTAAGTGCACTTTTGTAAATTAAAACAAAGGCTGGCATTAAGATCTACCGTCACAATAACTGCATTGTATATTATAAGACCGCAGGTCGATTGTTATTAGTTACCCAAGTCATTAGCCTTTAAAGGTCACCGCGCTATGTTATGTCTATTTTTAATGATTATCTAATGATAACTGTACTCTATATTCTGTGCAGCGGGGGGTACGGTACTCTGGCTTTCTTACATTCACAACAGTTTCGGCGTGGTAAGACTGAAAGATTCTGGCAACGGGTCTTAACTTCAGGTTTTCTGGACTTTGCTTGCCTCTCTACTATAACCACTGTTGATAGGATTTACTATAGTATTTCAAAGACCCTGAGGTCTAAGGCGCTAGTCCTGAGAATAAACTATTTTATGTGTATAATTCTTAAGTCACCAGTAGTCCTATGCGAGTTGAACCTGGCTTACAAATTACTTACAGAGGTGGGAATACATTTTGAACGAACGTCAATTTAGACTGTAATCTAATTAGCTATGTCTTGCTTGCTATGTATAGTCACTCGCTGTAAATGTCAGCAGTCAGCCAAAAGAGGACCCGATCAGGGTAGACTGAAAACTAACCCGAATACAAATTTAAAAAGAAAATTGGTATTACTGTTTAATGTCTCAATCCAGTATTCATTGTAATCAACTTGTTTTGTAATCAACTTTCGTTGGCTATTCTAACACGAGTTCACTGCTAGAACGTCTACTACTTATTAGTAGTAGACGTTATAGCATATTAGCAAATTGTACCCATGGCTCTTGAAGAAATATTTTGTCATATTTTGATGGTTTTCGTCTCCCCAACCCAATAACTCATACCCTGTATATTTTACGATGAAACAAACAGGTTTATTCGCAAATAACAAATTGTTACCGTCGGTACTGCTCGGTATTCATCATAACCTTGAACCAGTTCGCGTAGACCGTTCACGAGGCGAATAAGGAATAAGGTGAAATGTCCCGCCAATATCAATGAAATGCGTGAAAAATTGTTTTCTGCTCTCGAGAAGTTAGACGAATAAATCTTTATGTAAGGTTATGTGAAAAGTACCTCTTGTGTCTCAGGTAAGACGTCAAAAAACTAGAGATTAGCCAAGTTAGTAACGTGGGAACAATGGCTTTGGTATTGGAAGCATCTATAGGTAACTGATTAACATCGGGTGGGTCACACACTTCGCTTGTTTTCCAATTTTTATTATATAAAAAATGTTATTGTAATTTTTTTCTCGGAGTAACCCGGAGTAATTTCTTTACACCAGAATTGGCACCTATGTTTAATTAAACATATTATAGTGTTTACTGTGGGATGGTAGTGATAGATTGAATAGTTTGATATAGGTTTCATTAAAGCACCATTGAATGGAGAGAACAATCAATACAGCAGTGCGTAACTGTCTCAACAAAATTACTTAACGAATTGCGTCAAGCTAATGGGCCATTTTCAATACATCAGATGAGTCAAGTGTCATCAACCACAACTTCATTCAAACGATACTACATTTATTATTATTCCAATTCCAATTAAAGTTTATGGCATTTTCTCTCGCTTTGTCGTGTGCTGACAGCTCGCACACTGCTGCCGCGATGAATTAGTAATCCGTTTGGTTACGGGTCAATGGAGAGTGTCGTTGATAGCGCAAGGTAAACGGAACCCGTGTAGTGACAATGAATTTATATTATCACGCCTGTATTCCTCTAAGAAGTTGGCAGATGTTCACTGCGATATTTTATCAAAATTGGCTACTGAGGAGCAAAAAGGCAACGATTTGTCGAAACGTTTGTTTACTAACCGAATAAATGTACCTGTCTTAAACGATCATACAGCCATAGCAATGATATTAAATTGTGGAAATTAAATAACACATGATACATTATATTTTTAAACAAATATTTTATAATAGTAATGTAAAATTATCACATAACTAGTAACTCAAGTTAATGCTTATACTAAGTTCTCGGCAATGGCCAAGATGAACGACGAAATATGAGGGTAAATAAATTCTGCACACAATTGGTATCACACAATTTGGCTAGGGCGCCTGGGTTCCAGTGAGCAAAGGTTCAGGCCTAGGGACACAAGGTCTATCAAGCTTATTTCCATATTTTTATATTTGAGATTAGAGGTTCGTCTTTGGAAAGATGTGTTATTTTAATTACCTTCGAAATATAAAATATTTCTAAATAAGAGCACATAGTATTGTGGCTATACCGATATGCTAATTAAATATTATTTAATTAGCATATCGGTATAGCCACAATACTATGTGCTCTTATTTAGATTTTGGTAATTTTTTCCATAGCTAAAATCATAAAGATACATTCTTAAGTGTGTATAATTTCAAAGATTTTGTCCCCATGTCTCGGAGTATTGAAACTTGAAGCCCGCGTCACGTAGCGCTACGAGCTACGCCGCTACGAGCTACGCCACGATGTTTCACTCAAAGTGTTGAAAGAGTACTAAATTTTACGCTGACTTGTAACATTTTGAAATATTCCGCTTTTGGCTGTAAAAATTCAGCGAGTAGATATTGGGAAGTCCAATATGGGGGTTAAAACGTCAATCTCAGCGAATCGATAGCTTGTGAATATAAAACAGCTTTTACCTACTGAGATTGGTATTTGAGTTCTAATATACCGATATTATTATTAATAAAGTAAGTACTAAGCTAAATATGAACAGTAATAAAGATTTTAAAACAGCGTTAATGATCTAGTTGTTAGCGAGACCGCCCTCATACTCGTACAACCAAGAGGTTTCAGTTTCGGTCCTCATCCTCTACATTAAACTAACATTGCTACTGATCTATCTATAAAATAAATAGGTAGAAAGAAACGCAAAGGAAAATAGGTGAAAGAAAATGGTGGGCTATTTTTCTCAGATAGCGTATATAGCAGAAAATAAATATTCCAAAATATAATCAACCTGAATAAAAATGATCAATGCTCGAAACTCGCCCGCAATTCACAGTTGCGTCAATACAACAGCGATATCGCGCGCACCCTATCGGCTGCAATATAAATTCCGTTTAAAATAAACAGGGTATTGCTAAAAACACTTCTAGCGGAGACATAAAGCGCGCCACTCTATCAGGAGCGCAATAAATCCGCGTGACGTATGTATGGAGCACGGAGGTGGCAGCAACTGTAGCGGGCGGCCGCGCCGCGCGCCAGCACGTAGGCGACGCGATAGTATTGAACATTGTGCAATATCACAGCTGAATATCTAAATGAATATAATAAGAAATGCTTCACTACAATTTCTTACATAGTAATTCAGAAATACTCAACTTCATTCCATGTTAGTGTCGAAATTGATTACTGCATAAATTATTTCTTTAAGATCAATAAATTAACATCTAACATCAATTTGACAATGGCGACTTTATAAAACATCCGAATAAATGTGCTTTGTAGTGCCACTGGCAATTCGTTGTAACTTTCTACATCTTCATTTGTGGGGTCAATGTTTTCTTTTCTAATAGAAACTAGATTTTTCCAAATATAATATTTTAAAATCCATTGTTATTTCCTCCTGCTTATACAGTGCAACCCCTTATCAGTTTCCCTACGCGGCTGGCTGGGTCCCGCTCCGCTGAACTTATGTCCCTCCCGGGAGCGGCGCTTCTCTGTCGCTGTACCAACTTTTTTAACTCTCATTACGTATTTACTACCTACACGTATTTAAAACTTTCATAAGGAAAAGGTACATGGTTTCTAAACTTTGATTTTAGAATGTCTCACTTAAATATAAAATAGTGTAGTGTACCTACTACGGTATGAATAAAAAACCTATTGTAAAATATTCAAAGAGATCATGATGATGAGAGAAGGATATAAAGATCGTGGAGTTATAATTTTTTGTAAATTTAATGCCTATTTAAAGGAATGCGATCTATACAACCTACCGGTATACACGTTGAAATATTTGACTTATAATGCTGCTTGTCACAATTTTGTAAATCATTGAAGAAATTTTCTTATACAGGTTGATATAGAAAGGGTATTCTTTTTTTTCAAAACTTAACTTTGTAATTCTAAAACTATCAGCTTTGAAAAAACTTGAAAAACAAAAGTTGTTATAGGGATACAGCTGTTGATAGATTTCATAAGTCTACAAAACCTTCAGTACTTCAACTGTCCGACAAAGCCGATAGTTTTAGACTTACAAAGTAGAGTTGCAAAAAAAATAGAATACCCTTTCTGTTTCACCTAGTACCTATATAAGTACTCACATATTTACTATAGTTAGCAATTAGAGTCTAATCACAAATTTTGTGCTACGATGCATTTTGTAATTTAATTAGTTACTCGATAAATTATCTACTTACTATGAAAGCTGATATTAAATTGATCATATTTTGCTAAAGATGCGCTATTCTATTAGTACCTGCTCTTATCGAAAATAACAAAAACAATATCTAATATAAGTTTACAAAGGCAATAAATCCTCATTAGTTCACTCCACTGAACATCGCCCAACCATTTCTCTTAAAACGTAGTTACTTTATTTTATCACATGAACGTCTTTTAAGCTTGTACTAATACAACAACGAAACAAGACGTCTTTCACAACCGTACGAGATCATAAACATGCTCGACCTAATCAGGCGCCCTTTGTTGCATGCATCGTACTTTACGCAGCAATAAAAAAGCGATAACTCCACTCGCCCGTCATTGTAACGTAAACAGAATATTATCGGTACCTCGTTAACCTACTCGTCAGTGAAAACTACAAAGAAATTAGTATTAAGTCTCGAAAGAGCTTCAAAGAGCTTTTGAAGCTGTAAAGATGTAATAATATATAAACTTAAGATTAAAGAGAAAAATTAACACTATGATTAAAGTCTATGTTTAATCATACTGTGTATCTGTAATTAACAACTGTTGTAATTTGACATCAAACAGTCGGTTTACGATGAGTTTCTCTGGCTACACGCTAGTGACTACGTAAAGTAGTTGTATGCTGTCTATGGAATATCATAGAGCGCGTCGTATCGGCCACCCGAAGTACTAAAAATCTCACATCCCAATATTTTATTCAATAGTTGGCAGAAGCTAATATATATTTTATATAATACCTATATAAGTAGTAGTGACCGCCACTATCCTAGAAAAATATTTTATAATTTGGCATATTACCTACATGAGATGTAAATTTTATTTTTAGCTCATATATCCTGGGCTCATTGTATATCTCAAGTAAGTAAGTAAGTACCTACCTACTTACAAATGTCGTTTGAGTATTTCTTTTATAACCGACAAAACCTTAAATTTACCCTTCTAACCTTAAAATACATATAATTTCCTTATTTTTCATGGCCCGACATGCACTTGGCCAATTATTTTATTGGCCAGTGTTCCACTTTCGATTAAAAATATGACTACATTTAATTCTATGCCTGATACTATTAATCAAAACCGCCAAGTAACAAAGTATTATTTCGGACTTTTGAAACACACTTTACAACTGTAGTACCTATATCGAAATAAATTAATCTTTAGTATTTACTCACTTCTTATTCTCTCTTGAAGTCTGTAGACGTTTTTAAGTTCCAAGGCGCGCTGTGTTTAAGTTGCGAGTGTGCCTTTGTTATTTGGGCCGCGCCTTGATTGCGCCATCCACAGGACGCTCGTTTGTTTGTATTTTTCAAGAATCCTCTCGAGTTTGCAGTGATATAAGCAGTACAATCAAGTAGTCTAACCTTCACTTCGCTCAATACAAAATAGATGGCGGCGATATTACTTTTTTTCGTTTTGACGGTAAATATTGTTGTTGCTGACTCTATCGCTAATTTGTTACATAAATGTATTAGATGTGCCAAAAGTTTATTCGTTTTGTCGACAACAGAATAAGTTCAGAAGATCGCTTTAAGTTCAACATTTCAAACAGGTTCTGTAGTACATTGTTACACGAGTGGCGAAAGTGACTTATTTAGCCCCGAGACGGGGTTTGGCGCCCGAGCGTAGTGACGGCGCTAATAGTTCGAGGGACAAAATAAGTCTTTCTTTCACCCGAGGTAAACACTGTGCTTTTCATTACGAATACAAGGAAAGTAAAAATAAAAACAGGAATTGGCTAAAGAAATAATACAAGCAAGTATGAACAATACTCTACAACTCGAAAAAAAAAAAAAAGATCGGATTGCCGCCTATTTTGTTTTTTTTTCGTTGGCCGGCCAACTTCATTATATAGCCATTATTTTTCATTTTCATATTTTCATATTTTTTATTTTAAAGAAATTCTTGAAACTAAATTATAATTAAGTCATTTAAAAATATATATTCTTTAATTAATACTTAATTTTATGTTATTTCAATTTTACATCGTGCTGTAATTGAGTGACTGTAGAAAAAGTTTGAACATGGTTCCATAGAAATGTGAAAATGGAACAAGTTTTTTTTTTATAATTTGACAGCTGTCAGTTGAAAGCGATGCTCCCGGGCCGGAAAAGTATTACTTTCAACCCGCGCCTCAGGCAACATCAGACCTACTTTCAGAGTATGAGTAATGAAAATATATTTTACTATTGATTGATACAGTGATGTCTACATGTTCTTTATTGGCTTGAGCACATGTTATCATAAAAGATTTCACACGACGACAGTTCTTCAAGATTACAAGTCCGTAGCTCGGCGTATTAGTGAATAGTGTAATTAGTCGTGCAAGCCGCTGAGCACCGAGCCGGCAGCGGGCGCCACCAGCGGCCGCACCGCATCGCACCAAAACAGCATTAATCGTTAAATCCCGTTAATTACCGACGTCGTCGATCCGTCAGGCTTGCGGCGAGATTGCGGGACAACTACGGGCAATTTGCGACACCAATGTTGTCAGGCCGCGCAATGGGCGCGTTCCATAGGAAAAATTCAGTACGTAGCCTTGTTATTAGACTAGCATTCACCTATGGCTTTGTCCACATAGACTTCAATGATAAGATGTAGTTATGTTATTAGACCATACCAATATATTCGGCGGTATTGGTTTTATGTTCAGTCAAACTTACACATAAACAAAGGCAATTAATTATACATGTCAACAATTAATTAAACATTTGGGTAAAGTGCTATGAAGAAAAATAATCTTATTTGGTTAGCCTTAGTTTTTTTGAGTTGCAAACAATAGTTATATGATGTGGACACACCCTTAGCGTCACATTAATGTGTTTGCGTAGCGCCGCTGCGTTCGGACCGCATTATGTACTCTATACAATTAATTATCATTTTTGCGCCAGATTTATCTCCGCCCGAGTCTGCGTTCGAGAGTTTTATATCTTGGTAATGACGTTTTAATTTCAGCTGCGCGGAAATTATTGTAATTTATTATATTGTCTATGGAGTTATTTCTGAATTTTGAACGTTATGGACATAATTTATTCGTTTCTTTTGCTTTAAGGACATTTAAAAACATATCTCCCAGTAGAGCATAAATAATAACAAATACTAGATTGATATATGGCCACAAAAAGCATTTAAATGGAATACCTGCTTTTTATACTGGTAGGTAGCAACGTAGGTAGTAAAAATATCTACTCCTAGGTCGTTATGTAGAAGGCAGCTATAAAACGAGCTATAAAGTTAATTGTTCTGGGCACTAACGTTAGTGACTCTTGAAAGTCTCTCATAATTAAAAAAAAATTGTAAGGTTGTCTTTGTCTAAATAATTATTCATATTAAACAGGAGGAAACTTGAAAAACAAAAGGTGATATAGGAATACAGCTGTTGACAGATTTCATAAGTCTCCTTTAGTACTTCAACTGTCCCACAAAGCCGATAATTTTAGATTTACAAAGTAAAATTGCAAAAAAATTGTATGCCTTTTCTGTTTCACCTATATATATAATTTAATTAATAAATTTAGGAACCCTTTTTTTCAATGAAAACAACAAAACTGCAATAATTGATAAAAAAATATTTGATTGGTTCAGATTTTGTATAAACCCTCGAATACACAGAACTGGAAATCAAAACAATACAAGG
Organism: Notodonta dromedarius; assembly: GCA_905147325.1. Lineage (NCBI taxonomy): Eukaryota > Metazoa > Arthropoda > Insecta > Lepidoptera > Notodontidae > Notodonta > Notodonta dromedarius. Next base: position 11,162,442 of record LR990173.1, on the reverse strand, counting down.
TGGTACTCGACGAGGCGCTTGTTTGCACGCACCTCAAACGTTCAATTTGTAAACGGCGCGTGTCAGACGAGCAAGTGTCAAAGGACAGAATGCCTCATTGACTCTAGCTGCTAGGGTTGGGTTTCTGTATTCGCGACAAAAGTTTATTGAGCCATTGTCAAAGTCATCTGGCTTTAGTAGCACAACTTTTTACATAGATACCTAATTGTCAACCTTTTTTTTGCCACGAGGACAAGTATTTTACATAGACTGGACACACAACATTAAGTGATATACAAGGGTTTAAAGTTAGGTATATTTATATTATATTATTTATATTCGAAAATTAGACTGTATGAATCATTGACGATTGAGTTATCGAGACGGCACCTTAAGCGCCATAGGTAAGCGTTTGGCAATCGGAATCGTTTGAAGCGGCGCGCTCCGGCCGCGAGCGAGACGCGACGTCTGAACAACTCGTAGGTAATGCAAACAATTTTTCGGATTTTATCGCGTTTATTAACTTTATGTTCCCGACCGAACGTAAGTAAAGCAACCGAAACGTCGGGAACATAAAGTTAATAAACGCGATAAAATCCGAAAAATAGTTTTATTTCAATAATGCAAACAAATTATTATGACTCTACACTTGGATTGATTCAGTAATGGCTCGTAGAATAAGGTACAAAAGGTAAATGATCAAAACAATGAGTTGTCCGAAACATGTTAATGCATAACACATTCTTATTTTGGACTTCTGGGATTTTTAAAAGAAAATAGGTATATTCGCCTTCATCGGGTCCATATACCATAGGTGAAAAAGTGTACAGGATGCGCATTTGACACATTCAGGGAACACAATACTTGATGTCATCTCCACTCTACAGGTGTTCCGTTTGTTTGCGCGTATGAAAGAGGTATAATGAGCTGTGGAGTTATATTGTGATTCTCTTAACGTCATTGTCGGCAAACAGACGCGCGCGGAGCACGTGTGTACATACTACACAAAGAATATAATCTATTTAGAGGCGACACTTTGAAGTTGGCAGAAATTTAACATTGATTAGGAGAATAAAAAATACATTTTTGTTTCAAATTTAGATCTAAAGGAGTAAGACTAAAAAGAATCACAGGTCCGCGTAGATACGTACGTACTTGTCTACTTATATGTGATGCAAATGAAAGATGAACTACGCGTTGTTAATATTAGAATAAATAATTTATTCGCTTTAACCATTTACGAGCTTAGCCATCTTTACATTTGTTAAGGTGAAGGCGCCTGTCTAGCCCGCGAAATTCAAAATTATCGAGGATTTTTATAGTTTATCCAAAATCTGAACACTTTAATACAACATTTCTTGATTTGCGACAAACACAGTATGCAGTGCGTTTATTAATACATTTATTTTACTGTAAATATTATCACGGTGGATATGATACTAGTAAATTACTAAATATACATAATTTGCCAGATTATCTGGATAGCTGTCGTTCTTGAAATGTTTTAGAGTAAGTTGGATATATTAATAAAGGCACTGCACACGGTCTTTCTCGCGAATTACAAAATGTGCCTTTTATTATTGTTAGATTTTGAAAAAAATCTAAAAAACCTCAAAAAATTTGAACTTCTCGGGCTAGGTGGGCGCTTCAGCCTTACCGCGATTTTAGCAAAGATTTTGACCGTTATGGATTGAGTACCTATTTCACCAGTAGATCCATAGTTTTTTGTTGATTATTGTTAGGTTGGGTTATTGAACCTCATTTTATCCACGCCAACTATCTTTGTACCGTCCACATTCCAGAAAAAATCTAGATCCGACGTGGTAGTCTGGAGCATTTGAGAGTGGGTACACAACTAAAAAAAGTAACATATCTGTCTATAACATAATCTTTGCCCCATCGCTGTATGCCTGTAATTCAGTATGCGATGAATAATTCACCGGCCGAAAGACCAATTGTTTGCTTCGCCTCGTTCCGCTCCCTACAACACTATCTGCATTTATATTAAAGCATCATCGTTTGAGGTACAGCCCGCTTTTTTCATTAGCCATCATGTTTCGTAATATTTTGTGTTTCGTGTTATTTCGCAAGAGGGGCGTGGAAATTGATTTTATATTATGTTATAATAAGGCCATGGACATACACTGCCGACTGAAAGGCTCGTCGATTTCGTGACTCTTTATCTCCTACCATCAATAATTAAGCTATCTTTATCAGTCCTTTAACTGGTATATATGTCTTGATTATGTTAATTCTATTATCATCAAATCTCGACTAAGCTGAATGACCAATGAAAAAAATGTTTGTCTTGCTCAGATACTATAGCTATGAGGAGGATAGCAATTCGTATAGTTAGGGTAGTCAATTTTTTTTTGCTATCTGTTGCTCGCGGCGCCACCCTTATGATACTTCAATAAAATAAAAATAACCTAAGTTACTCTTCATAATATCAGATATCTACCAGTGAAAGTCCTGTCATAAACGTTCCAGCCGTTTTGGAGATTAGCCTGAAAAAACAAACAGACAAGTAGATTGTCAACCAGACAAACCGAAAAAAATAAATGTTTTGTTTTTGTTATACCTGAGTAATTTCATCTCTTTTTCATCTGCATAGATTTCCTAAAAAGCTATTATTTTGATATTACAAACAGACACTTCAACTTTATTTATTGATATACATAAATAAAAATAATACTAACATAATCAGCACCAATACCATAGCTTTAGTAAGGTCGGCAAGAGATTAAAGTATTGTTCCCATCTCAATTATAAAGTTTCCCATTTTACACATGTCGCCGAAAGATCCACAAGCACATCAAAATCACACAATAACATAATCAGCCTCGTTCACCTGAACATTTTACTTTCAAACATAATATTCATTAAGAAAGTCTAATTTGCTATACGAATAATCTTAGTGTGTTTGTTTATTACAAACTAAAGTTGCTGAATACTTAATTACGTTACGTACCTTTAAACTCTTGTGGCCCAACGGACCCAAACTTGAAAAGTCAACAGTGCCATAGGGGAACAAACTATCGCTACCTGGGCAGCCGTTGCTCCCAATTTGGAGTCCAATTACTCAGGAGATTAGCACTAAATCTGCTGTATTATTGAACCTGAAACAGTTCTAGGTGAGCCTGATTTAAGGTTGTTAGCATAGACTCAGGTCAATTTGGAAACAATTATTTTTGTGAAACAGACAAGTGAATGCTTTTCATCTCTTCTTGTGACATACTTCAAAATTTCTAATCACTTATTTCACATACCCTTTGTTAACAAAATAGGCATCGAATTGACCAAACATCACCCGCTAATTTGAAGTTTTACTGGCAGACAGGCAGATACATTGCCCGGATGGGGGATATCAGACGCTATAAATACAGATGATAGCGCAGCGACGGGCGCCTGTTCTCGCTACAGCGCTATCTCAAAACGTATTGTCTCGGCCGCACTAGATTAGGACTACCTAGTGCCAACATTAAAGCTCAGACTTAGGAAGCTAATTATACTGTGGCTCTGCCATGATTTTATACGTTTGCTTGAATCACTGTCGCTAGTGACTCATGGTATTCATGAAATTTGAGTCAATAAAAATGGTCACATGTTGAGTCACATTGAAGGGGAGTGTGACTAATATAATATAGCAGTAACAACAGCGGGAGTGTGGCTCAAAATCTAACGGTGGAATGTGGCTGGCCCGCGTTCAACAATTGTTTTTTTATGATATTTGCGTAGGTTAACAACCTACTACCACAATCAATTCATGTTATTTTCAAATGGTATTGATATACCCTCTTATTTATTCTAATAAGTCGAGCGAGAAAGGAGATGAAAATCTGTATAGCCCTGGAGATTAGTACGGACGTCGTGCAAATCCCTAGTATATTTTTGGTTTCAATAACCAAATGTAAACTGACCCACTTAGAAACCCTGTGAACCATATTTGAATCCCATTCTAATGTATAAATATAACCCATACCGAAAATATCCAACGAAATTACGTGGCACGAATGGAAATAACAAATTCCCATTTATACAACGCCTGTTTTCCTCGGCACTTTCAGTCGTGCTACAATAAAATAGTTCAATGGAAAGTTCGATAAGCAATTTCGTATTCCGTATCTGATCTGCTTACGAGATTTTTATAAAGCGAATACTTGTTAGGCGGTCTACAGATGGAACTATTAATATGTGTCGCAACCGAAGATTAATTTAACGTTTTGTCGAGCAGGCATGAGTCATAAGTTAGTTCCAAGCTCTGTGTAGTTAGAGTATACATTGTTAAAACTAAACTATGCCATGCACAAAAAAAGGTTTCGTAGTTTAAGTTTAAAAAGATTCACTTTAGTGTGTTTCTCTTATGCCAATTATGATATTTACGAGCTGTAATCAGATTTCCTTTAATCAAAATTGTTGCCGACAAGAAGATAAATTCAGTAGCTCTACTAACAGTTTTACACTTATTTTGTTCACTAATTATTAACTTTCATGTAAAAATATTCTTAGAAAATTAATAAACTCATAGTAGAGCACACGACAACAGCGATTATTTTAGCAGTTCTCAGTTAAATCTAGCTAACAACGATTACAGTAAGAGGAGTTAGTATGTCCTCGTTTGTAAACCATCTAAGGACCTTTTAATAAACGAGTGCTTTTTATAATGTGTACTTAGGTCTATCCAGAGGTCCCTTTGTGGTGACCCTTAGATATTTAGATAGCGCTGTTTCAGTATAAGCTTTCCACTGGTATATGTTTTGGTCTATTAATACATTTAATTGGCTTTTGTTTGTATAAAGTTTTGGGTTTTGATCTATAAATAAACAATAATAATTGTGTCACAGAATGACTTTGAAAAACTCTCCATAAATAATTAAAAAGGTTTTTTATGTCATAACTGGGAAAGATTGAGCAAAGGCCACTTCTTGATTTTTCGCTAACTTTCATCTCATTCTATTGCCGGCTAAGTTTTTGTAGCAAAAGTGATCAAACATCCCTCTTTCATTGTTCGGTGTGGGGTAAGGAGGCCAACCGCTGAGTATTCAATTTGCGGCGTTTGCCCACCTCTGCGGGTCCATACTTGCACCTTGATCGACTAATCTAATTCAAGCTTTGAAGTATTCGCCCTCACGGCACCAATTTGACATACATAAATGGATATTTATTTTTGTATTGTTCCAGCACTTAGTAAGAAACACTAAAGCACAATGTAAAATGGTTATCACAATGAACATAAAAAGGCTTAATAAAAACGCGAGAAACTGTGACCATTGCAATACTAGGGTGACACTGAAAGTTCTTAGAAAATCAAAAACTGAACAAACTAGCAAGTTATTAGTTTTAATATATATTTCTAAATTTGAACTTATTTTTTTATTATATCGTTTACAAGAGGCCAGTTCTAAAAACTTTCAGTGTCGCCCTCGTATGTTCATATGATGGTGTACAGCGATAACTTGCGGCTCACCTGCACGGGTTTAGTCATGGGGGCCGGAGGGAGGCAGTGCCTTTTAGAAAGGTACGCTTTGAAGAATTTTCCTGGAAAATATTGTTATAACGTAGCTATGTACATTTTGTACATGTTTTCTGCATATTCTTTCCTAGACATTTTAATACCAAAAAATATACACAATAATATAGGGGCGGGACCGACTGGCAAAGAAGTAAACTTTTCTCCGAGAAATAAACATGTTTATTAGGTACGTAGGTAGTTACTGACATAATTCAAAATTTCCTATCGTAAATTCACAGCTTTTGGTACAATCAACAAATAATCAAATAATTCCCACGACGAGACCCTCGGCGCCAACTTCACGTCTACACTTTCGCAGCCTAATTTGTATTTTTATTGATGGATGCTTTTATATTTGGTTCACTCACGTGTTTATATCAACAAAGCAGTAAATGCGAAGTGGACACTAGCTTAAGCGCTAGATTATTTATGAACTGCTCTCTATAGTGATATAGGTGTGTGCCATCTAAATCAAATAATAACTTTGTAACCACATCTATTGGCAAGATTTCAGGTACAACACTATCTCCTCTTGTCATAAAAAATATAAACAAATCAAAACTTCCATGAGAGACGACGACTGAAAAAATCAACAGTCAGAGTTAATATACTCCCTGTAGTTGGCTCTCGGATAGAGACGCGTCGGACAAAATGAGGCGAGGAAATCCATCGCAACAACCCGGCACCGTAAACCGATTACTGGTGGTGGCACTCGCCTCAGGGACGGGAGCTGGGGTGTCGATCTTAAAGAGATTTTTATACACCTTTGCACATAAAAATAGAATCTAGTGCGTTTGGAAGTGACTACTAGATTAGAAACTCATGAAGCATGTAGGGATGAAATTTTGTAAAGATAATGAGGTTTTAAGAATATATTCAACTGTAATAGTTCAAAATTTGTGTATAACATTGTCTTATAATGTTATTTATTATACAAAAGTTTGTTAAAACGAGAAAATAAATTCAGAAAGGTTTCGTAAAAACAGATTCATATACATGAGGTTTAACAAATAATAATTAATAATGAACATCCACATGTAAAGTCAAACAATGATGATAAATATTCAACAAATTCAGCTGTAATCTGCAGCTTTCGAGGGCCGCCATTATTTTATATTAATATTCCTCTCCATATACCAGATAATATTTAATTAATATTTGAGATATAAATCTACGTTTGAATTACAACTTATTTCCTACAGTTTGTTATTATTCGTCGCTGGTACCGATTTAAAATATCTGTTTTATTTGGACAAATATGGAAATATAAATGTGTTTTTCTCTTTAGCTTGAATTTCTATGATGGTTACAAGTAAATCGCAGTTCGGATAGGTTTAAGATATTTTATATTCAAGATCCTCAGAGCCTGCTCCCGCGCTAGCCGTGTAGCGTGTCTTTCCACCAGTCCAAGAAATTGGACTGCACGCCGTGTGTAGGTGCGCGGAACTGTGCAAACATGTTATTTTATACAGCTGAACGGCTCTAATGAACATACTCACTTTATTTGATCGGTGTGGTATCGTAGCAGGGAGAAGGTTCCAGTGATGTAAACTTTATGTATTAACGAAATTTATATAATCTAGACGGTTCTTTAAAATAATACAAATAAAATTATTGAGTGCATTTGACTGATTCCGGATTTGATGATTGCGGGTGATTAAAGTTTTGCGATTTTATTAACCTATAATTATGTTGAAGTGTGACCACGACAGGGTACTGACTCACGCTGGAACAGGACAAATATGTTTTATTTAAATGGAGTTAATAAATACGAGCTACCGATGTAAACATGTTATAAGTACAGCTTAATATCCAGGTGCGACCTGTCAGATCGGTGTTTAATAAGGTGGGAGTTTATTTTTGTTTGTCTCAGACAACTGACATTTTACTAAATTAACAGTATAGGTAGGTATATAAATAATTATGGTTGTGAGACTATACGCTAGACTAAATAAGTATACTTGGTATCCAATGATTTTCACCTAAAAATGCAATTTTTGTGTGTAAAAACTTTAGGAAAGGCGTTCAAATGCCGTGCATTTAGGACGCATTCACTTGATGCTGAGGGGCCTCCGCCGCCGGCTAGATACAAAATGGTCGGCGCTCGATATAAAAGGATTGCCAAAGCGATATCGAACACCTTTGTGATCAGGGTTATTTTTTTACCTTTAAATAATACGGTTTAAAAATACTGAGTTCAAATCAATTGGTTTACATGAAATAATTTCGTTGCAATCTAATGACCAGTTTTTACCTACATAAATTATAACTGGATGATTCATGAACATTTTCAAGCAATTAATGATATATGTTTCTATATTTGGGTCTTATTTACCTAATCTACCAATAATTCAACCAAGCATTTGTTTTAAAAATATTACAACATTTATGTGTATCACAATAAATTAAAACAGGCTCCCAGTGGGTTCATGAAAAATGACTTGAATCAAAAGTGCGAGCGGCGAGGGGACGCGGGACGGGCGGGCCCCACACAAGTCTCCGCGGTGTCCAAACAAGGTGTCACGTGTTCCTGACAGAAAGATAGCGAGATAAATAATGGTCATTCATCGCGACACATCACCGTTTGCCCGTTGCAAAATTGGAATTAAAACACTAGTGCATCAATTATAGTTTGGTAAATTGATGTAACACACTTTGCCTTACTAGGTACTATTGTATACTGTACCTGTATGATAAAATACGTTCAAATTTAATTACGCTACATTTAAGTATATGATGTCATTTTCTATAGGTACAGTTGAGACAAATAATAGGTTGGCATCCTTATACAGTAAATTTTTTGGAAAAATAATCGTCGCGTTAAACGACATGACCGACAGTTTCTCTGTTTTTGTTTACTTACCACATTAAAAAAAACAATAACTCATAAGTTGCAAGAAGCACTTCCAAAACTATCAGCAAAAACATTTCGACCGGAGAAGCCATCACCCCAAATCATAAGGACAGATGCTGTTGAAAAATATTTGCTCCCTTCAAAAGCAGAAGAGACACAAAAATAACTTTCCCAAGTAAATAATACATCAAAGGGCTAAGTGATTGATGCAGGGGCGTCGATGGGAGGGTTAGAGACACGTCATTAATCTTACCGGCGGCCCTGCGTGGCGCGCCGTGGGCCAGCGATAGGGGCGCTAGCTTGTACAGCCTACTTTCACTGATTTGACATCGATAGTCCCGTGAATAGTAGGAGTTGCTGAGGGCTCATGACGTCATGAGTCCTTTGATGACTTACTTTACAGAAACTTAATTGAATCCCATAAACCTGCAATCCGAGGTGCTTCGTCGATGCGCCTGACCCACTTTCCGACTGATTTTATTGTATTTAATGGATGTTTTTGTTCTGACTTTGTTCATCTAAATTCCGGTAATAGTGAATTAAACATGAATTTCATTTCACCGTTGGAATTCGCCAAATGATCACCGACATTAATCTCAACACAGACAACAAAGCTACGCGAACAAAAACAAAATGCTATAATTTATTTCAGGGATCCTGATAAACATTCATCGACAGATATATCTGAAACTTCATGTTTATCTCTACAGAGAGAAATTACCAAACAAGCAAGCTTCAAACAAATCAACAATTCCTTTGTTTCCGATACTCAGAACAAAAAAGTTTTCTTAAACCACTTGGGTAATTTATGCAGTGTGCAAACAGCTCCAAGTAAATTTCTTTACTCTGTGGCAAGCGATAGTGAAGCCAGAATACTAAGTGATATGTAGCCAGCGCACGCCGCGGCGGCGTCCACATCAAAGGAAACCATTTATCCCTGTAATGTCTCATTCCGATCGCGAAAATGTTGGAGAGGGACGGAAGATGCTTTTTGTTGTGAATTATTTGCTAAGTTCTTATTGTAGAGGTATTTAGCAGCGCGGTAGTTTTATTGTGGCGCTTTTGTCGGAACGATTAATGTCTATATTGGAGGTAGTCGGTAACAAAAAGTGTTGTGTGTTATTGTCTTTGTTGCTCGGTTTTCTGCATTTAGAGTTAATGTGTTGCAAGATAATGCCTATGTTTTGACATTAATTGCATACCAAGAGCAAATATTAACACAAAGACGGCCAAGTTTGCAAGCCATTGTTTAAGAATATTTTATTTGATTTCAGAACTCACGGCTGTTCGCTCCGGGAGTATTGGCAGAGGTTTTCATCGACGAATGGTAAGTACTCTGAATACTGAAACTCCCCTCCTTCAAATGCCGCTGTCAATCAAAAGCCCAGCATACAAAACGAATTTCAGGCTTTAAATAAACCGTTCGTAAGTAATAATGTTTCAAAATAAATCCACATGAATACATCTATATTAATCATGTCTCCTTCTCTCGTTTATAAAAACAACAAACAGTCCAAATTCCTGCCACAAATCTTTCAGCTCGACCCGCCATAAACATCTTCGGGCGAAATCAATAAATAGAAGTTAACGAAGTCGAGGCGTGATCTTGTCGTCCACAGGATATAAACACCACGGTCACTTTACACTTCCATGAATGAACTTCAAAGGACAATCATTCTTTTAGTGTTCACAATACGCGCTACGGAAATATTTTAAGAGTTTTAGTATTATGTTGGGTTTTCCAGTCCCTTTATGTCTCGCGAGGCGTAAATTGGGTTCGCGTTGGACCTTTGTGCAAGCGATTTTATGAAATAATAACTGGCCGTGTATGACCCGTAAGCGGTTGACAACTGCGATGAACATGCGGAGCGGAGGGCTGGCGGGTGCGGCTGGCATCGCCACACCCGCGCATTGGGACTTGCTGATATGTTAACTTAGAAGATAATAGTGTCTTATTTGTTATTTTATATGCAAGTATAGTAATTAAAAATACAAACTCCATTCTGCAGGTTTTCTAAAAAAATATCGATGGCCAGATTAGTAAAGATCAATAAATGTTTAAACATGTAAACAGTAGATTCTGCGAAATCGTCAAACTCGCAAAAAAGGTATGATTAGTCTATTTGGGACGTCATTTCAATGACGACTAATAAGAGAGTAACTCCATGGATAGTAAGTTGGTGCACAATATGTAGTGTTCACAGGACACAATTTAGGAACATTGAAACTACGAGTACAAGTAGCTATTCAACAAAGTCCCCTGTACCCAGCAACCCGCGGCAAATAGGACAAAGGCAGTAAATAGCAACTCGCCGATACATTGCGTTGTTTAGCGTCCATAATTCGCCGGCAACCGGCCAATCCGGAAGATTGCGCCATTGAAGCGGCAATCTAGCTGGAAATTATTCGCTCCCCGTTTCACAATGGTGGCTGATATCATTCCCGTGTATCCTATACCTGACTATAGATTCAGAATGATGTATTTTTAATTCATCAACATGATTTATGATACTATCCCCAGACTCTACCATCCATTTACAATGCCATTCCTATGGGGAAGAAATATCAAGTAGGGTGCAGTGTTTACAACTGCCCCTTTAAAGGTTTCTCCACTATTTGTCTTTTAAATGTCATACAAGGTGACGAATAAAGTACCATGACAAAAATAACCGAAGTAATTAATCATCCTTCAATTGATCTCATAAGAACCGCATACATTTGCCGGTTGGGGTGGGATGGGTTCTCGTAACTAAATCTAATTTAGATGAAACGATGTAGTTGAGAAATACTTTTGGAATCCTACTAATATTATAAATGCGAAAGTTTGTGAGTATGGATGTATGTATGTATGTATGTATGTATGTATGTATGTTTGTTACTCCTTCACGCAAAAACTACTGAACGGATTTGGATGAAATTTGGAACACAGATAGATTATAACCGGGATTAACATATAGGATACTTTTTAACCCAATAATCCAATACTACGCGGATGAAGTCGCGGGGCACAGCTAGTCACAAATAAATATGGATTTATTTTTATTAACACTGTGTTAGTAATTTCTGCTTTAAAATATAGAAAGTTAGAATAATTCTGACTTCCCTAGTTGAGTAGTTCCCCAGTTCCGTTTTGTATTTACGTAAGGGTTCTGTGCATTGTTCTCTACCGTGTCACGTCGCGCGCGTGTTTGTCGACACGACGTGTTTGGCCGTGTTTGCTAATAGACCGCTGCGGTGCTGTCACTATACAGGACATATTAAAATGCAATGTACGCTGTCTGTAGGAAATAGGTTCGTTCTTTATTACATTGGAATTTATAAATCATGACGTATGACACTAAGGTGGATTAATTGAATTTCTGTTGATTTATCTTATCTTACCTTTTAGAATCAATAGTCAATATAAACAATTATTTTTGTATCTAACTGGATGTCATTGATATTGTTTTAGATAAATCATAGGTACCACAATGACACATTTCATAATTTGATATCAACCCTTATTAAAAAACGAAACGAGTATTGGAAACCAAAATTGTAAGCATATAGCCCATTGTTTTATCAACCCTGTGTCTCGGCCGGTCACGTCAGCCCGTGTTTGCGTACGCGACGTGTTCTGACGTGTGTGCCAGCCGGCGACACCTCGCGCGCCGTATCGCTGCCCTAACACGCCGCGCGCCGCCCCGACACCGATGGAGGAACATTATTTATGAATAAAATATGTTCAGGATATAGGTGCTTCCCTACTTAACATAATTTATCCCACTTTTATAAATAAGGGCTTATTTTAATAATGCACTATAAATTATAAATAGCGCCTTAGTAAATGCTAAAGAATACTAAACATGATGTGCCACAAAAAATGATCTGTTGGGTTGCTTATTAACAGCTCAAGTCCCAAGTCCCACTTGGATTTTATTTTAGGTATTCCCTTACTATCCCTCAAACTGAAATCAAAAGGATTCAGTCAATATTCTGAGACTAGTTTCTAACATGTGCACTTAACTTTTTGCTTCAATGTTTTATTTTAAAGTAGGCTTTGATTAATCAGTTATCATTTGCCAATAGTCATTATCATTCCGCTTGTGAAATTGCGTCTTGGCTAAGGACCGTTTCTGATACTGTATCCACTATCACTAGCGGAAATGAAACAGCATACATCTATGAAATATTTATAAAACTAACGCATTCAATTCTGTTAACAAAACACTGTGCCGAGACACAGTGTCTCCTCAATTGTCCAGCAAAAACACTGACATGTATTTACGTTAGTGTCCCGTCGACGGATATTTCCGACGTGATAGGAGCACGCTGATGGAAAGCGTGTTTACACAGACACGCATTAGCACGAGACTCGCTGTGTTTGTCCATTATATTGTTGGGTAGTGTGTGGGGAAACTTACTTTTATTGTAAGATATTGGGCATACGATTTTTAGATTAAGAACTGATTTTACCGTAGGTAACATCTGACAACCATGAGGTAACCGACAGTAGCTAACATCTTTTGTGCAAAATAATACATTGTTTTGGTTTTCCAAATTTAGAGATATTTGCAAATTTAGAGATCTAAAGATAGTTTGAAGTGAACAAGAGCATTGGGTCAATTTTAAAGCTTTTCGGAACATATTTTTACAACATATTTAAGGAAAACTTTCATGTATTAATAATAATATCACGTAATATTGGGATTCTAGACACGTTCCTATTTAATATTAACTCCTGCTAGTCCCCCGGGAAGTGACGCTTAAAGATATTTTGTGTACCAACCTGCTTTGTATTCGCACAATAAACACCCTTGTATTATTGCTGAGAATATATTGCTATAACATTTATAACATGCTCTACTGCAGTCGTCACGATTTAGTAGTGCCCTTATTAATAAATCGATGTCAAGTCCGAGAGCTATCTTGGAAACGTCATTCTTATGTCATACCAGTACAAAATTACACGTCAAAAGCGTACTCAAGATCACTCTTAGACATGAGATCAATTTTTAAATACGGGCCTATTTACTAAATATTTTACCTTAGACTAGTCTTACAAAACATAACTTACATATCTTTAAACATATCTTACTTACACAACTTAACCGTCACTTTTGGCTTTGCCGTAGTCGGGTAAAAAGAGCCTGCTCAAGAGGTATGTTCCAGGTTCAGAAGTGGCATTAGGCACCTTCACGTGTCTCTAAATCGTTTCAGAAACTTAAAAGAAATCCCCTACCATTTAAATAGTTTTCAATCGAGTATCGTTTCGAGTTCCCAGGCCGAGTCGCCTGAGCGCTAATCCCGCGATCGATCCGGCCCACACGCCTGTCGCGATCCCACTGATATATTGTTCGCGCAAATCGCTCATGACATTTATCATACTTCGCGAGAATTTACAATTATTTTAAGGATTTTATTTTCAAAGACAAATGGTTGGGTAATGCTTCCTGGTTGTTGAGTGTGTTGGGAAAATGAATTGAAGGAAAATAATGGGAGTGTCACTAAACTGATAAATAGTTTAAAAATGTAATTGGTTACAATAAAATTATTCGCCTCACTTCGAGAAGTCCTCCCTGCAATAATAATAGAAGAAATGTAATACCATCCAAGCTTTCATATCCTCAATTCCGGTCCCAAGCGCCCACATACCTGTGCTCCAATCTGGCGCGTCCTGGCCCGGATTTAAGTCTTAAACTGTGAATAAATGGGACCGTGACAGTCCTGCATCACGTGCCGCGGGCCGGATGCCGCGGATGCCGCGGATGCCGCGCGTTCAGGGCGCGGCTCACAGGCCCTCTCTACCCTTTTCCTGAAAAATCTCGAGTATTAAAGTCAGGCTTTAGGTAGTAGGTACATATGTTATATGTAGTTCTTTTTTTAAATGGAAAGATGGCTCTCAAGGTGTATTGATGACCTCACGCGAGGCATGGGAATTAAGTTAGCAATGGACCGTGATGTATGGAAGTGGGGTAGTTTATATTCAGAAGTAGACTTATAGCTGATGATGATGGCAATGATGGGGTGTTACGCCAACTGGACTGCATCTTGTAATTTCTTAAATTATTATTACGTGAAAATGTATATTATATGTACAAGCTTGATACGAGTATCTAATCAGTTTTATCACGCTAAGTTTGATATTTTTCGCCCCTTTCATTAATTTATTTTATTGCTAAATAAGGTTGCATTGGTTTTATGAACCTATCATGTATGACTTTCTCACGCTCTCAATAATATTTATAATGTATTATAATTTTATTCCAAAATGAAATGAGAGCTCAAAGTGAAACGCAGCACATTTTGTATTATAATAAAAAGCGCGCAGTACTTGACGCTTTAGCTGTGTCAATTAATTATGCAAACCAGACACTCGCAATAATGGCGCTCAATAAAAAACTCTTTACGAATCCGCTCTCGAATGATACGTTTTTCAGTGTTCCATGGCAAAATTTGTAAAACGGAACCGCTTTTCCGGCGACCACAGCCTTTCGCCAGCTTCATTCTCAGAGTCTATTTTGACGTGGGGCTTTAGCACATTCTATAAATAATGGAGACGAATGGCGTAGCGATCATTTATAATGATGGTTAACGCGATAACGATCTTACCATTCATTTTACTTTATACGCGTGCCGAATATTGCCGACATGTGTCTAAGATGTATAAAAAAACGTTGTAGTATCCATCGTGAGAATGTAGTGCACATAAATTAAAATATCTCGTGATAATTAAATAAATACTACATTTTAAATAAATAATTTATATTTTTTATCAACAAAGTAATATGAGCAAAGGCCTACCTACAGAACATTTACTTAATGGCAACTCACTCTTCACCAGTTTTCAGTTCCCAATGGGCGTACTCCCCAGTGGCAGTGTAAAAATTATACTGAAAAACGAGAGGTACAGAAACGGTTCGTTTCATCATAAGTGAGAGTAAAATATGCACCCTCCATGTTGTAATATATGGGGCCCGGAGTGGCTCGAGGCAGCTGGGGGCCGTTGGGGCAGCCTGGGCCACCGTGAGTTATGTCCCAGGTGTGACAGCGTGACACTCTTTAACGACGGTCGCTGCATGCTTGTCTAGGAATTGTTTATTGGTGTTTTAGTTTTAGTTTCCGGCTTCTTTGAAGGAGGAAAATGTTCAGCCGATAATAATGTGATTAGGTAAGGGATAGGTACTCACGTTGATGGGCAGTAACTGGACGCGTAGAGTTGATCAACTTCTCTGACGAAATTAAAAAATAACGTTCGTTAATCTTCTTCGAGGTACCTTCATCAATTTTCTGAAGGTTAAGACGATTATATCAATTATCATTGAAATTAATATAATTTTATTGCTTTAGAAGGATCCAAACTGATTGCAACCGGTTGCCAAATTTACACCGTATGGCGTCGCGTGCGTGTGACAGGAGCAATTATGAAATCCAGGCAAAGATACATGGAGGTGGGCGCGTTAAGTGCACATTCATTGTGTCAGGTTCGGGCCGTGATTTATGCTGTTGCCGCGGCTTGGAAACGGATGGGTTATGGGTTAATTTGGGACCAGATTTTATACTGGAAAATGAAAGTGGCTCGCTCAATTAATTATAGGTTTTAGGTACTTACGCATGACATGAATTTACATGAAATAAGTAATTAAGTATTAGATACATTATTTCGTTGGCGACAAACTCTTAATATTTGCGTAATTTAATGGAGGTGTTGTACCATTTTAAATTTTTACTACTTTCATAAAATATCTGCTTGTCCTATCAAAATAAAATCTCATAATATCAAGGATCAAGTTGAATCAGCCCTTCAAGAAAAACATCATGTTCATAAACGCGAGAACGAACACGAATTCCCAGTATCAAAATGTTCAACTAAAAATATAACATCAAACAATATTACGGGCCCTGTCATTCAACAACGATTTCACGCCATAAAGAGGACTAATACTAATGAGCACTGTGATCAAAGGGCTGCTTAATTCCAAGTAACCTTGGAATAACTATTCAACGATTTTAAGCTTTCGTCCGTAATTTAAACTCTATTACGTCACGATCAAAGTTCACATTCACATATCTTATTCGATGTTATTAACATATTCTTGTATGTGATGTCCAATTTTATGCTGCGTAATTTTAGAACCAGTGAAGGACTAATCGACGCATTTGTCACAGCAATAATGCACAGTTTCTGTTTTAAATTCGTACGGCCGGATGACAGTCGTGTGTCAAAATGCAGAGACAGCAAATTGCTGAATTTGAATTTGGAATGTGATTTGAATTTACTGTTCTCAGCGTGGGCGCCGCAATATAATTGTGTCGCCAGTAGCAAAAATATATTTCTTAATGTCTATAGTTCCGACCGTGGTTTTGCTTTATTTATAAATATTCAATATTATGACGAAATATTATAAAATGTTAACACTTACCTACTACTGACTCAATAAAGTTGACCGTCTTTGCATATTATTTGGATGAAAAAAAATAGTTTAGAACGGCTGCGATCTGTCATAATTTTAAGCGAGATAATCCGGAGCTTAGCATGTCGGAATATTGAAAAGCAATTTTAAATGTATCGCTATCTTTGATAATCAAAGCTCGCTATAGAGAGGAACTATCCTCCTCTATTTTATTAGGTATACAGATATCATAATCATAATAGGTTTGGTTGAAGGGACTATCTTCCTAGGAATTTCTATGGCGTTATAATTGGTAAATACCTACTGCAGCTCACGAGCTCAACACAAGGTTTCGTGTAAGGTATGTTAGAGTTATATAATTATCCATACTCTTTATTATTCTGCGCTAATAAGGGACCCTACACTAAAATCATTGTATACCAGGTACATAATCACTTATTTATAAGCTAATGTAATCGCGGAGTGAAGCCCCAAAATACAACTTAATTTTTCTTACTCGTATTCAACCATTTAAATGGTCAAAACTATTTTCAAATCTCCCCAAGTGTTGATAGCCTCGCGTAACCCCCCACTATCTATTCAACTAAATAACAATTTATCTCAAACAATGGCGTCACAAACATCTAATCGCACTAACGCCCCCCCTAAAGGGGCAAACTCCCATTTCGCGGCGAAGTTTTTTAAATAATTACATTATTGTGAAAGTTTCGAATGGGGTCAAATTAGGGGCAAGGAAAAGTGAAAAATGACCTTATTTGTCACAATGGGGTGCAATTTCAGTGGTTTAGAAATACAAAATGAAATTAAGGAGTGGCTAATCACTAGCCGCTGTGTGCCTGTTACTCCGAAGTGTAACAGATAATATGTTGAATATATTATTTGTAGAAGGTAATAATACGGAATAGTTAATAGTACGGAATGTAATTAATCAACTGTTATGAATAATGGCTCACCAGACTTATATTCCTCTCCCCATATTATTATTTAAATTGAATATTATTTTCGTGGCAGAATTAAGAGATTCCAAAAGTAGGAACAACAGATGTCGAATAATATCCGACAATAAAAACAAACTACAATGTAATAATAATATAAATAATTTAGCCCTTTTGACGTCCCACTCCTGGGCACGGGCCTCCCCTCAACATGAGGGGGATTCAGGCCATAATCCACCACGCTGGCCCAGTATGGGTTGGCGGATTTCACATGTCTTTCGAAAATTGGTTAGATCTTCTAAGACAGGCAGGTTTCCTCACTATGTTTTCCTTCACCGTAAAGCAAGTGATAATCATATAGAAATTATGATTCGCACATAGACTTCGAAAAATCCAGAAGTGCGAGCCGGGGTTTGAACCCAAGACCTGGTGCCCGCAAGACGCGTGCTTTAACCAATCGGCTATCACTGCTTGCATTGTAAGTTAATAATAAAAGAAGAAAGAAGTTAGTTAAAGATTTACACATTGCTAGCTTAGCCTAGTATTTAGTGAAAACTTAATAAGACGGATAGGCAAAAATCTTTGAGTGGATGTTCAGGCGGCTGATCGAGCAGCATCAGACAGTTGAAGAGCAAAGACCATGTGGTATGTGGCTACCGTCCCGTTACTTACTAGTAATCCTGTTCAAACACTGACAATATAGTGTCTCTGCCATGATTTTACGCTTGCTGGTTGCTACGTGTAGTACGGTTATGTGGAGAATAGACGACCATACGGCTAGCGAGCGTATAATTCATGGGAGAGCTACAGTAACCTATAAATAACGGTGGAACTTACACAACTTAAACGATTCTTAAATTTTTTACTCCCAATACCGATAATCTAAATTAAAATTTACATCCCTAAAGCAATAACTATCGATTATACTATCGTAATAAATCTGTTCGTAACAACATTGTTACGGCGTGGTGCAACAGAGGCCATAAATATCAATATGGTTCAGCGAGGTCACGCGAGCGCCACATCAGGTGCTTGGGTTCATTGTTATATGTTTGTCGTTAATAGAATAATCGGAGTGAGCGATCTTGGTGTAAATGAGGAAAGGTGAATTGCTTTTTCTTAAAAAAAATAGACCAAATAAAAGCGCTAGGTTGATTGAATGGGTCTGTGCCGGCTTCTGGATGTCAACTCCACCCGTCCCGACTCCACCCAGATAGGGACTCCCACTGGTGACAACTCCACCCTTTCAAAACTGCCTGTCGATTGAGTACCTATATGAGAACTAAATGAGAATATCTATGCTCCATTTAAAGCTCATGTTGAGCTTGCCTTGGTTGTCATTCTATGGTCTGTGACAGGTGTTACAGGTCATTACAGCCGATCTAAGTAAATTAGTTATTAATTAGCCGAATAAAGACTGTCTGTAAACAGTCCCCATACACTAGAATAAGAATAAAGATGAAAATTCGATTTTATAATGAGTACTACGTTTTGCTTATTAGTACGTGGGTTTATATTTGAGTACATGATATCTCACCGCGAAGCCGCCTTGTCAATATAATAGAGCATTTATCAATAACATAGCATACAAGGGTATTAATCCAAGAGCAATGAGCTTATACAGATTATTCTAATGCACGTCACACGCTAATGCTATGCACATAGATAATTCACGAGAGTTGACTTTAATAATAACTTTGCTATTCCTGGAAGCTGTTGTGGTAGAAATAACCTATGAATAATTAAGCTTAATGAAGAGTTTTGGTGAAGGAAAACTATATTTGCATATTCCGAAAGTTTATTTTAAGATGTTGATGTGTGTACAGTTTTTGTACTAAATAATAAATAATTTTAAGTGTAATAAATATGTTTTTCCAACTGGCAACCCCAGTTAAAATGTCTTTAAAACACGAACCGCACGCTCGATTTGCAAAAATATATAAATAAATCGTTTTTAACTAAATATTACTTCAATATTATATGCCTACAATTAGCCTGGCACAATGTGCTCTTTAGTATTCTTAGGATATTAACTACAGCTTAACTCTCTGGGCTTTAAGTTAGTATAATATACTAAGAATTTAGTATTCTGGATACCAACACTGACCATCTATCATAGCACAGCAGTTAAATTGTAATGATGTCAATTATGTCGTCGTCAAATCAAGGCTAAACTAAATAGGGTATATATTGTGGGCATATCTAATAATAGTTGTATCTTATTCATGGGACCATGATAATAATGACAATCAATATATTTATATTTAGCCTTTTTGAAATACATTGTTGAAATCGTTTAATCCGTCCTTAAGCCACGGTACCACACATGAATACAAATAAGTCAAAAGAACTTTGCGTCGAGAGCCAATTGAGTCAACATTTAATGTTATTACCAAGATGCTCAAGCGTCTGTCCATCAGCGACATGTAACGCATTAACCAATCCCCTTTGTCTAATAATAACCACTGCGCAGCGGGAATAGTACGGTGATCAAAGGACTCGGCGTCCTGTGATGTGTAGCAGTGGGCGGATGGACAGTTTTTGACATTGACATGTATGACATTGTAGTTTTTTCAGTTTCTTCATATTTTCGAAATACGTGCTTAGTGCTATCTCCCAATTTTTAATTGTTTATGAAATAATTTCAAAATCACACAATATTTTCAATTCAATTGATAAATCTCGCAACTACATTAATAAGAAACAATTGCGCAGTGAAGTCCGAGGTAGTCAAAACACGCAATATTTCAATTAAATCCCGATTAATTTCTACTCGATATCATAGCGTGGTGATTGATTGTCGAGTGGACACCTGGACGGTTCCCACTGGTCATGAAGAATAGGGCCCCATTAGGTTTAGTACTAAACATAAATACAAAACAAAAGCAACACAAATTACACGTTGTCTTACAAATAAATTGAGAGTTAGTTATTGGTCTTCGGCCCCCAAGCACTTGGAAGAATAAACATCTAAAAATAAAACAATAAATTACCTATATCATTAAGAAGGCTGTATAAAAATATAATTGCCAATCGTCAAACCATCTTAATATTATAATACATATTATGTTATGGTGTTCGCAATTAGTTAACTCAAACAAGACAGGTTTCACCTTGATTCGAACCAAATACACGTTTACGTATGTATGTACATACCACAAGTATACAATTCTGAGTATTTAGTTAGGATGGGTCGAGCCATCAAATTATGCGTGTGCGGTCATAAGTGTTAATTAATACATTTCGAAATGAATTTGCATCACTTTATGATTATACTAGCTGTGCCCACGACTTCGTCCGCGTGGAATTTAATTGACAAAGTTTCATACAAACTTTCATCCCCTATTTTATCCCCTTCATAACATCTACCTGCATGCCAAATTTCAGCCCGATCCGTCCAGTGGTTTGGGCTGTGCGTTGATAGATCACTATGTCAGTCAGTCAACTTTGAGTTATAGTATATACTAGCTGTGCCCCGCGACTTCATCCGCGTAGTATTTTAACTTAGCAAAAATTTCGGGATTATCGGGTTAAAAAGTATCCTATATGTTAATCCCGGTTATAATCTATCTGTGTTCCAAATTTCATCCAAATCCGTTCAGTAGTTTTTGCGTGAAGGAGTAACAAACATACATACATACATCCACACTCACAAACTTTCGCATTTATAATATTAGTAGGATATAGATACCTGTTCGTGTTTTATTGTCGTATCGGATATTCTAATGTAAAAGTTGTTTTAATTATGTTAAAATTGTGCGAGATATAAATATTTTAATAGGACCGGATAAGGTACGATTTCGATTTCTAGTTCTCAAGGAATATCAGTATTGGAAACACGGTAATAAAATATATTTCGTACTATACCTAGTAAACCTACTTATAATCTGAAATGAAACAATAGTCACATTAATAACATTAATACTCGTAATAGGTACACAGTATCACACACAATACTAATACCACAGTAATAATAGGTCACAACCTTTTCTGATTATAGTTAAATTATCTATTTCAAATATCTATTTGAAATAGATAATTTAATAATCTGATCTCCTGCTGAACGGTTAAGGAAGATATCGTGAGTAAACATGCAAGCTTTTCGAAAGAGAGTTAAGTTCGCTAACGCGCTCTGGGTCAGCGTGGTGAACTATGATTTAAAACCCAAAAAATAGGGTTCAAATAAACATTCACTCGCCCCAACAGCTCCGAAAGTAAAGTTCTCGAGTGCGTTTACAGCGGTATGTAAGCAGTGATAAATGAAATAATTTTATTTCTCCGCGCGAGTTCAAAGCGCCTTGCCTGTGATTTATAGCCCGCGCGGGATTCGAACCACGGGGATTACGTGAGAAGTGGAGGGTGGTGGGGGCGTTTCGATCTTTGCGAATGCGATTTGGAGTTTTAACGGCTTCTTACGTTCGTTTTAAAGTTTTAACGTTTGTTTTCACGGGGATTTTTGGGTGGATATTGGATACAATGCGTCTTCAAATTACTCTGACACACAGTAGATAGGCCATCCATGATGAAACATAATATGCGTGGTTACATATTTTATATAATAAAAAGTACTGCATGTATTATATAAGGATCTTATTTTAATAATGCATGATATTTGAATGGCGTCTAGTATCTAAATGCTAAAGAACACAACAAAAAAACAATTTGACACGTTTTTTTTTTCCTAACAGCTGACCTTTACTTAAATCACAACATAAAATATTAATAACATCAGAGTTTTTGTGGTCGTTAACATTTACTAAGGCGCTATACATAATATCGTGCATCCTACTAATATTATAAATGCGAAAGTTTGTGAGTGTGGATGTATGTATGTATGTATCTATGTATGTATGTATGTTTGTTACTCCTTCACGCAAAAACTACTGAACAGATTTGGATGAAAATTGTAACACAGATAGATTATAACCGGGATTAACATATAGGATACTTTTTAACCCAATAATCCAATACTACGCGGATGAAGTCGCGGGGCACAGCTAGTTATTAATAAAACAGATTGTATTTTATGTTAACACAAATTCAACCCTTTATTTTCCACTTTGCACATACCTCCCCTTATCTCAAGTAGGATTTTTTTCAATCCCATCTATGTACTCGTATTATAGCCCGTTAGAAATTTAATTTGATTTGCAAAATATTCTTTAATTTCCATGACATTTAATTTCTTGTATTGGATCAAGAAAATAACTTGGTTTAAGTATAAAATTAGCGATCAACAAAAATAACATTGAAAGACATTACTAGTTAAATCTTGTATTAAATATTGTAGAGTGGGTACTCAATGTTTGAGTCGCAAGTCCCTAGAAAGCTATTTGTAAATTTTAATGCTACAATCACTTGTAACTAAGTTTATAGTCTGCTAACAAAATGTCATTTAAGGCACCTTCAAGCATGTTAAGTGGAGTCTAGTCTGGTATTATCAAAATAAAATTAATATTAATAATATGTTTTGACGGACTTACGGGAATAGTGCTATTTTAAGGCAGTTCTTAATTAAGATTTATTTAGCTTTGTACTGTTTATCAACTCACTAGTTATAGTGTCATTGATGATTACAAAGATGGCCTAGCAAATCTTGACCATGAGTTTTACGTTCAATCGGGGTACGCTGGTAAATTTAAAATACCTCCTTCAGACCAGCTAAGAATAACCTTCAAGAACAGAATGAGATATAGCCTCGAACTATCCGAACACATCTAGAGCACACGTCCCACCATTAGCATAGTAAACTAAAAACAGACAATGATAAATGAACACAACAAGTATGGGAACAATGCCGTCCGAGCCTGCTTGTGGTAACAAAAACCAGGTTATAGGAACAAGGATTGGGGAACAGGAATCTGGCATATAAGGTACTTTATGAGAATTTAATTATAGTAGTATAGATTGACATTATAATTCTTAAGGTTACCCTCATATTATTTTGGAGGAAAGTTTGTGTTTGGTTGTAATTTGTTTCGGTTTAGGACCGTGTGGGTTCAATTCTTCAGCATGGTAGTCTTTTGACATACTATTTTCACATATTATATTTCTGCTATTACAATATTATAAAGTTCTTTTGTCAAAGCTTCATGCGATGGGTTGATAAAAACTGCAGCTCAACATGATTGTCCTAATTATTAGCATCCAAGGAATATAACCTATTGTAATACCAGTTACCCAGAGATTAAATATTATATACAGAAATGGACCGTAGTATGTGTAATTTATGTGACTACTTTTAGTGCATCATCTAGCATAAAACTTAGTCGGTTATCCATTTTGATTACGCTCAATATATAACTGGACAGAGTTTTGCTAAATAGAACCAACCCACACACACTTCCGCAAACTAAAATCAACCTAGAACTAGCATCACAAGGTTGCTTTTGTTCTACAGCAGTGCATGTGGGTTGATTCTGTTTTGAAAAACGATATCCAAATGCAGTGCGGACTTCATAACATTGAATCTTCCTACAAACTAATGGCTCCTTATTTCACCAGATTTATTGGAAGCGCTTTTTATGTTATATATACTCGTATGGAATCAACTTCTTTATGTTTTGTTATATAATTATACTAACTATAATAGGTATTATAAATCTATTCTCACAGTATAGCCAAAATAATCCTTTTGGAAACAGAAACTATAGAGTTTCTTACACATTCTCTTTAGGAATTATATTCCGAATAAATAAAAGACTGTGGAGTGTGGAGAACACTTTTTCTACTGTGGGTCCGTGGTCGGTGGTACTGTAGGTAAACCTCAGGTGTCTCCATTTGAGGTTATTCCCTATCAGCAGTTGTTCAGGGCGAAGGGTCAACGGTATCTGACCGTAGGAGAGTGATTGATCACCGAATTGTACGACCAACGTAGTTAACGGACCCTTAATTAAGTAAAAACTTCATTACTGTCTAAAGTTTATTTGGAATAGAGATTTATTACATGGTGAGTTATAAGTAGGTTAGTATATCACATGTTTTTATAACTTACATGTATCGATTCTGATGTTAGTTGTGGACCATGCCCTTTATTATTAGATGGGAGAATGTTATAATAGCTACAAAAAAAAACCGTCATTCGAAATAAGTAGGTTTGCTGAGGAATTTTGTAGGGCGTGTGAAGTTCACCAACGAGTAACGCACCGGAGGAGCGTGGTAGGCAATGACTCCAATCTCGCATTGCGAGGAGTGTGCCTAATATAATGGAAATAAGCTCGCCTCCTGCAGTCCTGCAGGAATCCTCACCTTCTGCAGGAATCAAAAAACTCCATCAACGAAATATTGGTGCACCAAGAACCTCTGACTACTCCATCGAGGAATACAGGCGTAAAGTATAATATTATTTACGATCATAAGTCGCGTTATGATAATATTCTATACTAATTTACATAATAACATTCAAAACAGCAGTCAATGTCACGATCAGGGTCATTATTTTTCTACTGACATTTTTAAATAATATTCTACCTAACCTTCCTTAATATTATAATTATTTTTAATATAAAACCAGTAATTCGATTAAAATATCATAGAACTAACATACCCATTAAAAAGTTGGATCGTCAAGCTAGGGTTGTCCCGAGCAGTTGAAGCGCCTCTCTCACGAACTTGCGGAAACTTGCGGCGGCGCGGCTCTGATTAGGCGAATTGTCTAACCGCTGCGGTTTGCAGTCCGCAACCGACTTGATTTAAGAACTTCTAGTTTTAAATGTATGGTAGAAAGGTTCAGTTTAAGCATTTTAGTATCGAAAGACATAAATGTAGCACTTCTCCCGGGTGAAGTATTGAAATTGAGAAAATCAACTAGTGGATCAATCGGTAACTTAATGATATAATATATTTTTTAGTTTATTCAGGGTATTAACTATCCGTAATAATCGCAGCTCCCTAAATTTAAGTCTATTGCACCCTCATATAATTTATTTTCTAAATCAAACCCCATAAGTTACATGCAGCCAGGAAATGCGCTGAGAAAAAAAAAAACATTGTGCGGAGAACAAATTACTTTCACAGCTACATCTGAAGGGTAAATGGCCTTATCAACGGCCCTTTGATATTGTAATAATTTGCTCAATTGTCTATAAATATTTTAATAATATTTAGACTATATTAGTTAAATAAATTGAACAGCACATTTTGTACTAAAATCCAATTATTTTAGCTTAGTTATTACAACTCAATTTCAAAGCAATAATATAATGATTACGGAACCACTAACAATATTTATTAATAGTTTACATAATATGTTATGTGCTGATATTTGTTATATAATAACAATAAATATAATACCTATACAGTATAATAGCAAAATTATTTCTCAAATACATAATATGAATAGTTAGTTAGTTATAATTGGTAGTTAGTCATTGTTAGTAGTTAATAATTGATAGTACCACCCCCTCAAAGAAGGTCGGCGTAAAGTAGCTATTCAATCTGACGACTGCTTGGCGCAGTGGTTTGAACGTAGGCCGCTCGTCTCACTACCCCGGGTGGTTTCGGGTTCGATTCCCGTCAGGAAAAATTTCTGAAATGACGTTTTCGTAATTTGCCCTGATTCGCGTGTCACTGGGATCGCCACCAGTCGATTGTACATTGGTGTGTCAGTCTGGCAATATATGCGGTTCGTACGACGAGTGGGAGTGCCGGAAGACCAACGAACAGAAACTTTAATTCGTAAAATATTTGTTCTCAAACCTTTAAATTGAATAAACATTCACATGTCGTGTCTACAATAAGACTACATTTTATTTTATAGTAAAAAAAACAGTGCTAAGGATAGGACCATTTACCCCACCGGCTAGTTTTCAACAAGTACTATGCAATGTAACCCGGTAGTTTCACCGTTAATCCGGGCAGGTGACACCAGCCGATTCACTAGTACATTTATGTCCTTTTCAACTTAGCATACGCAAGTTCGTGTGCTATTAAAAGTAAAAAGCTAGGTACCTACTATTTGATACAATATCTCAACATTTCTGCTAATATTCTACGTGAATGAAGATGTGTTTTATATGCAATAGATACCTTTAGCCCCAAAATCGTGACAATATTAATACACCAGCCTATCGCTGTGCACTGCTGGACATAGACCTCCCCTAACTTGCACCACTCCTCCCGATCCTCCGCTTCCCTCATCCAGGCTTCACCGGAATCTCGGCACAAGTCTTCGGCCCAGCGGGTCGGAGTTGCGAACGGGCCAGATGGCAATATTAATGCAATATTAATAGAAAACTTATGCGCAGACATACATAAGTATCGGGAGAAGAAGTAGATAGCAATATCAAAGTGCCAATCACATCTTTGTTGCCAATTTTACAACATGTAACTACTGCACTATTATTTTTAATTAGATAATTTCGAAGTCCATTTTTATTTTAAGATATTAGTGGTTTTGAGACTAGATGATATGAGAACCTATAGTTTGGCAGAGACAATTTGACACACTCGCTCGTCGACTAAACCTAAGCACATTTCATCACCCTCTCTTCAAAACCACATTTCTCAGGAAACGAGAGACTCTGCCTTCATAATCTGTCTGCAAGGTGAAGAAATGTTTGCTCCGATAGGATCCTCTCTCATCTCAAACATAGAAAAAGAAAACAAACTTCCCGGATAAGTTTTTAATTAAAAGTGGAGGCATTGAGAGCGGTTCCGTCCGCGGCGCATAGATTTCCATAGAGTCGGTGTGATAAGTCGTCTGGGTTTTAAGAATTGGAAAGTTGAAGGGTTAAAACATCTACTTATATACCTTCATGAAAATATATCTACGGAGACATATTTTACATTTTCACAGAAAGTTTCTTCAAAAGAAAAATATGGAAATTTCGAGTAGTTAATGTAGATTAAATGAGATTTAGATTATACGAGTAGTCTCTCATCTATACACATGTACTCAACAATACTTCTAAAGTACTGATGCGATAATGACCACCTGTGAGCTCATAAAACAAAAGAAAATTAAAACAAACCCCTTCAAGAAAAACACCATGAGAAGCCTGATTACCCGGCCCTCATTACCATACGATCTCAGATCAAAAGCACCTGATTTACCTTCTTAGCACATCAAAAAGCCCTGATGGGTAGGTATTAAGGCTAAATGAGCGTATCGCACCGAAGCCTTCTAACCGTGCGACCAGTTTAGAAAGACCTCTGAAAAATCTAAAGTTTTCAGGCCATTGGTGCGGTTCCGATAATCGGGAGAGCAAGGTAGACTGGCTGTCGATAAGTTCATTACCTCCGTTGCTTTGCTTAATATAGTTACTGAGTTATTTCGCGGTGAAAGATGACTGGTGGTGGTGACATTTGGACAGTAAGTCAACATCAGTGTCTTAATAGTTTCTGTAACATCGGTAAGGGGTAAAAGATGGGTTTTAAAGAGATAATTAAAAAATGAAATGTTTTGGACATTGCTCCCTAAATATTATAGCTGTATGGAGTATGTATATTAAAATAGTAAAACGTTATTAATTAGTTCTTAATAAATAATCACTACCTTCTCAACGTGGTTTGGTATTGAATTGAGTAGGTATAATAATACAGGTAATACCTATTAAATTTATCAGGGGCTGCATAAATTTGTGTTTAAAGTTGAACTACTGTTGCCTACCAGCGTGTTTACATCCAAATGTTTATTGATTAGCTTAGAGCGGGGGTAATTTTATAATCTGTAATTAAATTGAAGTATGGCGCGCTTGCGGCGTCGGCCTGCCATTAATTGCGCTAATTATTTCCCGAACAGAGCGCGGATAATTGAAAGTTTCTCCAAGTTCCAAACGAACAAAAATGAGAAACCCTCGCACAATGTTAATTTGGAATAACTAGATTACCTGGGGCTTGATGGCCGAGATTTATACTCGGCCTTTTCTTCAAAGTTTGGTAAATAACTCGAGTGTTTGAACTAACTTTGAGGATAAAAAATGTTAAGGGGCAATACAAATAATAACTTACAGTTATTGCTCGTTTTTCATCTTTTCAACAAAAGATTGTTTAAATTGGTTAAGAATCAGAGTGGAGCGTCTTGACTAAATGTAGGTATGCGAATTTCTCAATAAAATGATTTCTCATGTAAGTAATTTCTCTGAAAAGTATCACGGTATCAAATATGAAGAATTAAGCCAAGAGCCTAGCTCAAAAAGAGAAAAGTAATAAAAGTTATAGTTGCAAATAAAATCTCTCATAAAATCTACTTTACGAATACTTTCACATGATTAGGTTGAAATAAAGTTTTCATGATAATAATTATTTTGGCTCATAAAAATTATTGCTTCTAGCAACATACAAAATATTGAAGAGGTCACACTATCGCGAATAAAATAGACCCACTTCTCAGCTTACACGAATAATGATTCTGGAAGTTCACCCCGAACTTTTGTAAGTAAATTACGAAAATATAATTTATTTTCGAATCTCCCCTCATAACGACGATGTATGAGTGAACGCCTGTTATTATTAAACATTCTTTGTAGTGAACTTACTACAAGTTGATTTTAAAAAACCTTGTAGACATCCAGGTATTCTTGTTCCAATTCTTCAATCTCATTTGGAGATCTATGCTGTTAGATAAGCGTGAGTATTTCTATCACGTCTGCGCACAAGGCGGGACAGCAATAGTCGCTGATTGTGCCCGCGACAAATCGCCGCCTGCACGCGGCTATACGAGTGGGCCACGAGAGCAGCGGTGACTTCGTAGTTTCCGCAATAAGTAGTGTATAAAATATATATTATAAAATAACCTAATTACCTTTAAAATAAAATACATGATATGAACTTAAATTAAAATATTCATTGCATCGCTATCAAATGGTCACAGGTCACAGTCCAGTAATTGTACAGTCGTTGCACGTTAACTGGAGTAGCTATCAATCATAATACTAAGTACCTTATGCTTTAAATATGTATACCCTGTACGTAGTTGTACTCTTGTTCAAAGTCGCTTCTCCCAAGGCCCGACTATCGCTGCTGGTGATTTGTGAACGATTTGCGTTTACCGTTCGCGCCTTGCATTACAAAGTGGCATCGTCGTTGTGATGCGAATGCAATACGTGTCGGCTGCAATAATGGAATGCGAAAATTGATACCATTCATTCCGATCCATGTATATAAATAAGCTCAATCGTGTTTATCAACCCCTCAAAAATGTGAGGACAGGCTTGTTTTCAATAACTGTGGCACTTCTATTTTTACCGTTAACGCAGCGTAAGAGTTGTAATAATATTGATGATTTTTTGTACAAGCAGGACAGGGAAACCAATTTTAATGCATTCTCTGTTTCTCTACATAGATTATGATTATTTTTTATGAAAATTTGCTTTTTATAAGGCTTAAAATGTTCATACGATCTGTTTCATTCTCAGTTCAGATCATAATATCGTCATATCATCCATTTTTTTATCGAAACTGAATTAATGAAGTAGTAATTTATTAACACGTTAAATTACTCGTGCCTTAATTAAAACTCCAGGTTCTTGACAGGGAATTAATATCTTCAGATATTACCAGTTTCAAGCGCAATTTATTACCGCGTAGCCGCCAACATCGCGTAACGATATTGGAACTAAGAATCAATTTAAATACCTTATAATTTTGCATGATTAAGAAATAAGTAATGATGTGAATCGACCAAGAGTTAATTCTACAAAAAGTGTCATCGGTTATCAATGCTTCGACGTAACGTGATTCATTGAATTTCAGCTTTCTGAGGGAAACTCAATAAGTTTTCACATCTTTAGGACCACCTCATTTTTTACAAAGATTATTATCGCTGATCGTTAAAAGTAACTGTCATTAGATAACCAGTTGAACAGTATTCAAAATGTGAAGGAGGTCCGCCAACCCGCACTGGGCGGTCGACTATTGCCCGAATCACACAGTACTAGGTCAACTAAGCATCGGTTTATCCGTTTTGAAGCTATTGTAAACACACAAAATGATGAATGAACTCTTTACGACGGAGATTAAGAGATCTTCTCTACAAACCTCATAATAATATTATTTTCTCCAAACACTTTATCGGTTCCCATAATTCACTCATAAGAAACTTATTACATACCGAATATTCTGGTAAATAAACTTTTATTACGCGAACCATAATTAATTTAGCAGCTTACTCGGCGTGTTTATTAATTTCTTATCGAAAGATATGCTCTAGTGGAATAATTAAGGGTTTATTTAATTACTACCTACCCGCAAACGCAATCAATATCTCATTAAAATAATTGAGTTTCATTCTGGTAGATTTGAAAGCGTGATGTTTAAAAGTGCTTTGGTTCATATAATATATCCAGAGAAGAAAAATTACCATGAGGTCTCAAATGCCATAAAACCAAGGGTGCATGAGACCATCACCTACTTACCTAAATCAGGCTTTAAACTAGATTAAAATGTAGTCTATGCAAACCTCTTGCTAATTTATCTTCATAGCCCAAGCTTTGATCTCTGAAGGTAAAATACGATGTATTACAAACAGGCACATAATAGTACATTGTTACACGAGTGGTCAAAGTGACTTATTTAGACCCGAGACGAGGTTTGGCGCCCGAGCGTAGCGAGGGCGCTAATAGTTCGAGGGACAAAATAAGTCTTTCACCCGAGGTAAACACTGTGCTTTTCATTACGAATACAAGGAAAGTTAAAATAAAAACAGGTATTGGCTAAGGAAATAATACAAGGAAGTATGAACGATACTCTACAAGTCGAAAAAAAAAGATCGGATTGCCGCCTATTTTCTTTTTTTTTCGTTGACCGGCCGACTTCATAATTTAGCCATTATTTTTCATTTTCTTATCTTTAAATATTATGCCCAAATCTATGTTATTTTAAAGAAATTGTTGAAACTAAATTATAATTAAGTCATTTAAAATATATATTCTTTAATTAATACTTAACTTTATGTTATTTCAATTTTACATCGTGCTGTAATTGAGTGACTGTAGAAAAAGTTTGAACATGGTTCCATAGAAATGTGAAAATGGAACATTTTTTTTTATAATTTGACAGCTGTCAGTTGAAAGCGATTCTTCCGGGCCGGAAAAGTATTACTTTCAACCCGCTCCTCAGGCAACTTCAGACCTACTTTCAGAGTATGAGTAATGAAATAATAATAATGTCACTCGACATGTCAATAGTCAAGTCGATAAGTTAAGAATATTGGTGTAGTGACGGGGTGAAAGTAGGCCAACTTTATAGACATGATTAAATACTAGATGGAGTAGGATATACTGCAATGGTACTCAGGTTGCTCTATCTATTCTGTAAGGAGGTTGTCGTGAAATAACATAACATTATATATGATAGTGTATATAAATATGTACTTATTTTTTTAAATATATTTTATAGATTCATTAAAATATTAAAGTAAGAAAGTATTAAAAAATAAAAGCGTCCACGTGATAGCTTAAAGTTAACGTTAAAATTCGTTTCGATTTTATATTATTTAATTACACTTTAGTTTTAGATAATCAATCTACTGGTACTGATAACAAATTTAAATAAACTAACATACATTCTACCTGTAGTCGCAATATTATGAGCAAAGTATAACACATTTGGTAGTGTCAATAGAACTGGGCCCTAACCACGCTAGCTACTCAAATCGTAATAGAAAAGTAAACGCTCGCGATTACGTTTCAAACGCTCGGTTTTTGACGTTTTGCTGACCAGAGCTTCACGATTTCTACTGACATTGATATGGTATGGTGTCAGCAAAACGTCAAAAGCGGAGCGTTTGAAACGTAATCGCGAGCGTTTGCTTTTCTATTACGATTTGAGTAGCTAGCGTGGTTAGGGCCCTGGCATATTGTCTGTCGTTAGCAACGATACAAACAAGATAATTATGTTCTAAGCGCCCTTGACTATCAAATAACTTACTGTTTCTATTCCACTACGTCACATCATTCACGCTACCAACTGGATCGCTGTCGCGTGATCAATATTCACGCCGGCGTCCCGTCGCGTCACGCTGACGTGACGCCGTGATTAATGGCGGCCCGGACACGCCGGCAGATCGGCAGGTGCATTTTGTTGTCGCGTAATAACGTCACCGTGT
This sequence comes from Notodonta dromedarius, assembly GCA_905147325.1. Classification (NCBI taxonomy): domain Eukaryota; kingdom Metazoa; phylum Arthropoda; class Insecta; order Lepidoptera; family Notodontidae; genus Notodonta; species Notodonta dromedarius. The sequence continues at coordinate 11,129,723 of LR990173.1, read as the reverse complement.
TATACATTGTCGTATGTTATGATCTGTAGAGTGGTGAATTATGGGGTGATATTAAAGGTGAAAATGTAGTTTCGTGGTGTTAATTTTGTGCCAAAATCTTCTAGGTCAGAGTTTAAGGCAGTTTCATGGGCTGACTCGGAAGTCTGTTTTAGAAAATAAAATCAGTTACAGTTAGGCCTGTATTAATGAATCTATCTCAAATCTAAGAGCTATCTTGAGTATGCTTTTGACACGTAATTTTCTACTGGGATGACGTTAGGATGACACTTCTAAGATACATAGGTTGTTTTTCCAACCCACAATACACGAGCGTTAATTTTTACCCACCTTAATTTCTAATCAAATGCCTTCTTGAAATTTAGGCTAAATATGACTATCATATTTTACCTATCTAAAACTAGACTGTCTTGCTTATATCTAATACATTACTGCTACCTCAGCATACGTCGCGGGCTCGTTTGGCGTGACATGGCCTGTCACACAGGCAGCTTCTGGAAGCTTCGACGTGCATAATCGAGCCAGTTAATTCCACCGCCAGTGATTAACTGCCTCCTAAGATGTCCTATTTCCGAGGATTTCATGGTGGGTCGTCAAATTTTGATGTGCTCTAAAATAGGTTGAGGGTTTAAAGACTTAAAAATTATTGGGTTTATGAGTTTTGAGGTTACCTATGTACAGTTTTGCAAACATGACATTATAGCTGAGGATTGAGAAATCAATATAATTGTACGAAACTTTGATTTGGGCATACATTGTAAGTTTATATTTATGTCACATCAATGTAAGAAACATAACGAGAATCCTCCTACATACAAGCCTACTACTTATGTGGCAATCCTAAGGGGGTTCACATAGTATAATCACTAGCTGAATACCCTAGTAATTTTATTTATTTATCGCAGGCATTGCAGGCCTATATATGTATACCGTAATAAATCCATCGCTACTTTGAGAGCAAACTTGAGTTCGCTTTTTGAGTAACCTTAGATCTTGGCCAAACATTTTCAAAGACCCTGGCACGCGCAGTATGTACTAACTCATTGACATTTGGATTCTAATCCATTAATCTTAGCATTATACTAAGCTATCAATAACAGTCACTTCTTGCACTACTCCTCTTCAACTAGACTCAAAAATAAGAAGTTAAGACTTCGTCTCGTTCACCTGTGTCATTAATCTCATGGGTGCTTCGTCAAATGCACTATGATCACCTTCGGACTATCAATCTCGCCGCATGTAGAGGCATTTATCAACTGAATAGAAGTAATCTATGAAAGTTCTTTAAACTTGCTAAAGCTCTGTTCATATGAGCGGAATGAAATAGATTTTCAGCGTTCATGCAAACTAATTTTGTCAAAGGGTAGAAATAATTGGCTTATGTTCCAGAATTCTCCATTACTTCTATTTGCAAATCCATTTGCAAACATATCTTATCTTTTATATATTAGCCATAATATTTTTTGAAATAATATTAAGAATTATGCTTTTTACATACCTACAGTGTCTGACATTCCTTCTCTCCTTGAGCTATTATCGAGGGAAGGGTCTTCAATCGGGGTATATACAGTTTCATTCAAAATCGGGGAGATGTCTACTGCTGCATATCATCATCATCATCAGCCTATATCAGTCCACTGCTGGACATAGGCCTCTCCTAATGAGCACTATATAGACATTTGACGACCGCTTGTCGCAGTGGTTCGAGCGTAGGCCGCTCGGCTCACTGCACATGGTGGTTTCGGGTTCGATTCCCGCCGGGGTAAATTTCGGAATTGGCCATTTTGTAATTTGCCCCGGTCTGGGTGTAACCGGGATCGGCCCCAGTCCATTGTACGGTACCCATAGTACAAGCGTTGCTTAGTTTGGGACCATACAGTTGGTGTGTCAGTCTGGCGACATTTATTTATTATTTATTTATACATTACTGCTGCATATAGACCCTATGAAAAGATTTTTTTTTAAAATAAACAAGATACGGTATATTATGTATGACAATGTGAACGATGCTTTAATACAAAATCACTTAGTCACGGGTGTCAGGTGTGTCAATTACCGCATCGATGAGAGCGCCGCTACCCCCCGCGGTGAAATATGGACGCGCTGCGCTGAGGAGCGCTCGTGAAAATACCGCGACCGCGATAAATTCATGTGCACAGTGTGTGACGGCGGGTGAATTTTAAATTCGCTGTTTACAAGATTTCTGCGAGCATAGTTTAAGAAGAATTGAATATTTTGCTATAAACTTGACCTAATTCTACTTTTTAAAACTAAAGGAATTAGGATCGTTGAAGACGCGAACGCAAAATTTTCACGGTTTCCTGTTATGGTATCCTGCTTTTTGTTATATTAAGATTATTATTATTATTATATTATTATTACAGTGTCTTGATTTCCTCGTTCCTTACCCAATTAGCCTGGCAAGAACCTCCGCACACTGATTAATAACATTGTATTAATATTCATGGCATACTAATCACGCTTCGAGTGCTGGCTGCGTCTGTCGGCTGCCGTTTACCTGCGTTATTACACACAGTATGGGGTTAGTTATTGTCTCTTAGGATCGTAATTATAATTAGTGCGATAATTTGATCGACGTATTATTGACACAATAGTGAATGGTAAAGATGGTACGGTTGAAAGCAATATCAGTAACTCAAAGCCGGCGTAGGTGGCAACTGGCCCGCTAGAAAACAGGTTTGCGTGCAAGTTTAGCACTTTTTAAAATTGCTAATAGTCAAATCGCCCGAATATTTTCATGGATATCGTGATAAAACTTCCATAATAATGTACTTCTCAGCAACCGTCAATAATAATTCTTCATCGGCGAATCTTTGATGAGGCATATTTCTAGTAAATTGGCTAAGAATTAATGCATGACCCTGCTCGATCAAAATGCATCTTAATCATCTCAGTAATTGCACTTCTCTTTTAATATTTAAAGCCTATTTTTTCAAGTACGTTGATCACGTTTTCCGAGCTGGTCGTCATAGTTCAACGGAGTGCGTTGTGCGCGCCGGCTGGCGGCGGCGGCGGCGGCTATGACGCGCGTTCTGACAACGGCAGGCAGCCCACCCCGTGCCTGTTGGCAGTGGCGGCGCGGGCGGCTATGACGCGCGTTCTGACAACGGCAGGCAGCCCACCCCGTGCCTGTGTGGTACCCGCTGGGCACACAATCACCCAGGCAAAAAAAATTGTATTTTAATATTGTTTTACTAGCAGACATAGTGCCCACTGTTCTACATAATATTCATAAGGTATCTTTCATTATATATAAACATGGCTGGCTGATTTTGTGGTCGATCTTCATTCAGATATAAAACTCGGAAATGGATGTCATTCCCAGGAAAAGTTTATTAAAAACAAAACGTCAAATTATGCTTAATGTCTATATGTAATAATGTTTTACAGGATTATAGATGATGATATTACTAATGTATGGTTAAATTCCGAAACATATTAACAAGAACAAGCTTTACATAGTGGTAACTATGCTAGATGGCAGGGTAGTTACAATTGAAATAAATATTTAGCAATGAGTACAAGCTTACCTTATGTGATGAAAAGTGAGATTTGTGATCATCTAAATAAGCAGTTGTGTTCCGAACCCCTCGTTTCAAAATCCGAAGCAACTTGCATAATTTTCATCTAACAATGGATATTGTATTTACTTGTTAGAGCCGGAGCCTCTGGGCTCAAACAAATATGGGACCCATAGAAAGTTCATCCGAAAGCGGTTAATGGTGCTATAACCATTTTCCGACATCCATGACGTCACGTCCCCGACTCGTTTTTGTTTACCTCCCCACATAATTACATTCGGGAATTTTCGTCAAAACCACGTAGGCACGTCTATCTTGCGTCGACTTGCAACGGACTGGATTAAATTACTCTCCTTCGTACAATATTCTACGCTTTGTGGTTCGCTAAATCATGGAGTTTAATCAAATATGGCTCACAATTTATTTTTATTTCATATTATTTTCTATTGGCTCATTTAAGGGGCACTTTACCATGTCTTATTAATTTAGTCTCGCGAAGATTGGCTCGATGGAATCGAGAGATTGGTAATAATATGATTTTGTATTGGGCGAATACTAAACATTTTCTTTGACGCCATGTCTGATCGACATATTTTTCAAAGAATTAACTTACTACGATTATATTAAAATATGAATCTATTAAAAATATCCAATAGAAGCATTCTGGGCTCCTAATTTAATAAATCTAATTATGTCGCGTCCCTTTAGAACTTAAAGAAGAACAATTTCCTTAAAATTAAAATTGGACCGTGTTAAGTTTGTAACACAACGTGCCAATTTAGGCAGACCCTTAGATCGTAAATGAGGAGCCCCGATAAAACCTAGTTTTCAAAGTGCAAAAGGAGGGGCGGAGGGTCAGATTGAGATGGTACACTCGTGTAAATTGCAACAGAAGTAATCTGGAAGAGGGTAGTCGGCGAAATGCAATTAGGAAGCGACTAGTGACGCTCTCACAGCGTGAAGATATCCTGCATTTGAAGTCAGAATAAAATGGCTCGCTAAATAATTTTATTTCTTAGCAAATTGAGGTTGTTATGATACAAATATTAAATTCATTTGTATTATTTATAACGTTGCCTTTAATTCTATATTGGAGTAACAACAGAAGCAGTAATTTTCGTACATCAAAGTTTGTTTTTTTATAGGATATATTCTTGCTTTTTGCAAAAGCAATGATATGTTATCAGTCGACGTATTAACAAAGATAATAATTTTATTGAAATTGTATAGTTTTATTGGTCAGTAGTGTACACTTGAACGCTTTGAGTTTGGAGGATCCCCGTTTAATTGTAGCACTATTTGAGAGGCAGAAATGGTAAATTGTTAAATGAGTAAAAATAAGACTCTAAATTATAATTTAAGATAGTGGATATGAGAAATTATATGCCGTCCGACTGACGGATATACACACATGATCAAATATTTGGAGAACAGATAAAAAAATCAAAGTTATTCGAATGAAACAAAATTAAACTCTTTGTGATTAGTCCTAGTTTTAGTCAAACTATTTTTTTACATTTACTTAAAATTTAATTATTTATTGAGCAGCATCTCCTTTAAATATGTAAAATCGTCAATAATCGCATCGCAAATGCAATCAATGTTACTCCACAAATTACGGTTCACCGTCGCTTGTCTGAATAAATTTCATTACAATGCAGATAGCCTTTATAGAACGCCCAACGGACTTACTGCTGGGATCGACATTCTAATTGTTGAGTGATTGCATGATGATCAGAATTAGTGTTGAACACCTGAAAAAGGATCTAAATTTGTGGCACAGTCATAGCAGGCACTCAGATGAAATGAATAACGTAGATGAAGCGCGTAGATTAGCTCATGTGTTGTTACATTTTTGCAATGGAATATGGCATTAAGTACCTTATACAATTATTTTTATATGTGATATACACTCCTCGTAGACAACGAAAAGCGATCTGCAAATCTTAAAAAAAATCTGGATTGATGCTATTAGGTTTGACTTTTCTTGGCTTCACTCACTAGTTCTGAGCGCGCCGTTTACGTTATTATTTTTATCTGAGAACAGGAAGTTATGGAATATTGGCTATTAATGAAATGGCTGTAATCTGTTCTAGCGTATCTACTGATTCATCTAAAAAAATATTATTCAATCGATACATTAAAAAACCGAATTGTTTTGTAGATAGATGTAAGTTTCAAGAATAAATAGTTCACTATTTAGTCAGCTATGTTGAGTCCTAACGTAGGAGATATTTAAGATGTCAGTCTCGACACATATTTAAGTCGGTGAACTCAGAAAAATAATAAACATTTTGCTAGATAAATGACTAAAAATATAAATGTTGCAGAAAAAATATTAATCCAAGGAACAGGCGACAGAGCTCATTCAAGTCCTTTAAAATTCCCACTGAAATTTCCGACTTAAATGTCCCCAAGGACATCAGGCTACATAAATTAGACGCTGTAAGAGCGTTCAGGGCTAGATAGCTGTTCAGACAGTGCGTATGCCTCGAGTCTGCGGGGTAGGGCAAAGAGTATGAGGGAGTTAGCGGAGAGGACACAGGGGTAGGAAATATAAGGCCACTTTTGGGAATTTTCGTCCGTTAGTACGATTATGATTCTTAGGGGATGGGTCACTAATATTTTAACTTATTTATTAATTCAGTTTTAAATTATTCTAGCAAGTATATTGTTCTAACAGCCCTTGTCATTTAAATTCAGTTAAGAACAGTTACTCGACTTCTTATTATCCATGTCGCGTCTTATTATCAACCACCACATAATCTGTGCCTGAAAACTCGGTCCACATTAAACTGTAGGACAGAATTATTTCATTAGCGTCACATGCGGCGAATTATATTCAGAAAGAGATTTAACTTCGTAATGACGAAACTCCGCGGACTTAGAGATTACGAATTGAACGTGTAGGCACTCGCACGGCATGCATATTCATGCGAAGATTTAATTGGTGTCTTAGCTGCTCCACATTAATATTCTGATTAGTTTGGATAGGTACACAATTTGTGACGTATTAATGCAGGGAGTAGTTTTAAGTTTGGATTCATTTAAATATTTATACCCGTGCGAATGACATAGTGGCTTATATTCAGTAAAAGACAACTTCTGGTTGGTAGGCTCACTATCTCAATTTTGATTCTGACGAATTCTCGAACTTACTTTGAGCGTTTGACTTGATTAAAATGAAGTTATATGACCCAGTGTTGTAATATATTTTTAACCAAAAACCCAATTTTTTGCCGTCCCAAAGCAAAAGTTTTTGCTATCATAACAAAAAGGTCATCAATGGTACAATAGGAAGGGACATAATTAACCAAATGAAGACCAACAATCGGAGGAGATGCCGGGAACAAAGGGATCGCACAAAGATGATTCCTGAACAATTTATGCGGATAATGGCAAGAGGTTGTTAGCCATTCTGTGGGGCGTACGAATACAAGGCCTATTGTATTCGGTTGGTTTTTTGCTGGCACTCGTGTGGGATTAATCGTCGGCGTGGCCTTGGAGATGTGTTATTATGTGGAATTGAGGATGAGAGAGGCAATTTTAATTTTACGTAGCGAGCTCAAGCCTTGTGATATTCGTACTTAGCTTTCGTATATTATATTACAACTCTTGCCACGCGTCAAAGAGAGAGCGTGGGAGGTCCTTGAGACAATAACTCAGATTTTCCTTTTTTTTTGCTTTTTAATCTAGTATGGTCTTCGAAAATAATCCTTTTCTGCGTTTTATTCTTTCATTTTAGTTTATTTTAAGTTTAGTCAAAGTTATCAAAGACACTTATTTTGGGATTAGTAAAACACACTTTACAACTTTGTTAAGGACACTCTGTTCCATCATGAATACCTAATTATCTTATCCATAACCTCTATTCATATAGACGTAAGACTACAAACAAAAATATATATGACACAATGGGATCGGCCCCACGCCCCAGCGACCCGCAAACTGCAGTCGCCATCCATCAATCACAGTATGACGCGCCGAGCGCTGTCTGCCCCAAATCTGTGCCGGCCGCGACGTTGAGGCCATTGATATCGAGGCCGCTCGGGAATGTTTGTGTTTTGTTATATAAACCTAATTGGGAATAAAGCAGAACACCTTTTCTGGAATGTTTTAGATTTTGCAGTTGAATCGTGCTCGTGATAATACCATAGAATTTACATATCTAACATTGTATGTCACATTAGCAGCTGTTTACTAAATAAGTAAATTAATTTGAACACAAATAAATAGACTGGCTTAATAGCAGATAGTAATAAAATTGTACGTCTTATAATAAAGGTTGGAAGGTCCATGCCGTGCATATAGTTTTAATGGATACATAAAGAGATAAAGCTCTAAAAAGATATGGCAGCGGGTAGAATTACAAAAAACTATATGTCAGTAAGGAAAATAATTGCGCTTTTTTAATCAGAATAGCTGAGAGATGTTCATGCATTTTATCTGTGTTCATAGTAATCATTTACGATCCCGGAATAATGCTGTCTTGTTCTAATTACTGGTTCTTATTCATTACAAAATGATCAACTTGAGCACAAAGAACTTGGCCTTAGGACAAACAAGTTATATTAAACAAAGGAGTTGTTAAGCCACCGTAAAGTTTATGAGGAAGTCACCCTTTCGCTAGGGATACAGGGATATATTATGTATTATTATCGATATATTAGACGACTAAAGAACCATAACTTATATACCTATAACGAACCACACGTCATATTCCACGATATTCCAAAATTCTGCCAACTGTTTGGACCATTATCATTTTGAGAAATAATATTTATTCCACATATTAACTAATTTAATTATTATTATTAATATCACTTTTTGGCATGATAAGCCTATTATACTGTTAATGTGTGGGCGCATACATCCTTTTCCTCAAGACTCCAGTGTATGATTTAATTTGAATTATATTGTCGGACCAATTCATCGATACTCGCCCCCAACTCTACTTCACTAACAAGTTCTTTACAAAATTTAACAAAAGAAAAGAGCCGTGAAAACATTTTTATACAAATTAAGGGCTGCGACCCTTGGGTGAAGAAAATAACAGGAATTAATTTGTGATTAGTTAGCTCCAGGGTGGGCGGTTCACCGCGTACAGAGATGAAAGGAACGGTGCCCCTACTAAGTAGAACCCTTACAATGCTTATTAGGAGAGTTCCTAAAAGGATTTATCTCAGTATTGGTTCACCTTATTGTGTTTAAATTAATGTTTTTTTTTGTAAATAAATTACCTATGACTTTGGTTTTGTCTAGCCTATTTTCATTGTAGGACCAATCGTGAACAAACCTGGATACCTATCTTAATTTATAAAATACATTTTTTGTCTAATCTACCAAATATCAAAGAAATATATTATTTATTGGTATACTGGGATTCACATTATACATGATCTTATACAATATGATTTTAGATAAGTATAAATAAACAAGTTATAAGACTGGAGGTTTCAAGTAATTTAAGGAATTCTGATCCCAATAAGCTAGTCAAAATATGACTGAAGGTGTGTTTCCTTCCCTAAAAAGCGTAACCCTTCCTTTTGGTGTAGCCGCAGTGGGGTAAAAAGTTACAAAATCTTCATAAAGTAATCCAGACCTTCTAATATTTCATCCCGAGTCAGTGAATACAAGAAAAAAGTTAAGATAATAACATTCTTCACGGTCAAGTGAGATAAGAAACTAAACAGATAAGTAAAATACCTTCCGTGAAATTATCGCGTCAAGTGAAAATATCAAATTATAAGTCATAACTTAGTACTAATTTTCAAATCTCCCTTCTTCTGGAGGGCCAGAAAACATTGACCTTGAGTGGTGCTTTATCTATTGTTCCATGCAGCTATAAGAGATAAAATGATGCTTCCCTTCTACTCCGCCTGTTTAACTTCCCTTCAGGTCGTGAATGTGCAAGCAATGCTTTTAGTATTGCAAGTATCTAGGTACGGTAACGGATTAACATCAGACAGGTCATACGCCTTTTGCCGACTTTTTTATACATATAAAAATTAGATTACAATGTTCAGACAAAAACTGTAACAAAAAAATAATTATCTCAACAAAATGTTGATATAACTTCAGGTTTCAGCTCAAAAATCTGCGCCACATAATGCATGTGTTGAATTGACATGAATAATTGTGAAATATGTAAAATACTATTTTTGGTAGGAGCTATTTTAAAATTGATATTCCCTTAAGACCCACTTAACAACCACGAGAACAAAGTGCTTAGCATTTAATGGCGGTATTAGAGGCAGAACGCTTACACCATTAAAATGTATTTATTTGTTTTTATAGACTCAAATTTAAGAGCTGTTTCCGTCAATAGATTTATCGTATTGTGTAGGTTCATCTTTAAGTTGTATACTTTTACTGGTAACACGAAACTTTTCAGACATTCTACATAACGAGACTTGAAAATCCATTACGCACAAAACACTGCACCAGTCGTAATCTTCTGGAGGGAACTTGAAATGAACCATGAAAACAACGAAGAATCGTTTTTGAAAAATGAAAAAAATGTATCATAGTACGAGGAAGGTCCCTTAAGGCGGCGAAGATAAACATCTGAGCAGAAAAGGTCGCTTTCTCGAAATATCTTTTCCCATTCCGGGCCCTTTTCGTGAATAGACCAGATTCTTTCATTTCGCCGGCGTTCCGCCGTAGATAATATTGATAAAGGACGAATCGAAAGTTTCTCTCCACTCGGACGCCACTTACGCAACGATTTCGGGAATAGCATGGCATTAAGAGGGCAAGTATTCTTTAAATAGATGGAATACTATTTTTAGACCAATACTTGAATGTTTCTGTCGTTATTTTGGTTGCACTTTACCACAAAAAATATTTAAGTAACATTAACAAGAAGTTATAATTCCTAATGCGGTTTAGACATGATTTAGATTTATAACCTCTATTCATCGCGTAATGACAAGACTTCTAATAATATTTGTCACAACTTTTGCATTCCGGCTTAGATCAATATTTTATCAACAATATGAATATTCAAAAAAATATAATATTATGTAAGCATTACTTACTTGTTGTAGTGTAGCAGTGATAGCCGATTGGTTAAAGCACGCGTCTTGCGGGCACCAGGTCTTGGGTTCAAATCCCGGCTCGCACCTCTGGATTTTTCGAAATCTATGTGCGAATCATAATATCTATATGATTATCACTTGCTTACTGTGAAGGAAAACATCGTGAGGAAACCTGCATGTCTTAGAAGATCTAACCAATTTTCGAAAGACATGTGAAATCCGCCAACCCGCACTGGGCCAGCGTGGTGGATTATGGCCTGAATCCCCCTCGTGTTGAGGGGAGGCCCGTGCCCAGCAGTGGGACGTCAAAAGGGCTAAATTATTATTTATTATTTATTACTTACTTATTAATTTTGTGTTGGACAAAATAAAACATTTTGTCACAAAATGTTGTTGTTTTTTTATATTTTAATTTAGTTAAATTTTCCTGATACTTAAGCATATTATGCATAAGTATTAATTTTGGACTTCTGGTACATTCTTGTCTATAAGTTAACTTTGTAGCTTAGCAAAAAAGCCACTACGTAATAATATTATATTATCAAAGCACAGTCACAAAATCCGTCGGTCCGTCTGGTAATATAAAGCTTGGCGTGGCCGATCCGACCTCGTTATTTACTCGCCCGGTGGATCTAACGACATCTCCGTTTCAGGGATGTCACTTCGACAATCTTTGAAGTGTCAATAGTCGAGCGGTTAGAAGGGCCGTCTTTAAAAAAATACCGCCAGACCGACACACTAACTGTATGGTCCCAAACTAAGCAACGCTTATACTATGGGTACCGTAAAATGGACTGTGAATGGAATCCGCAACCACCCTGTGCAGTGAGCCGAGTCGCCTACGCTCGAAACACTGCGCCAATCGGCCGTTGGAACTGAGAGTTTTGAAGCCTTATCGTGCAAGAAATAAAATCAATCCTCAGGCAGATAGGATCATTTATTTAAGATATTATGCTCTTCTCACTAAGCAGCGGGGCAAAGGAACACCGTCAGGTTTTATAAGTAGGATTCTCACATACCTAGTCTGCCTCCCTCATGGCAGACTGGCCCTGTGATAGGTATCCTTTTTTTTTACGTTGGAAAATCCTTTATGGATTCCCTCCCGCCTCAGGGGAAGCGGGAGGGATATGTGAGAGTCACCCGCACCACGAAGGCGCATGGCATACCCACTAAAAACCAACGGTGTACCACCCTCCGCCATGCAGTGGAGCGCCCCGGGTCCACTAAAATGCTCCGAGACGCCCCGGCGGCTTGGCCTGGTAAGGCCCCCTCACTGGGGGCGCGTCCAAGGGACGCGCCACTCCGACCTCAGACGCTGTGTTGACACACGTAACACGGCGCCCCCTCTCGAGCCCATGCTGTAATGGCAGAGACCCCCGTGCCTGCCACCAGAGGTTCCGCGGGGAGCTCCGCTGCCTCACGCAGTGCTCGACCCGCACTCCCGCTCAGCCATCAGGCTGGGCGACCAGGCCCAGGCGGGAAAGTCAGGGGATGCCAATAGGCTTCAACCCCGACACTGCTGCGAGCCCCCTTCGGGGGAAGGGGGCTCGGAACAGCACCGTCGACCACCTCAACAGGGATGCTGAAGAGGTGGTCGGCGGTGCCCAGGGCACACCTCGGGGAGGTTGTCCGACCTAGTGCCCCGTGATGGGTATCCTGAGGTAAGAAAAAGAAGTGATCAATGTGGATCAAATCTAAATTGTGTGTCGTCTGCCACCCCTAACCGGAGAGCCGCCTCCACAGCTCGGTAAAGACACGTTGTATTATTAAATTTCGCTAGTCAGCCGCGGTTTAAAATTTACGACTATCGGAACTGGTTATAAGGCGAAACTGAGTTTATTGGTCACCCACACTTTATGCATGTTTGATGGCGGACTCTGCTTTTAATAATGATTTGTTATTAAGTCTAATCTAGTGCTGAGGATTAAAAATACATCAAAAATACTTCAATCTGATTACTTTACGTCTAAAAAGGTGTCACATTATCTGAATAATTTTGGCTATAGTTGAACAAAATTGACTTCTTAAGCTCTACCAAACTATTCAGAAGCGAATCCACCACGGAACGCCCCAATTCGATTTGCCTATTTACGTATCGTTCCCAAGTTACGTGTCGACTGTCGACACTATTGACTGATGAAACTTCTCGTTGAATAAACGGTTGACCGATTCACGTTTCCTCGAAGGAGTATTGATTGACTGAAGGACATATTAAAAGGTGCAATAAATAAAAGCATTCAATACAAATGAGTTGTTGTCTCCTCCGAGATAAGGATACAGATTAGTTTCAACACAACAGGAAGTGCGCAAATCCCACGGATTTATTGAGGGTATCGTTTGTATTTGTAAACAGCGATAAATTAATTAGGGGACGGTAATCCCGTGCCCTTCCCGGGATTGATAATAATTAGTTTGTACAACCTTGACCGTTGTAAACTGGCTATTTGTATAAGGGGGAGATAGTTGTATCGATTTTTGGTGGTCGAGGCGAGGTTTAAAATAGGTACATAAAGATAAGGTATGTATGGTTCCTTGTCATTCTAATTCACATATACCAAGCCCATTTTCTCTATGTCTCCCGCTTTGGAATCAAGGGTAATCAATGACGATTCGCCATCTAAGACATTTTTCTAGTCCATTTTGCTTTTGCACAATGGCATAAAGTTTCTAGTTCATACAAAATAACTGCATCTACGAAAGATTTTGGAAAGGTATTTGGAAACACGTCATGCTCTCAATTTTTTACGGTTCCGTAAAGGGTCTAAGATCCATTGCTAAACTTCCTTCCGTATCGGACAAAAAGCACTCTATACACATCAAAACCAGTCTTGAAACTACGGCGGTAAAAAGTGCGGGAGTGAAAAAACGCCGAGGGGGGTCTTGGCAAACTCAGTGATATTTCAAGAACAGCCGACTCTGCTCCCGACGTTTAACAGAACTCCTGCTTTACTAAGTTTATTTTAAACTTCCTTGTTCTTTGGACGACTTATACTTAATTTATCTGGTTTGTAGTTATAAGATAGGAAAGGATACGTCTGAATAATAGCTTGCTTACCTAAAACCTTATCAGGTTGCGTTTGGTTTGGTTTCCTAGGCCCAATCTCCACAAGGCTGATAAAGGACCATTGTGTGGCTTTAGTTGGTAAGCAAATAATAATCCTACTAATATTATAAATGCGAAAGTTTGTGAGTGTGGATGTATGTATGTATGTTTGTTACTCCTTCACGCAAAAACTACTGAACGGATTTGGATGAAATTTGGAACACAGATAGATTATAACCGGGATTAATATATAGGATACTTTTTAACCCAATAATCCAATACTACGCGGATGAAGTCGCGGGGCACGGCTAGTAACATAATATAAGTAACGGATAAGGATTTCTCCACACAAAACTAAAGGTCCTTCATTAACATCCACCAATCGGCTGAAAAATGGACATGTTATACATGTATGTCCAAGGAATTCCACCCGTCCCAGTGGGGATGATGACAAAAGCACCACCTACCATTATTATTATTATTAAATGTTATTATTATCGGCTACAACTATAGTTATGAACTATTCAGGTGACCCTATAAGTAAAAACAATCAAGTCAAGCCGTTTAAGGAGGAGAAGAATTACGAAACCACGCACACCTGATTTTTATACAACTACTTAGGTACGTAATTGTAAAGATTATAATATAAGTAATGTCTTACGATTACTACCAGTGAAGGACATTAAACACTAGAAAAGTGAATGCAATTTCAGGCTCACTAAATTTAAGTCACTTTTTGGAATGTAAAGCAATCTGTGCACACTTAATACATAATTCTTTTATTTCTATGGATTAATGTTCTGAGTAAAGCAATATTTCACCAGTAAACAGCGTGTGGTTTGGACACACCACTGGACTGAGTTGTGGCAAGTTTATTTTGAACTTGCTTGCTTTGTACGCTGGTAATCTGTGCTAGTTCCGAACTGGATCCGAACTGGTCGCTGTTTCCGACATAAACTGTGTTGTTAATTACACGGGAATTTCTTTTCATAGGATTCACAGAACTACCTACTCGGGGTACATTTCAACTACCATACATTTTGAATAGGTACCTAAAAAGTATCTGCTCGGTATGTAAGTATATACTACTGATTACAACCTGACAAAGTTATTCAAAAATATCAAGAGAATTGTGCTTCGTAAGGTTCTCGGATCCTGGTTTTAAATGCAGATTAGTACCGCGGGGAATATTCAAATCAACTGTTTAATTTGTTTCCACCATCATATATCAGTATTATCGCCATCGCATCCTTCCACGCTGGGAGAGATTTCATCCACGTACTCCATTAGGATGTTTGGTATCCCAGTAACATATATACTTACATTGCGAGCCTTCCTTCTACGCACGCGCAAGTTTTGGAATGGTCCCTCCCTTCTTAAGTCTTTCCATTGGACTACAACATGGGGTTCTTCAAAAGGCAAATCTACAGAACCCTTAAAAGACGGTATTGCGTCTGCTACCTTTAAGTTGTAAATATTCTGAGCCACAGTTACCACTTACCATCAATTAGACCATCTGCCAGTGTGGCTACCTACTTAAGCAATAATAAAAGTTGTTTCACATTTGTTTGTTGAGAGTACGGTATTATGGCATGGTATTAAACACCTTTAATCTAAACGAATAAAGGCATCCAAAGCTCCGAAGCCTTGGACTAACACGTCCGTCCGTTTTTATGAGCAATCCACGCCCATTCCTTATCTTGTACTGTAAACTGTTGATTAACCCCCTCGGGGCGCGTTCAGACCACCCTGACTGCTCATACGATGTAATGGCACATTTTGATACGTTATTCTGACTAACCTAAAGGAAACCTTATTTAGATCCATTTAAAATTCACTTCACTTTGACATGACTACACTTGGACCTAACATGTTGATGAATGAAATTGTATTCTATATCTTAGGAGGTAAGGTAGGTTTATTAATAGTATTTTGTGGTAAGGTCCATTCTTCAGTGAGATAATACGGTTCCGTTGGTCCAGTTCATTTGTCAAGGAGATTAGGACAGTCCAGATGAGTTAGTGAAGTAAGCACAGCCACTAATTCTATTGTTAAGTGCGCGATGTATTAACGTTTGATAATGTCTTGGAGTTGGGACTGTGAGCTAAGTTTGTCGGTTATCTGGAGGAAGCTGGTATAATTGTTTCCTTGCTTCAAGTCAAGGCACTTGATAAACTGCGCCTAGATTACAAGTTAGTTAAGTCTGATGGACACAGGCAATCTCGTCGTCATTATATCGTACTAATATTATAAATGCGAAAGTTTGTGAGTGTGGATGTATGTATGTATGTATGTATGTTTGTTACTCCTTCACGCAAAAACTACTGAACGGATTTAGATGAAATTTGGAACACAGATAGATTATAACCGGGAATAACATAAAGGATACTTTTTAACCCAATAATCCAATACTACGCGGATGAAGTCGCGGGGCACAGCTAGTTATTTATATATTTATAGTGCCTACACCCAAAACAATCTTTGTCACATCCAAGTTTGAATATCTACCAAGGCTACATGAATGATGTGCAGATTTCGTCAGTAGATCCTTAGCATCTAAATTTGAAATATTATAACTATAACTACAAATGCTGTTATACCAATGTTATTAATGCTAGAAGTACTTCTTTTCCAATATAGAAAGTGTATATTTTCACTAAGATATATTTTTCAATGTCTTTTATTTTTCATTAATTTTTCAATATTTGGGTAGTAGCGATCTGCTTTCTCTCTTTTTTCCAAGTGTATTACCAATGTTACTGTGTTTTTTCACTCCAATCGTGCGAATGGCCTTCTACTTTTTTCTGAAAAAAACTAAAGTATGTAAAGATAGTCAGTATCAGGGCCTTATGAGTAAGCAGGAATGTTTAATAGGTGAGTTTTTGCTCGTCGCATTGTAGTACATGTATTGTTTCTTCCCACACCACCAAATCAGCATGAAACCATCAAATATGAACGTCAGAAACATATTTTTTGCGCAACCGTTGCCTCCAGACGTGGGCGGGTTATTTCACGGTTCATAAAAATTTGATTTTGAAGCGGAGCGCGGTGCGGCTGACACATTGTATGTATCATGAATATTGTGGGCACGTGATCGCTGGGATATTTATGTTGGCAGTAGCAGCTTTTAAAGGAATATTCCGTTTTCATTACAATCCTATGTTCCCCTAGGAGGCAGTTTAGGTATGTTTAGAAATTCGATGCAGCCTACCTTCTAGAATTGTACGTGGGTTATAGCCAATACCGTTGGAATAAATTGTGTCTTTGACTTCACGAAGTAAACTTAGACTCCGTCGGTTCAACAAACTCTGCTTTACCATTTAATCTATACGAACGTCTTATGAGGATGATGTGACCCTTGACAATTGCATTTACTTTTTCAGAATCATTATGTAGGTACTATAAACTTGGTCGCCAATTCGAAAGCTTATAGCCCAGACGGACAATAACTTACTCCTTTATTATAGCCCAAACGTCCAGCCGCTAGCAGACGCTATAAAACATGCCTAACAAACGCTCTACAGCGCTGCACATCGATAATATTGAATCAGTTGACTCTATTAACAATGCAAATACTGTAAGCGAGTGCCAGGAGCTAGCTTCGTAAATGCACCGAGTTGTTTAACAACTTTACCTTGAATTTTCAACTATTGGATTATGAACTATACACAATTGTGATAAGATTGTTGATGTTGGTACAGTAAAGTTGGCAAGTTTATCCGACATTGTTTGCAAATCCAAACTTATGCAGAAACGGGAGTGTTTACAGGGATCGTTTGTTACGGCTTAATGCTTGTTGTTGAGACTGTCTTTGGATTTTATTCTAGTAGATTGTGTTTGTTAGTTTGTATTGGAAGATATTGTTCGGCTTCAAAGTGCGGTTGAAACCCAAGACAACATACCTACAAATTGCATAGATAAAGATATATACATTATATAAGTTAATACTTATACAAATACATTGTTTGGAGGTAAATTTATAGAAACTTAGTACCAGTTTACAATGGCATTACATACATTATTGTTGTGATAATTGAGTTGTGAAGCCATTGTTTTTTTTTTTTTTTTTGATATGACTATACGTTGTTGGCCAGAGTGGCCATAACAACTTCACCCGGACAGAGGGCGAGCGCGAGTGCGCTCCAGCTAGGGCGGCAGGGGGGCAGCTAGCACAAGGGACACGACCTCGGCTTGGGCCGCTGCCAGAAGAGGTGGCGAGGGTAAATCTACCACCGGATCGGAACGCGTGAAGCCATTGTCAATAAATTAATTGTGTACGTTGTTATGATCTTATATTTTATCAATTATATAATATTAATTGCTACTTAACATAAGAACGTAGGTTAAAAATCGATGTGCAAAACTATCACTAAATTATTTCGCTAATATATCTGCTTTTATTTATATCAGTAATAGCCTCATTTAAAGCTAACAAAACCGAAATCTAAACAAAAATAATTCCCACTCCAATTCACAAGAATTTAAATGTGCCCAAAAAAATAACACGGCTGTTTATTTAACGTAAGTAATACAATGGCGAACGATAAATTGTAACGAGCGATTAATCATGTTATTATGGGTTTTATTTACGGAGAAGCGGAATAAAATAACAGACGGAGATAATGAACAGGAGTTTCTGAGCCATTACGTATTTGTGCCGGCGAATTTATAACGCGCGGTAATCGTGGCCGGAAAGGGATGGCGACTCACCGCAAATGGCCACGTCAAGTTATTTCTGATGATCAAAGTGAATTATCCTGCAAGCTATGCTCCCCGGGTCGGGTCAAAGCTTAGGCTGCCGCGCATCATCTACCTGAGTACTCACTTATAGTGTTGCCCCCCGATCCCTCTTAGTCTGCTCTAAAAGCTCCACAGGAATTCTGTAGTTATTTATTTCAATATTGAACAATTTTAATTTTAATTATATAAATAAAAAAAAAATATTTTTTTTAATAAAAGTTAATTTAATTTTCTTCCCTTAAAAACTTTTATCACCAGCTGAAACATCCTGTCTAATTCAAAGTGAACAAGGACAGGCAAACTTATTTATTTAACAAAGATGTTAATTATGAAAATTGGGGTAAAACGTTGGCTAATTTGTTTGCGTGATATAAATGAGGAAGTTGAAAGTGATTTTAGGAAAAAAGGTCGGGGTTTGGGTTGGCTATTGATATCAGCCAATTTTACCTCATTGGCTGATGATTTATAAAAATACAAAATAATCTATAAATTTATTTAATTAATAAATAAATAAATATCGCTAGACTGACACACCAACTGTAGGTGCCCAAACTAAGCAACGCGTGTACTATGGTTACCGTACAATGGACTGGGGGCGATCCCAGTGACACCCAGAGCCGGGCAAATTACGATAAGGCCATTTCCGTAATTCGCCTCGGCGGGAATCGAACTCACAACCACCATGTGCAGTGGGCCACTGCGCCAAGCGGTCGCCAAATAAATTTATTTCAATTGTCATTGTAATTGTGTAGTTGTCAATAATTTATTTTATTTCTCGAAGATAGGTTTCAATGAATAATACCTACTTTATTTATCCATTAAATGAATTTTCTTCCCAATCTTTAGTCAAAACAACATAGGACATGCCAAGGGATATTTTAAATAATTAGACTCACTTAGACCTACAACCAAAAATCTTTTAGGACTTTTGGCTTCGCTCCTTCATGTAAGCCTATAACTGTCCACACAGAGTAGCTTTAGACACGCGTAATTGTAATTATACGCTTGTTGTACACCTTGTACGCCATCATACTTAATTATAAATTGTATAGAATTTAAACATCAGTCTACAAGCAGAAAAACTATTTTGCATGAAAGTTTCTCTGAATCGTGCTCCTCACAGACTTGCCGTACTCAACGGCAGTTAGTGTAAAAATGCGAGCGATCCTCCCTCATAGAGACGTCCTGTGCGCTCTCCCAGAAGCTTGTATCTGACATTTTTAAATTCCTCTTCTAGACGGGAACTGTTTACGTAATTTCTGGGATCAGTGCTCGCTATGTATTCTTATGAAATCTGCTATCGTACGTGACGCCATTGAGACCGCATGCTATTACTGTAGTAGGTAATTCTTATTTAGATACCAACAGAAAAATGAAACGGGAAAAATGTTCAAAACTTAGTCTTTATCAATGTATTTTAATAGCATCTTCTATACAAATAAATAAAATTGGAGTGTTCGTTTGTAATATCAAAATAACACCTTCTCACTAAATGCATATGAAAGTACATACGACACCTATAATAAAAACCCGATAAAAAAAATTCGTCTGTCTGTCTGTCTATCTGTCTGTCTGTCTGTCTGTCTGTCTGTCTGTCTGTCTGTCTGTGTGTTTGTTCCGGGTAATCTCCGAAACGGCTGGACAGATTTTTCGGGGCTTTCACTAGCAGATAGCTAATACTTTAAGGAGTAACTTAGGCGACTTTAATTTTAGAAAAACAATTAGTGTTCCGCGTAAAAAAAATAAAAACATATGAAATCAAAGAGTATCTCCGAAACGGCTGGACCGATTTTGACGGGACTTTCACTGGTAGATAGCTGTTGTTATAAGCAGTAACTGAGGATACTTTTATTTTAGAAAAACTAAATTTAAAAAATGGGTCCTGTCGCGCGGGCTCCGAACGCGGGAGCGGGCTTGTTTGTTAAGTTAAATTCCACGCGGACGAAGTCGCGGGCTCAGCTAGTATTTTAATGAAATAAACAATAGTGTTTTCGTATAATCAGCGATGGACAATAATAACGTTTCTAACGTGTTATTTCAATCTATTCAATAGAATCCTAACAAACATCCAACAAAATTGAAAACTATTTACTAAGCAATTTCTTGAATAGCACAGATTATAAAACTATTTTTATTAATATCGCAACTAGCAACTCCGCCGCTCCACCGGCGCGGGCGCGGACGCGGGCGCGGATGCGGGCGCGGGCGGCGTCGACAAGTGTTTTACAGCTGTCGGCCATTGCCAGCAGTTTAATTAAACTTGCCTCTCGGCCCGTAATTAAACGCTTATATTTTATACATTATTGAATCCTGAACCTTGCAGTTAAAGTTATAGTCGCATTTAGTAAAGAGCTCTACTATTGCGAGCCCGGTTATTTGTTGCTCTGAAACGCTGTAAATATTGAACGTTTAATCAGTTGGTCGTAATTAAAAATGGGGTAGATGGGGGCATAAAGGAATGTTTACAAATCATTGTTCAATCTACAGCTGCTCTCTTGGGCTTCAAGCAGGCCATATGATAAACTAGCTTTTGCTCGCGACTTCGTTCACGTGGATCTCGGAACGGAATTTACATAATAATATAAACTTTCATCGCCTATTTTAGCCCCTTAGGGATGGCATTATCCAAAATCCTTCTTAAATAGATGCACACGGCATAAAAAGGCACTTACTGTCAACATTTTATGCTTCTAACCTCGCGTTTTAGGCGGGTGCCTTGATATCTATTGTTAAGTGTTTTTATTTTATCAATTGTAAAGTGAAGCATATTAATTTACACAATTTTGCTGCGTATGCTATGCATTTTTCCCAACAAGTATTATATAGACTACTCCACATTAGCTGTATATCATCGTTCTACCGCCGTATATCAAAAACCGCACAGCATTCTCAAATTTTCCGCGCCGGTGCACTCTCAAAGAGATTTCTTTTAAGAGATTTTAGAAGCAATTTCGACGAAAGAATGCACTTAAACCTTCCACGGCGAAAGTGACTTTTTAAAAAGCATCTTCTGCGATATCGAAGAATTCATCTTTTTTTTGCTGTGACCTAAGTATTAAGTGCCCAGCGATAGTGGGTGGTGACTTCAGAATGTAATACCAACACATACTGAAACAACACTCAAATGTAAGTCTAACGTCCCGTTTGAGATGCCGTCATCTGTATTTCAATCAAATTAAAAAAATAAGTATTCAATTGGACAAGAAGGCTTAATTCCATTTTCAGAATTCAAACTCAACTAAAACCTTTATTTTGTTAAGGTCTACGGGGGCACTTCAATGAAAAGCAGAGAATTAATCTTGATTCATTTCATTTATTGACTTATCCTGATAGTCTTTTGAAGATTACTTACGAAGAGTGTTATTATTACAACGACCGGCACCCCATCATTTCAAGCACTGCATTAGTTTCCAAAAGGTTTCGGGAACCGAAACTGATTATTGAAAATGCCTAAAAGCGCTCTTATCATATCTAGTTTCCTATCAACTAACCGAAAAGTTTTCAATTCAAAGTCACGCAAATCTTTAACCAAATCTATAAACTTTTCTACGCCAAACTGCGAGCCTTTCGTCAGGACTCCATATCTTCATCTCCGCCTTCTCGGCCCTTTGTAATATCCTCGTAATTAGTGTTGACCCGAATAAAAGTTGTGAAACAAGGGGGTGGAGGGTGGCTCGATAAATTAAACAAAAATGGGGCATTCAAACAATCTGCGCCATAAACAAGTTGCGAATTTCGTGCACGACGCTTCGTCGGCTATTTATTTTGAAATTAACTAGTTGCCTGCGGTTAGGGCGCGATGTAATCTCATATGACTGTAATATGTGATGAAAAGATGGCCCCTGTTCACATTTCAGACACCATAATGGTATCTTTTTTAAATATATATGGTAAATTGGACTTGTGTTAAACAGATTAAAAATATAATCTAGTAGAAATCTTGGAAAACCATTCCTAAAATGTTTGCTAAATAAGATAGACTGAGGACGATGCTTGGAATGATACCTTAAAATATAATACTTTTAAGCATTAAATATTTCAATAAATAAATTAATAATATCAAAATACGTTTTGAGTAAACATATAATAATTGGCCCTTGTGTCGGTAATTGCATGACCACTAAGTGGCTATAAAATCTTACAGACTATCGCAGCATGGAAGCTTATTATTAATTATAATTATCATGTTACATATTTATCTCGGCGGCTGATATATCGATTAGCGTAATCTGAGCGCACAGACTAAGTCTTTCTTATACTTCCAGCCAAACCACGATATTAAAATGAAAATTTCTTACTAGAAATATATTAGCTGAGAGCCCATTATACGTGCAAACTTTGATCTGCGATGTTCCGAAGTGCGGCGAGACGCGAAAGTTAATCAAAACTATTTTGAACGGAGTAATTAAAAGTGTCTTAAAGTTATTCAGTTTCAGGGAACAGTCGGGACTCGGGAACGGGTGAGGCGAGGCTTTGATCTCGAGTAAAGGGTTACATGTAGAGTTTGAATGATCCTTTCCTTTTAGTCTCTGGTGTAGTTTCTTTCGTAAAGGATGATTATTATAGATAGGACAGTTAAGAGTAAGGAAACACTAATATCTATCTATCTATTTAACTTCGTATTTCCAATAAAAGTGGCTACTCGCGCGCTAGGCGGACAAGTTGATTTCACAACAACTCGCAACTTGTTGAAGTTTGTATGTTAGTAAAAGTTGTATATGGTTTAAATCGAAGTAACTGTTAGATTTTTAAATTACCACACTTAACGATTCAAATTTAGTCTTGTGAATAAATGATTTAGGTAATATGAAAAATAGAGTTTAAATTAAATTGTTATGGATTCCGTATAAGAAAACATTGATCCAGTTTTGTAGGTAATGAGGCCCACATCGTCCAATCCAATAAGGATTGTATGTAAACATTATGTAAATCCAGCACATCGTATGAGAACTTACGGAAGTAAGTTTTTGGTTTCTTGAAAAGCCTAGAAAATACTTTACCGTGGTGTAAACTTACAAAATGCAAGTAATTCAATAGTGTGCCGTTAACTTTAATCTCAATAAAATTGCTTTCGTCTCATTCTTTCGTATGAACTAAGAAGGAGAGAAAACAACTCAGTGTGTGCAAAAGCGTGAACAAATATTGTCGCGTTGTTGTGGTAGGCCTGCAGCTGACGGAATGTTACATGTTATAGTTATCAAACTATGGGACCCTAAAACCTTACCGTTACTCTTTGTACTGTGCGACTCTACGATATACTCGCTTATAGTGGCTATAATGGTATACTATACGCAAATTTTGTCCTAACTGAGATTGAATAGGGTGACTATAAAAACTGTAGGTCTCAGTTTTATATATTCTAAAACACAAAAATAAAACGGTTTATCTCTCACAATCAACTGGACATAAACTAAAAACCAATGATAAAATATTGCTGTGGGTAAAATTCTTGTCAATAATAAAATTACCTTTTAAATGTCCATGCATATTGTAGTCATTTAAAATCGTATTTTTTTAATACCTGTAATATGGTAATATGAACGAAAAATTGTCTGATACGTGTGTGTATAACAAGTCTGTCCATAGAAGACTATATGGACACGATGGCATAAGTAAAATGTAAAGCCACGGTAAACAATGAATATAACATAACGTGTTTGTTGATGGCAACACTAGCCCAAGCTCAGTGTTACAAGTTTAATGCACAGAACTTTGTGATCCCGCTGAATGAAGTTATCGTATGGAAATTAATAAGCTGCCGAAGACGAGACCAGCCATCACCCCAGCGGTTACACCCGGCGCTGCTCACAGGAGGTCACGCGTTGACAATATACTGAATATACAATGTCCATTGTCCGACATCAACAACTCGCTCTATGCAAGTTGTTAAAAAGATCGTGCGTCTAGAATGAATATTTTTTTCAGGCACATCAAGCACCCTGTTTTTAAACAACGTAGCTCATTTTTTTTTAATACTGTACTTTATATTCAGCACAAATAACCAAATACCTACCAATTATTCAGTCAGTCATCGAGTGTCTCCTTCTGTTACGAATGAGATAACATGATCATAAAACGGCCGCTCTATACACAGTAACAAGTAATTATTCTTACCTAAACTTCCTGCAGAGCTTAGATCTACAACAACATTCGCGTGTACGCCTAAGCTCTAGATAAGTTTGTCAATTAGTTGAGTGTAAGGAACTGTTTCACGTCAGATTGCAGTTTGGAAGCCGCAGGCGGAGCTTCGTAGAGAACAACTTGGAACTTTCGAATAGAAGAGGAAAAGAAGTTGGAAACTTTTGTCCCTGACAGTACTTAATGCGTTGTAAAATATTCACATTAAAATTATACCTCTATTTAAAAATTATTGAATCTCATATGGTCGTCGATCCTTCAAAATTATACATAGCCGTGACCAGTGAATAGAGTGAAATAAATATCTGAATATAATATAGCCAGCCAAGTTGATGTCCGGCCTCGTAAAATGTAGGGTTCCGTAGCCATTTCATAAGTGAAAACTCATCGTTTCTATAATTTGCGTGATACCTTTTAAATTAGTTTCTTACTTTGTGTAAGTATTTCGATTTTTCCACATTTTTCTGCATATTGCTTGGGGGTTTCTAGAGCGATATCTACCGAAAGCTAATTTAAAGCTCAAAATTACTTAAACAGTTCAACTCTCTGACACAGTTAATATTGATTTCAAAATTCCTTTACAACGATACCAAACTCGGGATATAAGGTATAACAAATGTTTACTCTTTACATCTATTGGAAGACGCCGTTGAATAATTTTGATCTCAAGATTTGAACAATTAGTATATGTGACATACAGAGGGATGGATAGATAGACAAACGAAAATGGCGAAACTACAAGGGTCCCTTAGTTTAACTACGGAACTCTAAAATTGAATATCGCTAGACTAAATACACCAACAGTTTATTTTAACCAACCCACACTAAGCATCGCTGGTACTGTGGGTACCTGCCGTACTATTGACGGGGAGTGACGTTCTATTATTTAACCCGACATTGCAAAAAACCTTTTTGTGTACACCATTATTCAAAGTGGTCCAAAATTAAGTTATACAGTATCATAGATCCACAAAGAGACTTGATTAATAACTCTCCTCCCAACAAAATAATGTTCGCACCAACAAATCTGTTTTTTATTGTTGCAGTGAGATTAAAATTTCAAACGATCCTCCTGTACGCACACAGAGCGTCATAAAATACAGTTTTATACAAAACATTTATACTGAAAATAAACACATTTATACTCAACCCCATAAGGGGGGTAGACCTATATGCCAGGAAGGAGGGGTTCTAGATATATGCGATTTTTCAATAAAACATGGCCCAGAAATGAAATATTAAACATTCAATTTAGATTGGCGAACTTTAATTGACCGCGATGCATGGAAACACCGAATGTAGTATTCGAAATAATAAATTATTACTACACAAACAAATTGAGTTTGGTTCAATTTGTTGGTTTCAATTATGCGCTGGTTATGAACCAGAAATTACAATATTTGGTAGGTTACATACAATATTATAGATAGGTATCACACATTTATGTTCATATCGTTTATAGGGAGCAGGAGGAGGTAGCGACCAGTAATTCTAATTCGTATTTATCTTAAAGCGTTATAAAGATAATGCTACCAGTGTACCAAAGTGAATCGTAATTGGTCACTCACATACCTAAAATCATTTATACGATATTCCGTACCTATCAATAGTTTTCTTTACCAAAGATGACATGACACCAGAGATGCATATTTGCAAGAGAAATTTGACCCCTTTGCTACACTATAAGGTCAAATTTCTCTTGCAACGTAAAATAAGTGTTATGTGTGTTATGGTGGGTCTTTATTCCAATGTTCACTGTGCATTACCCTATAGTTTGAAGAAGCCTTTCACATGGGAAAAGGTCAAAGTCTACAATTTTATTTCAGTTGACCAGTTTCCAAGCATCAGTTCTGTCAATATTCGATCCTACAAACAATCCTCTTATAATATTTTCGCAATATCTTTCGCGGAATGCTCAAACAAGATTTTCTGAATGTTCAACAATATACCTATGCACGAAATATTTTGACATTTCTATTTGTGTCACGCTGTTGCTTTAGCAGTTTTAGTGTGCAGTAACATGACATAAAAGAAGCTGTTATAACAATATTGTTAGCATGATGCAGATAAGTTACGGTAATTTCTAATTAAGTCAGATGGACGATCGATCTTTTGTACGAGCTAGTGGCCAATTGGAGTTTTCAGTCCATCCGAAGGCCTCCGACATGGCCGGGACTGACTCTAAACCATGAAAGGAAGCGGTCAATTATAAATGCCACAAAATACCATCTCGGGATTTAAATCCACGGATTAAACGCTGGAATTGATTAACAGAATCAATTTAATAGTAGGAGCGATAAAACAGGTCAGGCGGTTTACATTTTACAGAAAACCTACTAAAGTAGAAAAACTAAGACGGAAACAATAGCGCTTGCATTTAAAAACAAATACTGCATCAATAGAACAACCATATTCAGTAAACTCTCATTTGGCATATCCCGGAGAGAATTTCCGAACAAAAGAATTACAATAATAGGTAACTGGGTCAACTCTTTTACAAAAAAGTTGAAACTTCATGAAATAATGAATAAAATGTGATTAGACGGCGAGTACAAAGAGCCCCCGCAGCGGGACGGGAATGTAAACGCGGCAACTAATGCAATTATATAGAGGCTGCGGGCTTTGTTCTCTCTGTTACGTCCAGCTAGCGTTTATCATGGCGCAAGTCACGAGACATGTACCATTTTAAACTCTTAAATTAGCAGTGGAACATTTGCGGAATTATTTTAAAGTTCGTCCAACGTCTTTTTCACTGCAGAATTGGATCCATATGAGCGGTCATTAACTTGATTAACCCAACACCGGTAATTTTCATTAAATTTGTTGCATCCGGGGTGCCAAATATTATCGTTATCTGACAAAAATGTATAGAAGAAACAGTGTCGACTTCATCGTGTTATCGACCGCTTAGTGTTTAAGACTTTGCTGACCCCAGATCTTTTTGAATATAGAGATACTTTGTTACGAGTATTTGCCACTAGGTAGGTACCAACTATGTTATTGTTACTATCTGTTTGTATATAACATGTTTGTCGTAATTACAATGGTCGCTTATAACATAATAATAAACTCTAAATACCATTTAATAGAGTCCATATGCCTCCACGTGTGTGTTCCACAAATTCAGTTTATATTACTTACAGACCCACTGAACTCCTATAACTCTGCATGCGTTAATATATCAATGAAATAATTAGTACATTTGAGATATTTGCACCATGTTTTAATAGTTGTTTCGTTTGTAGTTACTGTTTTAAACAGAAAACACTATATAACATATATAAAATATAGGTATGTATAGATCATGTGTTTGTTTGGCGATAATCATTTATTTTATTTTATCGACAGTCCACCCAAACTGCGCTTGTTTACGATTATAACTTTCTTAAAAGACACTCATATCCAAAAGTAACCTTTACATCAATTAATTATGGAAATAATGATACTCGTATATTGAAATTCTTTTTTTCATTTTTCGAATGAATTTAATCGAAACCATATCGAATTAATCATGTATCTGTCAGTTGGCGAGCTCGTCACAGCACACGTCGCTGGCCAATCGCGTCGCTGCGCTCAATTCGCGTAATTTTAAATCGCAGCCGTCAAAGTTAATAGGTACGTGTTTCAATTAACACTTACTGGTTGATATTGGGTTTGTTTTGGAAATATAGTCTTAGTGCCCATATTTTTCAACACTGATTTATCAACCTATTTATTCAACACAACAAACTACTCCTAATATTTACACAATAAATAAACCTTAAAAATACTGTTCCAGTCAGAACAGCGTTGGATTAAGTTTTTGTGGAGGCACGTCGTCGGTATATCAAAGGGTGATGCATGAATAATGAAACCGGGGCTTGAAAGAACTTTATTTATTCACTTCCGGTACGCTGATCAAAGCAACATGTCCGCCATTTCGGACGGTTGACCGGATAAATATCGTTACGTTGTTGGTTTTTTACACAACCTTTATAATGTTCCATTGCTGGCCATAAGAAAGCCTTTAAAGCAAGGTTAAAGATTTAAGGCAGCTTTTCCTGAACATCGTTTAATATCCACTTTATAAAAATGTTTTAGGTTCAAAATGGTTCATTATATTTTAAACGCTCCATTTAATGCGACTAAATTCTGAATGAATATTTTTCTATGTCTATCGAGATACAAATAAAAAGTTAATTGAAATATAAAAGCTATATTTTAATAATAATTATGTAAAAAAAGGTCAACAAGTTAAAACGAGCGGTGAGTTTACACGTCCATATTTTTATGAACGGCCCCGGTCACGAAGGTGGAATTAATCCAGGAGTTACAAACAGCGAGGCATTGCCCGCAATTTGTCACGCCACGTCAACTGGGAATTTGTATGCCCATTAGCGGACACCTGAATTTTAAAATACTGTTCATTATATTTATTCACTTGAAAAAGAAAAGGCAGGTAGTTGCCTATTGTTTATACAGTGTTTCAAATGTCCGAAATAATAAATATCACCAGACTTCCACACTCACTGTATGGTTCCAAACGAAGCAGCGCATGTAATATGGGTACCATGCAATTATTATGAATTAAAACTGTGAACCAACTTCAATAGTATATTTGAAAATCGCATTTACAGCTCATCACAATCCCAACTTAGCACAACTGTTCGCTGTCGCGCCTCTCTGCTCACTGAATGCCATTCGCTCCGTGGTATTCCCTACTTGCATTTTTTCCCCACTAATCTCGTCCAAGATTGTGTTGCCAGATCAAATAAAATTACAAAATAGATTAGAGCATACAAAAAGCTCATTACCGAGATTTCCCGTCAGAAAGCGAATATTAGTGATCCTGAAATTCTTGTTAACTTGACTATATAGCAAAAATGCTATGATATCCTCCTCACAGTCCGAATCATAAATAGAGCACCGCTGCTCTATTCGGACTTCCAAAATTAGGTGAACATTTTGTGTACAAGCCGACTTTTTAGTCCAATTGCCTTCAGCCGTGAAAAGCAACTCCTCTGCTTTCGCACTGGATGAATGAATTTTTTATTTTAAAATGGTGCTCGTGGGTGGATGATGTAGGTATACCGGTTTTGATTTGTAAATATACTGCAGAGATAGCTAAATAAAAGATAGAATTAGGAAAATTTGTATACACTTTTTAACTTGTAGTGATAATATAATGTCATGAGTATGTATTGTGCAATTGTCGTAAACTATCAGTAGATATATCTAGTATGTTTCTAGAAGTTTTTTTTTTATTATTTAAGTTTACTTGAAGGTAGCTCATAGATTTTAAAATGGAATGCCTGAGCTAGTAAACATCCTCTGTATTTCTATCCAACTACATATTTTGCCTGAAATTCGCAGATTCAAATGTGTTTGTATGTTGTGTATTTTTTTATGTTTTTCAGTTTTATCAAATGCAAACCGCAGAATAGACGCGAAATATATGCGCGATACGCTTGGAAAATATAACATGTTGCGCGCTGAATTTAGACAACTAGCGGTTCCGATGGGTTTTCAACCCCCATTTAATTGTCCAAACGGCCAAAATGAACTGTACAACAAACCCGCACAAAGCGCCACTCGGAGCCGTGAAATGGCGTCTCCTCTTTTTTCCAAAAAAGTCACAGTGTGCCGCAAAAATTCACTCCGTAGGTATTAACGAATGCCGCGGCACGCGACGCCGCCAGAAAAAAAAAGAAAAACTTGGAGGCTCCAGCCGAAAAACCGCTAGCCCCGGCCACTTGTTAACTCAACGATAATGGAGCCAAATAGACCAAAAAAATTTGATACGACCAGTTCTCGCGTCCCCGAACACCAATTTAGAGGCGACCGCAAATATTGGACCCCCGAAAGTTGTCTTTTTGCTCAGTCCAGCCTCCCGCATTCGCTGACGCGTGACTTATCCACTCAACCACTCGGTGCATAAGCCGAGTGACCTAACGCACTCGAACCACTACGCTAAGGGGTCCTACTGTTTTAATAATTACATCATAAATTAGTAATGAACAGAATTGAAGCCTAGCCATAGGTAAGATACCTGTACAAACATAAAGTGTTTATAGTTCTATACTTTAACAGTCTTATTTGCAGCAAGGACATGCGATGGTTTTTAATAAGATCACGATTAGATTGTTCCAAATGGTCTAAAGTCAATCATTTAATGACCACTGTGGGAGTTATTACGCCCGTTTTCGTCCAAAAACTTGAAGATAACGTCACAACGTATGCAGTGTTTGAAAATCATCAAAACAGGAAGTGGGATAACCATTGATATCCGAAGAAAAATAATTATAATTACAGCAAAACATTAAAATGCGAAAGTTGAAATGAAAAAGTATTCATATTCCGCTCTGAGTCGGACAGATGGAAATTACATTTGAATTCAGTTATAACTACAGTTTATTTGTAACGAACGTTTCTTTTTTTCGCTTCATAAAAGTTGTGTCGGACGACATTCGCCGGTTTTTTTTATAATCTTCGAAAGTAGCGCAATCTCACTGTTAAATAGGATTACACATATAGTTTACTTTGTTTTGGAATTTAATAAACATCGAGTCGGTTCATCTACCCACTATGATCAAGTAGGTTAGAATTTCATGGATGATTCTTGTTATTAAAAATATATTGATGTCATCACATATATGTATATACTAAAGTTACTAACCTAGTGTATATCAACTTATTTCAGCACATCATCATCTAATGGTGATTGTGGGTCTCTTCTTTTCCTTTCCACGTACAAGTATTCCATGCCATATATGTGACCGGAGTGTTGGTACCTACATCTCGCTGGTGCTTGCCCACTCTACTGCTTCCAATGCGAGGTATCCTCTCAAAAACTTTTCTAATCGGTTCATACAGCTAGCCCACCGTCATTTTACTAAAACTGAAATCAAATTAATTTCCTTTAAATGACCATTACATCATTCCACAATAAGCTAGCTTCATACGTGCCTTAAACTATTGTTGCCTCGGCGCCTCGACCGCCACGTCCGGCCTCCATCGATTTTTAATCGCCCCCGAGTAAGCCGCTTCCAATGTGTTTATTTACTTACAGGATTCCACTTGAGTGGAATAGCTTTTGATTCGATGGCGATTTTCGGAGTTGGATCGAAAGGGAGTGGAATGAGACCGCCTGACAACATTAATTTATTAAAGTTATTTTAGGACTAATTAAAAACAAAACTAGTGAATTAGACCTACGAGTCATAAAAGTATGAATTGAATTCAGGTTAGACTAAAACGTGGCCGGGTAAAAGTCAGCATAAACACATAAAATGATAGCACATTTTTGAAGATTTCAAGTTTCTTGTAAGAATTGTAATAACTCGCATGAACTACTTCCTTTATGAAATCTAATTTTATCACGCCTAGTAAATGTAATAAATACCTACGCTATGATGAAAAAGTACTCTTGTATTTAATACGTGAAATGGAGAATTATTCATAAAACGAGGTACTCAGAGAGATTGGTCGTTAGACTGTGAAGTGTTAAAAAGGTCAGAGCATTCGACCTTCACTGCTCGACGGAAGAGCGATTAAATATGAAATATGCGAAAAACTGGAGAGCCTACATTTTTATTGAGAAAAGAGACATCAAAAATGCCGAAATATTGCGAAAATGTTGTGCCATTATATTTTACAAATATTTTTTGTATTATTCCTAATAATAGAAAGACGCACTCTATACTCCGAGGTGACACCGGCAGGATATGAAAAGTATGGTTTAATTAGTTGTCTGTGGGTATTCCAATTTCCTGTACCAATTACAAACTCTTACAAAACACGGCAAAGAAAATACGTCTTTGCAGCATAATTTCTAAACTTGTTGAAAGGAGGTGGTTTTGTTTCCTGTTGTTTTCACAATTTTTAATTATAAATATATTTAAATGAGCACGGAGTATCGCAATAGCCCGGTTATAAACGGCCCGGGTCACGTGTGGAACGGTCATTTGCGCCGGATGACGTATCGTGACGCAAGCCGTTTGGATACCGGTCACGGAAGTTACGAAGCTGGATAATGTTTGTTCTTTTAAAATGACGCGAACAAAACAAATACATAGATACATTTTGCGACACAAAATAAAATATCGAAGCTTGAACGTGTAGCTTTAGTAAAAAAAACAAGCCACAGCGGTTTTTATCGCCGTCGCGATAATCCGCGATAATTAATCGCCCTGTCGCCTCTACAAAAACGAATTCGATGCTGCGTTTTTCTATTTCTATAGCTAGTTATAATATAAAGGAAAACAACACCTATTTTCCACAGTTTGGTTTATATTTTATTTTGGTGCTGTTTTGATTATGTAGGTATCACCAGAGTCTAAATAAGATTTAAATGAGGTTTATACTACTAGGCTGAAGTTTAGAATCCTGCTAGGGATAACTCAGACCCTATACAGTTACCTATACTAGGTGATACAAAATGGTTATACTTTTTTTTTGCAACTTAACTTTGTAAATCTCAAACTATCGGCTTTGTGGGACAGTTGAAGTACTAAAGGTTTTGTAGACTTGTGAAATCAGTCAACAGCTGTATTCTTATAACACATTTTGTTTTTCAAGTTCCCTCCAAAGCTGATGGTTTAAGAATTACAAAGTTAAGTTTTGAAAAAAAAAGTATACCATATGTGTCACCTTGTATAGTAACCCACAAAAAAAAACTACAACATCATTTAAATAGTATTGATATATTTGTTTAGTAACATTCATAAAAATCCGGAAAGCTTTATCTAGCTTATCCTACCCAGAAAAACGCAATATACCGGATAAAATATTGAGACCAATATCATATACAAAACAGCATTATTGATTTCGTAACGCCCATGATACCTATATCATTGTTAGATAACCCTACGAGTTAGGCCACATTTGCTTTGAATATGACGCAAGAAGCTGATATGACGTTATAAATAAATAATTCTCCATATTGAATGCTGTTCAAGAAGGCAATTGTTGTTATCGCATCTAAAAATTACTCTTGTCAACTATTGACAGGTTTTTTTTCACCAGAAGTCAATTGAGATATTGATTTCAGAGCCTGTGATTATACATTTTTGGCAGGATAATGACTGTATTTGACATCCGATTCAGGTTTGAAGTGAATGACCGCTCATGTTTAAAGACACGACCTTGTTCATCAATGGACTAAACTTTCGCTGCCACAATACAAACATGTCCAAAATAAAGGACATACAAATCATACGTGCTGGTTTATGTCAATTGTATTATGTTTCAATTTATCTGAGCCGCGGGCCGGCTGTCACAACATGGCGGCCGATTGAAGACTCCCCTGCTCATACAGTACGATCCGATATCGGCAGGAAAAAGCCAATTGTGGTGGTCCAACAACTAAACTGTAACTAAATGTATTGCTGTCCTTATATTGGTCGCAATATGATCACAATATTTAAAAACATCTATAATTTAGTTTAGTCGTGAATTGTTGACAGCGAATTGGCATCGTTGACATAATTGCCATAACATTTAAGAAGGATTTGCTCTTATGAGAAAAGTGCTTATTGCGACTGACTTCAGTAAGCTCAAAATTGAAATACACAAAATTTGGTACAAATACATATTTGTAATGATCTCTAGTAAACAAAGGCCAACGTGGGCCAGCAAATATCAAATCCGCACTAATAAGTTACTTTGCCATTTTTTTCTTACCAAGATCAATCAAAAATCGTATCGTAATCTAAAAAGAACATAATGAAAAATAAATATCTACGCATTTGGCGTTAAGCGATTCCATTGTTTCAATCAAATTGGCGCCACGGGTGACGGGTGGATTAAGGATTTGAAAAGCGAAGCTTATTGTTTCGCCGAAGTGTTTTATTTTAGGATTGAGTGGGTGTGAAACAGATTTGCTGGGCAGAACATTTGCTTCATGCTAATTGGTTAAAGCAGGCGCAGAAATAACTGTAGTAAAATTGGGTATAAGTAATTTAGGTTTGTATTTGGTTATCTCCTACTCTTCAAATCTTAACTATGCTTTAGTAAATTACAGCACAATAAAACTGATCCATGGCAATCCGTCAGTGGATCAAACCAGACTTAATCTATATAAAATGGGTTATTTGCAGCTGATAAGTCTCTGGGGACTGACTAATGATGGTATATTCATAAGTCTGATTTTTTATCGCTGTAAAAAAACAGCAGTTTAGACAAGATTTTTAATGGATTACTTAACCAATCCCTTAACTAATTAAACCCTATTTCAATCTAACCGTCGATCTCCCACTATCATAGTAATATGGAAATAAAAACCTCTGTCAGATCGTTTCCCCCAGAGACGCAGATAGTGAAGCAGAAGTCGCGGCATTAATTCAACTTTTAATGGATACTGTGGCGGGACCTCCCTGAGGACGGACCTTTGTCATCGGCGTCGAAGTGGGTTATCATTTGAATTCTATACCTACTATTCGTATAATTTTATCTTCCTGCAAATATTAAATATACAGTTTATATTCAAGATAACTATAAAATGACGATAGAGCTTGTGCGTTGTGACTTGTGTAGTAAATGGTAAGATTCTTTTTAGTTCTTCAAGACGTATTTTTGAGTATTTATAGGCAAGTATACTAGACTTAAGTCACGTAGTCTCTTTGATAAAAGCGTAGTCTCGATCAAAATACTTTTTGCCTTATCACCATAATATTGTTGCGACCTAGAAACTATTTGGTCAAATACCTCGAAGGATCCTTATTTTATCAGCTTGATACAAAAACGCATTGTTATGAACCCCATCGAATTACGAAGGATCTCTAAAAGTTGAATGTTCGAGACTGTAGGTATGTAGGTATAAAGTGAACGCGTGATCGGCGCGACGGCGGCGGCAAATACCTACTCGCGAACGAATACAAAGGGAAGCCGACAATGGGTCTCGAGATCATTCGATTGGGATTATTATTACCTACATACCTACCGAGAATGTTCAGGAAAATACCAGCTCGCATTTTTATTCCGTATATAAGGTGTTGACGACGGGCAGCGAGTTAGTTACTTCTTGGAAGCGACAGTGTACGGAACTTAAGTAAGCGAACGAAGAGTGATATACCAGTGACCTAGGCGATTATATTGGAATACTGTGTGACTGCTAAGTGATTCGGAACAGTGTTTGTTGTATGTAACTAGTGATAGTGAACTAGTGTAGTACTGTGTATTTGTCAAGTTTGTGGAGAGCGAATTAAACCTTTATACACGTAGTCGGCATTATTTGTACCTACCCCTAGTACGTAACAATTGGTGTCAGAAGTGGGATGCCGTTACTACCGCGAGACGAAGAAGGGCGTACTCCACGAACCAGACGTCAAGTCGAGATGGATGCCGCACGTCAACGTAGCCGTGAAGAAGAAGAGCGTCAAGTTGATGCCGGTGTTTCGGCGGGAGCTGAGGCAGCATCAACAGGTAGTTCTTCGGAACTGAACTTGGCAGCGTTGATGGCCTCTATGCAGCAAATGCTCAAGGCCAATCAAGAGGCCAGCGAGCGAATGATCCAGGCCAATCAAGAGGCCAGCGAGCGAATGATCCAGGCCAATCAAGAGGCCAGCGAGCGAATGATCCAGGCCAACCAGGAGGCTAGCCGGCAAGAGATTAGAGAACTAAGGGAGGCCAATCAGGAGTTCAAGGGAATGATGCAAGCCAATCAGGAAGCGGTCTTGGGTAAAATCGACGCTGGAATCACTATTCTTGGTGAGAAAGTGAAGACATTAGAAGACCGCATGCAGGTGCTGAACGAGGAGGTTAATCAAAAGACAGGAACTCTGGAAGACCGCCTGCATGTGCTTAATAAGGAGGTAACCCATATGGTAACCCAGAATGAGACCGTCGAGAGCCGTTTGGAGGTAATAAATAACGAAATGATAAGGCTGAAGACTCAAGGACCAATTTCAGTAGCTTCACCATCAGCCACAAAGCTCGATCTCCCGCGTTTTGATGGGACTACCTCGTGGACAGCTTTCAAGTACCAGTTTGAGATACTTGCAGTAGGAAATTCCTGGAGCAGCGAGCAGTCCATTGCGGCCCTGGCGCTGGCCTTACGGGGAGATGCTTTAATGGTTTTGGAAAATCTGCCGCTTGAAGGAAGAACCCTGGAGACTCTCATGGAGGCACTGGATACACGCTACGG
Organism: Notodonta dromedarius; assembly: GCA_905147325.1. Lineage (NCBI taxonomy): Eukaryota > Metazoa > Arthropoda > Insecta > Lepidoptera > Notodontidae > Notodonta > Notodonta dromedarius. Next base: position 11,093,102 of record LR990173.1, on the reverse strand, counting down.
TGAGAAACACCTGGAACATGTTTATCGAGCGCAACTCCACGAGAGAAAACAAAAGCCTGGTGAAAGTCTACAACAATGGGCATTGGAAGTGGAGAGGCTGGTGCGACGTGCATACTCATCCAAACCAGTGATGATTGAAGAGAACCTGCTGGAGTTATTTATAAATGGCATTCGAGAAACGGAAGTCAGGACCTTTGTACGGCTGGGACACCACCAAACCATGAAGAATGCACTGGCTCATGCTCTCGAGGTGGAAGCTGTTCGGCAGGACACGAAATTAAATAAGGTCAGGGAGGTTAAGGAGGTAGATAAGGAAGAAAGGAAGCCTCGGTTTGTCCCAACTTGTTATGGTTGTGGTGGTAGGGGACATATTCGCCTGGAATGTCCTTCGAAGAGGAGGAGGGTCACAGACGAGTTTGAAACCCAAAGTCAAGTTATGACGCCGACCGTTACCATCACCCAAGTTTGCAACGGGAATAGTCTGATCGTCGAGGCCACCTTGAACGACCAACCTTGCGGCTTAACTGTGGATACAGGAGCATCGCGGACAATTGTGAGGCCGGAACTACTGAAACGCACTATAATGTGGGAAAAGCGATCGCCATCGTGTCGTCTGCAGACAGCCACTGGTCAGCCAGTTTCCGTCCTCGGTGAGTCAGATGTCAAGTTAAGAATTGGCAACCGGGTATACCGTCAGTCAGTGTTGATTGCAAGTATTACTAATGATTGTATTTTGGGACTGGATTTCTTGAAGAATCAGAAGTGTGTATTGGATGTAGCCAAAGAGGTGCTAAGATTTCCTGATCAAGAAGTCTGTTTACGAGGATCGAGCCCGTGTAATATTTATCGTCAGAGGAAGGAAGTCCGGGAAGAGGTTAAGCTCATAAGGACTCAGGGAACTGACGACGAATGGACCGGAAGCAGCATGAAGAAGGCACAGGAAGCAGATGATGATCTACAACCTATACTGCACTGGAAACGGACAGGAAACAGGCCCCAATGGAGTGACGTGTCCGCCTATAGTTCAACTACGAAAGGTTATTGGGCTCAATGGGACAGTTTGGCTCTGGAAGATGAAGTGCTGTATAGGAAATGGGAATCGAACGACGGCAAAGAAATAACCATGCAGGTGATAGTGCCGCGGAGTAAGGTGACCCCTCTTCTACGGTACATTCACGATGGTGTTTCTCGTGGGCACCTTGGAATCAAGAAAACCCTGCTTAACGTGCGACAGCGGTTTTATTGGCTGTGTTATCGGAAAGAAGTCGAGGACTGGTGCCGTAAATGCACTGTATGTGCGTCAGTGAAAGGACGGCAGACAACGAGCAGGGGAAAGATCCGGTACGACCGAAGTGTGAGCACCAACGGTTTTGAAGAAGGGACACCGGTGTGGCTTCACCATCCTCTGCGCGGAAAAGGAAAGTCCCCGAAACTTCAGGCTCGCTGGGAAGGACCTTATACAGTTATTACGAGGATCAACGATGTGACCTATCGCATTAAGAAGGGACTTCGAGGAAAGCCAAAGGTAGTCCATGTGGACAGATTGGCTCGGTATCATGGAACAAATGATGCTCGGGACGAGCATGACTAAGAGGGGGGTAATGTTGCGACCTAGAAACTATTTGGTCAAATACCTCGAAGGATCCTTATTTTATCAGCTTGATACAAAAACGCATTGTTATGAACCCCATCGAATTACGAAGGATCTCTAAAAGTTGAATGTTCGAGACTGTAGGTATGTAGGTATAAAGTGAACGCGTGATCGGCGCGACGGCGGCGGCAAATACCTACTCGCGAACGAATACAAAGGGAAGCCGACAATGGGTCTCGAGATCATTCGATTGGGATTATTATTACCTACATACCTACCGAGAATGTTCAGGAAAATACCAGCTCGCATTTTTATTCCGTATATAAGGTGTTGACGACGGGCAGCGAGTTAGTTACTTCTTGGAAGCGACAGTGTACGGAACTTAAGTAAGCGAACGAAGAGTGATATACCAGTGACCTAGGCGATTATATTGGAATACTGTGTGACTGCTAAGTGATTCGGAACAGTGTTTGTTGTATGTAACTAGTGATAGTGAACTAGTGTAGTACTGTGTATTTGTCAAGTTTGTGGAGAGCGAATTAAACCTTTATACACGTAGTCGGCATTATTTGTACCTACCCCTAGTACGTAACAATATAATAAAAGCCAAGTAAGTACATTATTTTAATGGGTCGTATCTTAATCAAGTGAAGCGTGACCGCCGGCTAGCAAAAGGCGTTTTAACGGATCCAGCGCCACGACCTCCCTCTGGATGGACCTCTGTCATCAGCATCGATGTGGGTCGCATCATTTCAATTTTATACCTACTGATACGTGTGTGAGGTTATCTCGGTTTTTCTGTGTCGATTTTCATAGGATCCATCGTATATACTTTCGCTAAAGAAGACGAGTGGTCATCTTCTGGTTGACGATGCTAATGTAATATTATAGTAATTATTATAGGGTTTGTTTGAATTGTACAAAAAAGGAGGTATAGTTCAAATCGAAACGTGTCCTCAAATAAGCCGTAATCTGAGCGGTGCCAAGACGTTTCGTTCACAAAGTAATTATGTGCCTTTGTCGTGAGCTGGGAGCTGGAGCGGACGGCGGCGTGCGGGCTCTTTGACATTCGCTGTCTGTGTCACCTGGTAAAGGGAGGAGAGAGATATAATAAGTGCCTAAGTTCTTAAAGGCATCTTTTTTATTTTTGTGTAGAAATATATGAATGAAATTCAGGCAATTTCTATTGAACCTGGATTTATTTCTACCCAGATGCAGTTAACTCTAATAACATAGAGAGGGCGGTGGGTATATTTCGCTTGCAAAGGGGCTACATAAAAATGTTCGGATAAATGGGTCCAGAAAAGGTTGAAAACCTCTGACATACACCATTGAATTTTATTTAAAAATCTGTTAAGTCGTTTTCGATGAAATCGCTAATCGCAATCACATCCGTGGCAAAAAAATAATTGGGGTAGCTGTGAACTGTAACCCCGGCCCGGCACCCGACACCCGGCACCCGCCGCGCGCCGCGCGCCGCTCACCCGGGTCCGTCCGGGGCAATCGTCGGAATTTTTTAATAAAACTTACGCAGTTATTCAGCTCCTAACTGCGTGTGCCGCGGGCTTGTTCACAATAACACAATAAACAGGCCGTTTATTGCGTAACTTGGAACATTTGCGCGTCTTGTGCATAATGATGGTGGTGTGTTTGGTTTTTGGGCGACATTGAGCGAGCCGGTGGCAGCTAATTTCGTGAAATTCTGTGAGCCTTTAAGTAAATGGAATGTGAATGAACCATGGTTCATGAGCGCAATTATGTAATTGCAGATCTGGATGCAATGGATTTGTCGAATCTGTGATGGGTGGCTGCGGTGGCTTAACAGCCTCCTCCGGTAAACCGAAGTTGAAAATATTAGGAATTTCTCCACAATTAAACTTAAGTTTAATTGCAGCGAAATAATGAAATTATCTACGTTTACAAGTTGCAGTTAGCAAGAGAATCAGAAGTATTAGTTCTAATTCCAACACAATTTCGAAAGCTTCGAGTAAAAATTTCGACAAGTGCTTCAGAGATCACGCTATGCTGGTGCATAGTTGGTAGGTGCTTCTAACAACCTTCGTAACAAATGTCAATGACATAATTTTAACAAATAAAGCATCGCCAAATACCAAGCGAGTATAAATCACGAGCACACACAAGTTTGTGAAGGCCGGGGTGGGCGGGTTAGTTGAATTTTAGGATTCCACCCGCGAACTGTGTTTATGAATTCATATACCGTTTTAGAGCTGAAATAATTTTGTGGACTTACAGTAGTTTAGGAAGGGATGCTGGGAACTTGGCTGTGCGATAAAATAGCATGTTTGGTGAAGTTTGCTGGATATTTGTTTACGTGTTGCGGCGTTTGCCCGAGGGTTGGGTTGAAATTTTGATCGGTGCCCTTTGGGACTGTGTCGGAATCGTATTAATGACAGCTTCATGAAACTTGAGAAAATTTACCATTTCAAGTTACTAAAATGGTTATTTTTGGTAACATACAAATGTTACGGTCGTAGTCTCTGATACCGGACTTCCGTATTTGCATTACTTTGACATCAAATAAACATACTCATATTATCTAGTATAAACAATATTTATAGCCACAATCAATAATTCATCTAAAACAATTTTAATTTATTCGTTTTTTTTGTAGTTACGACGCTAATACCAAATAGGTATTCGAAATGCTAGAAATTAATTTTCAAGTCTACACAAATCTATAATGCACGAAGGCGGTGCTCTGGCGAGCTGTCAGTGTCAGACTGACAGTTCCAAGTGCGGTCCTGAGAGCTGAAATAGTAATAAGGTTTGCTAAAACTTACGCAAGTGAGCGACCATTCCGCCCGCACTGGTCGCGACAGGCCGACAAACAAGGGCGGCTATTTGAAATGAAACATCCGCTCGCTCGTTTGAATCAGTTTTAGAGATGTCTTATATTTAAACAATTTTAAAAGGGTGCTATATGTAGTAAAAAAAATGGAATTATAACCCATTTCTTATATTTTAAGTACTTTCCACAGACAACTATGTGTAATAACTACTGTAAATTGAACCCTGAAAGCTATAGTAAATAATCAATTTACAATGGCTTTAGAAAGTACTTTTTACTCAGAATGCATTGAAAAGCCATTGTAAATGAATTAAAATGTATAATTATTTGGTGGTGCATTTGTGTGTACCTGTACTTACCCCTGTAACGGACGCAAATGAATGTGTTCCACTAAACAGGTAGTGCACACGAGCGGGTTGACAGGCCGTTATCCGGTATAGATGTGTCGCGGGCCGGGATTCGATCCCAGGCGCACCTGCGCGCCGCCCGCCACCTCGCGGACGTGACTATTTCAAATTAGCTGTCGTAAAGAAGTGTACACATACCTCTATATTTGTGTCGTACTTATTTGAAGTAATCGTTGTTCCACAAAATAATGTTTTTCAACAATGTTTTTAAAATATTTAATTTCGCTTTTAACTTCAAACCTTTTTCGACCTTACTATGCAATAGCAAAACTTACACATTATAAATCATAAACCTTCCGCGGAAAATATAAACCAAGTGAAATACCTGTTACAGTAGTAGAGCCAAGCTGTAGGCTATTGACTACAGCTCGACCAGGGTAGTACCACTCTCTCACAGAAGATCGGCGTATAGTAGCTGTTATAGCTGCGTTTCGTACGATGAGTGAGCTGGGAGCCTGACGCCCCCTTCCTCCCTCCCCTCTGTCCCACTCCCCTTTAGGTCGGTAATGCGAGTGCAATGTCTTCGGTATTACAAGCGTCTATAGGCTACTACTCCTTAACGCTAACGTGTTATTTACCGGTTTTGTTATAGATTCTAGATCTTTGACAGTATGCCTCACTAGTAAATATAAATAATTTAATGTTCATAATATGACAATCTAATCACGAACACCAAAAATGCACGTCATAATCTATATATCAATACGTGAAGGAAAAACATTCAAACGCTTAATACGAAAATTGCGCGGACGGAGGAGTATGAAATTTGGCACACTTATAGTTTATACTAGGTGATACAAAATGGGTATACTATTTTTTTTGCAACTTAACTTTGTAAATCTCAATCTATCGGCTTTGTGGGACAGTTGAAGTACTAAAGGTTTTGTAGACTTGTGAAATCGGTCAACAGCTGTATTCCTATAACACCTTTTGGTTTTCAAGTTCCCTCCAAAGCTGATGGTTTTAGAATTACAAAGTTAAGTGTTGAAAAAAAAAGTATACCCATTATGTGTCACCTTGTATAGAGAAGGAGTGCAGAATGCTTATATTTATATATTTTAATACTTAGAAATACATTAAAATCAATAAATAAAACATAGCACATACGGTAGTATGAATTATAGTCGAATTTAGACCATTATAACGGGAATACTAGTAAAAAAAAATGTCCCTGCTCAATGTGGACCCAGCTTTACGGTTGTGTTCCTATCAGGGCGCAAGATATTTCACATTTTTCACGATTCAATTATTAATTAAGCTCTCCTCTGGGCGAGAGCTCGCGGGGGTGCGGGGTGTCAAGAGAGGGGTCGGTACTCAGGGATGGTCTCTTTTTACAAAGTATAGTAATTTACTATTCTTTTGTTTATTGACAACCGTTATTAAAATGGCGAGTAGGTTTGACAAAGGATCAAGTAAATTATCTAAACGGATTTATATGGGGAATTATAATAATAATATTAGGTGGGTTTCGGGCACGCGGGCTGTGGGTGACTTTAGCTCCTGACTTGTGATAGACTAGGTATATAAAATAGGTACCGAACAAGTTTACTTATTGGTTACATTTGCAAGTTTAAAATAGTGTTACAGATTGCGCCACCCCTCACTTGGCTACTCTTTTATTTCTCCGATATAAGTAATATTGGAAGTGCAGACGCCGCCATCCGGAAAATTAAATGTTGAATGATTTTTATGGTTATACTTTATTCCATACTTTTTATACGACATAATTTGTATGCAGTATTTTTACGTGAACTGACCTGAAAAATATAAAGAAAATTCAAAACTTCGTATCGATAATACGTTTAGATTTTTATAATTTTAAATTTACTTAGACAAACTTTGAACTTAAACCTGTGTAGCAATTTTAAAGCAGACGATTTTACAAATAATATGCTTGTAACATTAAAGAGTATAAAGTTATTAAGTGACAGCGTATTTAAAAAAAAATCCATTACAACACTAAAGATGAGATGTAATCGGGAACGCATCATTACGTGACTAATACCAGTCCAGCACTACACTAGCGAACGCCGCCATACGACACTGATATCGTTATAATACACTGTATAAATAAGAGGAAACGCATATTTGCGTCTTTTGTTAAACTTTTACACGTTGGTTCTGTGAAAATATAAAGTAATTAGATAATATTGATAACAAGTTCGTATCGATATACGAACTTGTTATCAATATTATCATTTTGCATTTTGGCCCATATACATAGGACCCATCGATATGGGTCCTATGTATATGGGCCAAAATGCAAAATGACAACTTTACTGGTGAGGCTGACAAAGTTTAAATTTACTATAACTTATATAACCGAAGGTTACGAAATTTTGCTTATTTGCTAAGACACCTATCCTCAACATTTTTACTATAGTATTTTATATGTCATTTATCGTTTTTTGACATCACATAGGCCCTTCTACGTTAGTTTTTATTAAAACTATTTTTATTTAAAAACATCTTATAAAGGCCAATGTGTCATATTGGCCATTATACGCGTATTACGCTAATTAGTGTAACGTTAATCTTTTTTTTATTCACTAAATTCTGACTTCTACTCAACTTAGCACGATAACTAGATGCCATCTTTTACTTATTAAATAAATTATAACGCAAAAAACACAACAATAACATTTTTATTCAACACAGTGCGACCATTGCTCCGATCAACGTACAATTGTCAAAGCGGCTGATTGGTCCAAATTATTAAAAAAACGCGCGGGTACTCCCCGCGTATAAGTCTCTAATTACTCTTTGGACCTTATACGTTTAAATTCATGTTACATATGCCGTTATACTGCAATACAAAAACGTGTTTCTATGCAGAAATCGTTTAGCTAACATGATTATTTAGATCGATAAGAAGCGTTTACCATAAAATAGTTAAAATAGCCAAATTGTTAGTTTGGCCCTTATACATAGGACCTATATAGGTAGAGACCTATATATTATTCAGTACACATAGTATTCAGTATGAGTATGCAGTAATATTCGCTCGCCAGAGATGGCGCTAAACAATATCAAAGGTGAGCTACAAAAGAAACAATTCTCCTTTAAACTTTAAACGTGCAAGAGATGTTTACCTGTTATTTAAAATAAGTTAGAATTCGATCCAACATATTATTATTATACTCATCTTTTTCATTCAGGCATTCAACGGTCTGCAATATTCATACATTACATTTACAGCTTTTAACAAATAATCATTTATTAATGATTACACAGTATTTCTAGAACTTACAATAATGTATAATTGTGGCGAGGTTTACAATATTTTGAGGCTTTTCGTAGATTTATTCCACAGAACAATTTTGATTTTGTCTTGTCATGTTTATGGCACTTGTGCGCTTAACTTAACTCTGTGTACGGGCCGACTGGGGGCAATCTCAGCTCAATGGCGCTTTAAAGCGCTACCGGCCGCTAGCGCATTACGCTCCGCATCGCTACAATGCTATATTGTGCTACACTTTCATACCGTAGTCGTGAGTAGTTTGCACGATTTTTTTAAATGGCATGTAACTTTACTTGATACTTATACCACCACACATGTAATCTACCACCATGTTTGACAGAGATGCACTGTTGTGCATTTTTATTTTGTCCATGGCATTTTGGTCCTAATAATATAGGGGTCCATCCTATTGCCATAATACTGGCCACTCAATGTTACCCAAATACAAACATAGTCAGCCAGTTAATGCAATATTTCCAAACCATTTAAAGCCATATTACAAAGTTTTAAAATATAATCCTAATTTACCACACTAAATAGGTTTCGGATATACGACCTCTCGCCAAAAACAGATTAACAAAAGGCCTCGATAGATGGCACATAACTCAAGAACAAGTTTTATATACAATTTTGAAACACGCTACAGCAATTTTAATGAACATAATATTACATATAAACAGTGTGAAGTCAGGACACAGAGGTTACCTCCATCTAGCATACAATCAAAATTCCTTCTCGTGAGTAGAAACTGCCTACGTAATACTGGGGGGATCCAAAGATTACCTCCGGTATTGACACTTGGTTGGAACAATAGCGACAGTCCAGCTCGCACTGACGAGGGTACGCTGGGGTTCATCCATTAAAAGTTATATTAGTGACAAATTTGGAATGGATTTTGAATAATATTCTAGTTGCCTCCGCCGCTCGGGAATGTGGAAATGAAATGGTTGATTTGTTTCTGTCGGGAGATGTAGGTCTCTAAATAGTAAAGTTGTCTCTGATTGTTTTCTATAAAGATTACTAACAACATGAATAGTGTTGCATGCTAGCCCCTCCAACTAAGATAAATTGTTGTGCTAAGAGTGAGCTCACATTAATTAATGGGTAGGATGTGGCTTGAACCCGAAATATCACAGTTCCACTGAGCTATTGAAGGTATATTCATCTGCCTTTCATTATTGACACGTAATATGCTATCTTCCTTTAGAAAATGAAAATTTATATCATTATATTTCATCAATATTGTTTCGATCGAGATTTTGCTAAGGTCCGATTCACTTCTACATGCCATGTCTGATTACCCCTACTGTCCTCACAGGGAACACAGGGAGTTCCATGAACAACCTAGTAGCAAGGGGCAGAGTGCCACCAGGAGCATATTACCTGGCTCAATTTTTGTGCAGAATCTTTATGGATCCGTGCATCAAACGTGACATGAACAGGCTGGCAGCGAGGATAATGGCAAATGACAGCGCATTATTGTTCCTCAACTTGAGGCGCTTGCAAATATTTTGTCTCCAAAAAAAACTAAATAATCCTTTCATTATTTGCCATTATATTCTTACAATATGATATATTTTTCCCATATCCATTCAATTTGTAGGCAAATCCCTCGAGCTGGCAACACAGCGGCCGCGGATCACTCGCTGAAACGATTTGTATCTACGAGCTTTTGTTATATTTTATTCCATTTCCCCCCTCCCCCCACTCCGCTGACGATTGCTTTCTGAGCAGAATGCCGCTGGTGGCGCGTTATGTCGCGATATTGAAATTGTATGAAGACTGTTTGAGATCTATCAAAAGACGAAGCGGAAATGGTGCGATACGTATCTACATGTAGAATGAGAAGTAATTTTTGATGTTGTTGGAACAAAGTTGCTTTACGTGGCTTGCGGAAGTTAAATTGCCAAAATCGTCACGCTTGAAAAGCGTAATACGTACCTTTTTAACGTCGACTTTGAAAAAGTTTTCTAAAAATCAATTACATGGTTTAATTCAGTAAGTGTAGTAAGTGTTGTTCAGGTGACTGGATAGTGCGACACCGCAAATCTTTAAATTTTGTGCAAACGAAACAGAGAAATTCGTTCCTGAAGTGGGTCCCACCACTGATACATTTCCTTCTTTTTTAAATTAAGGTATCCCAAAGACACGAGGTGTCTCAAGGTAATATTGAGTCTAATTTGTTTACTAGGTATATTAATATTGAGTTAAAGCAGTATTTCCATAACAGAACACTAAAGAGCCTACCAAGAAAATTTACAATTATAGACATGATATGAATTTTGGTAGTATCACACCATTTTGCAGGCAATCGGAGGGATACAGCACGCAAGAAACGTGACGTCATAAAATCTATCCACAACAAAACTGACAATATCCCATCATTGCCTCATTTCAGCGCACAAAGAACGTACGTATAAGACAAAAAGTCAACACACAAGTTCTTCGAAGTGCAGTGTCAAAGAAACACGCAGTGTGCGGTGGGCTGTACGAAAACGAGCCGAATGCGGAATGCCACCATTAACTTGAACGATACGTGTACACTTGTGTTTCTTGCTTACTGTGGTTAGGGAGATGACTTAGTAGGAGCGGGAGCGAATTTGAGATATTCTATGAAACAAATATGAATGTTTTCTGTGTGGTAGTTCCTAGCATTAGTGTATACGATGGTTTATAACAGGAACAGCTTAATAGCGACGATTTTCAAACCATCTCCCAAATAATGTAATTCTTAACAAATTTTTATGACAAATGGACGTCATAAATATCTGTCCGATAATTTGGGCGGTGTTAATAAATTAATCTTACCTGTGAGAGGTAAGATTACTACCATACTAATATTATAAAGAGGAAAACTTTGTTTGTTTGATTGTAATGAATAGGCTCCGAAACTACTGAACCGATTTGAAAAATTATTTCACTGTTGGGAAGCTACACTATCCCCGGGTGACATAGGTTATAATATATTTTCAAAAAAATTAGGGATCCTTACTAAAACTCGAATAATGTAAACGCAATGTACCCGTGCGAAGCCGGGGTGGGCCGTAAAGTATAAAGTAACATCATCTACAAGTCCGCACTGAAATCAATTTATACTTACTAAAATTTAGTACTCACTTTAAGGCATATTGGAATTGTGATGTTCTTAAACATCAATGTGATTAATTCCCACAATATAACCTTACCCTCATCCTTAACCTCACGAAACAGCTCGAGCAAATGTTCACTTTTTACCTTACAGGGCATGCACTATAGAGGTCTTGTATATACAGGGCGTGTACGAGTATACATGGTACTTTACAGGGTGTTATATTTGCCGCCGCTAATGCGATCTCTGGCGGCGTTCGGACGCTATTTGCCTCGGAAATTGGTTCCAATGTTTACCCTGAAGCGGTTTAATAGAAAAAACTACAATATAAAAAACTAGAGTTAAAAAAGGTCCCGTGTTTGCGCTTATTGATTGGATAATTAGGTTGACTTTTAATTTATAAGTACCTACCTAAATGGATGTGATTGGCTGCCAGGTTTAAAAATTTGAATACATGTTTGAACATAGCTCTACAGGTTTATTTCTCTGTGTCGTTCAAATGGTCACTTCGGCTGTCCGTACAATAAATATTTATATAGTCTCCTTTGGTCAACGTTCCTTGCTTACTTAAATACGTAAGAGTATGTTTCAGTATCTAAAGAAGTTATATTTGAACTTTCCGTTAGTGTCTTGCTAATTATTTGACATTTCATTTAATGTAATCTTTCTGCAACTTAGTAACATCAACAAGTACAATAGTACTATAAATTGCACTTCAATATTAAATACTTACAAGTTAAATATGAGCAACGCGGTTACCCGTTCAACTTTTGAATATAAATCACACTTTATATGGCAAATTAAAAGTGAACCGCACTTTTAAACCAAAGTAACTCCTGCTATTCCATAATTTACAACCTTACCTATTGAACATTAGAGCACAATTTATACTGTTCTTGAAGTAATATTAATTTTCGTCTTCCAATTTGTATACTGCCATTCCTGAAAGCTCTATTTTGATAGAGTTAAGGTTGTTATTGTGTGGTTATTCTGATAGTCTGACGTTGGTAATAAAATTTGCAGCATTTTCTTTTGGATGTCACAATAATTATGACAAGTGACGTCTGGTGTGGTGTGCGGCCGCCGGAGGGAGTCGATTTTATTCTTATTCACTTGTTTTATTCCTAGTGGAGAAATTCGGGTGTTGGACGATTTAAATAGTCCCCGGAGTAATAAAGGTTTTGACTCCACTAAGAAGACCGCCACATTGTAATACCTACTTCTGTATTAGAACCTAGGAATATTGTTTTATATCAAAATTTTGGTATTTTGATCTCAGGCTGGTATATTAGCAAACTAATCTAAGTGTGAGCTACTGAGATACCATTTTGTACTAGAATGGCATAAGAATGACATTAAATTCGCTGAGAGCTGATACCTCTCAGTTACTTTTTCTAATTAGCTAGCTAAGGAATTAATAAGCCTCTTGCGTGTAATTTAATTTTATAAATCTACCGATCTTAATTTGTCTCAACCATATTTGATATAAATAAGCCAGGTAAACCAGTTTATTAATATATCCCGGTATACAGACGTAACTACAATACAAAGTTTAACCCCTGTTTGTATGTCTACTACAACTTTGCGTCTGTTCGTAACTAGGGCTCGAACAAATTATCAACAGCTGAAGGGAGGCTCATAAATTATAGAGAGTTCACTTAAGATGGGGCCTCACGAAAGATTAGAAGGACGAGTATCTGTTGGGTGTCAAATAGCTGCAAATCTATTAATATTGCAAGCAAAGCTATAAAACTGGAAAATCGTCGGTTGAATGATTAACATTTTAGTTAGAATAAAACGGAGCCTGTATTTTTTGCATCGAATAAACATTGTGGTTTATCACCATTAAGTTCAGAGAGTGGATAGCTTAAAAGTGTGATGGGCTTAATTCTTTAGGGGATCGAAAACCAATATTCCATGTACCTTGCCTAGGTACCCCTCGCCTTAATTTAAATTGTAAGCAACACTCAAAAGCTATTAATATTCCAACATCGTGGATAATGAATTGTCTGCGAATTACAGGTTTTCCTAATAATATAATTCCGATATGCTAATTGGGAATTAATTTATTGCTTATTCATTGTGATAATTCTCTCCATCCAAAGGTTGTCTGGAAGCGATCGCAGTCTGCGATAAGACCGCCCAATGTACACAATTGTTTTTTTATGTTATTAGGTATATTCCGAACTTTAGTGGGCAATAAAGACTTATATTCTATAATTAGTTACACGTGCCCTGAACATTAAGTATTGCAAAACTAGTTTTAAACTTCATGTATTGTGTAAAAAAATAGAAAATTATAAAAAATATGTAAGCACGTTAATTATTATCTCGCCTTCATGACACACTCCGCCCGTAGTGTAATTTGAAACTGTGTGTAAAAATCTTTATCCTGAAAGATAAATCATTCAAACAGTCTTGAAATCGGGCCGTTTGTTAAACAGTCTTCGATTTTAAAAGCTCGGTAGCAATCTCTACACACATAGTCTGTGACGATGATAAATGAGTCAACGGTAGTCGAACACATCTCAGCATAAAGTAGAGTTGACAAATGATATTAAAATTGTGCGCATTTTCTTAAAACTTCATTGAAAGGTCTTAAAACAAAGTTTTCCAGCGTTGGAAAGCTGAACTGCAAAAACTAGCAGCCAGCATTCAAGACGAATGGCTCTTGGTGAAGCAACGGATTAATCAAATGAAAAACTAAATAATGAACTGGTAACGCGATCTTTCGATTAAACGGAATGCTGAGATAGTTTAAAAGGAATGTTTCCTTCTTTCAGGAACCTAAGTTGTAAGTAATGTTGTATATCTTAATTTTGTATAACGTGTTTCTCAATAAAATATTACAATTAGAATATTAATAATTGATTATTCAACGGACTTGACTAATACAAAATAACTAAAATCACTGCAAAAGACTGCCCTTCGAAGTATGAAAAGAGTCTGATTACTAATTGACGTATACTTTAGTGGAAAAAAGTCTACTATATTCACCTCGAAGCTAGTTGTCATCTGCTTTGCCACACATTTATTTCCATTACTTTTAAAAGTACACATTATCTGCCACAACCAACACATCAACAACTACTCTCCCAATTTTTCCATAAAACCACCAACACACATTATGACATCACAGACAGATCGTTAGCTAAATGAGATCCCTCCCTCAGGACTGCGATCCTGATCTCCGCGCTAATGTCTGGCTAATCAGCGCTGTGATTACCCAGCCTTTTCCTTATGGTTGGAACAGGTAATTTTGCGTTAATGGACCCCGCTATATTGGGTTATTTGATACCTCCTAGATTAAGAATAACGAGATGATGACGGGAAAGCTTTTTTTCGTTATGGTCTCCTGCCTGTAGTACTGGTAAAATAAACCTACTGTTTTGGGATGAATAGGGGACTTATAATAAAAAAATCTACCATACCTTACTAACCATACCTATATATATTAATGAAATTCGTTACTAGTTCCTTCTTAGAACATGCTCCAGATGAAATGTGCCAATCTTATAAACCGATTGAAAACGCGTCGGGTTGAAATACTTCTATATTAAAAGAAAAAGAGTGAGTTTTGAGACCAGATGAGTCCTTTGTATAAAAATAAATATTTCCTGGCGGCGGAACAACACTATTGTGACCAAAGAATTTGTTTACAAATTCTTTGATTGTGACGTAACAATAACCTTTTGTATCCCAGTATTTTACACACGTATTGTACACGATTAGTTAGAACAGGGCACAACAGACCGATCCCAAACCAAACCAAAAACACACTTCGATCAACATAACTCTCACTCGCCCTTTCCGCATTAAAAAGCCACTTATAAACTACCCTAAGGGGTGTGAAGTGTGCAGGGAATCCGTCCCACGTTCCTCGTGCAAACTTCGAGTCGCTATAGTCCCTTTAGTGACCTTCGTCAACTAACGAAAGCATTAACACCGGGGCCTTTTGAGGGAAATTCATGGTAGGTATGTTTGCTTTAAAGTTACAATGGTATACAACGCGTGCATGTACTGAAAAACGCGTTTTAAAACCATTGTAAACTGATTAAAATTGATGTAAACTCAGGATTAATGTATATTTTAGTTATGTAAAAGTAAAATTAGTTGGCTTATAGGTTAATATTTAAATGAAAATCATGGATCGTCTCAGTGGAAGCAGCATTCCGAACCGGTGGTAGATTCTGACTATTCATAAATGTTTTGTTGGCTTACATGAATAAGAACAATTTTGAGTTTGAGTCTTTATCCGCTTATCAATAACGCAGTAACTACTGGATTGAACTGGATTTCAATTAAATTTGGTATATTATTGGCTAAGACCTATGTCAAAATCTATGGGCTATTTTTAATTTACAGGGTTTTTCCGGTAATACTAATGAACTATACCTACTTATCACAAACTATATTATACTAGATGTGCCCGCGACTTCGTCCGCGTGGAATTTAATTGACAAAGTTTCATACAAACTTTCATCCCCTATTTTATCCCCTTGTGGGTAGAATTAATCAAAATCCTTTCTTAGCAGATGCCTACGTCATAACATCTACCTGCACGCCAAATTTCAGCCCGATCTGTCCAGTGGTTTGGGCTGTGCGTTGATAGATCACTATGTCAGTCAGTCAGTAAGTCAGTCAGTCAGTCACCATTGAGTTATATATATATATAGATTGTTACGTAGTAAAACCTTGTCTAAAAATAAAAGGAAACCGAAACCCATAAAAAACATTAATTAAATAGGTACTTAATTTCTCAAAACTGGCATATATTACCAAACACTTGTGAAATGATTCCCGATTAAATCTTCATAAACGTGCCAGGATCGGCCACATGATCAGTAATCCACCGTCCAATAAATCCAGTAGGTAAAGTTGTAAACTCGACACCGTAGCAATGTGTCGCCGGCACTCCACGCCTCACTAGCGAGGTGTAATATCCCATGGGCTTCATATCATACGAGTGACGTACCCCAAACGAATCTCGACTCTATGATGGTATCGTAAAGTCAAATTTGATAAGTTATGAGCTCGGTTCTGAATTGTGATTTTTGCAGATAATCTTTACGTTAAAATCTGCAGTGTATTTTGTATGGAGTTTGTGAAAACAGTTTTTTCCCGCGTAATGTGATGTAAAAAGGTTTTTGCAAGGTTACAAAACCATTTCTCTTTTGTTTTCAGGTTCGGAGTGATGAGGTTGGCTACGACAACACAGTTGCTGCTTCCTGTTTCAGGTAAGTACCTAATATTATTTTAATATTTTACTCTTGTTTTCTGTATATTGTGTACTTACAGGAAATTAATGTTCGATCACAATTTTTTTTCGAATACATTCGTGTAATAAAGTACTAAGATCTGTGATCATGACGACCGCTTGGCGCAGTGCACTTGGTGGTTGAGGGTTCGATTCCCGCCGGGGCAAATTTCCGAAATGGCCTTTTCGCAATTTGCCCAGGTCTGGGTGTCACTGGGATCGCCCCCAGTCCATTGTACGGTACCCATAATACAAGCGTTTCTTAGTTTGGGACCATACAGTTGGTGTGTCCGTCTGGCGATATTTATTTATTGATTTATAAGACGGACGGACGGACGAGCGGAAGTACCGACACACGTACCGGAAGACTTCGTAGGGAGAACAGAACCCTAAAGAAACCGTGTTTGCAGATTTGGTATCAGGAAAGTTTTCCACAAAAGGCTTATGAATCAAGGATAAGTAATCAATTATTTTCCACTTTTCGCCCTGCGTGGTTGGTTAAAAAGTATTACACCCGCACCCCGCACCCCGCACCCCGCACCCCGCACCCCGCACCCCGCACCCCGCACCCCCCGGCGACCGCTTACATAAAGCGCAGTGTACACTACACTACAATTTAGCGAGACTCGCACTGGCTGAAGGCTAATCCCTTATCGCTATTGGGACCATATTGCGAGCACTTGGTGGACATTCCTGGATTTACCACACTACATTCGATTTGTCATGTATACAGTCAATGAGAAACGATACATTAATGAATATTATTCTTATTATCATTAGTAGTGTCAAGCTGTAGCCAATGGCAACAGGTTGGCCTTTCAGGTCGGCAACAGGCGAGCAAAGCCTTGTTATTGCAAGCATCTATAAGCTACGGTAACTGCTTAACATCAGGTATCAGGTTGTACCCTTGTTTGCTGACTTTGTTATTTATATAAAAAAATAAACTCCCGCTATATGTTGAAATAAATTATTTTTACGGATTATATCGCGTTTATTTACTTTTTATGTTCCCCGTGACCACGGTTGCTGTAAAGCAACCGAAACGTCGGGAACATAAAAAGTAAATAAACGCGATATAATCCGTAAAAATAGTTTTATTTCAATGTGTAGTATTCGCGTAAATATATGAAAACAATATCCCGCTATATGGTCACCATACTCCAGTGGGGAAGCAAATCCTTGCAACGCGTGTATGTTCACGCTCTAATCTGATGGGGCTGGCACAGGGCGGCCCGAGACTGCGTCAAATTGAAATTAAGTGAAATAAAGGAGGACTTATGTGACACACTTGACAAAGTGAAGTGCGCTTTATGAAGGGAATAATGTTTACCTGTATGAGCGGTGACTACATTTATAGCGTAAGCCACATTATTGTGGTAAAAAAGAGGCATTTTAACACATTTTTGAAAGGAAGGCCACAACTCAAAGTAATAATGACTTATTAAAGTTGTAACAAACATTATTATGCGTTTCTGACCAATTGTACGTTTGCAAATTATCTAAATATTTCTCACGGTTTTCCTTGTTTTATACTTTACCTTAAAGTTACTTACAATGATATACTTGCAATACTTGCAATGTTTACAATTTATTCATAAAATTACCTTCTATAAAATATGGAAACGGATGATACAATCATAAATTATCGAATAACACGAGATTTATCTAACAAATTGAATATTATAATTTATTCGATATCGAATCTCTAGAGCATTGGACCCCATTCATTTATTAATATAAATTCATGAGTTGCGCCGTTATACATAATATCTGATTTGTTCTCAAATTGAATTGTCCAAGGTGACCCGACCGCTGAGCCGTGTAGAAAATACTTGACGTCAACAATAAAATTATTATAAATTACATCAAAATATATTTTGTTTAATATGATTTTAAATTTATAGAAGCTACCTGGAGATACACATTAGTTTCAAAAAAACTGTGTGGTTACATATTAATTAAAGTAAAGTCACGTTGCGTACGTCGTATTTTGCAGTGTATTTCAACGTACCTGTACGTTACGTACGTTAAGGGTGTACGTTAAGGGAGGAACCCTGGTTCCGCTCTTAACTAACAAATTTCATAAAATGTAACTGAAAATTCATCCTGTAACCTACTTATGATGTTCTAGCTTTCATATTTAGTATAAACTAGAATACTGACAATAGTTACTTTAAAAATTTGAATTCCCCTTCACGAACTAATCCGAAACAGTCGTCGCGAAAATTTTCCTATTTCAAAACTCTACACCAAAATTGTAGGCGAAACTTTGTCCAGCTCTGAAAATGCAATATTGTAAGTTGTTATATTTTATCCCGGGATTGCTGGGAATCGTCGGACCAGCCGCCCCGGGACCCGGACTGTCTCACGGCGTCCGAAATTATGGACAGCGTTTATTTAACTTTACGTTGCATTGAAATTTCATGTTTGTCGTATTTTGTTGTTTGAAATACATAATCTGGATCGTAAAGGCGGCTTTGTGTGTTATATAGTGTAAGTACCCTAGGTAGTGTATTACATGGCTAGGTACTTACCTAGCCATGTAATTTAAGATTAAATAAAACAAAGAGATTTATAAATATTTAGTCTAGAGAAGACTTAAAATTCTATCGAAATCAATTAAATCTGATTCGAGAGAAAATGCTTTGTAAAACCCCGATTATTTAGGAGCCCTCGCCTTATACAAATAAGAATATTTCGGTAAAACAGAAGGGTTTGACAAGTAAAACTTACTTATTTAACCGTAGGTGCGGCTAAGAACCTCCAACAAAGCCCTTGATAATGCGTAAAACAATATCTAGACGAGCAAACAATTAAACCATTTTTTCTCTTGCCATAAGTACGTTATCAGTCCCCCGAAGGCCCACGAGGTGTTTCCGAGCCGCCGAGCGCCAAAGGGACAGAGCCTCGTGAACAAAGGATCCACGAATTGTCCCTATATTATGTGTGTACGTTGGGTATTTAGGGTTGCCTAATATTTGGTGCTTGCCCGGATAGTGTAGTTGCAATAATTATTGAACGATGATTGATGTAATCTTTTCATCAAATATAGTATTTATGTTACTTCAAAATAATGACCATATTATTATACACTGTACTGGAATTGACCCCAGTAGCACCCAAACCAGTAAAACCACTTAGAAATAAGTTTCGTAATTTCCCCGCACAGAAGTCAAATATGCGATCACCTAACGCAATTAGCGGTGTACGGTCAAAACATCAATTATTGAACTATCTAAATATATATAACTCAAAGGTGACTGACTGACTGACATAGTGAACTATCAACGCACAGCCCAAACTACTGAACGGATCGGGCTGAAATTTGGCATGCAGGTAGATGTAATGACGTAGGCATCCGCTAAGAAAGAATTTTGATAAATCTACCCCCAAGGGGATAAAATAGGGGATGAAAGTTTGTATGAAACTTGTCAATTAAATTCCACGCGGACGAAGTCGCGGGCACAGCTAGTTTAGTATAAAATTGTACAATAAAACATAAACTGGCTCCAAAAACCTTCCAAGGGTACTAGGCTTGGAAGAATTAATTCAGAATTATTTGCTTGAAATATGAATACTTTTTTTGGGACCGATCTGGAACAAAATGAAATCAATTTAAAATAAAAAAGGTACCTATCTACTCAATATTTTAAAATTTATTATATCCCATTTTCCACCCAGAAAGTGATAGCCCTAAGGAATATTATAAGTATAAGGATCGTTCATGTGGTTGCCCACCATAATTGGATCAAATGTGATTAACGTTAAGAAAAGAACTGGGATATTGAAAATGAGCGAGATAAGTAGATTATATGAGTATATTATAGGGGTACGTAATGTGTGGGTCCAGGGCGGGGCGCGGCGGGGCGGCGGCGCGGCGGCGGCGATGTCTTGGAACCGTCTCACTACAATCATTGAATGCATTAACAATTATAACCGGAGACGCGCCGCTATCGGCGCGGCGCACCCTCGCAATTACTACGGCTGTGCGCGTTAATTGCGCAAGTTGCTGTGTCACTGGAGTGTCGCCAAACGCGTTTTGTTTCAAACTTACACGATTCCAGTCGTTTTATACTGCGATTGGGTATTACGATGTGCCTTAAATGCAAAATGCATGCACTAATTTCCTTGCACTGACGTAATATTTTCACCAAAGTATAATTTTTTGGTATGTAACAAAGTCGGCAAGCAAAGCGAACGACCCGCCTGATGCTAAGTACTTACCGTAACATATAAATTATTTCAATACCAATGAAATTGCTCGCAGGTTTCCGAATTGGAAAAGAGTGGTATAGACGGGGGGAAAGGGAGAGGGGGTTGGTCCTTCAGCTCTTCCATTCATCGTGCGAAACACAGCTTTAATCTCTATATTTTATGTGAGACTACGCCGGTAGAGCCAGCCCGTATTTGAGCTGTAGTCTGTTGGGTACAGTTTTGCTCTACTGCTGTCTGTTAAATATGTCGTAATCTCTATATTTTTTGCCGTCAAAATGGTGGGGTGGACTCACGACAAACCCGTAACCTTTCGTTTACGAAGGCAACCCCTCAAACCACTAAGCTAATGACGCTTTAAAATGTTTTGAGCGAGAATAATCGCGATACTTGAAACCTTTTGCTAATTTGAGTAAACCGCCTACACATTAACAGAAGGTTAGAGTAGTAACCAATTGTGTCATACACTCGCATCGGTTGTTTACTGCCTTAACGGTCCGTTAGTGCGTCGGTGAACTCGGGCCAAGTCCATCTCAACACTGAATCATACAATTCAACCCCTCCACCGCCGCCGGGCTTAAATCATCTGTGTGACAGCGTGGAATTAATTATTCCCAGCGCGCAGCGGGTTGGACGCCACCGTTGTGTCCCGCAGTTGTGGATGCGGTTGTGGTTACTATCAAGATCTGCCATATTTGAATGATAGCTTATTATAATTTTGAAGGCAAATTCTTTGTATACAATTTAGAATTTTTGGGACTATGATTATTATAGGACTGAACGCAAATTGAATAATCATAAATTACATAGTTAGTTAATTAAAATAATTCGTCTGGGTTTAAGTTAAGTTAAGTTGGGTTAAGTTTCATATTCAGAATCATTTCAAATTGATGTTTCTTATCTAATAGAGAGTTGTATGAATCGCCTACAATTTTACTATCACCTCCTATACCTCTGTAGCAGATAAACAAATATTTGTGTATAAATCCATGTCGCCGCGAGCATAAAGCCAGTATTACGGCGGATCACCGGAGCCGGCGCGCGATAAGGGTGAGGACTAAGATACTCTTAATTAAATTCAACGTTCGAGACCCAGCACATACACACTGAGCCCTACAACAGGGTATTCTGTTGATCTTATATTTAAGGTGAGATATACATAATATACATTATGAACAATACCCAAGCACAAAGGTCCTCTCTACCATACCAAACCAAATTATGTATCACTGAATTAAAACTATCAGTCTTAACTGTCACTAAAAAAACAAGAATGTTATAATCATTATTTATGTTAGCACAATAACAACTCATTATTAAGAACAACTAGACAAGAGTAGTAAAAATCATGCGCCCAAATAAACGAGTCACCTTTAGAACCCTTGGACTGCGTGTAGTCTAGTCTAGACAACGGCTTTCTTGAACTATAGCGTTCGAAACACAGGGATAAGCAATGAGCATGCTGTGGCTTTTGTCGATTTGTTTTGACTCGTTTCGTTAGGTGACTTCCGTCTACCCTGTCACTTCCACACATCATGGGTTTCCGTCTCCCATCCTACGGCTTCCAGTGACGCGTGTGACGTCATCGAATCTCTTTGTGAGGGGCATATCGTCTACTAGCTCATGGCCTCCATTATAGAACTTTTCCGCCCCAACAGTTATTGATTCTGCGAGCCATATGCAGAGTTTTTTTTTCTTACTAATTTATTTCGATCTATTTTCCATTACATTATATTGTTATCCAAACAATCAATTAACTTCTAAATGACTCGATACTATTAACAGAAAAACGTGTTCCAAGGACAGAAACCAAAAAAAAACGTATTTTACATAACAAAGGCTGGGGAGTGGAGGCTGGGAACATCGAGAGGCAACCCTTTTTAACAGGCAAGACATGGTTGTCAGTTAATAGAGTGTAGACAAAGGTGTTTACCATGATAAAGAGCGCTTTTGGGAGCGGAAAAAAGCGGAGTGGAGCTAACATACGTGCCGACTTAAGGCGAAGTGATGACGAGCTTTTTAAAAAAATTAACTGTATAAGATTTCATAATTTTCACTTTTGGCTTCAAACTAGTTTGAAAACTTTTCTTTCAAGATGCATTTAACTATCATCAATTAAAAAGCGGAAGCTTTTATGGTAAAATAATACAAAATATGCTGCAAATAGTACCAGTATAGTTTTGACATTTTCCTCAATGTCTCTAAACTGGCTCCGGGGAGCATGGAACAATTTTACCATCAGTCTTTGAGTAATTCCTATCGGGGAGGACTGCACTTGTATTGTACCATCGTCCCCGGTATTTATGATATAACCCGGGCTGAATGGCACAGAATGCCTTCGTGTTTTATAAAGCTAACTAAGTAGTGTTCGCCTTAAGTGCGCCACTCGATAAGTGAAAGCAAGGTGCCTGCTCCGTTGGCGATTATTCCGACTAAATGGAAAACAGTTTGCGCGCTAAATGGATTCTGTATCGTGAGATCGCGCGTTTTTGTGCAACCTTTAATACACTGGAGGTTTATTCTTTAATGCGTATCTGATAAACCGTAATATATTGACAATGTCGCCCTTGTTGGCTACAAAAAGATAACAGGGGAGAGACGTACTAGGTGGCTTTATGCATCGCTAAACACACTAGTACGTAAAATGATATATAGCTTATGTCTATAATAGGGTTATAAAAACTAATTTTGTAATAATAAATTACTAGAAAATTTATATATTCTAGAATTACCTATTCTGTTTTCCCGAGACAAACAAACAATGAGGTCCCTGAATTGGTTGGAATTAGAAATCAGTTCTATAAACCCCTACAATTTAATCTTCAAGTGCTTAACGTAGTCTAAGAATCTCCCCCTCCCCGCAAGGAGAGGTCTCAGTACAATAGGCAGAATACACACAGCTCTTAATTAGACAATAATAGCTCTCACGGTCCCAGTTAATACCGCAACTGGTAGTGATTATAGGACGACCGCAAACGCTCGATTAATTAACCAGTAATTAATATTGAAGCAATATTGCCTTGTTGAAACCAGAGGCGGTTTGAAAATATACACCCTATTGTGTTGCCTGTTATTTCTTCCCAGAACTGTCTCCAAACAGTTGTTAATTTGACAAAGCTTTGGGGCAAAAAGGCGTGTTTATTGTGCAAAAATATTTTAACAAATAATAAATTTACTCCATAATGCCTAAATCACTAAAAGGCATAAAATCATTAATTAATTAAGTATTATGCTGACTTATCCTGAAGTCTGGTTACTGATATTTTACATAGAAGAGCTGCCTCGCGAGGCTGCCGCGGGAACTTATCATTATTAGCAAGCACCTCAGCATGTGCAAACAGACGTTTGATGAGCCGAGCCAGACGGCTCGGGTAGCCACGTGATACTGACCGAAGCAAGCCTGCTTCGCTCACCTGCGCAGTATACTGTAAATGTGCCTATTAGATGCAAGAAATCAATTTTACTATCTCAAAATAGTTCCATAAACACCACCCTTCGCCATAACGTGGCTTTATCAAGTCGATATCTCAGCGAGTTAATTGCCCCCAACCCTGATCAGCGGTAACCGCAGACGATTGATTAACGCTCAACCCAGTACAGATTGATATCGGACTACAAGGGCAAGGTGACTTGGGTGACATTTATGTCACAGTTACAGACTCCAACGGTAATCATAGTGAATTCGTCACTATCAATCACAATAAATAATTAACTGATATTGACGAGGGATCGAAATATCGTAGATAAAACAGATGACGCTATTTATGTTTTATCTGAAAATGCAGTTTGCTAAGTGCCATCTTAGAATTTCTGTGGCACCATCTATGGCAGACATTTTTGAAGGTAGCAACATTTTATTGGCGTACATTCCAAAATAGGTTCATGCTTTACTGAGATGGAAATTTAATAGTTATTATTTATGCGATCGCATAAACGAACGACATAATAAACACATACTTCCGTTGACAAAGGAAGTCTATGCCTACTTAAGTAATCTTTGTTCTCACTTGATCTCACTAGCTGCCCTCTTCACGTACAAAGGAAACAAACAGGGTCTTGCTACAGTAGGAGCGAAAGTGTCGGTAGGTACTAATTATTTTATTATATCACTAGCTGAGCCCGCGACTTCGTCCGCGTGGAATTTAACTTAGCAAAAAAGCCCGCTCCCGCGTTCTGAGCCCGCGCGGCAGGACCCATTTTTTTTAATTTTGTTTTCCTAAAATAAATGTAGCCTAAGTTACTGCTTATAACATCAGCTATCTACCAGTGAAAGTCCTGTCAAAATCGGCCCAGCCGTTTCGGAGATACTCTTTGATTTCCTTTTTTTTTTTACGCGGAACCCTAATAGTTTTTCTAAAAATAAAGTAGCCTAAGGTACTCCTAAAAACATCACCTATCTGCCAGTGAAAGTCCCGTCAAAATCGGTCCAGCCGTTTCGGAGATTACCCGGAACAAACACACAGACAAACAGACAGACAAAAAAAAATTAATTCGCGTTTTTGCTATAGGTGTCGTATGTACTTTCATATGCATTTAGTGAAAAGGTGTTATTTTGATATTACAAACAGAACAGAACTCCAATTTTATTTATTTGTATAGATTATTCTACTTCCTACAAAGTGACACCACGCATTGAAATGGCAAAAAATCATCAATTTTATCATTATCGTCTTTAAAACATAATTTTAACTATCAGTTTTAAAATAGTGTAAAAACAGATCCCTGTTTTTTTTTTAAATCCAATTCTGAAAAAAAACGTAAGACCTGCCGGATGTTAAGCAGTTAACGAGGCTTATAGATACTTGTAGTACCAAAGGCATTGCTTGTAGGTTACCGAACTGAAGTGGTGTGGGGCAGATGGCGGGTAAGGTAGAGGGGGGATTGAGCTTCCGTCTCTCTCACTTCTGTCAACTACTTTTGGCCGACCTTCTGTGTGTTGGTGCTATTACCTGGTCTAGCCAACCCGTGTATGAGCTTTCGCCAATTGCCTACAATCTGGCTATTAAACCGTGCTAGTTAGCCACTTAACCTAGCTAATTGTGTTTTGACAGCAATCAAATTTATTTAGGAAAGTTACAGTTCTAAAATTAGTCTGTTTTAATCATTTCCACCAATATTTCGTTACCATAGATTTACTCTGTTCCTAAGACGAAGTTCTTTTTAGATAAAAATCTTCAAACGTCAGAAATCGTATAGTTAGAATTTCAAATTTAAATGAGACAAGTTTTTATTAAAATACTAGTTTCAAAATAATGGTTTGGCTGTAGATTTTCCGTACAAAAAGGGAAACTGTGGAAAATGTATATTCCTCTTCTTTGTTACTCTAATAATAAGTAAAGGAAATGATTGTTCGCACTTTAGGAAATTTCAGACGGATATTTGTACGACATCGGAATGATTCCCACCACATTCCTAAAATATTATTTTTATTTGACTTGCTTTAAAATATCTTAACTTGGACAAACACACCGTACATCGTATTTTAGATATGTAAATAAAACAAAAGCGAAGTCAGATTTACTAGAAGCCCACGCAATTCCCAATTGGGCAGAGTTAGCAAACTGTGGATATCGACTTTGAAATAAAAGGGTTCTTTTAGACAAAAAAATGCTTAGTGGATAAATCTAGATTTATTTTAATATAGCAGATGAATTCTTTCAGCTATTTAGAATGCTATAATATTTTATATCTAACAAAATAAATCTAAAGGAGTAAAAGAACACAGAGTTGTATTCGACATAAGGCTGAGGCTACTGACTTTTCATGATTTAAAAAAACTAATTCTGTTGAATCCTTTTCATCATTTCCCAGCCATAGTAATTCACCAGTAGCCGGTCATATTTGGATCTATATAATGATTTCAGATAAAAGTCTATTCGGATACAATAGAATAACTCTTTATTGCACACCAAAGCTCGGAAAATATCTAATAACATAAACAATAGTGTACAATAGTAGCCGGTTTAACCTGGATCCGATTTACATTTCTTTCCAACTACAGGGCAGACTAAAAATATTTTCTTTTACACCAAAAAAGTCGTTGTATTATGATACAGGCAACACAAATAATCTCCCATAACATCACATTCAAACGCGTTCCATAATGATAGCAAGCTTTGCCATGGCAACCCATTGATTATGCCCCGAAGGTCGCGGTACAGACAGAAATAAAAAGGCAATAAAAACGTCCGTGCCATTATTATTTCCTGTTTTTCCGACGGTACCCAGGGAGACGTGGAGACGGCTGGGAGAATGTTAGTGATATATTTTTTTATATCTTGTTTTTACTGTTTCATAAGTGTAGATTATGTGACATCTATCTTATTTGACCTTTTAGTGCAGGGGCCACATTCAATTATTCCAAACTCGACTGGATATGCTAGGAGCATTTAGATTTAAAACAGATAACTAATTTAGATATCGCAATCCCTTTTTAAATTTGTAGGGTCGGTTTTGTCCTTTTGACGTCCCACTCCTGGGCATGGGCTTCCCCTCACCACGAAGGGGATTCAGGCTGTAATCCACCACGCTGGCCCAATGCGGGTTGGCGGTTTTCACATGTCTTATGAAAAAGGTTAAATTTTCTAAGACATGCAGGTTGTTTTCCTTCACCGTAAGCAAACCGAATTAATATTTATAAAAATTAAATTAAATCACGTGTATTTGACCTTATTTTCTACAATATGGTGATTGCGTCACATCCAACAAAACAATTACCAATCAAAATAATCCTCATCACTAATTCCTTTACCTAATAATTACGGACAAACGGAGGAGGCTTGTCTGTACAATAGGCTATTGTGTTCCGGGACAGTTTATGGGCTCAATAAGACAGTTAGCGTCCGTGCCCGGGGACGATGCGAATTACAAACGGTCATACGGCAGATAGTAGGTACTTTTAATTTGGACATGACGAACAATTGATGGGGCGATTTGGTAATGAATCTGCTGGGTTTATATGGTAGTATTACATTATATGACTTTTTAGCGACCTCACATTCTCGCTACAGTGAATTCACATTCACGACGCCTTATAATAGATGGCGCTGAATCCATCGCTCTCAATACACTGGCGAAAATCTTTCTTGAAACCTGAAACACGGTATCAAGATTCTCGACTCACATCGGTATTATACATATAAGCGACGCGATCCTCAACAACAACCAGTGGGGCGCAACGGTCGGTCCCGCCAGGCATGACTCCCGCCTGGCCGTAAGATTTTCCCTTTGCTACTAAAATTTGATCTCTATCGTACATCACTAAGATTTTTAGTTGAAGACTTCAGAAGTTCTACCATAGCTAATCACCATTTTTTTACGATCACTTGATCGAGTGTCTTGACTTGACTTGACCGCTTGTCGTTATGCAAATGTTGGTTGCGGGTTTCCGTAAGGTAAAATTCCTGAAATAGCCTTTCTTGTAATTTATTCTAGTGACTCCCAAGTGTCACTGGGATCACTCTCGGTCATATGCACATACTATAAGTGTTACTTAGTTTGGGACCATACAGTTTGTGAGTTAGTTTGACGCTATTATTTATTTATTCACTCCCCTACATGAGAATGGCTAATTCAACTCACATTAAAAATGAAAAGATTCTTTGAACTAATTCAAAAGTACAGCGAACAACATAAATCGCGCTCCACTTACGCAGAATACATTACAACATTCAGTTCCAGCGCGGACGAGCCCACAAGTTGAATATTAAATAAATTGCCCGTGTTTACACCGCTGTTCACGTCGCGTATAATTTAATATGGGATTTTGTTATTTGGTAACATTTTAGTGAGTCATTAGAACCATGTTTAGTTAACATGGGAACTATAATGGTTAAAGTTGAATTCTATTATGTTGAGTTGTTTAAACCGGTATTGATTAGAATAATCACTTGGGTGTTTTTGGTGTGAGTGCACAGGATATATGTGTACATATTTACAGATAAGACACTGACTGTACGGAAGTTTGTGTTCAGTACCAGATCTCAGAATAAAACTTTTTGTAAGTATTTACTCTGGCGTATTTTTGTGATCTACAGATTATATTCTCCAATTAAACAATCAAAAATATATCTTTTCGATTGTTTAATTGGAGAATATACGATGGATGTATTTCAAACATAATTTTATATCTTTTGCAGAAGCGTAAAAAAACCGGTGGTGTAGTTTTTCATAATAGCAAGTTGGAATTTGGTACCTACTAAATAGTACCCATAATGTCATGACAACAAAACGCTACAAATATTAATTAAATGACCAAAATAGAATAATAATTACACACATTTTCGTCAAATCTATAATATTCCGTAGACTTCAAGGACCATAACTGTCCAAGGGCAAAGCCAAACGCTATTAAACACAATGTTACAGCCGGCCGTGCCGTTACTAAATCCGAAACGGTCGAGTTTAATATAAGGCGAGCAGCCTACAGTCGTAGAGCCGCGCCGCGTGCTGCTTACGACGGACCCCTGAAGTTAGGCACTTATAATAGTGAAGGGAAAAATGTAACACTTGACTTATAGTAGGCGTTTCCACCCTGAGAGAGAGTAAGTAGAGTACACTTTAATCTGTCAAAACATTTTTTTAAATATGAATAGTTATAATCTATCAATGTGAACTGCGCCCGTTGTAAGGGTAATATACGCGCCCCCTATTACATCAGGACTAAAATACCACAGGCAATATATAGGTGTCTCTCTGCCTAACTCTATGGGGAACAGTCGTGACAGCGGTGGAGCATTTCAATAAGCGTGAGTATCGCGTAAGGCAACATCATTTTTTTTAATTCTATTTATCCCGCAATTACTTGCCGCCTCATTTATTAAATTTGTAACCTAAGTACTTCCACTTTGTCAATTTACGGGTTGATTTGATAAAGAAAACCTTTCAATACATTTGAGTGAAGAAATTGAATTAATGAAATGAGGCACAAGGAAAAATACTACGGCTCTTAGAAGTAAACCTAATGGAGCCTGTCTTTTGTAGAAACACAAAATAGGCGTGTGCAATTTATTAATTAAAGTAATAAGGAACGTCGTACGTCATGAAAATAACAAAAGAACATCTATTGTCTTAGATACCTACATACGGCATCCGATCGGTTGATAAATAGTGGAGATACACGAAATGGCATGTTATTTTCACCTATTATAATATATACCTACCTATTCTTCAATTTCGAGCAGTGTTGTATTAAAGATTTGCATGTTTTAATTGTAAGGACTTTAGCATCTAATAGATTATGCTACGTTAATGCCTTTTATGTACTTATGTAATGCCCAAACTTTTTTTTTTTATATTTATTGTTTGTAAAATTCTCATGTTAGTTGCTTTTCCTTATCTATACAAATAAATAAAATTGGAGTGTCTGTTTGTAATATCAAAATAACACCTTTTCACTAAATGCACATGCAAGTACATACGACACCTATAACAAAAACGCGATTTAAAAAAAAATTGTATGTCTGTCTGTCTTTCTGTCTGTCTATCTGTCTGTCTGTCTGTCTGTCTGTCTGTCTGTCTGTCTGTCTGTCTGTCTGTCTGTCTGTCTGTCTGTGTGTTTGTTTCGGGTAATATCCGAAACGGCTGGACCGATTTCGACGGGACTTTCACTGGCAGATAGCTAATATTATAAGGAGTAACTTAGGCTACTTTTATTTTAGAAACAAAAAAAAATGGGTCCTGTCGCGCGGGCTCAGAACGCGGGAGCGGGTTTTTTGTTAAGTTAACTTCCACGCGGACGAAGTCGCGGGCTCAGATAGTGATAAATAAATTATTTAAACTCGAAATTCAGGACATTTTCGATATTTTATACACTAGGTATATAAACTAACTGGACACTGAATTTTGTGCTATCTGATATACCATTAATGATACAAATCTGCGCTTCAAAGTTAAATATGCAATGGTCAGATCCAGAGCGAGTTCATAGTTATTTTTCATAGACAATTGCAAAAACTAAGCAAATTAAATCTCTCAATATTATTCTTAAAGTATTCTAGTATTTATTCTAGTAGCTTTAAGTACGCACGATAAACATTATTTAGCGTCAAAGTTAGTCGGATGTTATCGAGTTAACATTATCCGAGCGGAACAAGTTTCGTAACGACAGTTATTCACGATACTGCTCACAATTAACGCGAAACACTCGGGCGGGTAATGTCTTGATAATAAAGTGAAGATTAGTATTAACTACGGGAAACTGCGTAGTGGGACATTGCGTAGTTAGAAACTACTTCAACCGTGTAGTAGGTGTCTACGTAGTTGTAAAATGTCCACACCTCACGGTCCTGAAACACTGACATCCACTGGCTTCCTGGGACGCTATGATACAAATCATATAGGGGCGGTCTTATCTTATATATATAACTAGCTGTGCCCCGCGACTTCATCCGCGTAGTATTGGATTATTGGGTTAAAAAGTATCCTATATGTTAATCCCGGTTATAATCTATCTGTGTTCCAAATTTCATCCAAATCCGTTCAGTAGTTTTTGCGTGAAGGAGTAACAAACATACATACATACATACATACATACATACATACATACATACATCCACACTCACAAACTTTCGCATTTATAATATTAGTAGGATTATCGTGACAAAATGTTAGTTACCATACTTATCCGAAACGGCTCATCCGATTTTCATGAAATTTTGTGTGCATATCGGGTAGATCTGAGAATCGCCTACTATCTATTTTTCATACCCCTAAATGTTAAGGGTGGTCCACATTCCACGCGGATGGAGTCGCGGGGCACAGCTAGTATACTATGGTATGCGTCTCGTGGCCGCTATTCTAGAACGAAAACACTTAAAAAAAAATAAAAACGAAAAATACACAAAATTTAACAGTTTTTATGCTTCGTGTTCTTGCCGCGGTCCTAGACTTATCTTATTTTGTTCTTTTCGTCAAGGGTGTCCTGTTTTATTATAATTTAATTTTCATTCTATTAACTTTAAGCGTCAATAGCCTAGTGGTTAGAGGGGCCGTCCTCGTAGCTGAGAGGTTCCGGGTTTGATCCCCATCCTGGCCATTAAATTATTGACGTGAGCCTACTCCTAGCACAAGCAATAGCTTAGTTGGAGGGGCTAAAGGGAATACTAGTAATGTGATAAACACACATTGCTAGTAATCTTTTAAAAAAAACTGAAAAAAAGTTAGAGCGACGTGTGTTTATAAGGTAACCTGGCCAATGTCACTTAAAATAATCTAATGATTCTAAAGATATCATGCTCATCTAAATTGAATAAGGCGTTCAGAAGTTTCCGAGAATTAGGTAAATAAACGCATGCACCCTTTTGGGCATCGTGTGAAAAGTTTTCATTTAAAAATTATAGTAACACACTTAAAAATATATTCTAAATCGTCTCCCGTTGTCTAAATAGATACCCGCCAAATTATAATCCCTAAAATTAAATATTTTTTATAGATCACAACGAAGTATAAATTATGTTTGTGTTATTTTTATGTGCAGTATAATTTACTGTCTGTAATGTCTCAGACCATGATGTACATGCATTAAAGTCATAATGTTATATCTAATTAAGCGAACACACGGTTCATTACAATGTATACAATTATATCAGCGTAGGCAGCGGGCACACTGTCCGAGTATTTGCGCTGCGCTGTTTGACTTCACCCTGCAGTCGCTGCTTAGTTTGTGTTGTCCAACAAACACGGGAATTATTCGTATTATGTTTCGGTTCACTTTGCCAACAATAGTTAGTGGAGACTGAAAGCCAGTGATAAAGTACATATTAATGCAGTATTTTAACGTTAAGGCTATGTTATTTATATTTTTATAGCAGATAATATAAACGAGGACAAAGAAGCTTGAGTTATTGAGGAGATTATTTTCTTAATGTTTACGGACACCAAGATATCGCGTAGATTGTAAGTACTTTCCGCGTTTACAAAGTAGCTCTAAAAATGTTGACTTTATCAATTTATTTGTATCTAACTCTTTACATCCACTGAGACTGAAAGAGCAAACTATCGGAATCTGTTTTTAACACCTGGTATACACTATTCACGATACAATGATCATGATTGCTCTCGCACGCATCTCACGTGGGCCTGAATAATATTTACCAATACAATAAACGGAACCCCATATTCACGCTTTGTGTAATCAGAGTGGCGGCCATCGATCATTATCGAATGATTGCTAATTAATCAGCCACCGATTTGTTTTGTGTTAGGATACACTTAGTAAACAGATTGACAGATATATACCAAGGTGATAGGGATGTTATGTTACTACAATAATTATAATGAGACGTGCACCGCGCTACCCTGAAACTACGTCTTTAGAGAGACTCGTGTTGTGTGTGGTGGACTCTGGCCCGGTATATTGGTACTAAACTCGTCCCTTATTAGGTACTAGCTGAGCCCGCGACTTCGTCCGCGTGGAATTTCATTTAACAAAAAAGCCCGCTCCCGCGTTCTGAGCCCGCGCGGCAGAACCCATTTTTTTAAATTTTGTTTATCTAAAATAAAAGTAACCTAAGTTACTAATTATAACATCAGCTATCGACCAGTGAAAGTCCCGTCAAAATCGGTCCAGCCGTTTCGGAAATACTCTTTGATTTCATGTGTTTTAATTTTTTTACGCGGAACCCTAATTGTTTTTCAAAAATTAAAGTAGCCTAAGTTACTCCCTATTACATCAGCTATCTGCCAGTGAAAGTCCCGTCAAAATCGGTCCAGCCGTTTCGGAGATTACCCGGAACAAACACACAGACAGACAGACAGACAGACAGACAAAAATTTTTAAATCGCGTTATTGCTATAGGTGTCGTATGTACTTTCATATGCATTTAGTGAAAAGGTGTTATTTTGATATTACAAACAGACACTCCAATTTTATTTATTTGTATAGATATTGGGACTAAAATATCATTGGCTAATTGTTGTTGCTCCTCTGCCGGCAAACACCAGCTTGATAATATCACGCCCAGTTTAATATATTTATGTTAACAACATCAGTCAATAGAGTGAGCCAGCCCGGAGGCTGTATAATTGAATACTCGCGACATCTGTAATCAACTGATAATCTGGTTAATTAACGCCAGCCAATCAATATGCATTCGATGCATTGATTGCAATTGACGAGATTACTATTTTCAATTGATGCTAGTAAAGTAGGAATGTATCTTTATCTACACTTATACGAGTATACTACAAAGGAGGCAGGGTCGCAACGCAATGCAGTCCATCTGCATCATCCATCCATCCATCCATCTTACGAATCATCAACAATGTAACATCGATCGATGTCATGATGAGACTATTTATACCACCAATTCGAAATGATATGCTTATAGTATGATACTTTAAGATTATAAAATAATTAAATTACAGAATTTTTTTACAAAAATACTGAAATTATACTGGGAACTACAAACATCGTTTGTCGTATTTTTTTTGTCAGTGTAAGACCATAACAATGTATCAACTCACAATTATGTATACATATTTTTAAAAAAACTAACAAAGTAAGAGCTGCTGGAGTCTTAGAATAAAATCATTTTATGAGATTTTTGACGGTATAAAGTGAAGACATAAATATGCTGATTTTATATTTTTGCCACGCTATAAAACATTTCCGCACACCTACCAAAACCAGTGTCGACCGCGAGAAAGAACCATGTTGCATTATAAAGGTGAACACGGTGTCAACATGCACCGCAGGCCCATCGTAGCTCGGCGCTCGCAAGAATTTCATTAAAGTTGCGTCGTTGGCCGAGATCAAGAATTACTGGTGGCAACTGAAATGGGGTAATGTCACACCGATACGAAATTCATAGGATAGTTTTTATCAGTAGTTACCTAATTTCACATAACTGTGATTTAATAAACTTTTACAAACACACACATCGACACAAATGACACATATATAAAATACTGATTTTATTCACATAACAAGTGCTATCTGAATATGTTACAGATTCGCTTCAATCAGTGAAATTCACTCTCAATGCCACTTTATTCATTTTCCACGTTTAAAACACTTATGCAATAGATTTTCATATATTCACATCTATGAAACAGAAATGTCGGTACCTATATTAGAATGGAAATGTCGAATTTTCATTGCCTGAAGGAATCTTTTAGCATCTTTTATTTGTTGTTTTGAATACAAACGGATATGGAATTCGATTGTTTAAAACGTTTAGGGAAGAGGTTTTGGGTAATAGAAAATCTAATGGTTGAATATAGAACTTTCCCATTTTATTTAAGTAGATACAGACAATGAAGAATTATACAGAGTATTCGTAGAGCAGGGTCAATGGTAGTATTACATAATACCTACTTATTACATAAGGCGATTGCCTTAATACAGCAGGAGTTGACTATTTGATGACTTCTCATATAATTAGGTCTAGTCTCACTCTAAAAGATTTCTAAATTTCTGTATGAGTAGGAAGAGGTTCATTAGGAAAGTGGCTGGCACTTGCTGGACGAGACTAGCACAGGACCGGAACAAGCGCCGTCGCCGAGGAGAGCCCTAAACCCAACGATTGGTAGATACAAGCTGACCGAAGAAGAAGAAACAAGAAAATGAAGTTCAAATATTTTTGCAACGTCCTCAGCTACAAAGTAGCTGTATGTTTCCGTAATGAAGTTAGTTTAGTTTATTATAAAACTTTTAACTGTTATTTTAATTAAATAAATCGTTTTTGGTAGGAATATAATTTTTAATAAGTTCGGTACTGTGTAACGGACGTCCATTTTCAGCGGCTCTTTGATTTTATAGCGGCTACTAATTTTATGTCACCGTTATAGCACTTTGTCATAACTCCGTATAACGTGTAGTTGGTGGAAGTTTTCATTTGTCGCGAGGAGAGGCACGAGGCGAGGCGAGGCGAGGCGCGACGACCAGTCCCACCCCTGTTTTGTTCCACGCGTTCCGTACAGTCCGCTTAGAGATAAAGTGGCTGTTATATAATAATGTCCCAAATAATTTATTTTATGTACTTACTGTCTTCTGTATAAAACGTTATGCATAAATGTGACAGTGGGACATTGCTGTAATCATTTTATTTGACATATTAAATAATTATGTAATCTACGATTTTTGTGACTAGGTTTGTCTAAACTAAAACATGTTTGTATGTTGACACACAAGCACAAAAACCTATGAAAATGAAACTCGTTTTATGGTAACGAAACGATACTATCCAATGATACAGACTGTACTGAAACAATTTCGTACTTTATTTGTTGATATCTTTGGGAAACTTTTAATTTATTTTATAGCGTTAGTCTCGAGTTCTTTTGTTATTATTGGGAACAAGAATTTGATGTTTTCAAAGTGTTATAAGTTCTCCCTTTGTTTGCAAATATTGGAAATATTTGTAGTAGGTACTTGTTATTCTAGAGTATTATTTATAATATTATTGAAGAAGTAATTTTTTGATCCAGTAAAATGTCTTGCAAAAGGCGCTTTAAGGCGCAGCTCCTTTTTAAGTAACTTTATTAATGAAGTTAATTGACAAAAACATAAACTTTGATAATCCTGCAATCTTAAGAAAATTTAAGCAATTGATTAGCCCAAACTTAGAAGTTTTTTCCCACTGAAATTACCTTTCAATTCCAACTTCAGTAAGTATTTAGTTAAGAAATTATGTGTCATTCACTGAAGACTTATTAATTTAGTTCTCTACATAAAAAATGCTAAACTTTCTGGATTTTGTATATTTGCACAGCGCCTCAACTTCTAAACCGATTTCAGTGTGATTTTCATAATTTATCAGTTTAACTTAAAGCTGACTGTACGTCCTGGCCAATCAGAACGGCAGTGCGAATGTGTGGTGGGCCAAATCTTTAAATATCTCGCAGAAGTTTATAATGTCTAGGATTGCATCTCCCAACTACTTTCTATCACACAAATAGTTCCCAACACCTGCGCCTCACCTCTCTCTCTGAAGTTGGAATTGTCAAATGACGCCTATTTCTGCACGTGTGTAATTGAGTTTGCAACACATTGCCGGAAGTTGGTAATAGATGGCGCTGTGTAATGGCGGCTGTTTTAACTTTGTTAAAGTGTAGTTCCGGTCGTGCGACAACCTTAATGATAAATCAGACTTTACATTTTATAGGATAATACAAGTATTTGATGCAGGACGAATTCATATGTTAGTGTTGTAAATAAAAAAAATCTTTGGCATTTGTATAGCTTACTTTGTGGTTTTTACAATGATTGAATTACAATTTGTCAAACAAATATTTCACGTAAACGCTACCTACTGTGAATTAAATGTCGATAGAACTGGCTATGACGTAAGCAACAGAATTTGCTTCCTACATGTTAACTGTGATTCCTTAATTCTATCTGACAGAAGTATTTACAGCCACGTGCATACCCGACTTTTAAATCGACTGTTTCGGATTACGACCAATCGCACATTTTAGTCGTGCGTATCAGAACGTGAGCTTAACTTAGCGGTAAATAGAGCAACTTTAATGGCGTGTTACAGACGATATACAACTGATTAAGCCGAAACTTCACCATTTACGACGTGCGTTCCCGGTACATGTTATTTAACTGCTATTCAAGAACTTCGTAGCCTACGTGTATTTGATTTTATTCAATAAATTAATCAAGTTAAGAATTTACTTAGAGTAAGCTACTTTTTCATACCTTAGTCCAAGTATCACCGTATCTAGTAGTTATCTTAGATAAGAGTCAAGAGGTTAGATATTAATTTTAGTGCCATTCGTTTATTCAAATGACGCAAAGCAATTGGTGTTGTTAAAAGTTTTGTCCCTTTGTTCGTCTGTGGCATCGTAGCTCTGAACATGATGCAAAAACCAATAATAAAAAGCCATTGAAAAGCGCTAAAATTCCGCAAGAGCGTTACACAATGCTTCAGTTTGAGCAACAAATAGTCCAAGCGCTTCGTATCGCCGCGTCGTTGCGTCAAGCGACATTGTAATATTTTATTTTACTTTTCGCTTCAGAACATTGGAACTTTGCTGGGATGGTAAAATAATCATGATGACGAAAATAGACAATGGATGTGAAACATTCACATGGATTTACCTAAAAATATAACAAAGTGTAAATATTTTGGTAAATGCTTTTTCTTTAATTTAATTTATATTTCCTTTATTTATTTTTCCGTGAAATGGACCACGATTACAGGTAGGCAGTACCTAAAGATTATTTCATAATTCAGTAAAATACAAGGCGATTAACAGAAGATCTGTGACCAAATATTGTATTAACTAGGAATTCAATACATTTTAGTTTGCAACCAAGTGGTTATCATTCAAATTAACATTTCTATGAATTACTGAATACCTGCTTTATTCATTATTTAAACCTATAAACAATTCACTAATTCAAGGCTGTATTTATAATCAGAAACATCTGTCTTTCGAAACAAAACTACTGTTTAGATCTGAACTACGTTCGTGAGTCCGGTAAGAAATGGTGCAGGTTCATTGAATGTTCGGCTAGTGATTTATCAAAATAAACAAAACACTCCCGGCCTACACTAGACGAAGAGATTGTACATAGAGAATTTCCCAGCTCCCCGACCTCCGGGAGATTTACCATGGGCAACCATTTGTTAACCGACTGAAGCTATTTGTGTTTCTTTTTCAACCATACATTCTTAAGTAACCAGAAGGAAGTGAATTTCGGTTCCATGAGATTGGTAGGAAGTGGTAAATTCTTAAGATAAAAGCGGCATACATAAATAGTTACAACGATTTATGTGGGGTAAACAGAAAGGACGTACTATTAAACAATTAATTTAATGATTATTTTTAGCAACAATCCTCAGAATTGATATTTACTTAGTGTGAGGACTACTGCTAAGAATTCCGTAGAAAAGTAAGTACATTTGTACAAATACGAGATGACGACCCATCATAAAACTTTTTATTGTAAAATCAACTCCCGCTAACATTTCAAATAATTTCATATTCAATTTGATATTCAGTATTTTAAATTCCACAATATTTCTTCTAGCACAATGAACTTTATTTCTCAAAATAATAAGAACCTCAGAATCTTCTGGTATTCAGACCGACATCATCCTATTCAGCACGTAATCCATTAGATATGTATCAGGCAAACTGCAATAAAAGTGTCCCAGTCAAGTCAACATTCTATTTTGAATCTTGAGAACGAGCTAATCTGAATAGAAATGTGCTACTGCAAGTTATATTGCGTTTTATCTTACTGTGAATACGTGCTGAGAGTGTTCGTAGTCATGAGGACTCAGTTTAAGCGAGCTGAAAGACGAAAAATTCGATACACCAGTGTCTCTACCATGAGTTTATACGTACCCTAGAGCCGCTAGTCGTTCGTCTGCTATTATTTATATCTGTTATTATTTTCGAAGATGAGAGATATTCTAAAATCCTCATCATGATATTCCGCGCGCGACTGAGCGTACTGTGTCGGTCAGACTTGGTTAAGGTGAAGGCGCCTGTCTAGCCCGCGAAGTTCAAATTTTTTGAGTTCTTTTAGAAATTTTTCAAAATCTGACAATAATAAAAGACAAATTTTGTAATTCGCGAAAAAGACCGTGTGCAGTGCATTTATTAATACATTTATTTTACTCTAAATATTATCACGGTGGATATGATACTAGTAAATCACTAAATATACAAAAATAGCCAGATTATCTGGATAGCTGTCGTTCTTGAAATGTTTTAGAGTAAGTTGGATATATTAATAAATGCACTGCACACGGTCTTTTTAGCGAATTACAAAATTTGTCTTTTATTATTGTCAGATTTTGAACAATTTCTAAAAGAACTCAAAAAATTTGAACTTCGCGGGCTAGATGGGCGCTTTAACCTTAAGGGATAAAGTTTGGAAATATTTTTGATTACATGTTTGTTCTTCGGGTGCAAATATTTTGCGTAGACGTAGCAACTAGGGAACATAAAAGTCATGTAGGGGTACTACTCAAAAAATTAAGCTAATTGGTTTTTAACCGACTTAAAAAAATGTACGTTTCTATGTTCGACTGTAAGTAATTATAATTTTTTATATAGGTTAAAAAATATCATCGGAGCTACTATCTTTACACTACGTTAGGACTACTTCTTAGGTTTCTTCCCTTACTTACTTGGACTGGCACCGACTCTAAATGTAGGAGAATATAAGGTCCTTAGTTATATCTAACTTTTTAGTGCATCTAGGTATTTTTGAAGTCAGTTAAATTTTTAGTTTTTACTGTGTTAAAGTAAGTCGCTTCTTTTGCATCACCTCCGCCTCAGCTCAAATAGATGAGCATCCTTAAGTAATAAAAAAATAATAACAATAACTCCATAAACCGCTCTAAGCGACACCTCACCCCCACGCACCGTCTGGCAACTTTAAAATATATATACTCGTATATAGACAGTCTAGCACAGATAACGCAAGACAACGGAATTTATTGCCGCGTCTATATGACGTCATCAAAGGGCGGTAGAATAGATAATACTAACCATGTGGCGTCATTATCTCATGGTGGGTAAAGACACGAACAGATAAACGTATTTGAAGATATTTTTCAACAACACTTCGTTTAGTTGCCCCTGGTTTGGCGCTAGTCTGTTAGCGCCATTATATAAATGTTTATTTTTTACTCTTTTCTTTTCTGTAGCCCCTGAAACTGTAGCTATATCATAGCAATGGACCAAGAGGTTATAAGTCTGGTGCTTTGTCTGTAGCATTATAGTTTAACTAGCTGTGCCCCGCGACTTCATCCGCGTAGTATTGGATTATTGGGTAAAAAAGTATCCTATATGTTAATCCCGGTTATAATCTATCTGTGTTCCAAATTTCATCCAAATCCGTTCAGTAGTTTTTGCGTGAAGGAGTAACAAACATACATACATACATACATACATACATACATACATACATCCACACTCACAAACTTTCGCATTTATAATATTAGTAGGATATTTAAGAACTAGCTGTGCCCCGCGACTTCATCCGCGTAGTATTGGATTATTGGGTTAAAAAGTATCCTATATGTTAATCCCGGTTATAATCTATCTGTGTTCCAAATTTCATCCAAATCCGTTCAGTAGTTTATGCGTGAAGGAGTAACAAACATACATACATACATACATACATACATACATACATCCACACTCACAAACTTTCGCATTTATAATATTAGTAGGATACAAATCAACCAATTTATAAACGCGTGTTTTTGTTTGATAGCAAATAATATTTAATGTTGCTAATTCTGCTGCCGTCAAATCACAATTGCTAAAGCTTCACAAGCAATACGCCTAGTAGCAAACTGATTTGATACGTCTACTAATAGTGTATGTGTTTCGTTACCAACAGAACCAGTACAAATTGATAAGATAGTTATTCGTTTATGTCCATTGGAGATTGGTTCTCCTGCTTATTCGCAAACGTTTAGCCGTTCACTAAAGACGAAAGTCGCTACACTACATACCTATCAAATTAGCTTCAAATACTTAATTTAACCATAGAAAACCAACAAATTAACAACCATTACTTTAACATCAATGTTGAATAAAGGAAACTAGACAAACGGTGCAAAACAAAGTCACATATCAGCCATTTCCGATTCCGTCGGAAACGGATGTCGCGTCCCCCCGCCGCCCGCGCCCCGGTTGCCCCCGCCCGCCCATTGTCCGGCCGATAGGGCGGCGATAAACGCTTTATGTGCAAATAGATACTTGATACCGTGTCATATAAGTCACTGTTTATGTGAAATTGGTATTGTAAGTGGTGATATGAATGTAGACTGTAGACGTAGTGGAGTTGTTTGCTTTTATGTATGTTTGAATTACACTATGATAAAGAAAAATGCCCGTAAAGTTGTTAAAGTTGGTAGTCTAAAGAAGGGAGTGTTATAAGGTTTGGAAAATTGTTCCTATAAATTGACTTTATTTAGAACAATTAAGACGTAGTGTAGAACGGCCCAATATGAAGTGGATGGATGATACACGCGTCGGTGGCTGCGGGTTGCAGAGGACCGACATGTGTGGAAGTCATTGGGGCAGGTCCATGTCCAGCAGTGGCGTCTTCCGGCTGACATCTGTTCACCCTCATTTAACACGAGTGTATGACATTATGCCGAGTTCAGTTCGCCAAGGCCCTATTGACCGACAATACATTTTTAGTGGCCAAACGGTAGGATCTATTTCCTATTTTCAAAACCATCGAATGTAGGTTATTTTCAACATTATTCTCTAGGACTCCACAATACCTACACAAATGATATTTTATTCCCGGTTCGTGCGATGTTTCAGTAATATTCTGTCAGAGTAGGAAGCGTATCGCATTCATTTATCACCCAAACGAGATATACCTAGGACACGCGAGGCAACCCTATTTGTCTGTCCTTGTCAAGCTTATTTCGTTGTCAGCCTTGTTTGGAACATGTGTTGTGTTTGTATCAGGGTTACAAATTTTGAATAGATTTATAATTTGTTGCTCTCAGATTGTATGCGGCAAAGGTCCCGTTGGGAGGAAACTTAGATAGCCTTATAGGCATGCCATCATATCCTAGGGTGAACAGAAGGTTTTTGTTGTTAAATTATATTTATATCGTTGGCTCTAATGTGATTCGATAATTTATTGAGAACATTTTAGATAAAAATAGTAACAATCGCTATTGAATTAGAAACTTCACTTTCAATTTGACCCGAATATTAATCTAGCTAAATAATGTACTTCAGAATTGTCAGAATCTACCATCCGGTTCAGAACGCTGCTACCAAGGAGAACAGCCGGCAACAAACTCCATAGTTGCATATAGTAACCACAGATTTTCTAAGAAAAAAGGCTGGATGATATTCCGAGGAATAGCAACGTAAAAAAGTGTACAGTACACGCTTTCCGTTTATTTTTTTAATCTAGATACAATCAAGGCTCTGTAGTTCAAAACAATTTATTTCTATGGCAATCCAGTTAAATCACACAAAATGCAGTAACGACCTCGTATTCATCACGTCGGCATTTCAGGGCCAATTTTAATTGGGCCGCGGACATAGTATAGCGTCCAAAAATAACTGCACTGGCTCCGTCGAGTGGTTATTGGCCCGAATAGCTGGAGCCAATGACGGGCCGTAAAGGAAATGTGGAATAGAAATTTCAAACTGTTTGGGAATTATATTGGAGCAATTATTTTAAAAAAAATAACACCACGGTTTTCTTAAATTATTATTCATGTCTTTTTTATCTTTTAAACTTGATTTATATTTTAATTTTGGTTTTCCTTGGGTCACTTATGTCTAACCTAACCTTTAAATGATTACTATCAATAGATTCATACAGCGTGTCATAACTAAGACCTATTTGTCAAAAATATTGAAACGCTGATCTATGAGAAGAACACGAACATGACGTAGTGAAAATAACCAGTGTGGAATTTAACAGAACCGCGTTCGAATCTCTGAAACGAATGTATTAGCATGTGGCACGTAACAAAGGAGCGATGCCATCGCTACACGATTGGAATACCTCAAAGGACCGCATCGTATCGACGCGACGCAAGTAACGGGCTGCACGGAATGCATCGTGGAACGTTCTA
This sequence comes from Notodonta dromedarius, assembly GCA_905147325.1. NCBI lineage: Eukaryota > Metazoa > Arthropoda > Insecta > Lepidoptera > Notodontidae > Notodonta > Notodonta dromedarius. The sequence continues at coordinate 11,049,956 of LR990173.1, read as the reverse complement.
GAAAGGTCATCAATTTGCTGAAATTGCTCCCACTTTGCAATTATTAAACGTGTCTCTTTCAAGCCTAAAATTTATGTATTTATGTCGCCATTACGACCTACGAGGGTTGTACAAACAGGTTTCCTAATTAAATTACTTCGAGCGATATAATGGTAGGTAGTCAATATCAATACAATTTTTTTATAAAAATTAAATTTGGTTTAAATCTATAACAATTTTCAAGTTTCTACTTTTATTTTCGTATTGACTCTTTATTAAAATGAAAATGCAAAGCCCGAAAATCAAACGATAAAAGCAAATAAAAGACATAAAGTTTCCACCAATTGCAACGGGCGGGTGAATTTTCGCTCCCGACCACCGTAGTGACTCAAAGCAATTCTGAATAGAAAACTACTAGCTACGCGTAGTCTCGTAGCGGGGCTACGTGGCTACGTGAGTCGTAGCGCTCGTAGTGCTCGTAGTGCTATGTGTTGCCAATATGCATGGAGCGAAACATAAATTCAGATTAATAATATTGGAAGCGTCAGTAGCCCAGTGGTTAGAGGGGACAGTGGTTAGAAAAAGTTATTCTAATTTTCAAATGTAATTTTACTACCTACTTACGACATAAATTTTTCCCCACCAAACTATATTGAAACCCATCTCAGACCTTTAAAAATGCAAAGCTGACTCGGCTCCTTTAGGCCGATAGCCGAGGTATAAATCGGCGATTTTTTCCTTCCCCAAACAAGTAAATCATTCGCCAAATTAAACGAGCCTTTGGAACGGGCGGAGGAAAAAATAGATGGCTTTAAGGTTCCGTTATAGGAAACCGAAAGAAAAATATGGATTTCGCTGACTCAGGTAAGCTGGGGTAATGAATATTTTCCTACTTTTATCTCCGATTAAAATGATATTCCGTGCTCTTACAAAAATAATAAGCACATGATAAACACGAGTTACGTCAAATGTATTTTATTTTAAATAACACCGCAATTTTTTTGTCTTTATCGTTGTTATATAAAAACCTAAAACTAAAGAGGTAATTATCGTTTATAATCTATTGAGAGTCCATGGCCTAAACTGACTTATGCCTCTCGGTATTGTGTGGAGTCCCAACACGCGCCGCCGCCGCGCTGCCGGCACCTCGCCGCCGCGACTTAGATGTTATCAACTAAAAGAATAGCGCGACTTGCCATCGCGATTGAAAAGGGTGCCGACAGGGCTGTTGGCGGCATGGATTCAAGATGGTATTTGTTATGGAAATAACCCCAACACGCTGTGGCCAATGTTACTGCTGCATGCTCCACAGTACACAATAAAACAAGTTTAACAATATTTAATTATTAAATATTGAGACGTACGCGTCAATAAAACACTGAGATCCAAAGTAGACTGCGTTTATAATTATACATGTTATATTATTGCGTTTATTTGTTATTATGCTAACACCTGACATAACAAATATTACAAATATTTTCTCTTGAGGGGTAATCAGTGGTTAACTGTGGTAATTATAACAATTGATGAGCTTATTGCCACCTGAGCGCAAAACTAAGCTATGAACTGTAAACAGGAAATGCAGAAACCTAGGACTTCAGAGCTGACAAACTCTTCTTGCTATTACTTTGTATTAAAATGCCCATCCAAAAGCGGACAAGTATATCAAATGTAAACAATTGTTCGCACCTTCCAAGGTTCGCACATAAACGTTTTAACGTCGACGCCGATGTAATTTACACTAAATTAAACTAATCCGCTCGGTGTCAGCCCTGCCCAGGTGTTTGGATTCCATTGTCGGGTATACGGCCGTTAAATTGAATGTGTCGGCGTCGAGCATCGAGACGCAATCACCCGCCGATACCTGCGTTTAGATGCTCCCGGGCTGTTCGCGTATCTGGAATTGAATGCTCGTACTTTGTGATCACTGTTGGGATTTGGGTTACAACATTTTTGCGAATACAAACGTACATTTACATAAGTAACACGCACATCAGTATTCTGTAAATAGTGGTAGAGATAGTGATAAATATAAATTAGCCGTCATGCCATGGTGACCCAGTGTGTATTGGCAAACTCATACGTCTTTCGAAACTTGTGTAGGTTTCCCCCACCAATAAGTAAATGAGAAATTACCTTTAATGGAAATGAGAGGACGAAGTACAAAATGCTTTTCGATAGTCCTTCAACAGACTTTCAATATCAGCCAATGTTTAGCCATTTGACTACAGCTCAAATCCGGGCCAGTTCGACCGGACCACCCTCTCGCAGAGAGTCGGCGTAAAGTAGCTGCGTTTCGTACGATGACGCCCTTCCCCTTCCAATATTCCACTTTCCTTCAGGCCGGTGATGTGCGAGCAATGCCTTTGTAATTGCTAGTATCTATAGGTTTCGGGATCTGCTTAAAATCAGGCGCCTGATATTAAGCAGTTCCCGTGTTGGTCGACTTTTTTGTATAAAAATAAATAGCACATCCCGTTTCATTTCCATATAAATTTATTAATAATCATATCCAAATGAAAGTACACTGTATGAATAATACACTGCTATGTTATGACAAAGTTCGAAGTCATTAGTGTTGAATTAATTAATGGTTAGCGATGAGGACGCACTCAATGGTTTCAGTTCAATTCACGTTTTGTTCCAAGGGATTAATTCTAATTTAATTATGCGCTGCTGAATCAAAAACTTTACATAAAACGTCATTTCAGTAATATGTATATTAACATACGTATATGCGCTAATATTATACAGGGGTAGGCTAGAATACTGATTACCACATTCTACATACACGACTGCTTTTATAGTTACTCTAGATTTTAGAATTTTCTGTGCTACGAGTATATATACTTGAACAATGAAACCCTACCCATATTTTGAACGGAAACTAAAATAAACTTACCACTAAATTATGTCCAAAATAATTTCCTACATTCATTCAGAACAAACATTTGACGCTTTTGTGCGCCCAACTGACGTATCCTTGATTAATACGTAAACTCTACATAGCAATAGCACACGTATAACTATGAGAAATAAAGGTCATAATCCTTTTCACTGAAATAACACATAATCGTGCAACTAAGTCACGGCATTGTAACAGCTATGTTTATGAAAATAGAGGTTGTAATCGGTTACAATAATGTAGAGCGACATATACAATGTTCGCGGGTGACAGTAAGACCCCAAAGGTTTGATTTATTTCTAAGGTATTGGGCCATTGTTACCGATGACTTGTCATTGGGGATGTATTTCAGCACCACTCGTTACTAAAACGTATGCGTAAAAATACTATCACTAGGTAGGATGATGATAGGATTTCATGAGTACCTACTTGCATATAACTTTTCCGTCAGTGGAGGGTGCTACGGAAACAGAAAGGACAAGTTTCTGAAAGAGACCATAGATTTGGTCGGGAAAGTTTGTCTTTGGGCGTCAACATCCGATGGGTACAATTATGTTTGAATACATTTCTTTTGCGAGTAGATTTCACTAATTCCCCTCACAGAGCCAAACATCTCAGATTACAGGTTTTCTAGATAATATACAATTGGATGTTGGACCAAAATCGAATTCAGTATCTCTTTTGTATAACTCAAGAGTATCAATACTTTATTGATAATTTTGTGAATGAATTTTTCAATAATATTCAATGATTGCAAGGATATTCGCTGTTAAAGTTACATGAAACAAGTAAGTTATGACGTCATACGTCGGTAGCTAGTACTGTGTTCGAAACATTAAACATCTGTATCTTTGCCAATTTTTCAATTTGTTTTGAAATTTATTTCACAGTTAGCAATAGTGAGACACCAGTCAGTCTTATACCGTATTGTTATAAACAATCCGATCTAACTTCGGGTTCAATGTAGAAACTCGGGAAAATCTAGATAGTTAATAATAGATAATAAATTTACGAGTATTATGACAATAGCGTCCCCAGCTCGCTGCAGGTGAAGCCTCGCGTTATATATCAAACGTGACGCGTCGAAAAATGTTATTATTTCTCTCCACGCGCTGCTCGCCGACTGGATTTATGTTTATGTAATATAAATAAGTATTTGCTCATTGATTTACGTGCGGTACGTGGTATTAGAAGATTCATCGCGGCTCCGTTACGCCTGTATCTGAGAATATCGTAAATATTTAATATCGCCACTGTTTTCGGGGAAGGGTTGTGCAGAGATGTTTTAAACAGTTCAGATTTAGAACATCCTTATTTCACAAAAACAATATACCTACTCATTGTTTCAAAATAACGAAATATTTCTTGAGGCATAAAATTATAATCGGAATGACTTATAACAATTTTCATGTATATTTTTCCCCACCAACAAAAAAGAAAATGTCAAATAATGAGAACGTACCAAGTGATGAGCCGATTCCAGGGATTTTGGGAAAATATTAGCAATATTCCCAACATTCCTGTTCCCCAAAATTCCCAAGTTTCGCAATAATCCCGGGACCGGCACGTTAGTACATTAGCTTCTTGGAGCTACTATACACAACAGACTCAAGTCTGCTGTGTAATGGTAGTCTGTGTGAACAATGAACACTTTTCATCATGCCTACATATTTTCAGTATAACGACTGTTGCGAGCATAACACAATAGTCCCAAAAAGGTCTAAAAGGCCATCGATCTCCGCGAACCTAATAGCCTAAAACTAGCCTTTAACGGCGGAGCCAGCTAAGAGAAATATTGAGCGCGCCTGCCCACCTATTTTCAATTTATCATTCCCGGGACCTCTAAGAAAGGTCCAAGGTCCATTATTATCTCGGCAGTTACATCATTACCTCGGAATTATTTTCCCTGGACGGCAAACGTGACCACCGGATCACGTCTTCGTAGGCAGTTAGGTTTAGCGATGGCCGCTACACGGACTAATCGAATGTGAATAGTTTTTCCGTTTAAGTCTGGCGAGTCACGGTTGTGTTAGTTTAACATTCATAAAATATAATATCACCACGAACATGAACCACTCGACCAAACAGTCGTCATTATAAAGGGTGAAATTGAATGAATAGCCAAATTGATAAAAAAATATTATAATTGTAAAATTATACTGATTTTATAGCTTAAGATCCATGGGACTTATTTTATTGTATCCGCTCAGTACTTGCACACATTTTTGTCGAGTCTTTTCCTCTTTCATGCATAAAATAATAAGACGGAGATATCAATACACTTAGAATAATTTATTTGATACTATACTTTTGTTTAGTTTTATTGTTTTAGTAATATCGCAGAGTTTATTTTTTTAATGAAATGCTCTAAATATTTTTTGGCCCACGATGGATCGCTCACCGATGTTTATAGAATCAAATAAATTTCACCCTGTATTGTGTTTTTGAGTATTTATTAATTATAGTATTGGTATTCATTACAACCATATATCTACAACTATTTCAATTATTTGTAACTATACAATATCGGGGAAATAAACACCCATACAATAAGTACCTACCTAATATTATTGGAAGGTAAAAAAGAAATAAGAGAAACCTCAACAAATTGGTCACGTCCTCGAGTCCGAATGTCCCTTGACGTGGAGCATTTACTGAATGGATACGCCATAGTTGAGGCTGCTGGACATTTAAACGTACGCGTACGGATATGGCCAATTTATCGACTTTATCCGTTGCCGTTGAGGTCAATTTATCGAATTTATCCACTTTGACGTTTACCGCCGGGGATTTGACATTCGATTAAATTTTTTCGTGTTTTAGTGGCCGTACAGTTTGCAGTCAGCGTTCATAAGTGCAGTAGCACGCTTGTGATTGTATTGCTGTGAACATAGGGCCTAGTATTCATTGTGATTTTACTGGACTTTTAAACTCTACTTTACCTACGTGCAGTAATGCTATTTGTATAGTAGTGTTATTTACAAATAGTCAAGTTAAAATTAACGTACAGTCTTGGAAAATGTCATGAGAACGCAGTGACCCTATGTCGAAAGTTATTCTTATTTTGACGCTGTTTATAAAAGGGTGACGCGTAGCATCTCCAATTCTAAATACTCCTTGTATGGCGACCTCACGTATCGAATTCAATAAAGGCTAAATTGTGTTTTTTCTGGCGTCTACATGTAATAACAGCGCCGGTTATGTTTTACACGCTTGTGAAGAGAGTGGGGCGTTACGTGACGCCCGCACTGGTGAATAGACGATGCAATATTGGACTGACAGTGACATTGAGAATATACTATAATACAACTTCATATCATGGCATATTAATGTTTTCAATAACATTTAAGTATAAAAATACTAAAATACTAAACTACGTATTTTTTTAAACCAATATTAAATTTTGGTCAAATTTGATCTTGCTTTCTCTATCCGCAACCCGGAGAACTAACATTTGCTATTTACAAGTGTTACGAACAACCCTATTCAGAGGAGCTACGTCCGCACTTAAAAGCGTACGATTGCAACCCATTCCCGGTTTGCCATTTTGGTACTTACAGGAAAATCAACTGCACCAATACCGCATCCTAACTGTATTTTTACGGTCAAATTGCAGTCCAGCAGCTCATTTGAATAGACCATTTGTGACTAGGACCATAAAACTTATGGAAGAACCAGATAAAGACAATTTTGTTCACGAAAATCGCTCTAATATCGCAGCGTTTCTGAACATAGTGCGTGTAGCATCGCGCACGCTACTTTTGATTATGTTAATGTATGTTTGCGTGCGCCGTCGGTGTCGGTGCCGCGGCGCAGACGCGCTTCAACCAAACCTGATGAGTTCTCACAATTACATCGCTGAGTTATTATGGAAGACTTTAATTAAGGGTATATTTTCAGAATTATATTCGTTAAGATGTTTACCTGGAACCAAATAATTAGAATCCTTTGCTATATGAAGATTCAGAGATCTATACTTAAGGCAAATATGACACAGATTTTTTCATAAATTTTGATGATTTAGACCGTATTCGGGTGCACATTTTTTGAGAGATGTGTGGAAAAATCAATCTCCTAATCGTCTATTGAATTGAGATCTTAGTATAGCTCATGAAACATAATTGCCCATAAAATAAAAACAAATAGCAATGCATTAATTCAAAACAACATCCAACATTTTCAAGATTGTTTCTACCCCCCAGAGAAACATCACCGCTGAGGAAATATAAACAAATTTGAATATTCCGAAATGTTCGAGCGAGGCTTAAATTCCCGGCAATTCCCTCGCAAGTAGCTCAAAGAAAACATTATTTGGAAGAGAAAAAAAATTGCGGAACAATAAATCCCGATACGTTATAAGGATCTTATAAAATTCTTTTTGAGCATAATGTAACGCCGATACATGCGTTCATGTTATAGTAATGAAACGCCAAGGTTTGTTGACTCCGTCGAAATTCCGGTCTCCTTGTGAGTTATTTTATTGTCGTAAGGTTATGATTTAGTAATGATAATGTGTAAGAACTATGAGTTTTGATAGTGTTGTGTATGCCAATTGGTAAGTATATAGTGTATTGTTCAGTCTCGTGTGTGTGCAGCATCAGTTTCACCATATTGACCACATTACTTTGAAAAATATGATAAGAAATACAGTTTTTGCCGTTCCTGATATTCATTTCTGTATTGTTTTGTAAATTTGTGTATTGCCTAGAGTGATTAAAAAAACGTTACATAAAAAAAATGTTAAAGTAACATTGAAACTACTAAACAATCTTTAGAGTTCACATGTCAGTATAGTTCACATCCTGGTGTGACACTGTAATATTCTTGAGCACGGCCATATCACATTGTACATTTATTGTTTTCTTATATTTACGCGAATACTACACATTGAAATAAAACTATTTTTACGGATTATATCGCGTTTATTTAATTTTAATGTTCCCGACGTTTCGGTTGCTTTACAGCAACCGTGGTCACGGGGGGACTGAGGCGAAACGGGCTTCAATCAAAACTTACTTCAAGCCACCCAAGAAGATTAGTCAGTTCTTACCACCTGTCAAGTGTCACATTCCTCTACAAGATGCAGGGGTATACAAACTCGATTGTGAATGTGGGCTCTCCTACATAGGGCAAACTAAAAGATCAGTAAAAACCCGCGTAAAAGAACACATAGCTGACGTGAAACACCGGCGCTCCACGAAGTCTGCAATCTGTGAACATGTACAGGACCGCACCCGCCATTATATCAGATTTGATAAACCACAGATCTTCGCAATAGAACACCGATTCCGACCAAGGATGATACGTGAGGCCATTGAAATTAAAAAACATCCTAATTTCAATAGGGAAGATGGCTGGGTGCTACCACCAACTTGGGATCCAGTAATTAATATAATTAAATCGAAAACCAAGCGTACCATTGCAAGACCTCAAGACACAGTGAGCACTTTCTGCGTGGATCGGACCGCAAACACCAACTAAATTTTGAGGGTACCCAGTTTTTAACTATGACATCAGGACGTCTAACACCTCAGTCCCCCCGTGACCACGGTTGCTGTAAAGCAACCGAAACGTCGGGAACATTAAAATTAAATAAACGCGATATAATCCGTAAAAATAGTTTTATTTCAACATTGTACATTGTTCTTACATACATTCATGTTCGATCTTCATGTCATAATTGTTTTTTTATTCATGTAAGCCAACAAAGCATTTTTGAATAAAAATAATCTACCACCGGTTCGGAATGCTGCTTCCACTGAGAAGAGCCGGCAAGAAACTCAATGGTTACTCTTTTCAATGAATGAAAGATGGTGTACATTCTCAGGAACAGCATAAAAAAATAATATGAGCAGGCAACACCATTGCCACTAAATAGCTAATAGTAAATAATAATCATATATATAATAATGTAAATAAAATGAGAATGCTTGTTTAGTGTGATGTGCATACCTACTCATACTTACATCAAATTAAAAGTTTACGAACCAAAATAATAATTGATAAAACAGGGGTGGATAATATGATAATTGCTTTGGTGTGATGCCTTCCATGCTAAGTAAATAAATAGTATTTAATGTAATCTTGGTCATGGGTGACTTTAAAAATATAAGACATATAATTATTTTGGCTCCCACAAGCACTTAAACCAAGATTATTTCAGCCAATCTTCGAAACTGCCAGCATTTCTAGTGTACAAGTCTTGGTCTAAATTTCCCCGTCTCAAAGGCGATGGACTCCGTCCGAAGCCCGGTGAGCACTTATCCCGAATGTTTTCAGTACATTCGTTGATGGGGTATTTCCATCCACAATTTCCACTAAAATCCGGACGATGTGATCAATAATCCGAGTCGGAAATCATTGGGTGCGCGCGGCCGGGTCGGGGCTGAAAGAACCCCAAATATTCTTGTTGCGTTGCCCTTTTGAGGCGCCAATTTATATTTAAGTAACAGACTTTGAGCGATGTGACTTCATACGAGTATTTAATCATTTATTCCAATTTTAATTTCGGCCGAAATATACCAGCGTGGTCTAAAACTAAGCAACGCTTGTACTGAAAACCGTTCTATGGACTAGAAGCTATGCTGGTAAAACCAGACAAGGGGAAATAACCCCATGGTAAAGGTGTATACGCTCGTGACCTATGCCAATTCTGTACTGTGCTGTGCTGCGTCGCCTGCCCATCAGCTAACGCATAGCCTAATTACGCCCGCAACCACCCTTTATGGTGAGCTGAGCGGCCTACTCTCAAACCGATAGACCAAACAGTCGATTATATCACATTCTATGAGGAAAGAGAGGGCATATAGTGCACAGTACAAATGGAGACTTAATCCCATCAGCTTGTACCTTACTCATATCTGTGCGCAATGTGATTACGGCCAGGTACCGCCGTGTCCGGTGGCCGGGCCAATCTAATTTTTCACTCGCCTCGAGAGTAGGATTATAGGTTGCCGGACGATGTCGATATTGCGTTAGCCGCGGTGATGCGAGCTTCTGGGGTTCATTGGCCTGCCCTCCCTCGAGTTTGTTACTGAGTGACGGGAGTTACTTAAATGAGGGCCGAAAGTAAAAGGTAGGAAAGGTAACATTTATTTAAGTGTCAAAATGATATTGATATGGTTATTTTTTCAAGAAAACGATCCGGTCTCTTTTGACAATGTGAGATTATCTCCCAAAGATGCTCCATACAAATAACGTCAGATAAACTGCGTCTCAAACAGCAAAGTGGGCTCTAAGCGTTTAAGTAGCGTTTCGGTAGGAAGACGATATTTTTAATTGATAACAAAATTATTGAGTCGTTTGTGAGCCCTGATTAAAAGAAACACAGAGTTCACTTCGCTTATTTATTTATTCACGGCACACAGTATCTTTATTCTCTCACTTTACAATTATCTGTTCTAGACAAGACTGACCCGCAAAAATGTAATGGCGGCCTTTTTATATCACACGTATTAGAGTCAATCGACGGACTGATATCTAAGTGACATATTATCAAAACAGCAACAATTATTATACAAATCAATACAAATTCTATTTAATATCGTATATAGATATTTACTAAATTAATAAATATGTCTTAAATATCTATAACAGTCGGCCATCCAGAAATCTGCAAGTCCTCTCGCAGAGGTTTTTAACATTAAGATAAGTAACAGTTACATTCTGTAATAAAGAAGTCTGTTTTACACTATCTTAAATATTTATAAAATGAATCTAACTTAAATAATATAATGTATTGCCTCCGGCCATCCCTTATACAAAATTGTTCCATCAATTTAAGAAATTAAAATACATTTCACAAAAAAAGCAACCTTAAATAATAAGTAAAAAAATCATTATCACATCATCATTGATTTTACACACTCCCGCTTTGGCTTATCGGCCTCATGTGTGTGCAAAATACTTCCAACATAGATATCTAGCATACTCCTTAATTGGCTTATCGGCCTCCTTTGTATGCAGATATCCATAATCTCATTACAAAGTAGATGCTCTCAGATCAGTGGCCTAAGCCTCATGTGCATCTAAATTGTTCAATCACTTAATACATAATAAGTTCATTACTTATTTATCAACATCATCCACATCTACGTAATCATCATTGTCATCATCATTGCTTTTATCAGTGTCTATTTTATCAGTGTCATTGCCAATTCCAACTTCTTTTTGTGTACTGTCTATATCAGATCCTATTTCATGACCAGATACCTCATCCTCAGTATCATTTAAATATTCTTGTGTATATGTCAACCATGGGTATATCTTGTCTACAGAAATTACTGCCTCATATCACCTATTTTGTTTCCTCGTTAATGGAGTGTCCTCAATGATATATCGATCATTATCCAATACTTTAAGAATCCTATATGGACCTTTGAGTTTAGGCAGTAGTTTTTTAGACTTGCCGTTATTAGTTCCAATTTCTCTCTCTATTTTAACTAAATCACCTACTTTGTATTTATTTGGTGCCTTTCGCCTACTGTCAAATATTTTTAATTTATTAATGAAATCCTTAAATCCCTTACTGGTAAATGATGTGCCTCGATTGCTTATAATCCTACTGGGTACGCCAAATAAACTTACATAGTTATCTACAACTTTAAGTGTTGTTTTAGTTTTAGTATTTTTAACACCATAAAGATTTATGTATTTTGAATAAGCATCGATTAAAACTAGTATATATGTATTCTTAGATTTGCTTTTAACAAAGGGTCCCAAATGATCTAAATGGATGGTGTGAAAAGGTTCCTCTACTTTAGGGATTGGATGTAACCTTCCTTGTTTTTTACCTGCTGGCACTTTGTAATAAGAACACTCAAGGCAAGATTGTACATATTTCTTTACAAATCTCCTCATTTTAGGAAACCAATAAGAATCCTTTAACTTGTCAAGTGTTTTATCTATTCCGAAATGGCCTAATTCGTCATGATTTTTCCTAAGCAATTGCCATCGAACTCCTTTTGGTACCATCCATTTTAATTGATCATTTACCACACGATAGACCCTGCCTCCCTTAAGTCTGTAATTTTTCTGTATGTCAACAACATTTTTCGTATTTGGATCTTCTAAAATTTGTTTAATTTTTATGATTTCGTCATCAACATTTTGCAAAGTAACTAACCAATCTTCAGTCTCCATTGTTAAAATCTCAAAAATAGGTTCAGATTCATTTCTTGCCTCTATAGCATTTCTACTTAAGGCGTCTACATGGCTCATACGTAACCCTGGCGTATATTCTATCTGACAGTCATACTCTTGGAGTTGTAACCACCACCTGCTAATTCTCGGTATAATATCTTTTTTTGTTAACGTAGTTCTTCTTTATCCTTTATGACTTCAGCTCTCGTTAATAAATCGCATTTTGCTAATAACAGATCTTCCGTTCCTATATTAACTATCATAATGGAACCACGACCATTAGTTATATTATATGCTCCAGGAATTATATAATACGTAGCTTTCTTTAATTTACGCATAGAACCTCTCACATAAATGCTACAAGTAACATTCTCGTTTACTAGAATTGGTACGGCGGTCATATACTTAACGACAGTATCGGAGTGAATATATATTGCTAACTTAACTACATCTACTTGATCTAAACCTCTAGGTTGCCTTACGAAAACTAACTGCTCATCAGTTTTAATTATAACAATGCCAGTCTGCTCAGTAAACGTATGACCTAGCAGTACCGGATATTTCAGTAATTCATCAGCTACGATATATATTTCAGTATCAGCAGTAATGCCCTGAACAGTAATTTTGACAACCGCCTTGCCAATTGGCTGAATCAATGAACCACCAAAACCTTTAAGGGCAGTTAGCTCATTTTCGACATATGGCACACAAAGCTCATCAAAATCACTTTGTCTAATCAAAGTCGACTGACTCCCAAGATCCACATAGCAAGTTTTCAACTTATTATTAACATCAATGGTCAAAACGTATTTATTATCCAATGAACCCACTAACTTGATCTCAGATACACTTTTATCGACATTTTTAGCTCTGTTGTCATTAGGTTTTAGTAACCTCCAACACGAAGAAGATTGATGGCCTATGCGTTTGCATATGTTACAAGTTAACAGCGGTTTAGGACATTTAAAACTAGGGTGGCCAATTTCACTACAATTGAAACATTTCATCGTATTAGTGCCTAGTTTACTAGTTTCGTTAGATACTTCAAAAGGTATTTTTATTGGTAATCTCCTATTATCCTTAACATCCTCATTCTTAACAGTTTTTAAATAAGTAAGTAACTGTTCCGGTTGCAAATAATTTGCAGCTTGTGCACCTAAGCGCATTCCTCTATCCTCTAGACCTTGAATAACACAATCAACTGCTTTTCTACTATAGATTTCACACCTATTTAATAAATTAATTTTATGATAATAATAAGTCTCGAGCGATTCGTTGTATTTAACCTTCCTATCCAGCATTTCATTCAACAAGATAGCATAATTTTCGACAGTCGGAAATGTTTTGAGGAGTTTATCTTTCCATTCAGACCATAAAAAATTAACAGATGGTAAACCTTGGTACCATACTTTAGCAACACCTACCAATTTAGGCAAAGCATAATGTACCAGTTGTATTTCGTTCCACTCGTATAATTTAGCACATTCTTCGACCTTATTGATCCATACATTTATAGTTTGTTCCTTAATAGAGGGGTCAAATTCAGGAACGGCATTTTTATTCATTGAGAAGTGATGTTGAGACGTTGAAGTAGGCAATGACTTTAGTGCTTCTAAGATTTCTCTCGCAGACACATTGGTGACAGTCTCGTGGTCCCTATTTTGCGTATGTCTACGTCTCGTTTTTCTTAAATACCTCGCCTTCGACCTACGACCAATCGCATCAAAATCGGAAGAACTGCGTTCACTTTGAGTAGATGAAGTACTCACAGTTGAGAGTCTCTTGCTGCGGCGCTGCTTACTCGGGCGTTGCTTACTGCGGCTGCCTCCGCGCCTTCGAACCGAGGTTTGGCTTCGATGTCGCCGCTTACTCGGTTGAGATGGTGATCTGCTCACATATCGACGACGCTTTCGTGAATCCGATCTTTTCTTGGACCGATGTCTGCCATCTACTGGTCGGGACCGCGGCGTCGCGTCCACGTGTACTTCATGTATTTCTTAGTCCGTGAGCATTATTCCAATTAATCTGAAACCTTTTATTTATTGTTTCACAAGAATTCCGAAGTAAAACAATCACTTTGTAGGCGTGAAGTAATATTATCCCACTTCTGAACTAAAAGAAACACAGAGTTCACTTCGCTTATTTATTTATTCACGGCACACAGTATCTTTATTCTCTCACTTTACAATTATCTGTTCTAGACAAGACTGACCCGCAAAAATGTAATGGCGGCTTTTTTATATCACACGTATTAGAGTCAATCGACGGACTGATATCTAAGTGACATATTATCAAAACAGCAACAATTATTATACAAATCAATACAAATTCTATTTAATATCGTATATAGATATTTACTAAATTAATAAATATGTCTTAAATATCTATAACATGATGAAATATTTTTCAATATTATTATTAGGTATATACCTACTCAAACAAAATTACAACGAAGTATAATATTATACATTTACGTTACATACCTCTTTCTGTTTTGTTATCTTGCATCTAGTTCAATTTAGTTATAATGGAATTCTGCTATTATCAGAGATGTATAACGCGGTTTTTATGAGACACGCGTATTCTGTCTGTAATAAATCGCACACAAAAAATATCATCCATTCTTATTCCCATCTCATTATTTCACCCCGAATTCGTAATAGAATCATAACCAATGACAAAAATACCATTCAACCAATATGAAGAGAGAAAAACTCCAGTAAATACCTCGTATATATCGTACAGTAGATTAAATAACGGTGATTTATTACGTGAGTGGAATACATAACTAGTAAATAGTGCGGCACGGGGCCCGAATACGAAATAAGATTTGGCCGAAGAAAAAAAATGGATTATCACGACTCATAAGCAGAAAGTTTTGAAATGAATATAGTATTTGACTACTTACTTGTTAGGTTTTAAACAGGGTGAAATTTCATGAATCGTCCAAACTTCGATGAGTGATTTGTGTACTAAAGAAGATATAGAGAACGATATAGAGAAAGCAATATAAATGAAGCCCTGTGATCTTACCGAAACAAACAAACAAATAAAAGGACGCGATAAAAAAACGTGTGTAAGTACTGAGTAGCAATAAAACGTCGTGGCATGGTTACACGCGGTAAAATCAGTATTGTTTTCATACAATTAAGTTTTTGTGTTGACATTTTGATATTATTATTTCACAGTTAGGCCCGTTTCAAAAAATCGATCTCAAGTCTAAGAGCAGTCTTGAGCGCGCTTTTGACATGCTATTTCGTACTGTCCCATGATCGCTCTCAGACTTGAGATCGATTTAATGATACGGGCCTTAGTGAAACTCTCATATGAAATTGGCCTTTGAATCCATATTCAGCCTGTAGTGTCCTTATTTTTAAAAATTCAAGGTAGTAAGTGAATGATTATTTTGTGCGTAAAATAAAAATATTGAGCATGAGAAAAGACCAAAGATAACACTCATGGATTGCAACTATGAGTAACTAGGACTACAAAAACAGACCGAATTAGCGCCATTGTTTAACTAGCTATTATTCTTATGAGAAAGATCACTAATCTACATTAGCAGACCACTACAGCAGTGACCGATGTTTGGAGTACTGGTAACAATCGTTTAGTGCTGTCACATACCATTAATGTATCGGTGAACTCAGCCCTAAACTGTTTACCCAGACACTCGCTGGAATTACTTACCTACATTATTAAACACAAAAGCCTCTTTTATTCTTTGTCAGCAAATAGTTTTATATGAATTCTGCATTCCTTTAACATCCAGCTAGTCTAATACTTTATAGAAACTTTAAACGATCGCTACAAAGTTATATATCTTTCGAACATGGAGGCAGGTGATGGTGACACTAAACATTTTTATGGGACCTCGTAAATCATCGGTGAGTTTACAGCGCCGGGGTTTACGACCGCCGGCCATCGGGCCAGCGACGAGCTACTAGAAGTGATTGGATATGGAGCGCGTGTCCCATTGTAGCTGCAATCTCAGAGGATTATCGTTTACTTTTAAGGTAGGTATCGGAGTGAACCGCTTTGGTCGTGCAACGTTGATTAATAAAATAGAAGATAATGGCCCTACTCATAAACTTTGCGTGTAAAGTGCGCCTATTTAAACTCAATTTACTGTATGGTGTGAATGTTTTGCTATTTTAAAAAGACAATTTCAAGAGAACAGTAAATTTATTAACTTTCCTGTATAACTTGGTATGCAGAACGCGGGTTAGTTCTAATTATTATTCTGAAAATCATAGCCGTCAGACAGGAATGCCATTTCATTTAGCATTGCTGCGACAAACATGCCACAGTAGCGATGCCCGTGAGAGGGTACTGATGTACTTCCTAGGCTTATTGTCGGCAATTTCATGCTATTAATTATTATTATTTTTTATAGGTATTAGTATTAGTTTTTTAAAACATGTACGTGTCATACAATATAATTGGATCTTTTAATCTGAAATAAATAAAATTTAATTTAATTTAAAAGACGTGTAAAGTTCACCAGCTCGCACTGGGGCAGCGAGGCGGAGTAACAGCCAACTCCTCCTTGCATTGAGGGGGAAAGGGCCTGGTATAACGGTGCTATTATATTTGGGCCCAAATTCAAACAAAGAAACGTGCATTACTATCTGCCTACCCCATCGAGAGATACAGTTATGATGGTGTGGATACTTGACCAATGAGAGCCCATCTCTATCATCATGCAATTTATAATAGATCCTCTGAAAACTGAAAGAGATGCTACTCTATGGTAACATTTACACAAACATGTGTAATAATAATGTATGTAACTCGCAAGTGCTAGTGCCTGTTCCACACTAAGTGCATCCGTGTCCGGAGCGCGCGCTCGACCACTCGCGCAGTGAATCACCGCTCTACGGCGAATTGCGTCAACATCGTGTCTATACGTGTTGTTGGGCCGACACGCCGGTGTGTACACCGCCGACTAATTGATTGATCAGCCAATTTTGTGAGGGTTTACACTGAGTACTACCTACATGTGGAACAAACATTTTGATGATCGCAATTCAAGTGCACTTTAAACGGCTTTTATTTTACCTTAAGCTATGCTGGTAGAGCCAAGCTGTAGCCATTTGTTTGCAGCGCATATACGAGCTGGCTCGAGATGAGTTGTACCACCCTCTAACAAAAGATCAACGTAAAGTAGCCATTATAGCTTCGTTTCGTATGATGAGTCAGAGAGATGAAAGCACACCCTGTATGTACCATAACATTATAGATTTCAATTTAATGGAATCAGCATATCTCTTAATTTTTGTAAACTATTACAGTACAGTGAATCATTATAAATTAAAAATCGAAATGTAACACCTATGGAGAAAAAAATACTTTGTTAGTTGTATGCTTTGATAAAGGAAGAAAATGTTACTTGTAAAACGCCTTTATATAGTAAAAAATATCTTATAATTTAGCACACTCAATCTAGATATTTTTTCGACTCTATCTTGACATTCAGTTTAATTCACTTCAACTTAATTCAAGTTTTAATATTTTCAGACAGAAAAATATGATCTCTATCCACCTGGTCCCACTACAGTGAAGAAAAAAGTTAAATAAAAGAAATTCACTTAAAAATGTTATTCACCAACAAGAGTCGTATTTTCTCAGCGCTCACTAGTAGAGTCGCACACCTGCGGATAAATTACACCGATCCGGCGCGACAAATTACACGATTACCCGAATAAATTACGGACTCCGTTCGCGTCGGAGTAATAGTTTACGGAGTGGAGCCACGATACATGGCCGTGTTATAATCATAACGTACAAGAGTATTGTGGACAATATTTTTGCTGTGGCAATGTCGCACTAGATACAGCGAATAAAGCGATCCCGAAAGGCTATTCCCAATTACTCCCATTTGTCTTAATTCCTATGATCTCTAGCAATTTTAAAACGATTAAAAAATATTTATTGAATATATTTCGATACATACGCTACTATTCTGTCACTACGCCACAACGATTTCTAATTTATTATACACCTTCAGTTTCTTTGTGTAACTTCATTAAAATAGCAAGGTAAAAAGAACCTTTGAAATATAATATGAGCTAGATTCTAGTCTGGAGCGCTAGCACCAATTAATAACCACGCAATCGTCAATACCGATTGAAATTCCCACAAAGGAATGTTACGAGTATTTTATTACAAAACATAAAGAGAAACGTTTCCACTGCCACTAACACATTGGGAGAAATAAATATCAGACCATATACCAGATTATTCAGGTGCTAATATTTATATTCACCAACTTACACTTGCAGTTATACACCACTTTAATTCAATTGTGCAAGGTTCGGAATTGAAATTTCGAGGTGTGAAGGTAGAACGTCATTTTTATAGGAACATTTATCGGTTGGCGGAATCGCTCAGAGATATTGCCTTTGAATATTATATTTTACAGGTGGAAGCGCAGGCCGCAGATATATTCATATTTCTATGTGATTTAATGCTTCATTTTCGAACGGTTTAGGACAAGGCGTTTTCTGAACTGTACAAAATTCCTAGAGCTCCGGCAGTATTGGTGTCCCAAACCTAATCAGAAAAGCTCACAGTTTAATTTACCCTGTATTTTGTTTTACTTTATTTTCTTAAAAAGATAGATCTTATTTAATTTTCATCTACAACAGCTTTTATTTGTTTGAATCCTATTTTATTGTTGTTGTTTAATTTGCACAGCGTTCGTGAAAACAAACCGCCCGATCAAACATTTCCCAATCCTACACTAATTATTATGTCACCACAACAAATTATAAACAAGAGACGAGGCGAAAGGCCGGACAAACAGTTGATTCTCATTACGCAAAAACTGATTGGGTGGAACGATCCATCAGCGGGGATTAATCTGGTCATCTGCCGCGGTCGCCGGCGGCAGGGCCGGACTGCCGCCGTATTTGGATGCAAAACTGTCTAATTGGCCTTCGCTACCATTGATAGAAGGCGAAAACAAATTTTGAAAACTATACAAGTTTTTAATGAAGACAAAACTCGGTGTCATAATACTTTGTAAATAGCGACATCAGAAAGAACTCAGTACATGACATCACTGGTATAAATTGAACATTAATCTCGTCATAATGTCAAGCCGTTTTTCCTAATGTTCTGTATATTTTGAATACGTCTCTGTTACCCAGAAGCCTCTTTTTGTAACGAATGTTGTCCCGAATAGCTTGTGGTGACAATTTCAAGCTCGCGGCTCACGGCTCCGGCTCGTACGTTGCAATAAGATGAGTTATATCCAAGAGAAATGTATACTTTTGTCGTAATTAATAAGGATATCATTATAATTATACCTACTCTGTTTTCTATCAAACTCGAGATCAAATTTTTATAATATGTTTGCGTCATCGCATTATAAACAATATGAGGAATGTACATGTACGAACATGTATGAAACATAATGAAGATTTGGCGACGATTGAGAAAAGTGTGCTAATATAGCTTGGCCATGAGAATGAGTAAAAGTAGAACGAAAAAAATATACCGAGGGAACGTCAATGGAAATATCGGAAGACTGCGTCTGAAGACAACCTATCACAACCAAATTAATGGTATGTTTCAGTAAGGCTATATCACACACACACTCAACGAGTGCACGGATAATGTGAAAGAAAGAGCTTTGTTAAGACCGTAGGTGGCAAACAGTGGCCTCTGCTTACCCCCGAGAAACACAGGCTGTATGTGTTCGTAATTATCCCTAAAGCGCAAAAACCTCATTCGTAATATAACTTCGCGCAAACTCGAGCACCAATTACAAATAAGCGACAAACTCAATAGCTTATAAGCGAGTCCGTAATCTCCAGTCTCAGTTTGCTCGCCGCGTAACACGCTCCCCCGATTACAATGTAACCGCGGTTCGTAATACGGTGACGCCGAATCCAACTCCCAACATTCAACTTGTGCAATAAAATTGATGGGCAAGAGTTTGTTTCAAACAATGGTATTTTCTGAAGCATCTTAAGGTATGGCACAAATATTGAACTTTAGCGGGGCAACCAAAAAATTTCTATGTTTGAAGCATAAACATCGCTAACAGCAATTATATAATTATCGATAACTTGTGACCGCGTTAGGTATATGCTCAGTCACCAATTTTGTATGCTTGAAGCGTAGAAGAATTTATTATTAGACCCATTTTTAGCCTGTTATCTCTACTGAATAAAGGTCATATTTTTTGAAGCGAAGCTTCTTTACGGACGTACGGGGCGCTCACTGCCCGGGCACTAAAACGGTGAAAAGCGTTACGCGTTACGCGTTACACGATGACGTCAGAGCTGCGGCGCCCTAAGCTTTATACTAAATATGACTTGAAGGTTAGATAGAACATTGGTAATAATTTAAATATATCAAAAAATTTAGAATACTTCACAATTTCGCGTGTCATCAAGCGGTCACCCATCTTAGTACTGACTGAGCCCGACGTTGCTTAACTTCGGTGATCGGACGAGAACCGATGTATTCAACGTGCTATGAACTGATAAAGGTTCTGAATAAAGTAACCCATATCTACAATTACATACGATATTTTAGTTGCCTTATAGTGGATAATTTCATCATAATCTCTAATGATTAAGTGACTCAGTTGGTAATAGGTCTGGCCCAAATAGTAACAGACGTGGGTTCAAACCTTCACACAAGCAATTGTTTTTTTTTTATATTAGATTTTATATATTATATAAGATTTTATATAAGATTTCAATATTTTTCCTTAGAAATTTTGCATTAAATGGTAACAGACGTGGGTTCAAACCTTCACAAAAGCAATTGAATATTTTTTTTATATAAGATTTAAATATTTTTTTCCCTTAGAAATTTTGCTTTTTATATTTATATTGTATTTATATTTGCAATTTATATTAAATTTTAATATAATTAATTGAACACCAACGTATAATGGTTTAATTTACCATAGAAAAGGACGAAAAAAAGGTACAACGATATACAATTGCAGATAGGTACATCAACCAATCACTTTAGATGTCTGATATGGCTAAATAGGTACTTACTTAACTAACAACAAAAGATGTCCCATTTCGTTCAATAGGTACGATAGCCTAAATGAAAATCTGGAATAAGCTAGCGAGACATCATTCAAGGTACCTACCCAGGTAGGTGGGTACCTATGCCTTATTTCATTTATTTTATGTTACACTTTGCCTACCCTGTTTCAAAACTTTATGCACGCCACTAATAATATACCTAATATCTTCTGTAAAGCTTCGCTTCTTTCGGGCGTCCCTAGATGGCACTGCATTTTTAATTTGAGATTATTTGTATTGCACTTGGTGGATTTGGCAAAATATTGTCAGTCGTCAAAGATAATTTTACAGTTATAGTTTTACCATGTACACTGACCTGTTTTCACCTTGTATTGAGATAAGGCCTATATGGCCAACTAGTAATGTACTAAACGGTATCTGTTGGCTAAAGATAAAACATGAGATTGCTTAAATGATGTCGCCGTTCGCTTATAACTTATTTTATATCATAACGTCGTGATTTTGCCGTTTAAGAATTTTAATCGTTTTATTGGTTGTCATAAGGCTATTGTAAGTTGAAACGTGTCGCCATCACTCGGCTAATTGTTTGATGGTTGACGGTTGTTTGTCAGCCACTCGTTCCCTCGCTATTGTAATCTGAAGTTTAATTCAGCTAATTTATTTTACTGATTTGTAACTGAAAGTATTTTATGAACAAACAAAATGATATAAGTTTGGTAGCTTCGGTAATATTTTATATTGCACTGTTTTCTTCGCAACGTCTTTCAATGTTATCTGAATGGAGTATGTAATCTCGCTAAAATGTAAGATATTTGCAAAATGTACTGAATTAAGTAAACGCGTCGGAATATGCAGAACGTGCATAATTTTGATACTATCTGGCAACTTTGCCATCCACATTTCCCAATATCGCAGAATCAATTTACCAACATAATATCTAACAACTTGTTCATGTTCTCTAGTTCATATATTGAACAAAATTCTTCCCGTAAAAATGTAATCATTATCCAAAAATAAGCGAACAATATCAATTTTGTTCTCTGAAATTTTCTACGTTATTCTCTCTCGGCGTAATTACTTCTCCCGTAACAGATACTGGTAAACGTGAGTGTAATATTTCAGGCGAATAGATATCCTATCTAATGTATTAAGATTGATTATTAGCACTTTTCATCTCGGAGACACGAGGAGCAGTATGTTTCAGAATTATAACAATATGGCAACCACCAGCTTTTTGTGAGCGTGTGGTGTCATCGATCCACTTTATAGGGGGCATTGGACAATACGCCTTCCGATTCATGGTCACCGGTCTGGAATCTTTCTGACACAACATCTATCGGTTCTACCCGCCATGTGTCCCGCCCACTGCCACTTTGGAATGAAATGCGGGAGACCTTGTTGTGAGTTTAAAATAAGATTTTACGGAGTCGGTATCACCAACATACTAAGCAGATATAGGTCTCTAGCTTTCATCTTTTACTTTAAGTATAATTCCAGGGGACTCCCATTATTTATTTCCCCACCATTTTGCTTATCTAACGGCTGCCATGACAGATGGCAGGCAGGTGTCGTTCGCGATGATACATCACACGGATACCGACGTGACCTGATTGGGGATGAGGCTTTTACGGAGATACGTACACTTTTGGGGTGTTATTAACAACATAGAATAAAAGTATCTTTCGCCTTTCACAAAATTTTGTATGCTATGATCAGGGTGTAAAGGCATCAAACGATAAAAAATATACGAGAATCCTGCGTCACAAATATATAAGAAGGAAAATACAAACACTTACTTTTGAGTAGTACTCGCAGATAAGCCAAAAGCTCAATTGAAATCGTATTGCTAATTTGGACTGTTCAGATACTCTTTGCATCCAAATGGCATTATCATGTTACTTTAAAGGAGTTATTAAAAAGGAAATATATTAATTTTATATATATTCAAAACTATGTGCTATTACTAACAAAGTCTTTCTTTCTCTCGTTGGCAAAGCATGTCTTTGCTTTACTGCTGAACTAAAAGGTGTAATTTTAAAGAATGCACGCTAGGCTTTTCAGAATCATGGTGTCATCAAGAATTTTAGTATAGGCAGTGTATTTATGGAGATATATTCGGAGTTCACCTGGCAGCTGGACACGAGGGCCCTCAGTGGCGCCCTCACTCGGAGGGTAATGCGTGCGCCGTGTCGCGCGGCTCGCGAGTGCAGCTGTCTAGTGTTTGCGCCATCGAAGTCACTATTCCGAGAAGGTCCACTTCTAAGCAGCCTGTATTTATAAGTTTTAGTTCGTTATTAATAAATCGATCGCAAGTTTGAGAGCGAATTTGGTAATATTCTTATGAAGCAAATAAGGTACATCTCAAGAGTATACTGATGTCATGTTAGTAAAATCGAAATCAGGACGTGTTGCGTCTCATATGAAAATAAGAAGAAGAATGAGACAACAATAATTCGTTATTGGCAGTAAAATAGCAGTCTTATTTTTTACATAGGGACGCTTCCCTAAGTAATAAATAAGACTGTTATTTTACATCACTATGTATTATAGAAACAAACGATCCAGTGACCATATCGTCAGAATAACCCGGCTGAGTGGACAATCGACAAGTGGAATCCATTTGCGCTCTCCACCGCTAGGTACGTGTGGTTGCAATGGTAGAGCCGGGCTCTACTCTTGACATCGGTACCTATCGGTCCATGAATATTCTAAACTTGAGTAAACTAACTGCCTTGGCATCCTTCCCATAGCTATAGAGTGTGAGCAAGACAGAAGTATTTTTAGATTTATGTCAAATTTAGTTTAGTCTTGATTTAATGATAACAGAATTCGTAATAATAATTATTATTTTACCAAATCTTACATTCAGGTTTAATCCTCCAGAAATATCACTCAAATAATACTTAAATGAAATTTTATCAACCAAGTACCCGTTCTCCCTCGGAAGGGCACAAATCCCTAAAATCACCAGCCCTTTGTACACTTCCACCGGTGATTAGGTATTAATACCTTCATAAGACGGGGATCAAGGGACTCCTTGGAAGAAGGGCATTGATTTGGAGTCAGTTGTAATTATGTTGCAGGATTACGGGACTTTCGCTTTCATGGCGGTGGATTTAAGCAATGGTTATGTTAGCCATCATTTCTCTACTTTTACTAGGAATCGAGAGATAGATGGAGTACTTGAATTCTTCGAATTTTTCTTTATTGGTGCTAATTCTGTTGTTATAAATGAGATTCATATTTTTTTGACGATGTTTTATACCTATATAAGAAAATAACTATACTTCGTTGCAAAGAACTTGGCGCGTTAAACATTGCGAAGTAAGAAGTAATTAACTCTTTTTTAATGGAAGGTACGAATTGCGTTGTCATCACTAAATATATTTTTTATTAAAGCATTTAAAATTTCTCTTCGCTAAAAAAGAAGGAAAGACAAAAACATCAAACAAAAGTTGAAGCAACGGAAATGGCGCGCAGCATAAACGCCTTCACTCTATTAAATTATTCCGTTTGGCCGGTTCAAAATGGCGGCGGCAATGTAGCCAGCATTCAAAAGAGTCGCGCTGGCTGAAGGGTGGCCGGTTTTTTTGCAATCTTTTTCCGGTTCTGGTCAAGTGTTCGTTCCGGACAAACTGTCGGCCTAAGCTGCCCGTTTCGCTCACAATTGGACTGTTCACGAGTGGACTGTTGTGCTTGCCACTTTTTGTATTTTATTTATATTTATATATTTGCTCACCAAGAATCTATTCAACTCATAAGATCACATTATCATATTTCTGCGTTATTGTGTCTCATTTTTTTTAACTCATATTTACTAATAATCATAAATTTGACTAGTCCTTCTAGCCCCTCGAACTGACCTAAATTTTTATATTTATGCTGGGAGTGGTAAAACTCGAACCTGTTGCGAAGATAGGAGGATAAAAATAAATTAAGTCTATGGGACAACCATATTTACCAGATTTAGCAGATTGTCCTGAACTCTCACTAAATAACCTGACGCATTTAACACCCGGTGGGCCACCAACCAACACCCTATTGTTTTATGAAATTGCCCAATCAGCGGAGGTAGTGTTTGGTTGCGGTCGAGTTAAATAACCGCAGATGGATTAATTGATCCGCGGCTACTGTGGTCCATCACAGAGAAATTATTTTAGGCTATCCTTATTTCAAGCTATTGATGTTGTATTAGCTGTGATTTTTGATGATGCCTGATTATGTCCTGACACATAAAATACTGCAGTTTTGATATGAAATTACTCTACCATTTCCGTCATTACCGTATCCATTACGTCATTCCCATATACCGCTCGATATCCATCGCGAACTGGCGGAGCATTGGAAAAACATAGCATTTGCAACAATTTACGTGCGCGTAACCGATTTACTGCGATGAGATACGTACGTACCACGTGAAATACGAGCCTCGATACCGGCGCGGGGTATTACGTGACGCTGCTTCAATAGGTACAGATGAGCACGTAAGACTAACGTATATACCGTATACGGCACTGGGAATAAATAGGCTTGGCATAAAAAAAACAAGTGTTAAACACATGACTGCAATACAAATATAAAAAGCCGTTTTAAACAAATATAGGTGGGTAGGTACTCATTTAAAGATTTTTTTTATATAAAATTAAAATAATTACCTACCTGCTTATTTTTGACTGTAATAATGAGGTCCCATAATGAAAATGAGATACACGTTGTGTTAGCATAAGATGGTCAGATACAGAATAGAATATTTACCTACGGGTATACCCATTATAATCAAAAGCGACGGCGAAGAAAAAACGCCTAACATATTATTCGACTGACTAAGCTTTAAGTAATTGGCTATCCCGCTAGTTGTGTTTAAGCAGATGGAAAATCAGAAATAAAATGAAAATAATTATAATTCGTCTCTCTCACACAAACTTGCATTTTGTAAAACGTCTCTCTTTTTAAATGACTTCAAAACAACGAGGAGGTTCTCAATCCGGGTGTATTTTTTGTTTACTCAGTACTCGGTCATTTATAAACAGATTTGTAAATTCTTCCCATAGAAATTTCATAAAAATCGGTTTAGTGGTTTGAGAGATATAGACCATATACGGTTGCCAATTCAAGTTAGTAGGGGAAGGTACCTAAGAAGCTGTCCTAAGGTAGTGTATACTGAAGTCGGTATTTTTTTATTATTTTTGACAATCAGTTCTGTCTACAGTATCTATTGCTATTGCAATCGATACGTATTACTGTTGGCATGATACGGAATACACACAACGCGTCAGGGAATACGATACGCCACGTATGTCACCCAAATTATATTCGTAGTGACTGTGTATGAACGATGGCACCGGCTGTAGCGAGATAAATGTTTTATTGTGGGATGTTATTTTTACTAAAAACATTTTAAGAATGAAAAATTTAAAGCTGGCAATTGAAATTTGATGATAGTACACTGTTGATATATTAGTGTAACAATATATAACACTAAAACTACGGTAAGTACCAACATAATCAAATAAAACAGTCAGAGCTAAGTCTTATTTATCTTATTAAAAAGTAAAAAAAAATAAACCTAAGCCACGTCTTTTAAATAACGCTCCTCAAAAAAACCCTTAACATTTATCAAAAAACCGTGTTCGCAGCGCGTCGACGACGAATCTGTTTTTTGGCGGGCGCGTAATAATCCGCCGCTGTCAGTGGGGCCGCGCATCCATCAACGCGCATTAGCGCGTCAGGATGAGGTGTGGCCTCACTTTTAGCGGACGAGGAAAATAACAACTGTGTGTTGCAAATAAGACTCCAACCTAACATGATGCTACGCAACGTCACTATGGATCGCTACGACGCTAGTTCATGCTACGAAGCTACGATATGCTACGACGCTACACATACTACGTCGCTACACATACTACAATGCTACATCATATTACGGCGCTATGCCCCGATATCCCACTTCTTCAAATGTTAAAGCCAATGTTAGCACTTTGAAATACTTGTAGCTTTAACAGTAACGCTAATTGTAGTACTAAGCTCTCCACTATTACTGGAACCACGTCTTACGACAGAAAACTTTTTTTACATCAATATTTCGCCTCGTGTCAGGACACTCGCGGCTTTTACTTGGAATTTAGGATTTCAAATGTCACGCAAACACACAGCTTTTTAAACTTTTTTTGATGATATATCGCTCACGTACAAAATGAGATGTCTACGGGTGAAATCGCGGCAAAAACATAACACTCTTAGATTAGTGGAATTTTATCTTAAGCTTTATTGTGGTGTAATAAATAATAAATAAGCTCATTAGATGCAGGAGTACATCAGCTTTGTCAAGATTTCCAATCTCTACGCATTTGATTTGCCAGTTATCCTACGCAGTTCTAATTTAAGCTCCATTTAGCTAGAGCGATGAGTAGGGATGGAGTGTTATTCTACAAAACTTACTCTATTGTTATTATCTGCTCTTGGTAGTATAGTTATAATTATTAGTTAAGCACAGTCAGTGTATAGAGATGATTTCCTTAGTGATAAAGCACGGTTTTAACTGTTTCACACAACGTGATGAAACAGTTTTTAAATATTTTCTGTGTAACGATAGTTAGTGTTTTATTTATCATTTCAAGCAGAGCAAAGCTTTTAATTTCGACTAATGGAGTTTGGAAATTTTGAAAAACTGATTTAATATATGTCTGCGGTCTGTGGAAAAATATAGTTTGAAAATACTTTTTAAATACACATTAATAATTCATCCTTTATTGTCGTTCAGTTGAATGAAAAATTCGTTTAGTCAGCTTGTTCCCGGGGACACAATGTGTCATTAAAACTGATGTAATTTATACAGAGATATATCAATATTTGTGAAAAATAATTTGTCAACTTTTTAATAATCTGTCCCAGTTCTCACTACAGTACAGTAGGGGTATGAAAACATTAACCAGGTTTCAAATTGATCATTTATTGTGTAGCGAGCACATATTACGTTTTAAAACTATGTCATAGAACAGACAGTTTCATAGAAAATGTTGTTCTAACTGTTTGAACAAAGTTGAAATTCACTCAGAACAAAGATGTTATTCTTTTTTAATTTGTCTAATGGTTTGACCTGCCATTAATATTTTTGATATACGTAGTAATTATATCTTCTTTGGTTTTTGTTTATTAAAACTATTGTTATTTCCAGTACCTGGCAATGTCCCGTAACATGTGACAATCATAAGTTGACAATGTTATTAAAATGTTGACAGTACTGCTTCTTGCACGGGAATGTTTCTTGCACTCGTGAAAGCAAAAGTCGACTCTAAGGTGGGTAAACTTTTAATTCCCCGACTGTACATTAGATTGTTCTTTGGGAAATTGTATAGAATTTCTCCGGTATGATAGATGGGAAGCCAGAACTACTACTTCTACTATTTTCATAAAAAAATATTACAAAATAGGTTAGGAATAAAATGTAGGTTCAATACATTTTCAGTACAGCACGCTAATAATCAACTAGTATTGGGATATAAAGAGTAATTTATTACAAATTATCAGAAGTGGTTTATAATGCCATTGTTAATGGAATAAAATGTCTGTGAATAAAAGAGTTAGTTTGTACCTACGTATCAATATTTGCATTGTGACCAACAATTCCATGGTCTAAATGTTATCCCCCGTTATTATACGGAGCAGAAATGGCAAAAATTAGTCCATTTATAGTTGAGTAGGCCATAAAGCCGACTAACGACATAAGCCAGCTTTGTCACAGTTATGTAAAAACAATTTCACATTAACATAATGCTTATCCACAAAGGCGAGTAAAAGGAATACTAATTTCCCGAGACGAAGCCACGAATGTTCGTGAGACACAGAATGGGACGCAATTGTGTCTTTTGCTCAAAATCTGGATCCGTATTTTGTAGATTATCATCTTGTCTACTCTGCATGACATAAGCAGTCAGGGTGGCGGGGAGGGGCGCTCGGACGAGGCAAGGCGAACGTTTGCCTCGGTCAAGCCACATCATTACGGTACGAGGCAAAGTAGTCTCGCGACGCCACTCGATCGGTCAGTACAGTACGCACCTATCAAAAATTAAGTATAAAATATATCCGTCAAATACTATTCATAATTATCTGGTTCATTGCCTTGTTGTTAAACTGAAAGTACCGTAAAATCCCAATAATGGACCCTAGTGTTTCTATTGAAGAGAAGATAAGTAGATATCATATTTTGAAATGTTCATAGAATATTTGGTTAATTTAATACTAATCTAAACTCTTACTTATCAAAAAAGGAAATGGAACTCAATTCGGTTCATATGTCTTAGTAAGTGACTTTATTACCATGCATTTTTTAAAATCCTTCGTTTTACTCTACGTATATAAGGAAGTTCTGTGAAAATTAAATGCTTTCATTTCAAGGTATGTTCGCATTAGCCGGCTTGCAATTCCCGAAGCCCTAACATATTCAACAAATACTTTAATACAAAACAGGATACTTCCAAATCACTCCCGAGGCATGAGGAAAAACAATAGTTTAGCCGCGGAAAGGATAAATAAAGAGAGATTTATTTCGTGAGAGGAATAAAGGCGCGGTAAACATGTTCGGGGCTGAATGTAAAGCAGCCTGCCATTGTTCCACCCCGACTGTGTTTTTTTAAGTCGCTTTTGTAGAGTTTAATCTAATAATTCGTTATTCGTAAAATAACTGTATCGTGTGAAGGCCTGTTGAAACTGAACACTTGTCTGAGGACCTAATTGTACGACCTCTCATTGAAATTGTGTTTATAATGTTTTTTGGTAACTTACGACACGCTTACTTACCATACTATAACAAGCTGTGTGTAGATTTAGTCTTTTCAAAATTAAATATTATGCAAATAATGTGTAGGTACGGCTATTTTTAAATTGTTTACATTGTGACATGGTGAAGTCATACATCATATTTTGTGTTTTTCATAATATTTTATCTTAGTAAATATTTTTCTTGTATATACACGCAAGTCCATTATTAGTCCTGTAATATAAATAACATCAAGAAAAATTAACGAGCGTCCGAATCCTCATTTTCCCAGAAAAACGCCCGTATAATGAAAATGGCGGAACATAAAAATCACAATTGGGTGAGCGCAGCGCTAATAAAAATGATAACTTGAGGCGCCATCATTAAAACCCGAAGCGGAATTAATCTCAAACACAATATAAAATGCTTCACAGACGAGCTGCGAAGAGGCAGCTTAGCTCAACTCTGAGAGCGACCTTAGAATTGCCTGAAACCTCATGAACTCCTCTCAGATTCCTAAATGAGTACTACTGTTCCATGTTCGTTTTTCATAATTATACAAGAGTAATATTTCAAACGGGTTGAATTGTGTCAGTCTGGCGATATTTATTTCCATCACTGTCAATCCGGTTTCATTCAATAGGAGCGTCCACATGTACCCAGCAGCCGCGCCCGATCAATCTGTAATAACGTTATGTCTATGTAGTCAGACGTCAACTGCATGTAGAGGCAGCAATTTCTCGAAAGCGCAGAACGTGCCGACGCTCAACTAGCGTAGTTGTTCTGAAAGTCAGTGGCTATAAGTAGCTATAAGTATAAAAATTAGTGGATTTCATAATTATCCACAAAATTTTGAGGGAACTGAAAATATGTGCGTGTACAAAAATCTATGACTATTCATATATACTTTATAATACGGGTCTTCATTCTTGAAAGGACGTCTCTGCCATTACAGTAGGGCGTAACATGCTTTGCGTACCACAAAATAATGCCACAATGGCGCTATCCGGTCTGCTCTGCCTCGGTGCCTCGTAACAAGCCTCGCGTTTAAACGACTTTTGTTTTTATAAACTTTGTCGTTAGGTATAAATTGTCGAGCTTTTTTTGGATTTGAAAGTTTGAATATTTGAACTTATGACTAAAGTTTTGGTTAATTCGAATTATTACTGTGCTCAGAAGCGATTAAATACGCTTATATTGGTATTCTATATGTATTAACACGGGATTGTAATATGCCATTTGAAAGTAGGTTAATACATCGGGAAACGTGCAGATTTGTTTTAAATCCATGCCCTAATAATATTTAACTTTAAAATACTAATTAACGTTATCGTATTCCCATAAAGTATAGACAATAGCACAATAGATGCGGCGCGGCCGCGCTATCTGCCGCGGCCCACTCCAAACATAAACTAAATGCTAATTGATTATGTTAAACCACTGATGTTATTATTAGGAGCGAACTTTAGACGATATTTATCTGAAATAAATAAAAAATATATTAAAAAACTACAATGATCTCTTTGACTAGGACTGAGTTTTTTTAAACTCGACTCAGATATTAATCTGGAAAGTCACAAGTCATAATCTTGCTAGGACTTCTTTATATCACAGCTATAGGGTTACACATCAAATATTTTCAAAAAAAGTTGTGTTATTTATAAGACTCTCCCTACTAAATACTCCCGCCATACACTGTTTTAAGCCAAGTTCATCAGTTCTCAAAGTTCTACCATGTCCTACCAAGTCTGGTCTACCATGGGTTAATGTCTACTTATCTTAAACAAACAACTAGTCTATTAGGCATCTATTTGAATGTAATGACTAGGTAACAATTATTGTATTGGTTGAAAATCATTTCATTCTCGTTGCCCCATGTTCTGTGCAATATATCCGCTTCGCGCGATTGGCCACGTAATTAGTATGCTATTGGGCGGCGCGCTGTCAAAATATACGACATGGCTAGTGAATACACCATGCGTACCTTCTGTGGCTACATTTGGCATTACATGACGACCGCTAGGCGCAGTGGTTCGAGCGTTCACTGCACATGGTGGTTGCGGGTTCGATTCCCACCGGGGCAAATTTCAGAAATGGCTTTTTCGTAATTTGGTCTGGTCTGGATGTCACTGGGATCGCCCCCAATCCATTGTACGGTACACATAGTACAAGCGTTGCTTATTTTTAGACCATACAGTTGGTGTGTTCATCTGGCGATATTTATTTATTACTAGTTGAGCCCGCGACTTCGTCCGCGTGGAATTTAACTTAACAAAAAAGCCCGCTCCCACGTTGTGAGCCCGCGCGACAGGACCCAATTTTTAATGTGTTGTTTTTCTAAAATAAAAGTAGCCTATGTTACTGCTTATAACATCAGCTATCTATCAGTGAAAGCCCCGTCAAAATCGGTTCAGCCGTTTCGGAGATACTCTCTGATTTCATGTGTTTTTATTTTTTTACGCGGAACCCTAATTGTTTTTCAAAAATTAAAGTAGCCTAAGTTACTCCTTATAACATCAGCTATCTGCCAGTGAAAATCCCGTCAAAATCGGTCCAGCCGTTTCGGAGATTACCCGGAACAAACACACAGACAGACAGACAAAAAATTTTTAAATCGCGTTTTTGCTATAGGTGTCGTATGCACTTTCATATGCATTAAGTGAAAAGGTGTTATTTTGATATTACAAACAGACACTCCAATTTTATTTATTTGTGTAGATTATTTATTTATACATGTTGTAATATGAACCATATGAGCGCAACTATAGCTTTCTCATGCTCTTTCATGAGATTCGACCGTATTTTACTTAAGCTAGATGACTTTTGTATCGACAGCAAAGTATGCATTGCAACAACGAGCACTCGATGAACTAACATATTCCATACGAATACTTTACAAAGACGCGAGCAACTAACGAGTGCAAAACTCGTGTAAATTCAATGATATAGTTAATTAATTATGAAGTCCTTAAACCTATTAATAGGTGTGACTTAGCAAAAATCCTCTAAAGTTGGCATAGCCTTCTGATGAAGCGTCATAATGTGACCCACTCTACAATTATCGCCAAAAAATTCTGATCAAAAACGTCGAAAATTGCCTTTCTCGTATGTTTTTAGCGGGTTGCACGAGACGAAATATTTACACAAAACATATTTTTGTCTCTATTTTATCACACAATAGAATAGGGACAACAATATTTTGTGTGTGAATTTTTCGTCCAGTGCAAACGTAGAGTCAGAATCCATATATCAAGAGAAAAGAGAGACGGCAGCACGTTGGGTCTCTTCTTACTCGTGCCATGATATTATAGGTAGTAAATATATGTAAGAAAACACCGGTTTATCGTCTCGGTTAAGTTTATATGCAGTCCAGCTCAGACAGGCACGCACATAGTGTATCCGATACAGCGGTTAATTATAAAGCATTTTGTTTTTGCAACATGTTTCATCCAGTTCTGTTTCACCGCATATGTTAAACATTTCTATGTCACTCTATTATGTTATTTAAATAATGTACTACATATTTCAATCAGGTTTTCGTTATTTCTTAGCTTGCCTTATTTCCCCTAGTAAAATGATTTGAATATGATTTATGAAGCTTTAGGATTAGAGTCAATTTCTGGAGACGTTATAACAGTGATATAACCAAAAGATAACTAAATAATTTGTCCTAACCCGCGCTTATCCACCCACCAGAACATACCCCTCCTCTGAATTTACGAGGATACAAGACAGCGCGGTAATAACCCCAAATTGCCGTCAAATTGTCGCCCTTTCGAAGCAATTTAGTGGTCCGTTGTACAACACTGCGTGGAGCGAGGCTTTGTCCGGCTCGCTGCGACCCCAGGGCAGAGCACGGGGGCGCTTTGGAACAATTATTGGTGGTAATAGGTCGAAGATCAATGTGATAGGTCTCTTTGATTAAGAGCTTTCTAAGATTACACCGTTTTAACATTAACAGTGTGATAGGTTTTAATGAAGATAACATAATTTACTGCAGATGTTAAATAAATAATTCCAGACGCACACACCACCTGTATGGTCCCAAACTAAGCAACGCTTATACTATGGGTACCTGGAGGCGATACCAGTGACACCCAGATCAGGGTAAATATACACACGAGTGTATAAACGATGCTACACGGGGTGTAAGCCTAGAAAATGCAAGTGGGCACAAAATCCATCCGTTATAATTTACAGTCCATCAATATCCCCAGCTTCTAAACGAGTTACGTTCGCAAGAGTTCACATCTTAAACCACAGATTTATCCCCCAACTGATCCTAACTGCCACCTAAAGAGTTCCATCGGATCTGTTTCTTAGTGACAGTAACTGCGACTACTGAGGTTCAGAGATAACATCAGCATGCGTCGGATGAGTTTAAAACACATATCTTGTAATAAATTGGAGATGAGATAAGAATCAGGGATGGAATCACGAGATTTTGTACCGGTTTTAACGATGATTCTACTTTACACGAGTCGTTTGTAGATATTACAAAATTGTAGGATATTTTGACAATACATGACCATTGTTTCTGCAAGCTATTTGCGCCGCCCACAGCCTTGCATTTCTCAGACCACACTTAACTAATTAAATTAACTGGATCCATACGATTTAGATTTACTGTGGTAGAGCCAAGATGTAACTAATGGGCTACAGCTTAGATACTTACAGGCTGGGTCGACCGGGGTGAAGTAGCTAATATACCTGCATTAGTACGATGAGTGAAAGAGCTGGAAGAATAAGCCCCCCTTTTCCTCCCTCTGTCCGACTCCCCTTCAGTTTAGCAACGTGCTAGCATTGCCTTTAGTATTGCAAGCATGCATTGGCTACGGTAACTGCTTAACATCAGGCGGGTCGTATGCATGGCTGCCGACTTCAGTATATAAAAAAAAAAAATCAGTACATTAAATCATGTACTTTTATTACAAAATTCCGACTTCTGATCCATTCTTATCGATTCCTCGTCGGTATCAGGGCCTCAATTCAGGCGCTTACCTGAAAGAACGGCACCCATTTATATCCTGTTTCCCCAAGGCATGTATAGCAATTTTTTAAAGAAGCTTTTCCTTTTCAGAAACGTTTGGAATATATTTTTAAAGAAGCTTTTCCTTTTCAGAAACGTTTGGAATATATTTTTTAAGATTTTTTTTTCCCGCAACCGCGGCGTGTTAGCGGGGATTAGAGGTGAATGTTTTGAGGGAAAAATAATTATCTATGGTTTCTGTAATCCTATTTTAAATTAAGGCGTGTTTT
This sequence comes from Notodonta dromedarius, assembly GCA_905147325.1. NCBI lineage: Eukaryota > Metazoa > Arthropoda > Insecta > Lepidoptera > Notodontidae > Notodonta > Notodonta dromedarius. Next base: position 11,014,897 of record LR990173.1, on the reverse strand, counting down.
CCAATGAAACGTAAATCCATTGAAAAGCTATATTTGCTCGTATCAATACTAAACTGAAATTAATTAAAATAACGATTTAACTATTGACAACTAAAATAATACAATATAATACGACAACAATCATAATATTATTTATTATATTATGTCAAGTTCATGTAACAAAATAAATTCTAATTCAAAATTGTTTTTATTCATGTTAGCGAACAAAGCATTTATGAATAGTCAGAATCTACCACCGGTTTGGAATGCTGCTTCCACTGAGGAGAGCCGGCGAGAAACTCAATGGTTACTCTTTTCAATGAATGAAATTTCAACGAATGAAATAATTATAGATAACTAGCTGACCCGGCAGACGTTGTCCTGTCTTAACTTTGAATATTGAAATCGAATTGTTCCGCTCAACTTTCTTATTTTTTTCTTACATAAGAACCTTTTCCTGACAATAATAAAAACAAAAAAAAATAATAATTGCGAAATCATTCCATCCGTTCACGCGTGATGGACCAAGGAAATATAAATTTATTTCTATATTTTATATATAGATTTAAAGCGTGTATTTGAATACAAAATATGAGATGAAAGCTGTCCCCACTTAAAAAATAATCCTATAAATGTATTAATCTTTTCATTTATCCTAAATTCGTCACAATGTAGAGTATATATTTGTATACATATCTACCTATGTATATAATACCTATCACAGCAAACATAAAACGTGTCAATGTTGACATGTATCGCGATTCATCCCGGTTATTGAACAGGGTTGTGACATAAAAATGGTGTAAAAAGCGATTTATGAGGATCGAGGTTTAGAGGCTACGGGATCGCGCGCCGGTGATTGCCTTTTCGAAATATGAAGGTTTGTCACGTGAACATGCAGGAAATAAACAACACTGTACTTTGCAGCATAAAGAGTAATAAATAATGGTCATCATATCTACGGATTGGTACCTATTTAGATATAGTACCTATATTCATCACAAAAACATACTCTATTATCTGTATAAACACAATGAGTAGCTTATTATTAGTCTTTTATAACAAGCTCCGCATACAGTTATATGTGAAAGTCTAAATTTATAATCATGTTTATATTTAGTATACTGTTAATAAAATTAGCTGCAGTTTTCAATAGAACCAATTCCGCATAAAGTGGAAAAGTTACGTGGCATCCCTGCCGCCAACCCGCCGTAATCCGAGCGAGGCGGTCGATTCCTGAGATTGTGTATTCAATTTCCTTTCTGCGCTGATGCGCTGACATATATTTGTCCTATGCCAGCAATGTATGAAGTACTTAGAAGGAGTCACCCTATATTCTAACGGCCAAACTGCGGTATCCGACTAGACTTTTATCATAATATCCACCCCTGTTTTATCAATTATTATTTGGTTCGTAAACGTTTCATTTGATGTAAGTATGAGTAGGTATGCACATCACACTAAACTAGCATTCTCATTTTATTTACATTATTACATATATGATTATTATTTACTATTAGCTATTTAGTGGCAATGGTGTTGCCTGCTCATATTATTTTTTTATGCTGTTCCTGAGAATGTACACCATCTTTCATTCATTGAAAAGAGTAACCATTGAGTTTCTTGCCGGCTCTTCTCAGTGGAAGCAGTATTCCGAACCGGTGGTAGATTCTGACTATTCATAAATGCTTTGTTGGCTTACATGAATAAAAACAATTTTGAATTTGAATTTGACTAGAGTCACAGTCTACTGTTGGTTGGTGGTGAGTTATTTTAACAAAGATATAAATAAAGACATCAGTTATTTTTTTTTGGTATGTACATTATCTTTAGCATTTACTAAGGAGGCATAAAATACCCAGAATTATTTATATAAGAATATGAATAATTCTGGGTATTTTTATACCTATGTAAACCCATTTTATATAATAAAGTTGTACTTTGGTTACTTGGAATTGTAGATGAGTTTTAAAATACCCATAACAAACTTTTACGTAACGCTGAAGAGGGGAACATGTTCCCGGAACACATGTATTGGAAGATAGAATAGGAGCAGTTGGGAAAAAGCGTATTCATTTTAATTAAAAACATTCCTCCATTGCCAAATGGGAACTAACAAATAACTGTATAGACAGACTGCCACAAAAACACGTCCCTTACAACTGTGTTAACAAAGTTTACTCGAGATGTAAGTAATAATATTTTATTAAAGTTATTTGCCTGTCTGTCTACCCTTCAAAGATGGTTGTTTCATTACATGAAGCAATGAAGTGGTATTAATTACAAGGCTCCCGGCGCTACTTCTAGTCAAACAATCGTATAATGAGTGCTTTCGCTATGGTTCGCTTGCTCACCCTAATCATTAATTCATCTGTTCATATATTACGAAATTAGCTGAGCCCGCGACTTCGTCCGCGTGGAATTTAACTTAACAATAAAGCCCGCTCCCGCGTTCTGAGCCCGCACGACAGAACCCATTTTTTCATTTTTTTCATTTTGTTTTTCTTAAATAAAAGTAGCCTTAGTTACTGCTTATAACATCAGCTATCTACCAGTGAAAGTCCCGTCAAAATCGGTCCACCCGTTTCGGAGATACTCTTTGATTTCATGTGTTTTTATTTTTTTACGCGAAACCCTAATTGTTTTTCAAAATTAAAGTAGCCTAAATTACTCCCTATTACATCTGCTATCTGCCAGTGAAAGTCCCGTCAAAATCGGTCCAGCCGTTTCGGAGATTACCCGGAACAAACACACAGACAGACAGACAGACAGACAGACAAAAGTTTTTTAAATCGCGTTTTTGCTATACGTGTCGTATGTACTTTCATATGCATTTAGTGAAAAGGTGTTATTTTGATATTACAAACAGACACTCCAATTTTATTTATTAGTATAGATAAGTGAATACAGGCTTTACTTTTTTATTACAAGTCCCTTTATTAATGAGAAAGTTAGCCCAGTAAGATTAGTCCCACCTGGCGATCGAAGTTCTTGGGTTCAGATCCCGGCAGCGAGCTTGCACCAATAAGTTTTTCATAAATCTATTAGAAACTTTGTTCAAATACAGACTCGCTCTGATTAGTAACTTTACCGAGCGCTTCCGTACATGCTTGAGATGTGAAGCTATCGGTCCCGGCTATCACAGTCGTTAAGCTCTGTCGGAGGCTTACAGACGGCCTGAAAACGATTTAACGTTGACTTTGAATATTTTATAACTATAACTCTAAAATAAATATTTTAAGTTTGAATAGAGACCAATGTTCGTTTTGCTAAAAAACTTCCGTATAAATATTTCACACCGTCCGTCCCCAATGACTAAGAAAACCCGCTTATCGACTCACGACTAAAACCTGACAAAATGTAAAATCGCGTCCCGCCAAGTGTTTCCTACGAACCTGTCAACCTGTTATATTTCCCGGTTTGCATAGGCAAGTTTCCTGATCCGCCGCTGTGGCGGCGGGGGCGCCACTGAGCGGAAAATCCGACACATTGCGGTTTCCGTGGCGTTTTTATCTTTTATTCTCTGTCTTGAGTTTGTTTAAAGCAGTGTAAAGAGGATTTAGTATGGGTTTTGTATGCGAGAGATTGGAAATGAAATTTGGGGAGGTAGAGTTTCATACAAATTATACTGTAGTCTTACATTTGCTTTGATTGACATCTTAATGATAGCGATAGTATGAAAGTAGGTTTAGTAGAGCATTGACGTATAATGATGGGTAGAGTCGATGGTGCGACATGCTCTCTATCCATTTAGTTCAGAATGTAGTTCCTATGGATAGGACGAAAAATGAGTTCCTCAGCGAAATTGATGCTATTTCATTTCAGAGAGTTCTCTTCGTCTCTACGCACTGAATAATATCCTCTAAATTCCACATATCCTACAAACATGAGATCTCGCGAGCCAGCGTCGCTAAACCACAAAATGGAATTGGTATGTCATTTCGGACGACAAGCGACGTGTCCCGTGTTGCCCCGCATCTGTGGGACACAACAAAATTGACACTATTACGTACAGAATAGAGTATTTTATGTGATACTGTTCTTTTGAAATGGTGAAGTGCACATTTGGGTGTATTGTTTAATTTATTATAATAAGTATTATGTTTATCGAGAAGAATTGGCAAAAATAATTGTGAATATATTCAGAGGATACAAAAAATTCTCAATAATTCAACCAAGTGCAAAAACTCGCGGGCGTGAAACGGGTACATTTAAAAGTTCATTTTAAAACAAAACAAGCAGCCGGACCAACACTACCATTTCAGGTTACAAAGTTACCATTAGAGGTTATCGAATGTGCATTCCACATGCGGCTGTGCGGCGGTCGACGTCCCTAACAACGCATTTCAAAATAAAATAAAAATCGATCGCTTTTGTCCGTTGTACGGATTGCTGAATCGGTATTTTAATTGCTACGCGAAAATATCACAATAGCTTTTTTGTTTGTTACGAAATTGCATAGAATTGTACGGTAAATCTGAAATGCTTGTAAGCCGATATTATACATCATGTATTTGTTTACAATTACTCTATTTTTACGGTTTATTTGTGTGCCAGTCATTTGTACCCATTTAATTGATTGTGGGCTAAAGTGTCTAACCTCTGTCGACATAGAAAAAAAACTGTAGCCAATTCCGTTTCATATATTTATCAATACTAGAGGTCACCCGTGGTCGAAATTCAACCATAATTTATTTAAGGTGAAGGCGCCTGTCTAGCCCGCGAAATTCAAAATTTTCGAGTATTTTTATAGTTTATCCAAAATCTGAAAACATTTAAGACAACATTTTGTGATTTGCGAAAAACACAGTATGCAGTGCGTTTATTAATACATTTATTTTACTCTAAATATTATCACGGTGGATATGATACTAGTAAATCACTAAATATACAAAAATTGCCAGATTATCTGGATAGTTGTCGTTCTTGAAATGTTTTAGAGTAAGTGGGATATATTAATAAATGCACTGCACACGGTCTTTTTCGCGAATTACAAAATGTGCCTTTTATTATTGTCAGATTTTGAAAAAAATCTAAAAAACCTCAAACAATTTGAACTTCGCGGGCCAGATGGGCGCTTTAGCCTTAAATTCTAATTTTAAACGTCATTAAGGTTCTATTGTCAAAGACTATTTGATACTGGCAGTTACCAAGTAGAAGTTACAAATGTGTGAGTGTCAAACGCATGGTAGTGTGTGTAATGTTTTATTCATTGATTTAATGTACCTATTTTATACATATTTTTTGCACTTCTTCCCTATAGTTTAAAATATAAGTGTGTCAAATTTCATACTCCTACGTCCGCAAAATTTTCGTAAAATGCGGCACAAAGTTTTTGCTCCACGTATTAGGACATACATCACCTTATTTTTTATAAATCAAGTGCGGCTGCTACCACGTATAATAAAAAATTGCAGCACTCAAAGCTGAGAAGAGCGATGCGAGCGATAATTGTCGCGTGTGTCGGGTACAAGGCCGGTTATTTAAGCGGGAGAGCGGCCATCAATCTTCATCGAGGGGACGCGCACGATTGACAGCGAGCGAGCGCAATGAATACAAATGAACTTACCCTTACGTTTGTGGCGCAAATTGTAGATTCGCGCGAGGAAGAGGCGCGAGACCACGTGATGGTATGAACATACATAGTTATGAATGGATGACATCATACCATCTAAGGCAGGGCAGTGTTCTATATACATACATATGTGAGCTGCGAGGATTCGTTAGCATTTTGTGAAACTAATCTGAAAATGATTATGGCTCATTCGGTGTACCTTATGCAATTACAATTTAGCTGTATGATCAATTTTATTTTGTTCTTGCCGTTGTCTATGAGCTTGTGTTTTTTCAAATGAATTGCTTTTGCAGAAAGCTTTTTATTCTGTCACTCTTAATTTGGACCTCACATAAACGCGCCGACACAGCTAGCTCGCAGAAATCAGTCTTGGATGGAAATTACACGGAATTTTCATTAGAATGGGCCCTTAACAGATAACACCCCATTTATTCTGAGAAAGTATTGCCTAATACATTAATGATATTACTGTTAATTAATATAATATATTTTATAAAATACTCAATATTCAAAGTTGGCCTCTTTTTACATTGTTATGGTCTTTTTACAACGATTTGTCAAGAATGAATGAATGCATGATGTATGAATGAATGGTGATTTATTTTGTATGCATTTCGATGAGCGTGAATCAACTGGACGCTTTTTAAATTGGATTGATTTCAGTTATTATTATGCGCTGTGTCACTCCAACGTTTAATAATTATTCGACCGTCAATCTTATATACATAAAAATGAATTTATGTCTGTATGTCCTTTATAGAATCGTAAACTATGCATTTGATCGTGTCATGATCTTCAGCAAAGTGTTGTGCATGAGCCCACAAAGGTTTCTGAGTTGGTACGACCAATCATTGACAGCGTAGCAACGCGCGCAGGGTACAGCTAGTGATAATATAAATATCTTATCTACTATAACTTTGGGAAAAAATACTTGTATCCTTAATCAATGGCAAGTGATTTGTCTCTCAAATAACCATGAGCGCTGCACTCAACGTCGCGTACAAATGAAGTTCTCAGACCAAGTTAAGTCGGGCCAAACACATACGCGTCAAGCGCCCGCCGGATTACAGCGTAAGGTGGGATTACTAAGCGGTGCATGCTGAAAACTGTAGCGGATGAGATGTTTTGATTACCCTTACTTATCCTTATATTATGTCTGCTCAATGACAAAATTATTTTTTCTTGAGATATATGAACTAAGGCTTAATTTTCATTACCGTACAGCGCATTTATTTGAATAGTTTAAGCTTTCAAACATATAATTTTTCATCTCAGCACTCATGTCTTAGACGAATATAGCTGGGATGCGTCTACTTCTGCAGGAAAACTGCCTCAAAACATCCATATACTATGGTCTTTCGTTTCACTGACAACGACTCCTTAAGACATGTGTGTGACAAAAGTTTCTAACACTATGCTTCCCACAAAATGTCAGAAAATTGTAGGATTCCCCGCTCCCTCCTCCATCACTGCCCACCAACAATAGAGACACAGGATTACTGACGCCCCATCTAGTGGTTCACACATGTACCACCCGGTGTGAGACAAAATGCTCATTGAATTTCATAAGGCCAGGATTGTGAGGGGTGCGCGGATGTGACGTCACACCTTCGTGTTTACAGCTTCCGTTGCGTTATGAATGAAATTTTTTTTTCTTGGATTTTGAAAGTTTTGAAAACTGGGACGTTTATTTTACACGACCATTCACCTGCGGTGTAAGTGCCCCGTTAGTCAATAGTGTCAGACATTCTACGCTAGCTACTAGCGACTTCTCATAGTATATAAATGTATTCATGTTCGTAGTAGAGCTTTGAAATAATCCAGTACAAAAAATATTTTCTCAAAAAAAATTATATCATAAACTTTTTTCTTCAATATAACCCGTGTCGCAGCCTGGGGCAAATACTGTACAATCATAATTTGTACAGATTACGAGGCGCAGGTGCGCGTAACGAGCCGCTGTGTGTTAGTTGTGTTGCGTACCTGCCCGCCTGCCCGCCCGCCCTTGCACATAGACTAGGACACCGTCGATGTATAGATGGCGAATTAGTTCACTAAGCTAGAGTGGTAGGGCCAAATAAAGTAGTTATTATAGCTGCGTTTTGTATGATGAGTGAGAGAGCCGGAAGCCCAATCCACCCCCTCTCCCCCCCCCCCTCTGTCCTACTTCCCTTTAGATCGGCAACGTGCGAGTAATGCATTTAGTATTGCAAGCATCTTTAAGGTACGTTAACTGCTTAACATCAGGTAGGTCAAAGGCTTGCTAAAAAAGGCTTATAAAAGTTAGGGCTGTGTCTATATTAACTTGAGGTTTGTATAGCTTATTAGATCCGATTACTGATGATGTCATCTTGAGCAGGATGCTTCAGAAGTCCGAAACAATACTTGCAAATAAAATTGAATGGTAACAACAAGTCATCAGAATCTTTTTTTTTGTGGCTAAGTACTTCTGTAAACTACTATCTCGAGTCCTATGCAACATTGTGAGGGGTTGGGAAAAATCTTCAGTGCAGAGAAATACATCTTGCGCATTCTTCTTCTCCAGTGAGTTCCCTATAGTTGGTCTGCGCCACAAGTAAGAAGTAAGTATCTTTATAACATAAACTAGCTGTGTCCCGCGACTTCATCCGCGTAGTATTGGATTATTGGGTTAAAAAGTATCCTATATGTTAATCCCGGTTATAATATATCTGTGTTCCAAATTTCATCCAAATCCGTTCAGTAGTTTTTGCGTGAAGGAGTAACAAACATACATACATACATACATACATACATACATACATACATACATACATCCACACTCACAAACTTTCGAATTTATAATATTAGTAGGATTACGTAGATTCACTGTTGTGCTATCAAAACTATTACTCCTAAACAGTCAGTTGTCTAGTCAACCTGTTTCAAAATCAATCTATACTCAGAGTAGTGTCGCATCTGTTAAATTCTAAACTTGATCTGTAATTTCAAAACGCACGTAATCGTAGGTAAATGTTTGCTTACGTTGAACATACACAGGATAATTAACCGTTCTCATTACGTGATAATTACCTATCTATACACCATGAGACCAATGATACGTGATTACCTGAATCCAATTGTTTTTGTTTGTAACAGAGAAATAATACACAACAAAACAAACTATGGGTATCGTACTATGGACTGAGGGCAATTTTTAACCAAAAAACGACAGACGGGAATCGATTCCGCAACCACTCAGCGGCAACACATCATATTCAAACAACTACGCCAACTAGCAGTCTTCGAAATTATTATAAAACTAGCTGTGCCCGCGACTTCGTCCGCCTGGAATTTAATTGGCAAAGTTTCATACAAACTTTCATCCCCTATTTTATCACTTGGGGGTAGAATTAATCAAAATCATTTCTTAGCGGATGCCTACGTCATAAAATCTACCTGCATGCCAAATTTCAGCCCGATCCGTCCAGTGGTTTGGGCTATGCGTTGATAGATCACTATGTCAGTCAGTCACCTTTGAGTTATATATATTTAGATAAAAACCGGACAAGTGCGAGTAGAACTCGCGCCCTGAGGGTTCCGTACAACATTTTATTATGATTTTAGATAGTTTTTCCATTCCTGGATTCCAATATCGATACCGGCAAGATAATAAATAGTTCCTAAAAAGCTTAAAATAATTCGGGAACCCAATACAAACTGCAACCAAACTGAATAAAAACTACAATACAAACCCTTATTTTACACACTTAGGGGTGGAATTTTACAAAACGCTGAAATTAATATTTTTTATTTGTAATAAGTAGCCTCGATACATATTTTCATGTCTCTGGGTTCATTTAATTCTTTTACCCCATACAAAATTTCACCCCCTATTTTATGCACTTAGGGGTTGAATTTGCGAAAAGTATCAAAATATGTGACATAAATCACCGTATCTTTTGATTGCCTTGACTTAGAAGCCTAATTATTTTACACCTACGAGGGATCATAGCATTTGATATTTGGTATTAATTTCAACTTGATAACTTTACCCGTTTCTGAGAAAAAAGGTCTTGACTGACAGACAGACAGACATACAGACGGACAACAACGTGATCCTATAAGGGTTCCGTTTTTTCCTTGTAAGGTAAGGAACCCTAAAAATTGATGGATTAAACCGGCATGCATAGTACCACCCTGTCACTGGAAGATCAGCGTAAGATAGCTGCGTTTCGTACAATGAGTGAGAGAGCCGGAATCCTTACCCTCTCCCCCCCCCCCCCCCTTCCCCTCCCTCCATCCATAGGGATGAGCCCATAGATGCACGCACGTTGTCAACCTCATGGGGCATTTCCCGTCAGGTGGGAAGTCCCACTCTCTGTCTCATTCGCAACGTGCGAGCAATGCCAGTGGTAACTGCTTATCATCAGGCGAATCGTATGCTTCTTTTCCGACTTTGTTATCTACTAGCGGCCCGCCCCGGCTTCGCACGGGTACATTACGGTTACATTATTGGAGTTTTAGTAAGGATCCCTAATTTTTTTAAAAATATAACTTAGCATATGTCACCTGGGGATAGTGTAGCTTCCCAACAGTGAAAGAATTTTTCAAATCGGTTCAGTAGTTTCGGAGCCTATTCATTACAATCAAACAAACAAAGTTTTCCTCTTTATAATATTAGTATGATATACAACTACCTGTGCCCGCGACTTCGTCTGCGTGGAATTTAAATTGTTAATTAAGTTAAAATTTCGTCAAAATCGGTCCAGTCGTTTCGGAGGTACTCTTGGATTTCATGTGTTTTTATTTTTGTACGCGGAACCCTTATTGGTTTTTCAAATTAAAGTAGCCTAAGTTACTCCTTATAATATCTGCTATTTGCAGACAGACAGACAGACAAAATTTTTATCGCGGTTTTGTTATAAGTACTGTTTGTACTTTCATTATGCATTTAGTGAATAGGTGTTATTTTCATATTACAGACACTCCAATTTTATTTATTTGTATAGATATATAGGGAAGGAGTGCAGAGTGCTAATATTTTTCTATTACAATACTTAGAAATACATTACAATCAATAAATAAAATATTACACACTACCATGAATTGACACACACACATTTGTAACCTCCACACCGACTGACTGTCTGACTGACAAACGGTGACAGTTTTTGGAGGGCGGGACTTCCATAGTGCATTCTGCGTGCCAGTATGAAATAGTCTGACAATAAAACCTTAATGTGTTTAAAATTATAATTGAAATGAATTATGGTCGAATGTCGACCATTAGAACGGGAATACTAGTATAAAAATACGTATATATTAATAATATACAAACATAAAAAATATGAGACAGTACATTTGTCTACCTAATTTTACTTTGTATCTTACTCATAGTGATCAATATACTAATAGAGATAATACAGCGGCTTCCCAATGGTTAATAATCGTATAGATTGAATATAAGAGCACAGCGCCTCGCCTGGTAGTGTCGGATAAAGTTTGGCTTGATTCCAAACTTAATTATGTTTACGGTGTAAATAAATAACTATGTGTGTAGTACTGACACTATCACTCTTCACTTACATAACTACTACGTCGCTTTAAATACCTAAATAGCTATTATTTACAGCCACCCATGCGCCTCTGTTACACGTTTGGTAATTTTCATGATAGTTCGGGAAGAGAGCGGCGATTGGAAATAAGAAGGAAAATCAGTGTCGAATGATTAGGGACGCATAATTTTACCCTTTATAAGATTCAATACATAATCTTAAATCAAATATCAAAACCTCTATTGCCACACAGAATACTTTAACAAACATACTAGCAAGAACTTCCAATATGTAAAGCATGGTCCGCGGCCCGCTGACCCGGAAAAGCCGCACCGTACGGTGTCCGGACATCCGGCCGAGCCGTACAAAATCAATAGCCAACAGAAACACACGTCGCGATCATCCTTATGAAATATGCATGCCGCGGACGCCCCACATGGCGCTCGGTGCAGATGCACTAAACTATTGAGTGCATTTCTACTTGTTGTTGTTTAACTAAACTACATTTATTTAGCGAGCAATATTGTGAATTAGAGCTTTATTGATTTAATTCATTTACTACAGATTTGGTTAGTATTAGGTACAGCATCGTAACATGCTAAAGGCGTCCCGTCCTTACACAAATCCAAGTGAACTATACCAACTTCAGCATGAACCAGTTTACATGGCTTGCCTCCAGGATATTTAGGCAGGATGACCGCAAACGGTTAGACCTAGCATTTCACAGATGTGACCATATCAACAGACAACCCTAACAATACCATTCGACCAACGAACTTTTAACTTTATGTCCATAGATATAAAGGGTGGTATTGTGGGCACGAATGAGAATGAAGCTTTAAATAATGTCATGGGTATAGTTGCCCCAAACGGCTTATGTATATGTGTCGGTTTATAAATGGGTTTTAGTTCTGTCAAAGAGTTTTGCGGTTTTTAGATATGTTCGTTTGCGCCCAGGATTTGTATTTGATTAGATTAACGAGTTAGACAATTTATATGGAAATAATTAGGATACTTTATCTCTATAACCTTAAACAGTGCGACTTCAAAATCATGAGCAATATGAATATTTATTATTTACTGTTTAAGTCCGTTAAATTACTTTTGCCATCGAAATGCTTCAAAGTACAACCAAATTATTCGAATCCCGACTGACGATTTACTTAAATGACACATAATTAAGATTCCCAAACGAATCCTTTGAACTGTCAAATCCATCTTAAAAGACGTCATTCAACGTGAAGTACATTCGCAAAAATCTAATTTCATTCATTCATAGGTATCTGTGTGTAGAATTAATACAAACGAATCGGAATACTTTTGTGGGGAAGAAAAAACCTTAAGGAAAATCGTTTCGACGGAATACGGGACGGGAAATCGTTTTACTGCAACCCATTCAGGATTGGAAATATAGAGGTTGTATTGTGGGGGCGTGCCCGTTACTGACATCAAGATAAATAGAGTTGAAATCATAATTTTGACTTATTATTATGCGAAAGCGAAACCACCTATCCGCATATACTTTTGCAGTATGGTGAATGGGGTCATTCAGTATTTTTTGTCTTTCTCAGCAGCCTTTACGTTTTTGTGCAACCGTTTTCTATTGTTTGATCTGCGAAATAATCTTTTTTGTTACTTCATTATAACCAGTGTAAGGTTTTGATCATGTACTGTGATAGAAAGAATCATCCAAGGCATGTCAATCAGTCATGCCATTAAAAGGATCATTAAATTCCTTCACTGTCTTTTAGGTATACATAATCCACTTTTAAAAAACAGCAAACCACTAATATAATACCTATAGTGTTGGTCAAATATATTTCCAACAGTTGAATAGACGTCATAGAACTTCTTTATGACACAATTTACCCACAACAATTAAACAGCCAAACAATGGGAATGCCAAAAAACCCTCCGGCCTCTTCCCCACTCCGCTCCCGTATGTCACTGCTATACACGAGCGCTCTGCCCGCGACATTTCCAATGATATTTCGATCGGCCGATATGAAAACACAGCATGATTGAACCGTGATTGGGTAGAACAATCGGAGATAGGCCTTTACAATAATTCCGTCGCGCCGCGCGTCTGCAAATGGATTGTATTCGGATCTGAGTAGTGTGCTTTTGATTTAATTGAATGTTTTGTGTAAAATACTTGTTGGGGTAATGTTTGGGAGTTCTCAAATGTCTTTTATAAGCGATGGCAGATGATAAGAAAATAAATGAACTGCTTTCTTACCATTTTTTTCCTACGATAAAGTCTAAATAACATAAGATCCCATCATTGACACTCCTGTAGATCATGACTCGCTTGAGTATCTATCGTGAATTGAATGAAATGTATTGTTGCAATTGTATTATATCAGTTTGCCCAATCATTTTGCCTACTTACCATTTACAAGTAAGGCTCTAAGTTCTGCACTAGTATTTTGTGTCAAGTTTGCTATTATTTTGCATGTTTTGTTGTAAAACCATTCTTTATTATTATTATTAAATCCTTGCCGGTCGTTTTGTTGTCGGCCGGTGGGCTGATAAGAAATTGGACTTGTTTATTTTTATCAATGACTACGGCCTTGCTGTTTGGAGATTACCAAAACTGTCCAAAGGTTTTTAATTCTATTAAGCCCTTTTGATTGGGGCCCTGTTTATTTGGAGAATATATCTTCTACTTATTAGCACTTGTCAAGGGTCACTGCAAGCTGTGCCCTTTGTCCGGCCATTACACTTGAGCTATAAAATTTTACGGCATAGAGGCGACAATAAAACGATTTTTTTTAACTATTATACAGCAGAATCTCTAAGCTTAGAAATAAAAGTAACTCTTTAGGGTCACATTGTGTGTAACATTTGGGTATGATTATAGTTGACGATAGTGCATTAAATTACTAGTTTTTCAAGTTTGAGACTTTTTGGATGAAAGTGCATTCTGAACATTCTTTGGAACATTGTTTGTAAGATTGTCTTATTTCCAATATAATGTAAGAGCTTACGACCACTTTTTGATTATTCGATTTCCCAATAATAATATTCGGCTTCCAATTATTATCCCTTAAAACCTCTTCAAAATATGCGTATCGCTACTGTTAGGTAACGTAATTAACAAATGCATATTGTTTGTACTTGATTAATTGCCCTTGATTTAATTAATATTTGTTATAACTTCATCGGCTAGCACACTTTGTATTATAATTAAAAAGTAAAAGGAGAGTGGTCAATGGTTTTAAAAAATAAATAATGGATGGTCTGATTGATTGGAACGGAAAAGAGTAAATGTAAATAATTGTGATGATGGGATTCATTTAATAATTAAACTAGTATATTCGTGTTAATAAAGTTAATATTGAACACACGTGAAGACCTGACTTTGAGATTACCCAATATCTACCCCTTGTACAACACTACGTACTCATCAAGCTACGTCTAATGGCGGTTCATTAACATCATCATTTCTATGAAACCCTGTAGTATGCGTGGTCCGAAAAGCAATTGGCTTATTTTTAGATTATGGTGCTTTATACGTAGGAGCCGTCAGCATAGTGAATATACTAAGAATAAATAATAATATATCGGAAGATATCAAAGTAACTAATTGTAGGTAAGTAGCAAACACTACCGTTCCTATGGACATATAAATGATATTAGGCTGCTCCATAGTTCTCTATAGCGCCGACGGGACAACGTGGCTATAGCCAGCGAGAGCCATGGATCCCGCTCGAAGCACTCTCGGGGCTAAACCACGCCCAAAACTGAGAAACAGTTTTCCAAGGTATTCCCTTAAAAACAGGAAGCGCCAAGAGTCGAACAAACAATCGCTGAAGAATCAAGGATCCTTAATGGATAGAAAATGGATAGTATGGTGGGGAGTGCGGGGAAAACATTGAAGGGAAATTTTGCATAGTCAGTGTTGGAGATACAGCGTCGATGGATGTGGTAGACATGCGAAAAGTCACATCAGGACTTGTCTCGTCAGGCCTCAATATATTACTGGTTGCATTCCAATGGAAGGTCTCAAAAAACCTTAATTAAAATCGGTGTGTGTTGTAAATGTGTTGGTTTGTAAGTATAACCGAGTATTACGCAAACATGACTAAACGAATTTGAATGAATTGATACAGAGGTAACTATGTCTGGAATAACTATATGACAATCTTATCCTTAAAGTCAGCGCGGGTAATGCTGCGGGTAAACACTATAGTTTACAAATATTATACATTTCATTTTGATGTCTGGAGGATATCTTTATGCAAAGTCTGTAGGCCGCTATTTATGAGTTTTCGTAGTTATTGTTTTACTACTTCATTCCATATTATTTTCTCTTTAAAGAGATGTATTTTATGGCATTTCCAGCCTCACTATGACTTGAAGGTAGCTGGTATCGAAGTATTCGCGGCCCCTGGAAGCGTGCCAACCGCCACACAGTGAGATGAAATTTAATACGGAGCTCCGCTGAATATTTATTTATGATAATACATAATGATTTATACCCCGATTGCTTATCGTTAATAAATTTTTGTTATATTCTTTAGAAAGTTGCGAACTCGTGTGTTTTAGATTAAGTGGATTATAGAGCGACTGAATGTCCTGAAATTGTAAATTATCAATAGCGGTATGATCTCTGGAAGTGAAGGACTCAGATGACGTCTTGGCTTCTCTTTTAATACCTAAGGTAAATGCTACCTAATTTTTTAACTTCTGTTTGTTGTGTTAACTGTTATACTTGTTATCTTTAGTACGACGCATCAACCCCATTCTTCAAATTGTACAGCGTTTGGATATTCGACGGTGAATGTCATATTTGTTTCTTATGTCTTTTGACATTGTATTACTACTACTTACTTCTATTAATTTTAGGCTGTTAAAAAGATTTTTGAGCAATTTTGCATTAAGACCTGAAACAAAATGGCAAACAGACCATCATGATGTTTTCTGAACGAGAGACTCGTACAGTAGGATAAATTTGATTTATTTGAATTTAATTGTATACCTACTTACTTTACAATATTCTCTTTTGATCTTTATTATCCTTTCGGAGCTCATTACAGACGAAGTAACTTCTAACTTTACAGATTGCCGCTACATTTTTTCCACCCAACTTCTCAAGTTCAGTCCCAGACCAATTCGTTAGATGCCTTACTTACTAACTTCATTACTGTACTTAGAGCGGCTGTGCTTACGTGTATCGACGCTTGCCCCCGCCGCGCCGGAGACACGCTCGTTATATCAAAGTTTTCTAGTTAAGCTGTGTCGATACGCCTCCCGAGTAATAGCTTAGAGAAAGGATTATGGTAAATTATCTTTAGGGCGTAAGAGTTCCTCTAGTCTAGGTTAAGCTTATCCCCATAGGGCGGCACTTCAAGGGATGTTGGTTTAGACTAGACATAGCTGGGTTACTGAATTAACATCTGACCTTCTTCATGCTTCGGTACATTGAGAATGAAAATAATAACAATAATATTAAAAAATAACAATAATATTTGACGACCGCTTGGCGCAGTGGTTCGAGCGTAGGCCGCTCGGCTCACTGCACATGGTGGTTGCGGGTTCGATTCCCGCCGGGGCAAATTTCGGAAATGGCCTTTTCGTAATTTGCCCAGGTCTGGGTGTCACTGGGATCGCCCCCAGTCCATTGTACGGTACCCATAGTACAAGCTTTGCTTAGTTTGGGACCGTACAGGTGGTGTATCTGTTTGGCGATATTTATATTTTTAATAGTTTCCTATTTGTTGTGCAAGATAGCAAAGTCGTTATTTGGCACGAGTGCTCGTATGTATTACAGCGCAAGCGATGGCGAGTTGTTAAAAAATATAATCCTGAGCAAAACGAAGGATTCAAAGACACGATTTAGATGTTTGTGGTTACGTCTTGATCTTATACGGGTCCAATATTTCCAGAATCAAAGGAAGAAGACATCGCGATAATTTCCTTAAACATTATTTACACTCACCCACTGAGCAAATCATTCCACTTTGAAGTATGAAATGATCGCGGGAGCGTTAAAAAATCTTTCATTAACAAACGCCGCGAGGGCCGTAACGGCGGGAATAATTTCAGTGGAGTGAAGCAAAGTGTAGCTAAGCCGTATTTAACGCGACGTGGCACGGCCCTAATGCCTTGAGGCCCGAGGCTGCCTCCTTTATTTTACGTTTAAAAGGTCGGATAAAGAAATAGTATTTCAACGAAAAATATTTAATGCACATATTACTTTTTTTCAAATTCAACGGGTCACCGTTAGCTAATCCGTAATAACAACTAAACTTGACATCATGAAAAATACTGTTGCCTCATTCATGCATTACGACCATTACAATGATGGCAATACATTTTGTTTAGTGAAGTTTAAACTGTGTGCCAACAGAATTGGATCTATTATCAAATTTTTCTTAAATGTCAAAAGCATTACATACATTCCGCACATTCAAAAGCTTCGCATTATAAGTCTCCTAGACCACTTTATTTTTAAACATAAATTAAACAAAAATTGCCTATACACTATGTATGTGTGTCTCAGGGTGAGATACAAAATGATATCAAAAGCTAATACTTTTAAATAACTTTTTTTCCTCAATCTGATAAAATATGACGTATACCACTGTTCTTTCAGCTACCGACTGTAATAATATTCCGCTAGGCTAATACTTGGGCGGCGGCTCGAGGAGGTTTTGTTCGACAGCTCACAATCAAAGTTAGACGACGAGAGTATAATTAATGGGTAGCGCCTTTGTGACTACTTATAAATAAAATTATTGTGTTTTTAGCCCAAATATGACGTTAAAGTCGAGTGGGGGGTGTTGAAAAGCCAAAATATGACCCTGTTAGAAAAAAATAGACTTTTGGATATGGCCACACTGGTTTAAAAAAAAAACAAGCACTCGATGGCATTAACCATACGCATATCAGACGGTAGTAGAGAACCAATTTTTTTACTCAAGCGATTGACAAGAAACGCTCGCGTTTGCGTTTCTATTCCGTTTATAGTAGGTAACAGAGTTGGGCCTCTGATCACCTTATCGAGGTGTGTAACAGTATTAAAATTGTTAAGACCACAGCTCTAGCACCATCAACTGCACCGTAATAAATTTAAATCTACCCCACTATGAATAAGTCCTTCACTACTAATATATTTCCTTAAGCCAGCGGTCTCTTGACCCAATTTCAAAATTAATATAGATACGTTGGATACGTTGATTAAGGTCGGGCACAAACAGAATATTAGCGGACAAAGCCTCGAGACAAATTAAAGGCACCAGGAGAGGCCATTACGTTTGATTTACGGGTTCAGTGCTCCACTTGTTTGTACTGGATTGGGTGTCTGGCCAGTCGAAACAGGACCATCTGGGACTGAGACAACTAGTGTCCAGGCCATTTTAATTCTGCCGAGTCTGATTTGGTTTCAGTACAATCTTCAAACTGTAACCCGACTACGGTACTACTGTCATGAATTATATTCAGAACTTCTGATGGATAGCGCTATTAGTATTCCTAAACGCTGCAGTAAAGTATAACATTTATTTGAAATCACTTGATATATTTTATATTGCATTACAATTAAGTGTAGTATTAGGTCAGTGCACTCGCCGGAGTAAATCCATTGCAGGGGTCTCCAATGAAAAGCATTACCCGGTGCTTATTACCATGCGGAATGGCACCGCTCGTAAGACCACTGCACCGCCGGCTTAGTGCTAGCACTGTTTCGGGATTCAGGATACTGATTTAGGTGTCTCCTTAAACAGTTTGTCTAAATAGATAGTTCTAAATACTTTATTTAGTGTAGGTACCTACTCACCACATGACATTATTTTATTTTAAACTTTTATCATTTTCTTTCTTTTGTTTTGCTTGTTTTTAGCCTTTTGTTTGGATGTGAAGAATATAACAAAATAAACAAATTTCTTATTTTATTAAGTAATTATAATAAGTTTAGCCCTTTTGATGTCCCACTCCTGAGCACGGGCAGTCAACACGAGAGGGATTCAAGCCATAATCCAACCACGCTGGCCCAGTGCGGGTTGGCGGATTTAACATGTCTTTCGAAAATTGGTTAGATCTTCTAATACATGCAGTTTCCTCACGATGTTTTCTTTCACCGCAAGCAAGTGATAATCATATATAAATTATGATTCGCACATAGATTTCGAAAAGTCCAGAGATTCGAGCCGGGGTTTGAACCCAAGACCTGGTGCCCGCAAGAGGCGTGCTTAACTAATCGGCTATCACTGCTCACTGCTTTTTATTAATTAATTATTATGAATTAGTATTTTGTTTATCGATTGATTGATTGACGGTCGAGTGATTGGGGTGGTAACCTTATATAACATTAAATGTAAATAATAAATTTAATTTGTTAAATAGGTGGCGACACTAAGTATATCAGGGCTGAGAATGAATTACCGACTTCCTTTCTCGACTCAGAACATCTAAAATCATCAACAACTTTCCAATTTAATTAAAATAAGCGAGTTCCATTCATCATCCTAATGGGATGGATGAGCGTACATCAAAGATGTTTTTGCGGAATTAACTCAATTTGTTACAGGCTCTGGGTTTTTACGTATCTGATCGGATCTGAATTGGAAAGAGATTTTAGTGGAATATTTTAACGATCCAGAAAACTTTTTCCTTAATGCCCACACCTGTTGAGATAGCATGTATTCATTTTAGTTTATCAAATTAACGTTAAGGGTTAAAGGATGTTTCAAAAGTTCAAAATAATTACTTAGGTACATAATGGTAGCTGATATGTGGGCTTGTACGGAATTATTATATTTTATTTTAACGGGCACTAAATATTGACATCTCCAACGCTTAGCTATGCAATTTGATTTCACCTGCGAGCACGGATCAACCTGTCTTTAGACTGCAAAACACACAGGTACGCTTAATAAGGTGTATAACATGTTCGATCAACCAATCACATCGTAATATTAATACACAAATCCCTTCCTTCGAACCACTCGGCGCCAACCGATAAAAACAAAAGACAATTTGTCCCCATCGCTCTTAAGATTTGGGGCAGTTAATAAAAATTCTTCCTAACCCATAGAGGGCGCTATTGCCAAGAATTATTACAAACTCGTTCCGAACTCCTGGGCACGAAAGGCGTCATAAATTAGTCGCGAGCGCACAAAGACTTGTAGTGAATGGGCGCCGGCACATTGTTCTGTCAGTTGGGACAAAGCTTCACGGGCCGCGATTAGTCGCGCACGGCTCATTATAATTAACTTGTGGATGGGACTAAAGCGACCTGTACATGATACGATTACCTAAACTCACCTATAAGTAATAGGATGCGTAGGAGTTAAAAAAAAAACACCACAGCTTTAGGATTTTAAAATTTCAGGAAAAATATTTAGAATCATGATAACATGCTATTGGCTAAATGTGAGTGCATTTAGGGAATAAAGGGTAGTGGTGAAAGTAGGTCTCCACTCTATTCATGGAGCAGCATAATACTTATCATATCGACCTCTGCTTATAAAACGCCAAAGTGCGCTGCCAGCCAGCATGCAAATCCCGCTCACAATCTGTCGACTCGCCACGTCGGACGTCGCGACTATCGCGGCTAATGCGATTAGTCGCGTCACTAATAGCCGGCTTTATGGCCGCACCGGTGAATCAGGACCGCGCAGGTGCCTTTAACTTTATCATTTGAAGCTAGACCATGTAAGGAGTGAAGCATGAAGGCTGAACACGAAAAACGAAATACCTCTTAGAGACAAATAGTGACTCTAGAATTTTAAAACATAAAGCGATTTCCAAAACTGGCTTAGATATTTATCACCATAAGATAAAGCAATGAACATTATTGGTGATTTGATTAAGGGTACAAAGAGTGAAATTAATTACATTATTGAACCAGCCCTACGGTCGTCTGCCCAGTGGCTTTGCTGCGCATTGCTGAGGTGATCCATTTCAAGTTAATTAAGTTGAAAAACAAATGTAAATACGGTTCGTTGGCTTCAGATGCGTGACGTGCTTCGCTAGATATATGTGTGGACGAAAATATATTCGGATAACTTGGTAATGTAATCTAGTTCGCTGATTTTACATTAGCTGTTATGTGAAAAGGTATGAAACGAACCCAACAGTGTTGTAGCTTGTATATTAAAGCAGCTTTCTTTCCAGGTTCCCATTAGTTATTATTGCGCGTACGTCTTTATGTATTTTGTTGATCATCGGGTATTTTGAGAACTCTATCTGGAAAATGTATTCACTCGTTGTTTAACGACGTACACATTTCTTAAAAGCTCAAATAGCTCAAAAAGTATAGTATCCACCCTCATTATAAACTTTAGCCATAAGAACGCAACCCTATCAATCGAGTGCAAGTGCTGGGTTCGATTACCGAGTTGTTTCTCGAAGATACTTCCCATATATAACAACGTAAACATTTTTTCCTTTTACAGAACCCTAAAACCGTATACATATCGAAGAGGAATAACTAGAAGCAACTTGGCCCATTAATCTCTCGCTAATAAAGAGGGCCATTGCGATCACATTCGGCTAAATAATACATGCGATAGGGCAGGGGTGCTTAATGTGCCGTGAACGTGGCCCGCTATTCGTTATTCTGTTCTGTAATGCTCGACATTTACAGATGCGGTTTTTATTTGCGGAATGAGTTGTTACATACATCCTACAAACAAACACACTTGTATAGAGTATAATCATCGCGCATGTGTTCTCCCGCTGGGTATAATAGCTACCGATCTTCTGTTGCGGACAAGCGAGCCCGTATATGAGATACTATAGACAGCTTGGTTCTCCAACCGTAACATATCTAGATAAAAAAATGCTTGGATATCGCTGCTTTTATATTAATATAGTACAATAAGACCACCATTTGGAAGATATCCATTGCTGGACATTGGCTTCCCCAACGGTTTCCTCACATCACGCTCCCCCACCACTCGAATCCACTGGCTTCCTACTCCTCCTACACGAGTGATATCATCGGTCTACCTTGGACTGCCTATCATTACGTTTTCCATGTGTCCGTCAATGAGGCAAAACGATTCAAACACATTTTACCCTTACTTTATTTTATATTCAAATGACCTATAGTTCAAATGTATGCAACCGTTTAATTATTGAATTGCACTGCGTAAACCAAATTGCATCCAGCACGGATCGTTGGTAATTAAACCAATACGTTTGGCGGGGTCATCCGCTGGGTGGAATTGCTAATACGCGCTGCAATATGCGCGCTCTGGTTTAGATAGCATCGCGGTTTATAAATACAAATTCTAAACATATCTCTTCGTCAATAATTCAAACAAGATATTGTATGAAGTATTCAACGTGAACCACATTTTAGAAGGCTGCATTTTTAGTCTCTATGAGTGCAGTCTTGTGAATTGTGACTCAGGTTGAATACTTTATACTATAACCTGTGAACTTGACTATTCCCGTCACTCACTGCCACGACTGTTACTTCTGTATGCCAGGATCGACATTGGTGACCAATGATGACGCCGCGGTTTGAACCTGAAAGAATAGGAGGAGTATTAAGGTCATTTTCACTTCCCTTCGTTGCAGAGCGAGAAACAGATATGAGTGTTCTGCTGATATAACTGTTGATATATTGCGTGACAACCTTAGCGAGTAGTGTTATGTAAAGTCTTACTTACGTTACCGTTGAGACAAATTTTGATCTCTTTACTCACATTGTAGAGTGTGCAGTATAAACAGTGCATTTTGACTAGCCTTTCTTTAATACAAAGCAGCTTATAGTGATCGTAATCTGATATGTTTCACTTTCCCGAGAGCTTCAAAAAGGTTAATTATCCTATAATCTAAAACACTATGTTATTTCTTAAATATGAGGGGTGTATGTAAATAAAATATCCAATAATGTACCTTATCTACCTACCATCGACATTACAAGTTGAGAATTTGAATTTCAAACTAAGCTCCGAAGATTAAACTTCCTTCGGGCTATTATTCTGTTACCAAATTTGTTTTTTGCACGAACCCAACATGTTTGTACCTACTGTGTTTAGCTATAATGAATAATGAAAACCCAGTAGATGTGACACTAATGTACTTTTATTTTTGTAAGTTGTTGCTAATTAAAAAATACAAATATAGTCCACCCCCCGACACTGCGGTCGCTGAATGACAGAACTGAGCCAAGAAGCGCAATGCAATGTCAGCTTACTGTATTTTCTTATAGCAACGTCTCCCTTTATCGGGAATCAGATTGCTATTGCTGGTGTTACATAAAACCATATTTACTACAAAGATGAACAGTCTAAAACTAAATAAATAATCAAATCGTTATTATTACTACTTAACTAGGTACCATCCTTACGTAAAGACTATAAATAAATGTAAACATTCAATGTTTTTAAAGATTAACTGTGTTTTAGTTGTGTATGCAATACGATCTGACATCATTATTAAAGTTGATGCTTATACATCAGTGTCTGGAAACGGTACTTTTCCGTCTTCAAGTAGGTACCTAAAGCGGTAGTGTCGTTTCTATTTTTATTAACTCTCTATTGATTAGCATTCTTTAAAGTTGCGATATTCACGGAATAGGAATTACCTACCTGAATGGTATGCTTCCGTTTCGTAATAGATCTGAATAGGCACTTTTGTGTTCTATTTTGAGGTCAAATGGTCTGATTTTAATATGAAATTGTCTGTATTAGTACTAGATTGGCTTGATATGAATCTAATCTTTAGGTTTGTTAATTTTAAGGCTTAGATTTGTTGTATGGCTTGAATATTTTATCGCTATATTTGACTTAACCTAGGGAAAGCTAAGGTTGTTTTTCGTTGTTCACTTGAAAATAATTTCAGCGTTTTTGAAAATTCAAGCCCTGCGGTGGGTGTATAGGGTGGAAAACATAGCACTTCCAAATAAATAAACATGTGTTTCATGGTATTTAAGTATTTCTTCTGCAAAAAGGACAGTTGGGGCAGTAGCTGGTTAACTCATCAGAATTGGTTATGCAAAATTTGGTAAATTTACTGTTCGTTTTAAATAATCAATAGGGTGTTTGGCACTTTTTTACAATTTTGACGGAAAAGAAAATAACGTAGTTAGGGGTAGTTTTACTAAGCCCTCTTAAATCTCGAGACTGATTATGATTAGATTTGGAATAATCAAACATTATTGATTTTGACGGGAAGAAAACAAAAGGTGGAAGGATATGTTATTTTAAGTTTATTACCAGTTATAAAGTTGAATTTCTTGTGTACTTATATTTAAAAGGGTTTATGATAGTTTAATTGAAATTTAGAAAAGACAACGTCGGTTTTTTTTTTGTTATGACTATATGTTGTTGGCCAGAGTGGCCATAACAACTTCACCCGGACAGAGGGCGAGCGCAAGTGCGCTCCAGCCAGAGACAACGTCGGTCGGGTTCGCTAGTACCGACAATTAATGCCAAAAATAGGTTTAAGTAATTCACACGAATCAACCTATAATCAAATAGTTTAATTTTAAAAGGTCGAGTGAACCCAAAACGCTTCACTAGTAAACCTGTTTAACAATTCGTTAAACAAATGGGGCTTATGTTGTAACAAGTTCAAAATAATTTTAATGCGGTCGCGATTAACAATACTTTTGTACCAACATTCGCTGGGTTTTTATTCAATTACAAAGGATTGTTAACGGATTTTGTATTTTCAGGGTTTTCTTTTCATTGCAGAGTTCTGAATAGTCCTTTTTGTGGACATAAAACAATACCTAACTCAAACATTTTGGCGCAGGGGCGGTAGGCATTAGTAGATACTTATTATTACTAGACGGTTTAGTTAGTTTGTTTAGCCATGTAGTATTTTGTAATAGCATCAATCATTGGCTTTATCGGCTTGTTAATTTTTTTGGGAGTTTTTCCAGGATTTTTTTGTAACATAATTCTTACGACTTCTAGTTACTTTCACGCATTACGTTATCAGCTTCCTAACATTTATACAACGTATATTACAAAAATTTTAGTCAAAATAATATAATGATTTGCCTTCAAGCGTATCACCTATATTAAAGAAACTAATAAATAGAAAAAATATGGACCATCTGTAAAATCTATGCAAGAAGCCGACATCTGTCTGGCTGAGCGTTACCAAACGATATTAAATGACACGAATCTATAATCATAGCTCTAGCATCTTAATACATTACCTAATAAGATTTACTTATTCCAGCGTTTAGTGTAACTACCTACCATCCCTTAAATGTACCCGTGTATCTTAATTAACGGGCAAAAAGGTCCCTTCGTCCCTCCCCTTAGAGGACGCTTGAGTAATGCCTTGTACAAAGAAATTAAACTTGTAAACGCGGCCCGGGACATTTGCGCACAATTTGTTACCTCGTTTCGCCTTCAATCACCGTGAATAAGACTTGAACATCTAACTGGAAGGCAGTTGAATTGGCAGCCAATAGTAGCATATTATTTCTCGTCTTTACATAATTATAGTCAAAAGCACGAACAATCTGGTAACGGGTGTTTTAGTCCTGACTCTTGGTGTTTGTTATACAATAAATACTAGCTCACAAATAGTTTTTTAAACTGCTTGAACTAAGCTAAATCCTTTTGCAGGATAGGATTTGAACATGGAATGCCAGCAGCACCAGAAGGTGTTTTTACAAATACTGATTTGGTCAATAAAAATACATGTTTAAAATTAAATATTTAAGTTTGTGATTATATTATAAAGAAATAAGTAAAATTGGAGTGTCTGTTTGTAATATCAAAATAACACCTTTTCACTAAATGCATATGAAAGTACATACGACACCTATAGCAGAAAGGCGATTAAAAAAAAATTGTCTGTCTGTATGTTTGTTCCGGGTAATCTCCGAAACGGCTGGAGTGATTCTTATGGCACTTTCACTGTCTGATAGCTGATGTTATAAGGAGTAAGTTAGGCTACTTTTATATTAGTAAAACAAAAAATGGGTCCCGTCGCGCGGGCTCAGAACGCGGGAGCGGGCTTTTTTGTTAAGTTAAGTTCCACGCGGATGAAGTCGCGGGCTCAGCTAGTTATAAATAAAAATCAAAGTTAATAAATTATTATTTATAGGGTAGGAAAACTGGCTCTGATCTTCTTCTACAAAATCTTGATCATCACTGTACTGATGACAAAGACAGGTGGCACATAATAGATGTTTCGAATATCTCAAATGCTTCTGAAAGAGAAGAGTCAATAGCCCAATGGTTAAAGGGGTCGCCCTCGTAGCTGAGAGATTCCGGGTTCGATCTCCATCCTGACCATTCAACTATTGACGTGAATACACTCCAAACACAAGCATTAGCTTAGTTAGAAGGGCTAATGGCAATCTAAAAAAAAAATGTAATTCCAATTGTGTCTGAATCAACGCGTAAATAAGCCGCTCTCACGTCGAGTTGTGAACCTCAGCTCGCTACGTCTAACTGTAGAACAAATTAAATTTATTTCCCGTGTAAATGTTTCAATGTTCGTGTTGATTTGTTTTTGGGTTGATGTCGTATGGAGTTTCGAACTTTGGAAAAATGGTGGCAGCCGCGGCACTCTGGGAATGTTCTTATTTGTTGCCGAATACATAGGGATAGCGTTACATAATTCATGTATAATAAATCAGTATTGTCTAACACTTGTTATTTTGACTCTCATTTTTAACGTGTAATGAGTTACGTTAGTAATTTCTTTAAAGTTCAAGTTTTGGATAAGTTGCGTCTGTCTTGTACACCGAACGAAATGTGCCGGGTTGAAATGCACGACGCATAATGCGCTTTATCCCATTATATTATTTCCTTTAAATTATTGTGACGTGTGAATTATTAAACCCATAATTTCGACACAAAAACAAACGAATTTATCCCATTCACTTCGCTGAACCCACATCATTAATCTCGCACGCATGCTCTTCGCTCACGGAGGAGATCCACTTAATCATCAGAACGCAGCAACCTTGGGAGTTCCTCTGACCTATTTTTTTTTTACAAATTCGTCGTTATTCGTTATTGCGTTATGTAAATTTATATTGGTACCCCTGACCAGACCCTACAAGCAGCGCCCTTACACGAACATGAATGAAGTTAAAAAGAGGCGTCACACTCCTAAACCATAATAGAGGGAAAAGAGTGGCCCGCGCCACAGAGCCACCGTAAGTAAGGACATTAAAGTGAGTATGCCCAACGTTCGATTACTGCATGCATAGTAGAGAGCTTTAGCACAGTGTCCGTTAACAAACTATTTCTGGTAAGTACATAATCCAACTTCTTGGATTATATTATAAAGGTACTTTTGACTCCATACTTCTGAAAGTAGACGCATCTTCCTTAACGATACCGCACACGCGCTCGCATCATCTGTGAATGTAATAACTCATGTTCACTTTAATTTCCTCGTTCATCGTTGTTTGCCATTATAACAATTTCCGACGCATAAAGCAACTTGGCAACTCGTGAAATAATAAATTCAAAACGAGAGGGAACTTTAAGTACGTGTTCTACTGGGAGAAAAATTTAATTCTAAATTTGGTGCTACACAATCTAATCTAAACTCTGAATTATGAAACAATCATGTTTTTATCAGATACTACTAATACTAATAGAATAGGTTATAATTCTGAAGGTCGTCACTTCACTGGCCGCTCTACACTAAGGTAGTCCACTCAGAAACTAAGGCTCGAATTAAAAAATCTTGAGTACGCGTTTGACTCTCAGACTTAAGATCGATTTATTAATACCGACCTAGATAGTTACGTATGTTCTGTCTTCACTGAACAGCCAGAAATCAGCTATCCTAAGTATATAGTAATGAAATTATTTCTGACTAGCTGAGCCCGCGACTTCGTCTGCGTGGAATTTAACTTAACAAATATATATAATTTTATATAGCCTGCATCTCAAAATCCTTTCTTAGGGGATGACTATGTCATAGTAGCTTTATGCATGCAAAGTCTCAGCCCGATCGGTTTAAAATTGACAAAGTTTCATACAAACTTTCATCCCCTATTTTATCCCCTTGGGGGTGGAATTAATCAAAATCCTTTCTTAGGGGATGTCTACGTCATAGTAGCTTTATGCATGCAAAGTCTCAGCCCGCTCGGTTTAAAATTGACAAAGTTTCATACAAACTTTCATCCCCTATTTTATCCCCTTGGGGGTAGAATTAATCAAAATCCTTTCTTAGCGGATGCCTACTTTATAACATCTACTTGCATGCCAAATTTAGCCCGATCCGTCCAGTAGTTTGGGCTGTGCGTTGATATATCACTATATCAGTCACCTTTGAGTTTTATATATTTACTAGCTGAGCCCGCGACTTCGTCCGCGTGGAATTTAACTTAACAAAAAAGCCCGCTCCCGCGTTCTGAGCCCGCACGACAAACCCATTTTTTCATTTTTTTTCATTTTGATTTTCTAAAATAAAAGAAGCCTGAGTTACTGCTTATAACATCAGCTATCTACCAGTGAAAGTCCCGTCAAAATCGGTCCACCCGTTTCGGAGATACTCTTTGATTTCATGTGTTTTTATTTTTTACGCGGAACCCTAATTGTTTTTCAAAAATTAAAGTAGCCTAAGTTACTCCCTATTATATCAGCTATCTAGTCCCGTCAAAATCGGTAAAGCCGTTTCGGAGATTACCCGGAACAAACACACAGACAGACAGACAGACAAACATTTTAAAAATCGCGTTTTTGCTATAGGTGTCGTATGTACTTTCATATGCATTTAGTGAAAAGGTGTTATTTTGATATTACAAACAGACACTACAATTTTATTTATTTGTATAGATATAGATGGAATAAATTAATTTATTTAAAAATAACTCATTTTTTTCCCTATTCAATAAAGTTCAATCAACAAGTTCCAACATTAATTTCTGTTAGCTACACGACATCATTGAAACAGGTTTGTAACAGTTATGTAATGGCCTTGTTGATACTCTCAGTATATCTCCTAGTGTGTCCCTACCTTGTCGCACTCTTGTCGTTCTGTTTATCTGCGGTACCATTATTAGCCGCTTCCTGGCTCCTTGATGTGTTTTAATGAAACGGCTTCATTGTTCATCTTATATTTATGTGCGGAACCTTACGCGGAGAACCACGCACGTTTCTCTCCCCTTTGAGTCTAAATACGGATGTGTTTATAAATACATAATTTATTTATGCTTCTATACTGAACTTGATAAATTTGTTAGTTATATTCCTACGAGCCTACATTGGGCCAGGGTGGTAAACAATATGGCTTGAATCACCCCCGCATTAGGATCAAAAACACCATCAGCGAACTATGGGTGTACTGCAGTACATTTCTGTCCACTCCTTCGGGAAATACAGGTGTGATAGTGTGTACTGCTACTAGACTAGTAAGTAGCAATGTGAAAACCTCACATCGCGAGATATCTCTTATAAGAAAATAATGTTCGCTTATATGTTTAGCCCTTTTACTAACATTTCTAGATGCAGAACTACTCTCCAATGTTTCTGATACTTAGACGTGACTCAGACCTCGTTCACATGTACGTTTCTTAGATTTTGATTATGTGTTCCGGCCCCGAACTGAGTGCACGCAACTGTGTGATTAAAGTTAATTTAAAGTATCTTCGTCAAACAGGTTCCCAATTCGTAGCCTCGTATTTGCAAACACGTGGAAATTTTATTTGTCCCTAAACACAAATCAAACGCATCCATAAAATATTTTACGAGCGGAAACTTTTCAGGTTTTTTTTCATCTCGTTTTAGGAAATAAGAAATAAAACACAGCTGACGTCACACCACCCCGGCACCGCGCACTTACCTCTGTAGGGCTGTAACTTTTTAATTACAAACCCCCACATTTTTGCGCCCCACTCATTCATCCATCAAAAGAATAGACTTTTTGTAACCGTTACAGCGAAGTAAGTAGACACAAAGGCTTTTCTACTGATTTAAGGGGCTGTAAACATAACAAAAACAAATAAGAAGTATCTTCAAAACTATTTAATAAACGGCTCTCTAAAGAAAACAGACTCATTAAAGGGTTAAAGATTTTAATATTTTCCAATATCCGAGGTGATTACCAATTAGTTGCAAGTCGATCCATTTCAGCGGGCAGGGGCGCGGGCGGGGGCGCGGGCGGGGGCGCGGGACACTGACAAACGACGGAAATATTTCAAGAGAGCGGGTCAGAGGACACAGTGGATTGAAAGGAGCAGTTACAATCGGAAAACAAAGGTCCTTAGTCCACCTGGCCGTACGATGGATGGATTTCAAAATGTTTTACGAATATTTAAATTTCTCTATGAAATTTCAAATCGAAATAGCACTGCCGGGAATCAAACTAGTATCTATTATCGATTCTGTGTCTAATGTACGCCATCTTGTTTCCATGGAGGGGATTAGAATGAATTTACTATGGGAGCACTACGATAAATCGAATGCTGTTCGCTTGAATAACAAATGGTTTAAAGCGTTAGCTCGATGGTTCAAACTACAGTATTTAGTGTAAAGACCCAGTCTACACTAATGAATGTTACTTATGTTATATTATGTGTATCTGTCAGGCTGAATGTTCAGTATCTAAATTTGTTTATTTTTTACGAGTATTATCTTAAAGGCTGAAAAATTAATTTCACTTTGCCAATTTCATGAGCTCTGTCCAAAAATAAACAGTATCCGGAACATCAAAGGTAACTTTATCAATGTTAACACTTTTTGTAATCAAAACTTTATGCGAACTCATTCGGAATTTCCAGTGTCGGAGTAAAAAAAAATTAAAAAGCAACATGGCCGCTCAAAGTTGTCGGGAGTGTCACATGTGCAGCCCGGGGCCCGCTGAGTTATGGCGCATAGTTTTATATTAAATTTCGCGTAATTCCCACTGTGAAGTCATTTTGTAAATTGCGATTTCCACCGATTGTAGAGTAAGAAATTACAATTGTCAGAATTCCACATGTAAGTTTAAATAATAAGTTCCATCACGGTTCCTTCCCAAAACACACGTTAAGTCATATTTAATCCATTTGAAGTTTCCTCATGACGTAAAAAGCACAACAATAAAATAACCCGATGAGCTAACCAGCCATATAATAATCGGCTCAACTGTATAACACTAAGTGCGTCTCTCTTTGTGTTGTGATTTCAATTTTATCGTTGTGATGTGAATTTCTAAAATAAACATTGGGGTTATCATTACCTTCAATATTTTCTGCTCTGGAATGAAGCCAATCATTATTGAAATAAATCCCCAATATAAACAAGCGAAAAACAATTGTTATATAATCTGACAATCAGTTGCTATTCAAACAATCATCCACCCGCCAACCGGATGCGCTCTTCTCATTTTCTGATTGTAAATTCAGTTGAATATGTGGTGAACTGAACCTCCCTGGCTGAAGCGTCTAGCGGTCGCAAGCCGGAACTTTTAGCTCTGAGAAAAGTAACTCAAAATATGTTTGCCAAGTTTATATTCTTGAGATTGTACATTATTTCCTTGCCCATATTCCTTGTGGAAAATTTGGTTTTATGTTCAAATAAAAGCTGTAGGGAACGACATGCGGGTAATATTGGTCACAACTTAAATGGTTTTAAAGAAAAATGTACTTAATAAATTCTAACACTTAATAAATTCGAGATACCATAATTTTAAAAGTAGGTAAGTAATTGGCGACATTTTCTTTTCAAAAATTAAATATATGTCAATAATATTATGTTATTATACCATGCGTCAAAACAGCAAAACGAAACAAATTCTTTACAGTTTAACATAAACCCATCCATTTCATTTTCATATTGGATCAAATCAGCAGGAAAATATATTTTTATACTGGAACGTAAAACGGTATAGATTTTACGAACACTCGTAAATAAACGTAGGACGTGGAGTAATACTTTATACGATACCGCACACTTAGCGGAAGTGTTCAATGAAATAAAAAAGGAATCCTGAAATGTTTCTGTACAACCGGTGCCTGAAACATCCAGCTTGTTGGAACTGATTTCAAGATTGGCCAAGTGCCTGCATAATTCGGTCGAGTCAATGCGAACAGTCGTACTAGATTCCATACAATCGCAGTTAGATGGTGAAATATCGTGATTGGTAATAATAGAGACAAGAACCAAATCTAAGTTTGCACAAATTATTTACAGTTAACGTATGTCTTACGATTACTACTAATTAAATATTTTTCAAAATAACTTTAAAATTAGCCAAAATACAGTAGGTACTAGTTAGCGGAGTCAGACGTCATCATTGAGCAGTTTTTAGGAAACTTTAATAGCCAATCTATTATTTTATATAAAAAAATCACATTATGATAAAAAGTAATTAATATAACAGTGTAGGTAATATAATATATCTATATAGGTAAAAACTAAATTCAATATCAGTCATCATCCCCATTATGTTGATACGTGATATAATTATTAATGTAGATATGCTACCCTATACCGACGTGATACGTATCTAA
Organism: Notodonta dromedarius; assembly: GCA_905147325.1. Taxonomy (NCBI): domain Eukaryota; kingdom Metazoa; phylum Arthropoda; class Insecta; order Lepidoptera; family Notodontidae; genus Notodonta; species Notodonta dromedarius. Next base: position 10,982,439 of record LR990173.1, on the reverse strand, counting down.
CAATGTTCGCCACGACCGCCGCGCGTCCGAGTGTACCAATCGGGTATATATTGAAAATAGATTGGATTGGATTGAGTTGGAATTGAACATTTTTCAATGAGGTGCGCGCCCCCTGGCGGCCGTGCATGCCGGCTGAATATTACATTCTCAGAATTACATCGGGCGGACCTGTAAACAGGTACATGAATGTCACACTTGGAAATCAGAAGTGGTCTTGAAAATAGAGGTTTCCTAACCTACTTATACTGCCACGAGTGCCACGATCTTATAATCGAACCAACCGTCTGTATTAGTTTATTACGTATATTCTCCTATTTGTACAGGCCCGGAATGAATTAAAACTTGGCCGATTTGTGTATATATTACTAACCTATAAAGTTTATAACTGTATAATAAATCAACCTTTTTTTCGGGGTAGGGATACTTTGAAAAAGAGGTCTATAATAATAACAGAGATCGAATTTTTACTTTACTTATACACCATTGCGCGTGTATTCGCGGAAGAGGTAGCCAGAGATAGATTGTGAGTACATTTAGAAAAAAAAAAGGTAATAAAAGGATTATTATAGTTCCTGTGTCCCATTTAGTATTTTACTAAACGTTTTGTAATTACATTTAATATTTATGTAGGTACCTAATGCATCGTATTTATAAACTATTTGCTGTAATTATAAATAATATAAATATATTACCTATCGTTATTTGAAATTGAAAGTATGGACTTCAAAGGGTGTTTTACTGAATTTAATTTAAGTGTTAAAATCATAAAACTACAAACTTTTCGCTTTACTTCACACCAAAGTTTGGGCTTGCCTCTGGTTCTACAAGTAATAATGAATATATTCATTATTATATTAACTTTTATATATTTTACTTCTTAGTTCAGACCAATCGTCAAATCGAGCGGTAATTAAACTATACTAATTGAATCGGGAGCACTTCAAACCGGTGCATCTTGTCCTGTGGAGATTGTTGTTTATTAGTAATGAGGCAATCTCACATTGCTGGTAAAAACATGTCATTATTTAGTCAGTTCTCGTATCCTCCCAAATAAAATAGCATTAGAAATACACAAGCGAGCCAGCATAATCCCACCATTCGTAAGTGCCCACTGCATCTGCGGAATCTCTTAAGGAACACACATCCATACGTGTCCCGGGGAATCCCTTAACTGATGTCCGACGTACTCCGCTGGGCTTTGCGATGGGTGGTTGCAAAAGAACTGAATATTGTGGGTGATAACGATATTGGAACGGTATTTAAACGATATTGTGTCGATAAATACCTACTGGTAGAACGAAACAGCAATGGAGAAAATGTGCTCCTTCAACACACAATACTAACTTTTTGACAAAATAGGTATACAAGGAGATACGACGGTTATATTTTTTGATGGATTATGAACCTCATCGATATAAAAAAGGAAAAAAAATATATTTAAAGAATCGTTTATTGCAACGAGCGCATACAAACAAGGAAGGAAAAAAGCGAAATTCAAAGACGTCGTTTGCTCGTCACAAACGGTTCCAATTTAACATTGAAGGTTATACTCTGATGTTGATGTGTAAAACATAAATATTCGATAGCTATTTTAGAACCACGTAACAATTAACACCTCTACATTTGAATATCGTTCACCTCTCGTGCACCGGCATCACGCCCGGGCCTCAATGTCAAGCGATCAGTGGATACAGTGCTCAGCGATATTTGTCTGCGGAGCGCTATTTGTCTCCGGACCATATTCGGCTTAGACTGAGCTCGGCATTTTAAATGTTCAAAATACCCCAATTATTTTTTGTTTCATTTATGTGCTGTCTCGACACTTTAGGAGGGTTCGATTCCCGTCGGGGCTAATTTTGCGTATTCACCTTTGCTTGGGTGTCACTTGGCCTTTGGTAATGCAAGCATCTTTAGGCTCCGATAACTGCTTAACATCCGGCGAGTCGTACGCTTGTTGGCCGACTTTTTAATAGGTATATAAAAAACTTTCCTTTCGCAGTCTCCATAATTTACCATTAAAGTTAATATTTTTCATTCAACTGTGGACAAAAATATACCTCTGCTAGAACATTTTATTCTAGAAACAAATTAAAAAGTAGCTTTTAAGTTAGACTAACTTTGATCAACATTTAAATCTATGTAAAATTCTAGAATTAACAATTTATTTCTTGAGAAAAATTAAAAATAAATTAATTCATTCATAATTTGTAATTTTGGTTGTACTTTTAAAGTCGTGATAACTACAAATTTGCAAGTTAGAAACATACAGAGCCGTCTAGGGACGCCCGAAAGAAGCGAGGCTTTATTACTACAAACCTACTGGTGTAAAGCGTAGAAACTTATCGTTAAAAACAGCCGAACGTCCTTACAAAGCACATTGCTTAAAAAAAAGGATTTTTGAATCCTTTAAATCTATTACAGACTACGCGCTCCACTTACATAGAAAAATTATAGACATAAAATACAGTGCCCTACAGAAACTTCCCCGACCTATTTTCTCGAGACGCGAAAATAAAAAACTACCCCATCCACTACCCCCGACTAAGATAAATAAACGCGAGAAGTCATCGGACCAATACACTAAAGGGCTTTGAAATAAACTGGGCCTTTGGGGCGAGTTCACACGAGACATTATAAGCTAACTATTTCGGGGGAGCAAACGCGATTGACTTTGAAACGACAGAATACCCAAACGATTTTTAAATATTCACTCCGATAAAGAATTTTTTGAGATTTTCAAGCGCATAATTTTTTAAGGCCTTCATGCCTATACTTTATAAGTTAGGCACAGGAGAAGTCAGCACCAATAAATATTAAAATAATTGAATAAAGAGCGGAGGCAACGCGTTGTGATTAGCCAATCATATACACCTCATTAAGCGCCTGTGTTTCTAGAAACTTTTGTCCTAGAGTGCGGATTCCAAAGGGTGGTTAAAACGTGGAAAAACTCCAGCAATCATTATCTATTGTAAACTAGGTTGTAAACTACTACGTCAGTTGTAGACGCGCCCTAAAGGACCCCGAAATAAACCGTAGCCTCTAACCCGCTTCAAGAAAACATTTCTATTGTTCGGTGATACATTAATCTTGGGGTACACAGTTCCCGCAATAGTATCACTCGCTCTCTTCATACATACGCAACATAGGAAAAAAACTAAGCTAAGCGTATGCTGACAGGCAGACGTCACATCACAACATAGTACAGATTTGGCAGGGTGGCTGTGTCGATGCCATACCACGATCTTATGCTGCAACGCATCTAAATAACATAGCTACAAGTATAAGCTCATGGTTCCAAGAGTAGTTCCATAGAGTTCCAAGCTCATTTTCGTAGACCTCTCGTACTTATATAATTTGCTCTGGTCTAGATGTTACCTAAGATTACCCTTAGTCTATTGTGCTGTACCAGTGTTGTTTAGTTTGGTGTGTATGTGCTCAGTGGAATCAGCATTCCGAAGCGGTGGTAGGTTCTGACTATTCATAAATGCTTTGTTGGCTTACATGAATTAAACAAGTTTGGGTTTATCGCACAGCTGTTGGGTTTATGTGGCAAAAATATTTTATTTTCATGAATCTTTTCATAAACTATCAGTACTTAATTAGAGTAGGCATGTCCAAAACTACCTCTCCCTAAAAAAATCCTGTATGAAACTAATACAAAATCGAATATTAATAAGAATAAGTAGCAAAACACATCCAGTGTTCTACATCTTCGGTCAGCCTCCAGCCATTTCAACCAGCGCCCAAACGGCGTCAGCTTGAAGATAAATCGCTTCAATCGCTCCCATCCTTCCGGAGTCCGACTTTCAGGTCAAGACTAGCGTGAAATAAGTAAATACGTATTTTATTTCGGACTCTAGTGTGTGAATTATTTCAAGCGGTCAAACGTTCCTAATACCGCACCGTCAGAAGTACCGACTGGACCCTTACACCAATTGTTGGCCTTTATATCGTTGGTACGTTATTTCGACCGGTCAATCGGTTTAACGAGTGACTGGGACTGGAATGACGGGAGGTAATGATGTTCTCGAGAATGTCTTCATGTTAGCTACGACCAACGGCCTCTGAGGAGAGTCGACAGGAAATTGTGTGTGGAAAATGTAGAGGTGTTTTTTATTTCCATCTTTTCTTTTCTTTTGTTGTTTAAATGTGTTATACTTTGCGTCCGTGCTGACTAAACATTTTAATTTCATTTCATTTCAATGGTATGTTCTAGTAATAGCAAAAAATACGCAAACGTAATAAAATAGACTTTTTGAAATCCAAATTCGTACAAAATGAAACACGCAACATGTGACAGACTTCGCTCAACTCGTCAAACAACACGAGCGTCGTGAAAAAATAAACAGTAAATAAAATAAACTCTTTCAAAAACCCGTCGGTACGCTTCGTTTGTGTAAAGACGCCGAGAATTTACTTTTTTTGGCGAAACCGTATTAAGCATTTGAAGTGTTGGTAGAGGAGGAGGGGATGTTGGACTGCCGTAATCTTTAAGCAATTTGTTAGGGAAGCGCAAAAAGTTCTCGCAATGTTCCTCGTGTTAGGAATTCCCTTCATCCGCTTATGCAGACAAAAGAATGGGTTATTATTTTCATACTTTCTCTTTTGTCATGTAATACGCATTTTGGACACAGTTTCCTTAAAAATTACATTGCTTTATACTATTGGGAAAACTTTATTTGTAGCAACTTAGATCCTAACTCAAATCTGAATACGAACTTCGAAATGTATTTCTAGTGTTATTCTTATAACAATTACAATGTAAGACCGTACTAGAAATTGCTCTCAAAGTTGAGATTGACAAGTTGCTTTGCTTACAATATATAAAATAGTCAATTTAAATAAACTCAGTTTCTATGTCCTTCACTAAATGACCTTGTCCAAATATAGACATGACTCTTATTTACAAGAAAAATGCATTATTATTTCTTCAAAAGCCTCAAAGTACACATAATATAATTGATCATCAAATATTCCTCGTTATTTACGAGTCTCCAGCTCTTCCCCTCGCCATTTTATTTTGAACGCATCTCGGTTATTTGAATAATTCCTGTCAATTTTAATTTAAAATTTAATGATGTTATTCATGGTCTCATTTATTTTGTCTCTTCACTCTCTGACATTTTGAGTACCTGTAGCACCCAGCATCCACCACAACTTGAGTTTTCAAATGGTCTTATGTGACATATTTATAATCTAACTGATCAAATCATCAACAAATTACGCACTAAACTGTGGTGGAGCCATGCTTTAGCCAAATAACTAATACTACTGATTAAGAAATGTGTAATGTAAGTATTCAGTTACAACAAAGTACTTAAGTAATAAGAAAGTGAGGCTTAAAAAATAATTGCAAAGATATCAAAAAGCGGAACCCACTGATTATAACTCAAAAACAATCGAATAAACTAAGCTACAACCACTATCATAAGAACAAATATTACTATTTATAAGGGGGAATGATAAATAAGGAGTGCGTGACGCGGGGCCTGCTGAAGAGTTCGTAATTAATTACACTCATCGCTCCACGGCCGGTGCGAACCTCGGCGTGGGCCATACGAGTAGCGGATCATGTAGTTGTGACGTCATTCGGCACTATATGAATAATATGAAAAAATACAGATTTCATATTATTTTTTTCTAAATGGATAAACTATTGTTAGATAATCCCCTACCCACATAACCGCACCGAGTGGAAAAGTATATAACAGCGCGCAAAACAACCGGCGGGGCACTCTGCGCTTGGACACGACAGACGTATTTGTTGTGATAGGAATGTCTATCGTATAGTTATTGTCAAAGTTAATTTAAACCTTGTCAGTTATAATATCATTTTTAAAATTAATTAAGATATTACGCGAGTAGTTTCTAAGAATATTATTTTCATAATTTTCCCAGGTGACGGCAATTCAACCCACAACTGTCCGTAACAGTGAATAAATGGGATATATTATAATATTATTTATAAAACAGTTGAATTATTTTTAATTTTTAAGTTTGCAACAATATCGCATTGGGTCTAGCCTGTAAAGATATTTGTATGTATTGAGAAAATAAATAAATAAATAAATATCTACTGATAAATATGGACAATATTTTCCGCGAGTTTTAGAATGTTGTGCTACAGAGACACCAATAAATTTTATTCACCGTACAAATTTAAGAGCAGATTCAGAAGGAGTTCCTTATTTCCAACATTGCAATCTGTCCTTTATTTTATTGTGATATAAAATAAAATATTCATGTTTCTTTTTACATAAGTAATAAATAAATATCGCCAGACTGTCACACCAACTGCATGATCCCAAACTAAGCAATGCCTGTACTATGGATGCCGTACAATGGACTGGGGGCGATCCCAGTGACACCCAGACCTGGGCAAATTACGAAAAGGCCCTTTCCGAAAATTTTACCCGGCGGGAAATGAACCCGCAACCACCATGTGCAGTGAGCCGAGTGGCCTACGCTCGAACCACTGCGCCAAGCGGTCGTCAAAAAGCATACACTTATGAACACTAGAAATTGCACTGCCTATCACCTGCCTAATGGCAAGGAGGGGTGCGCGGGATGGGGTCAGCTTTGATCGCGCGCGTCTATTGATATTTTATAAATAGATTCATGGATTCTCAGTGCGTGTGCAAATGGTAGGCAATTTTATTTGGCCAATAATACGGGTTTTGTTTATCTTTTTATATTTTTATCGGATTTGTATTAGATTCTTATTACTCAGTGTTTTTCTGTATGAAAAATAAAAACTAGCGGTGTATTTTAGAGTAGCCATTGCTTTTAAGCCATATAAACCATCATGAACAATATCGCATTGGGTCTAGCCTGTAAAGATATTTGTATGTATTGAGAAAATAAATAAATAAATAAATAAATAAATGAATTTCAGAAAAGCACTCAGTATTTCTCCTAATAACTTACGAGTAATACATCTAAAACTCTCCATAAGTTCCGTAGAGTATTGGCCCATAACACTAAGAACTCTACTGCCTCGCCCGCCATCCGGCTGTAAGTACCTCGGACCCCCTGGCCTAACCTTAATAAATAGTTCACGTAACACATTCCCCTCTTAATTCCCCCTAGATTGAATAGCGTAGGATTTGAAACGTGATAAGGTTACTTAAGTATTATCTCCTTACCTGTGTTCATAGTCTTTCTTGTTAGTTTCTTAAGATTCATTCACAAGGTATAATATTGCTGTTGGTAGAGAACTTTATTATTCTCATTGTAACTACAAATTAAACCACCAAGAATGCCACCATGGCGAAATAAGCGATCGTATGTTCACAAATAACACTTGTCTAAGTAAGGAACTAACACTGTAGAAAGTTTGACATGTCCCAATGGGCTATGCGTCTTGCTCACTGTGAGACCTCATAATAAGATTGTAAATACGGGCAAAAACTAAACACTTGAAAATTAGAACTGTGTTAACAGTACAACATTTCCATATTCGCTCTCAGAGCTGAGATAAATGTATTAATGATCATAATAATATTTATCATAAATTTAGTTTGATTTCTATTCCTGCATTATCTGTATCGCTTTAATACTACCTACCCATTTAAATAGGAAGTAGAAAGTAAATATTTTATGAATCCGATCTCTACCTTCTTCAATTACAAGTCTTACGGAAAACAAACGAACCGAAACCACAAATTATCTCTGCAACGAGGCAAACGGGACCCAAATTCCCATTTTTGCGCAAAACTTCCCGAAATACACCTATTACAAGTTGGCTGGATTGGACCGGTCCAAAATCGAGTGTGAGGTTTTATTCGAAAAGTTTTGGACAGGAACATTGTCCAAGTGTGGGAGCGGGGAGCCACTTTGCAAGGCGCCGCGCGACCTGACTTGTTTACAATTGTTGTTACAATTCTACACTAACCGTCTTTATATTCGAGGTGGTTGTGTACAAACGGCGGTAGAGCCAAGTTGCGGCCAATTGACTAGCTCATATACAAGCTGGCTTGACAGGAGTTGTACCATTCTCTTACAAAAGACCGGCGTTAAGTAGCTATTATAGCTGCGTTTCGTACGAGGGCAAGAGAACCGGAATCCCAACTTTCCTCTCCCTTTGTCCCACTGCCCTTTAGGGTGGCAACGAGCAATGGTATTGCAAGTATCTATAGGCTATGTTGCTTAACATCAGGCAGGTCGTACGGTTGTTTGCCGACTTGGTTGTATATAAAGTAAATTTCTTTTTAATGTAATTTTCATTCCATTTAAATCCCTAATCGTGTTTCTTTATATTCTCAATTCATTGTTAGTGTTATAGATTAAACGCTCAGATGCTTTAAACCTACATTAAATACAGGATGACTTTTAATTTGGCTACAATAACTATGATTTAGAAATATTTATCAAAAAATGGATTGATTAAAACTGAATCTATACTACAAATAAATAAAATTGGAGTGTCTGTTTGTAATATCAAAATAACACCTTTTCACTAAATGCATATGAAAGTACATATGACACCTATAGCAAAAACGCGATTTAAAAAAAAATTGTCTGTCTGTCTGTGTGTTTGTTCTGGGTAGTCTCCGAAACGGCTGGACCGATTTTGACGGGACTTTCACTGGTAGATAGCTGATGTTATAAGCAGTAACTTAGACTACTTATATTTTAGAAAAGCAACATTAAAAAAATGGGTCTTGTCGCGCGGGCTCAGAACGCGGGAGCGGGCTTTTTTGTTAAGTTAAATTCCACGCGGACGAAGTCGCGGGCTCAGCTAGTTTTCAATAAAAATGTATTATATACACAGCTAGTAATGGCTTGAAACAATTGTACAAACTGTATGACAACTCGCATTTTCTTAACGCAATAAACAGTTTTCTATGTACATCTTACAAAGAAGGATGTCTGGATAAACGCGTGCCTAGAAACCTAGAAAATATTATTACGGCTGCCATATTTTACTGTTATCTTAGGGAAACGTAAAAATAAGTTTAGTGCGACCAAAAATACTTAGAACCGACGCCCTGTGTTATTTATATACGATGTTTTCTTTCCCCCACATCAGTCCGCATGGTTCTGTTACGATTATGACTACCATAAAATAAATCCGGATACTAGGCGTTACAGAATTTTGGTTCATGGGAAAATTCGCCACCTTCCTTACCGTTTACTAAACACTTCAGACCCAGGCTGGTCGACTATGACAACACAAAATGTAACCACAATAAAATAATTAAATAAATAAATATCGCCAGACTAACACACGAACTGTATGGGATTATCAGTACCGTACTATTGACCGGGCTGGGTGCGATTCCATTGTCACCTAAACTAGGAAAAATTTCAAAACAGTCATTTTCGAAATACCCTGACGGGAAATCATGCGCAACCATTGAGATATACATTTTAGATACTTTTATCACCATGGACATTCTTGGGCCATTGAAATGATCCTCATGTCCATCCTTGGCGTTTTATTTTGTTGTAAACAAATTCATTTTCCCATTTTCTTGAGATAGGTTATTTTTTGCCTTGATATATTTTTCCTCAACTTAGATGCGATTGCTAGCGCACGTGAATGTTCTCCTGGAAAACAAAATTAAATAACTATTTAATAAGTAGTTGAGCAATGCTTATCGATGTATTGTTAGTCCCAAAAGAATTTGAATTATAATTATAGTTAGTCATAATACAAGACATTGCCAACTAACAAAGACGCCCCGAATAATTATGCTGATGAAATAACTTCTACATCTTATTCCATAATTGATACCATCCGTGCCTTATTCACCTAACTACAAATTTAAGATACTCTGGTGACAAAACTATAATTAAATTTTCATCTTAAAACTATTACAGATTTATGATCATTTTCAATATACAAGTCTTACCTAGGCAAAGTTTGTAAGGACAACGGAATAATGTCGCGGGCTTCCCATCCACCGAGCTCATCGGAAGGGCATCTATGCCCATTAAAACTTAGATTAGCGGGGCCCCGCCCTGTGACCTTTGTCAGATTACATAATAATATACGGAGGATTTATCCTTAGTAAAGAGTTTAAGCGGTCATTCCCACGGTGAAGACAAGACCGTTTTTACGTAACAATTTTGACATACAATTTTACTTTGTACAATTTTGGTAGTCCTTCTTACTTAAATACCTTGACCTAATTTAAAAACCTAAAACAAATCTGTTAGCAGTCTACTGGCCGTCGATATGTTAACCGGCAAGGATTTAGGGGACGGAGATTTTTGAAGCGAAGCTTCTTTACGGACGTTCGGGACGCTCGCTGCCCGGGCACTAAAACGGTGAAAAGCGTTACGCGTTACGCGTTACACGATGACGTCAGAGCTGCGGCGCCCTAAGCTTTATACTAAATATCGCTTGAAGGTTAGATAGAACATTGGTAATAATTTAAATATATCTAAAAATTAAGAATACTTCACAATTTCGCGTGTCATCAAGCGTTCACCCATCTTAGTACTGACCGCGCCCGACGATGCTTAACTTCGGTGATCGGACGAGAACCGATGCATCCAACGTGCTATGGACTTTGTTGATAAAGGTTCCGAATAAAGTAACCCATATCTACAATTACATACGATATTTTAGTTGCCTTATTAAATTGAATATTTGTTTTATATAAGATTTCAATATTTTCCCTTAGAGATTTTGCAATTGATATTTATAATTATTTATATTTGCAATTTATATTAAATTTTAATATAATTAATTGAACACCAACGTATAATGGTTTAATTTACCATAGAAAAGGACGAATAAAAGGTACAACGATATACAACTGCAGATAGGTACATCAACCAATCACTTTAGATGTCTGATATGGCTAAATAGGTACTTACTTACTAACAACAAAAGATGTCCCATTTCGTTCAATAGGTACGATAACCTAAATGAAAATCTGGAATAAGCTAGCGAGACATAATTCAAGGTACCTACCCAGGTAGGTGGGTACCTATGCCTTATTACATTTCTTTTATGTTACACTTTGCCTACCCTGTTTCAAAACTTTATGCACGCCACTAATAATATACCTAATATCTTCTGTAAAGCTTCGCTTCTTTCGGGCGTCCCTAGACGGCACTGATTTTTTTCACGGAGATAATATTGATGACTAATGGTTTTCCTATAGAATTAAAAAGTTTGAAATAAGCATATTTGGGGTATTGAAGAATGTTATTTTCAATACCCCAACAAAATGTTTTACTCTTCGGTAACAAATCATACATAATAGCTACTTGAGAAGTTATAGAGTCAGACAGAAAATGTTCACAGGCAACTGTTGTAAACTATTAAAGCCCTAGTTCAACGTACCATTAGAGCAGTAAGCGATTATTTGATAAACTGGTAACAATCGTTTATCACTCTAACAATTCGTTAGCGTGTTGGTGACCACGGTCCTCAATGGGTACCCTTTTCAGCGTCGCTAGCTATTTTTGGACATCTGTAAAAAACCATGACAGAATACTAATTACAGTGTAGACTTCAGATAAGTTTGTAGTGTTTGTTGCGCGGGATAAGACTTTTATCATTATTTGATGGGAGAGAATGAGACAACCAATCTCATACTTTTTATATTACAGTCATACTATCTTGTAGATGTAACAGTAGCTATGTGAAATAATTTTCTCATTGACCTCAAAAGAATTAGCATGTTGCAACCTCCTCAGGTACCATGCACAAATACCAGGTCGGCATAAAAAAGTGGAACATACCAAGGTCACAGTATCGCGCCCTCGGAGGGCTCTGCCAATCACAACGCGTTCCCAATTTAACTTTTAATGAATCCACACCCCTGTGGCCTGCCGCGCTGACATTGTTCCGTTGCGGCCGTCTGTGCGGCTGTGCTGATTTGAATTTAATTGTATATGGATAAGGAGATCGATTTGTTAATCATAGACTTTGTAGTCTTATAATTCTACACAATCCTGCCTGTTTCTCCGGAGGGGTAAACAGAAGCGCTCTGCTATTTTGTCCGTAGGTACACACACTAGACTTAACTAAACTAACGGTATTGTCATCCTTCTTATGCTCCTAATTTGAGAGAAAGATAGCAATATTTTAGTAACTTTTTTAAACAACGAATACGCTTAAAACCGGTGTCCTATAGAGTTATGTAGCAAAAATACAATAGCAAGTAGCAATTGTAAAATAAAACTGGTAGAGCTGCATCTTATAGGTGTAGTTAGATACCAATGTATGCTTGATCTCACACACCTCTATCGCTTTCATAGTTTTAGAAACTTGTCCAAAATTATAATTTATGAAGCAAATATTTCAACTTGCTAGTAATAGATTCACGAACTCTATAAACACCTAGAGTTCACAACTTACATCGCGATAAGGGCCACCCTCAGTTTATTACCCGAAGCTGAACTATCGCGATCAGCTATTAATGGCAGAGCTTTGGCTTCGCACACAGCCCTGATCGCAGACTGATAACAGGTCCAGTTATCAGGTAACTATTCATATTTAATGTTCCATCTACAGGTATTGTTGGAATAGTTTATCGTACTAGATGAAATCTTTAAGGTTGCTTATTGAAACGTGGTCTAAATTATTATACTACGAAGGACGACCTTTTGACGTAGTGGTTTGGGCGTAGGCCGCTCGGCTCACTCCACCGAGTGGTTGCGAGTTCGCTTCCTACCAAGGCTTATTTCGGAAATGGCCTTGCCCTAGTTTGGGTTTCACTGGGATCACCCCCAGCCTAAAGTACGGTACCCATAGTACAAGAGTTGCTTAATTTTGAACCACTCAGTTGGTGTGTTAGTAAAAAAGAATATAGAGGCACCTCGTCACGATTTTTTATGGTGAGTATTGGAAAATACCACTGTTGCGTGCTACGTAGATAGAGACAAAACTGTATGTATACAAATAAATAAAATTGGAGTGTCTGTTTGTAATATCAAAATAACACCTTTTCACTAAATGCATATGAAAGTACATACGACACCTATAGCAAAAACGCGATTTAAAAATTTTTTGTCTGTCTGTCTGTCTGTGTGTTTGTTCCGGGTAATCTCCGAAACGGCTGGACCGATTTTGACGGGACTTTCACTGGTAGATAGCTTATGTTATAAGCAGTAACTTAGGCTACTTTTATTTTAGAAAAACAATTTTAAATTCCACGCGGACGAAGTCGTGGGCTCAGCTAGTTGTAACATAAAGAGGCTGATAAGAGATGTTTAATCTCTTTACAAAGCTCTATTTCTATCTGTTGGATGGTGATCACACCGCAGTCATCTTGACCTGGCCCAATGTTATACTATATCCCGACACCCCGAGCATCGCCGCAGCGGTATGCTAGCTCCACAAAATACTAGCCCATTCTAGTTTTATCCAGTCATTACTGGCTCCCATAAACATATGGCCGGCGAATGGTCCGGCCACGTGACCGGACTGGCGATCTAGGAGCCTTGTTTATGGCACCGCCACACATTTCATGTTAGTTTATTGGCGTATATACTTAAATATTGTACGTGTTTAGTTTTACGTCAGATCTAGGGGCATTATTAAAGCAATGGCTTCTATCTGGGTCGAAATGGTTGTCAGATATTAGGGAGAAAGTATTTCATGGAAATCTTTTATAGCAGAAGCACTGAAATGCTAACAAAATGTAATATCTATGTATCTATTATCGCTTTCTTCAGTTTCCTATGTGATAAAACTATTCCGGATATTCCAGAACATCAGTTAAAAAACATAGACAATGTATTGCGTAATTTTCTCCGAAGGGATGGGCGAATATGCATTCAGATTTCTGCAATGTAAATAAATAAATAAAATGTTCAGAGCTCTCTTTATATCTCTTCAACAACATAATACAAGCAATGGCCAGACATTTCCAGTATAATATAATCTCACTGGCTGAGCTTTTATCCCTTTTAGGTCATATCCCTAAGTCATCCTTAAATATCTTGGTTTGCCTTTATACATAAATAATAGAGAACACTCCCAATGAACTTAAGCCGAATGTAAATTATGAATGTAAACACTCTATAATTTTCTTTTTGGACCGAATACCTTGAAATTATACCTATTAAAACTTTGGTTACATGAAGAACATGAGCGATGTTTCCATCAGGTCAAGGCGATATTTTTCCCGAAACTCAAAGAAATAATGTTAAAGGAAACTTGTAACATTAAGCTTACAGTAACGTACTATTTCCATATTTGTTTACGCAAATAAAATAAGAACAAACATCATTAGGGAAACGGAAGTGAGCTATGGCTTTTTCCTGTCGCCTGCCGAGTAAATATGTGTGTTGGCAGATATGCTCGTTTGACTACTGGAAAAGCTTTCATGAAGATTTTGAGAAATTATAACTAAATAATTGATTTATTTCAGGAAGCCTTTCTTGCTTTTAATGAAAGTGGAAAAAAGGATACTTTTTCCTATCTCCATCTCTCTTAATCACTCACACAATATCCTTTACCTTGAGACTCGTATGCCAACAGTCGGTAATAAAAATAAAAGTCATCACATTAAATTACATTAAATTGCGTTACATAACATTACATACGTATTCCCAGTATACACTTCATGCTGTTTCAATTTACAATTAATATTTTAGTAAATTAACTAAAATTCTTAGCACAACTTTAGTCTAAAACATATTTTGCCTCAACGTACTTATTTTCTGTTAATAAAAAGTGCAAATAATAAAGTTAGTCTACACAAGGCTTAACTTTAAACATAAAATAAAATCATAAATTACACCGGTGCTGGCGGACATAGACCTTAATACACAGCTGGCGAGAACCTTAAAACCTGAGGTCATTGTACCCTTATGGTAACCTTTATCAGACTCTAGACAAGGTCAACGAAACTCCCTTTACCATATAGATAACTAATTTCGTAGGACGTATAATTAACGAGAGACGGGTTTTTAAAAGGCTTAAAACAAGGTCGATGACCTGGGAATAATTTTAAAGAGATAAAGGCTAAAACTGGAAGGCTACCCTAATTAGCCACTAATGTCCTTATTTTAGGTAATATTTTTCCTTTTAAATGGAATGGGATGATAATTCAGGAGTCCTGTCTACTTCATGACTAAGTAACAAGACATTGCTGTAAAAATCTCTTTGCTACCATAGACTCCACACTTCAGACAGCCAAACGTTTCCCTACTCTGCTCTTCCGTACTTTTCAATATTATTGACACCCTGGTCCAGTGCACGTTCGCAGACTTCACACGTGTTTTATTAATTTTTTATTGAACTATGTCAGCAAACATGCGTTCTACCTGCCTGAAAAGTAGTTTACTTAGCCCTTAAATGCTTGCAACACCAAAGGCATTGCTCGCACGCAAGGGGTTGGGCTTCCGGCTCAGTCATCGTACGAAACGCAGCTTTAATGACTTGGTACTTTATGCCGATCTTTTGTGAGAGGGTGGCTCTATCCCCGCTACAGCATGGATCTACCACCAAAAGTTTATTTCTTAAACTGGTAAGATTTCGTCAGACATAAATTTCTTAATGATGTTTTCCCTTCACCGTTCATTAAGAAATAATTATTGTTGAAAATAATATTTAAGGGAAATCCTGTTACGACCAAAAGTTACTTTAAATCATCACCCTATCAGATTACCGAGAAAATATAACAGTTGGTATTTTCTTAATAGACAGACTCAATGAAGTGAACATTATGAAAGATGGGCGCAGTCCGCCCTAGGCTTGGGCGGCCGTGGGCGGACAAAGCGGGCATAGGCAAGGGAGTCACATCAGTGGACCGGCGACATTGAATGAATGAGCGCATTCATCATGGCGCGGTCACACGGACGATAGGTTAGTCTTAGAAGGATGTAACATATTTATAAACGAATAAATATTGGCATGTGGCCATAACAATAACACACATAACATAATAAGCGTAATAAGGGTGACCGTCCTCGCTTCATTTCCTGACAGTTTGAGCAAAGCCGGGTAAACCGCTTCAACTGAGGAATGAAGCGATCTTATTGGTCGAAGCGAACGGGCCCGCTTCATAGCACAGCCAAGTGGACGGTCACCCTAACAACCTATGCTTGTCTATGTTTTGGGTTTACATAACAAATGCATCAGGGCCCTAACCACGCTAGCTACTCAAATCGTAATAGAAAAGCAAAACGCTCGCGACGACTGACGCAACTGACGTTTTGCTGACACGAGCTTCACGATTTCTACTGACATTGATATGGTATGGTGTCAGCAAAACGTCAAAAGCGGAGCGTATGAAACGTAATCGCGAGCGTTTTGCTTTTCTATTACGATTTGAGTAGCTAGCGTGGTTAGGGCCCAGGTCGAATTGCATGTTTGATATCTTAAAAAAAAACCGATCATTTTCGAGTTTCAAATAAAGACCCAAGTATAAATATTTCAGTCTAGCATTACATAACAACTTTAAAAAGGACGTTAATATAGTAATGGAAAAAGGGTCAGTAGGCGAGTTTGCCTTTCATGTTCATCTTTCTATACGCAATCACTATATACCGTAGTTTCGTTTGGTGTACAATCATATTAACTACAACTTATCAATGATAATGTTCTGAGCAATTCGTAGAAATCCAATTTTTTACTTAAAATAATAGGTATTTTTTAAATATGCAATTCTGATAGGGATTCCGTTATCAAGTTTCTAGTAAATTACATTTATCTATATTTCAAATCAATAATATGCTGCTTTGCTATGAACTTAGTACGCAATCGACCTTCTGCTGAGACGTGTCACATTCGGATTTATTAGCGGTGAAGTTGTCTGGTATTGGAACTTATGTTTTTGTATCTATTTTTAGTGGTTCTCCATAAACAAACAATTTAAAATAGTTCGGTATTTTATCCATTATTTAACATACATGAACTAGGTATCTATTAATTTCTGAATTAATTTTAAAGCAAGACTTACATAAACTTCCCGCGAAGCTCCTGCAAGAAAGATAATCGCATATGGTTTTTAAGAGTAACACTTGCAGTATAATTATCTTTGGCGCTAACATGTAATAGAAAGAATGTTATAAAAGTATGAAGCCTCCGGGCGCTATTTCCGAGCAGCATTACTTAGCACGGTAACCGACAGCACTTACAGTAGGTAAGTTGAAGCAAGTAACTGAAAAAAAAACCGGACAAGTGCACGTCAGGCCATGCACAGTGAAGGCTTCCGTACCCATTTCAATAGCGAACATTTATCGTATCTATAACCAAAGCAGTGAAATACAAGAAGTTGTATTTGCGGTTGATTTTAGACTCTCAGTATTTGAGTTTATCCAGAAACGACGGGAATCAACTTTGCTTTATCTTGGTCGGCTGTAGCTCGCGATTTAGTGAACCCATTTCTCCTGTTATAATTTTAGTTGCAATTTTGTATCATGTGCTTGTACTTGTACTGGTTTTTTTTTTCTGCACAGTGTTTCAGGGTTTTACAGCAATATCTACCGAAAGCCACGTTTTCAGCTGAAACAAATTCGGGACCCCAATACAAACTATTTTCTCGTGAAATTTAATAAAACGTTTCACTATCGCACCTCGTGGTTTTATCTTTTGACGATATGTTCCGCAATGTAATGGGTTTTGCTTACCGAGCTCGTTTAGAAAATAATCTAGAATCTTTGCAGATCCATTAATGTGACGCGTTCTTTTATTTAAAAGTTAATAAAAGATAATCATCATCAAATTAATGTTGTAATAACCAACGCCAGCATTTTTACATTAATACAGCAAAATGAAATTGCTCACCGAAGCAACTTATCAAAAATCGTTCGGTTACAGTCCGGCAAAAAGTCCAATACCCCTCGAACTCCGAATTGCGGAAAAGAAACAATTTCTAATAAATTGCAGCGCTTGAAGCGCAATCAGGCGGCGGCGTCGGGCGCTAACTTTCCGCAACTGGTTTTAAAGTCAATCAGTAAAGCGCTTTCGCTAATAGACGCTACAAGTACTTGGTCGTTGGTTATTTTTGCATAAGCGCTGCCAACGTTTATTCCGGGACATCGGGGGACATAATTTCCCATTAAAAATTTAAATACCTCCTAAGTTGGGAACCTACTTAAGTTCCAGACTAAGACTCGTTGAACTATAGGAGCCGGGACACCAAGTATCTAAGTTATTCCTGACTATTCAAATAATAATATTTGAGAAGAAAACGTATTATCTAGCTGTCTAGACATTCCTCTGATTGGCTGGAGCAGTTTCGGTATCCTGTTACTTATAATTGGAACCAAGCTTAACTCACTAGAACGTCGTTCATTATTTTACTAGAACTTATCACATTACATAAACTTTGAAAATAATTAGTCATTTTTATCGTACGTATTTTGATTTTAAAACTAAACTATCGTGGATACTAATAGTATCAAAATACTTCCTATCTCCTACACTACTTCAAGTACTCCGTAGATCAAAATGTCTACTTACCACATGTATATTGCTCCCAACTTAACTAATAAATCATATATTTTATGTCATGGTTAATACCCGACTGTCCCAAAAGAAGGGTAATGTTTTTCACAATCTAGTTATAAAGAATCCGATTCCTTATTAAAAACCATAGAATCGCAATTGGTGAAGAGTCCAAATCACAACCAGGCAACGAATTTTCAACTTCAAAACTTAGAGAGGTCCGGGCAATTCATTTACTTGTCATAAGTACTGAGTTCAATCTGAATAGTTATTTGGACCAATCACCACAATACCATATCTTTCAATTAAAAAAATATTCGTTTATAGAGCAGTATCAAGTTATCTCTAGGTTTGATTGATTCGAAGCTGGCCTTAACAACATTAAAGTACAAAAGCATGCTGTTATTGAACAATTGCTACTCTCTTTTGAGTGACAATAATTCGAGCTTGCTACCTCAGGCGGGGTGAGGGACGGTTGGCTAAACTTTTGCTTTATGAGCATACTAGCAAAATGTGTACAGTCAACAGTATGCTATAGTTGCTAAGCAAGGTCACAAGCATAGGTATGTCTGTACCATTGTGGACAGGATAGAAAAGAAGCTAATGTATCACATATCCCCCCACGGACTCTCCCCTAGTTGTAATTACGCAATCAGTACGCGGCGGTCGAGAAACAAATGACTTTGTTTACACGAGGAACGAGTAATGGACAGGTGTTCAGATCGATGGCCTATTAAGTTAGTGCGGCGAAGATGTATTGTCTTGGCCGAGTGCGATTTGGAGGGGTGTTGAAATGTATAGTGTAAAAATAAACTGTGCCGGATAACGATATGTGCAATCCGCCAATTCCCACTGAGCCAGTGTGGCGAATTATGGTCTCAATCACCTTGCAAGCAAGGGAGGCCCTTGCCCAGGAGTAGGTGTATATAGGCGCGTAACAGTATTTAGTTTCATCCTCACAGTGCAATCACATTCCGCTGATGGTATTGTAATAGAGGGCGAGAATTACCATCATACTAGACGCATTCCTCCTCAAAGCGAAGGGGGTTTGGACCATAGTACATCACGGCTGATAAATATCACACGTGTTATTCGAATAACATATTTTTAAAAATTCTAAGATTACATCATAGCAGAAGTAATTTGTCTGCCAATAAAACTGATGGCTTCCAAAAAAGTGGTTCTCGGTTTCCATTACAAGCTTTCCCGTTTACGTGGAGTACCGTTACACCGTACCCATTTTCCAATGGTCCTAATAGGGTTCCAAACGTCTCGAAATAATCCGCCGTCACATAAAAACTGTGACCTATTTGGTCAACCAATACAAACCTTATACCTTTTACCGGTACAGAATTCTCCTATCTTTTTCTTTTTATTTTAATTTAAAAGAGGCCGCCGAGGGGAAGCGACGCCGCCGGCCTGGGGAAATTGATTTTGTACCTACGAGCGGAATATCGCAATATTAAACATGAAAAAATGTCGCAATTGTGTATGCTCGGTGGGAATCGGAGCGGAACAGTGGTTAGAAGATACAATTTGGATTCCAATACCGTACTTTAATATGAATAATAATTGTAATACCCTACTAGATCAGTTTTACTGTACTGTTTTTACTTGCGACTGCGTCCATGTGGATTCCGAGAATAGTCGCCTCCAAGTTAATCCAGAACGTGACTATAGTAAGTTACTTAAATCACCTCGCCAGGTACTAAATTCTAGTCAATTCAAACGTTTCTGCTCGATCTGCAATCGTACTTAAAAGTAAAGACACTAGAATAATTGTCTTCTTTTTCTATCAATAATATGACACGTGCTCCACACACAATTTCCAGACACGAAGCTATAGCTATAGCTGCACCTACATTTTTTACAAATTAATGATGATTGATGCATTGATATAGAAAAAAAACTGGACAAGTGCGAGTAGAACTCGCGCCCTGAGGGGTCCGTACAATATTTTATTATGATTTTAGATAGTTTTTCCATTCCTGGATTCGAATATCAATACCGGCAAGATATTTTAATAATAAATAGTTCCCAAAAATGCTTAACCAAATTCGGGACCCAATACAAACTGCAACCAAACTGAATACAAACTACAATACAAACCCTTGTTTTACACACTTAGGGGTGGAATTTTACAAAACGCTGAAATCAATATTTTTTATTTGTAATAAGTAGCCTCAATAGTTATTTTCATGTCTCTAGGTTCATTTAATTTTTGTACCTCATACAAACTTTCACCCCCTATTTTATACAATTAGGGGTGAAATTTTCCAAAATCCTTTCTTAGTGGATACTTGCGGTATATAAGGTACTTACTGTCAAAATTTCATGATTCTAACACCAGCGGTTTGGGCAGTGCGTTGATTCCTTTGTATTGATAAGTGAATTTGCGAAAAGTATCAAAATATGTGACATAAATCACCGTATCTTTTCATTGCGTTGACTTAGAAGCCTAATTTTTTTACACCCACAAGCATTTGATATTTGGTATTAATTTCAACTTGATAACTCTACCCGTTTCTGAGAAAAAAGGTCTTGGCACGCGTTATCCTCTCGGCCTCAAAAATGATAGAGTAACGGTGGTAGAGACAAGCGGTTGCTAACTGCAGCTCATATAAGGGTTTTCTCAGGATAGTACCACCCCCTCACAGAGTGAGAGAGCCGAAAGCCCAAGCCTTTCAAGAAAACGCCAAAAGCTACGGAATTGCTTAATATCAAGCGGGTCGTAAGCTTGTTAGCGGTCTCAGTTGTGTTCAAGCACGATGTTACCGGGAACAGGCAGTAACTTTAATAGAAAACATTCAAAACATTAACAAAATACATCTCTCCCACATAACCCGTGCATTGCCCGCGCAGTAGAGTTCAGCGCTGAAGGCGGCGCATAGAGCCAGGGCCACTAAATAAAGTGTAAAAGGCACGGAATCACCTATAAATCACACTTGGTGTATCGCCCACGCTCATATATTTGGGCGCCGCCGTACCAAACGCTGTAGGTATTTGCGCTGTCTAAAAGAGTTCCCAATGATATATTTTTGCATTAAACTCATTGTTGAATATTTTCAATTTTGATATAGATTTCGTATATCGTGGGCTTTGTGTTTTCTTATTACATACTCTGATATTTCGGGTTTGAGACTATGGAATTTCAAAATTATAATCAAATTCCACTTAGCGGTTTTAGACATCGTCTTAAATAAGCAGTTCTCGAATTTTTGCTTTCTATTTTTTGAAGGTAGGAGGTAGGAAGTGATAAGATTTAAAACTTTGAAGTTACAAAATAACAAGAATATGGAAATCTTAAGTCTATATTTTTTAAATTAAGAACCTTTTAAATCTCAAAGAATAAGACTAGACGAAACTAGACTTTAGACTCAACCATATGGCTATTACTTTTACGTTGTCAGTAGGCTTTTCACGGTCCTTAGTAGAATATAAAGTCCTCGGCGCCAAATTATCCTGTTTCCCCGACTTAAGGGACACTCGAGGCTTTATTAACAGTTTTCAGCCTTCCCTCGTAAGTCGTACGTGATCAAGTGGACATTCCGTTTTTTTAGGAAAAAAAAATCACTTTCTTATGAAGCATTTTTTGGGAGAATAAACGAGCCGGTTTTATTAGATGCGATTGAATGTTAAATTGGAGAATAATAAGTCTTCCAACCGTTGATAAAGCTTTTTAATTGCATGTTTTCTAAATTAAATTATTATTTTTATTATGGGAGGGAAAATATTCTTACTTCTTTGTACTAAATATCATTAAGTACAAATAATGTGAGTTATTAATTTTTAAAGACAAAATTAACGGAAATAAAGCAAATAAATATAAATAAAATTATTTTACTGTCACCGCAGTAATTATTGAGTACATAATACCCAGATTAAAGATCGCTTACATTACCGGTCCGCAGCACACGGGCGATGGTGTTATAATTAAAATCACCACCAGCCAGTATTTCCCAGTTATTAACGCATAAATCCCCCATAATTGTACAATAATGCTGAATTCCTAACGAAATATTCACGCCGCTGTACATTTTACGGTAATAAATGATAAACAAATTGCGTTGTAGCACCTCGTTATTACAGACAAAGTATTTATTGCGAGATACAAATTAATACAAATTGTGGAGATTGAAGATGATTGCAACATTGAAAACCTCAATAGCCTAGTGGTTAGAAGGGCTGATCATCGAGCGGTCCCGGGTTCGATCCCCACACTGGCCTGGCAAACCATTAAAGTTAGCTTAGTTTTAGAGGCAATTATAACTACGATTTATACGATAACCTCTCATTGCTAGTAATATTTAAAATAATAAACACACAGATACATTTGTGAGATAAGTTGATGCAAATAAATAAATCATAGCAGACTGATTAAAAAGTACACAGCACAGTAAATTCTCTTCGTGATAGTATTTACTAACAGCTGCTCCCCCGTTTAAACCTTTAAACTAAAAACTAAAATAATGTAATAAGCAGAACATCGTCTATTCAGAAACTAAATTATCTATCCCTGAAGGCCCTAACGAAGCAGCCAGCGAAAGTTACGAAATTCCACTAGAAAAACTTGAAAAGAGTTCAAATTATGAAACGTCATTACAGTAGGGCGGCGTACAAAAAAATAATTTTGTCTAAAAATCCTTTGAAGGGCGGAAAATGTATTGAATATTCATGTCGGGTTAATATACCCGTGAGGCACATCTGCGGGTGAAAAAAAAAGTTAATTGAATTTTTGCCGAACATTTCGAGTCTGTTTAGCATTTTGACTACTATTTTTTGTTTTTGAAATCGACAACTCAGTTTGTATTGTTCGTGTATTCTTTTTCCTTCCTGACAAGGCTTCTGAAAAGCTGCATCGGGAGAAAATGATTTCTTTATCATTTTCTCTCACAGCTAGATAAGCGCTATCTGTTATTCACCAAATCAGGACCAGATATTGAAGACTTTTTATTCTTGAAAATACGATTTGAACAATCCATTAACTCTCATCGAGCTGTTAACTGATTTCAGATCTAGTTATTTCGTGTACTTACCAAGTAAACTAAAATATTGCCATTAATTCGACATAGAAAGTTCCACCATAACAAAAGAACAACAATCCACAGATAAATAATAGTTTGCAGTAACGGCAAGTAATGGGAACTCCCATTAATGTTTTGATACGAGCCCCTCGAACAAATATTGTTCCTACTGAGAGTGGTGTTCATCAAAGTCAATACGGACCTACACTCGGGTCAAAACGCAATGAACCTTATGTAGCACTACCAAAAGTATATACGTTTTTAGAGTCACTAATCGCTAATGTTGAAGTTGTTTAAATAATTGCGATTATTCAAATATTTTCAGTAGATATTAGCAATTAGTGACTCTAGCGAACGTATAAACTAAACTCATGGTAGAGTCATTGTGCTGTATTATCGGTTTTAAGTGTAAGAATTGTATGAGGTAGGGGTGCAACGGTATTAAAATGCAGTTCGGGCATGGTAATAAAGCACACAGGTCGCTTCGTACCTAATGCGCGATTCATTAATTTAGCTGTTCGCTTCACGAGCAGCGGACTACTTGCTACAAGTTATATAAGCACAGCGTTTTTAAGTAGCGATGGTTATTCTGTTTTGAAGCAAAGCTT
This sequence comes from Notodonta dromedarius, assembly GCA_905147325.1. Lineage (NCBI taxonomy): Eukaryota > Metazoa > Arthropoda > Insecta > Lepidoptera > Notodontidae > Notodonta > Notodonta dromedarius. Next base: position 10,958,443 of record LR990173.1, on the reverse strand, counting down.
CAGTACGCACGTTCGGGGCGCTCGCCGCGCGGACACTCTATCCGTCAATACCGTTATACGATGATGTCAGTAGCGTTACACGATATATATACCTAGGTATACAGAGTGGCAGCTGCGGCGCCCTACGCTTTATACTATAAAGCTTCCCTACTTTCAGGCGTCCCTGGGTAGCACTGTTTTTTTTAAAAGAAGCGCATATGATATCCAAAAACCTTTTTTAACCTTACCTTGTTTTCCGAAACGTGCGTTTGACAACTTAGCTATGATTGCTTGCTAATGTAAACAAATTCTCTTTGAAAATTTTCTGGCTGTAGGTATATAATCATTAGGGTTCTAGGTCACACCCCAAAGGAAAATGTCCTAATTATGCAAAACGAAATCAGAACTTTAATTGGCAGATCTTCAATCCCAGCCATTTGTCCGGAAGTCAGAGGCCGCCATGATTGCCAATTAGTCATAATCCCTTGGGGTTCGATAGGCCGGAAACTAAGGTATTTGTAACGGTAAATCGGTAACTACGAGGTGATTATTGAGTTGTGGGACATCTTGTCAAGAGGCTAGTGGTTAAAGAGGTCGTCCTCGTGTCTGAGAGGTTCCGAGTTCAATCCCCATCTTGGCCATAGAGCTATTGCCGCGACTCACATTGCTAATAATCTTAAAAATCTTCGCTAGCACTATCTCTCTCAAGCTGGTCTGTGATTATCGATCCACGTGGTCGGTTCAGTTAGGGGTGAGAGGCGGATCGCTGCCACACAGTTTGTAATTGATTCCTACAAAGTAACGTCTGATTCTATCTATCAGGTCACGCGTTAGTTCAGCAAACAAGTCTGTAATGAAAAATTCCAAACATGAACTGCTATAAAGAAGACTTGCAATCGTTTTGGTCTAATGCAATCTTGCAATGGTCAGAATTTTCCATAATAAAACTTCGTCATTAATATTCATACACATCCACACGTGTTATATAACATGTGTGTCAGTTTACCTACTCTACTTTAAAATTTTCACTTTATTTTATTTTTTTCACTACTGTAAACCAATAATAATACTTAATAGCAAATATGCTATTTCATGCAATAATCATACACACAACACACAACACACACATATACTCTCACACAAAGATATACCTACACCTTTAAATGTGCGCTTCAAACGAATCAACTTACACACACGTAATAAACTAAGCTACTTATTCATACTATTTTATATGTTTTTAAGAATGACGCCTTGGTACAAACTACAAAAAAATACATACTTTTACCTGCCTTATCAATATGACTTTATTTAATGTAGCAAATGAATTAGATGAAATCGCTGTCATTGATTGTCATTCTTATCAAGACATAAAAGAGTGTCAAAGCTTCTTTAAAATTAATAAGCATGATTTTACAATTCTTTCATTTAACATCAGAAGTATTCAGAGGAACTTTGATGACTTTGTAGTAGCTTTGAGCGACATTGGTAAAGAAATTGATGTTATTGTTTTAACTGAGTGCTGGTTGACAGATGATCTAATAATCGACCACATCCCTGGCTATAATACGTATCGCTCTGTAAAACAAGTCAACAAATGTGGTGGCGTTGTTATGTATGTCAAAGAAACCTACGAAACGATTATACAGGAATCAGACTTACATGATGCTGATAGTCTTTTAGTATACATCAATAACAACATTGCTGTTCTTGGTCTCTACCGGTCCCCGTCTGTCACATTAATTGAACCCTTTCTTACTTCATTAGATGCCCTTTTAAACACTTTAAATAGTAAGACGATGGCTGTAACAGCTGGTGATTTGAACATTGATCTCTGTAAACCTACTAACCACCAACTATCAGAATACCTTTGTATTATGGCTTCACATAGTTTTCTACCTGCCATCACAAAAGCTACAAGAGGAATGGCATGTCTTGACCACATTTTTATAAAGTCAAACACGAAGCCCATTGGGGCTGTGTGCCACTTATCCATTACTGATCATGACGTTGTGATAGCTGGAATACCTTTAATAAAAGATAGCTTATGTCGATCTCGAACACGAACTAAACTTGATACTGAATCTGCAGTAAACAACCTTAATCTTGTTGACTGGACACCAATTACAAACGAACAGAATGTTAATAGAGCAACTTCTTTATTTAATGAAATCTTGACTAATACTGTCCAAAAATATACAACAACACAAACAATTAGCCGTAAACACCTAATCTTAAAGCCTTGGATTACTCCCGGATTAATAAGATGCCTGCGACACCGTGATAAGCTACACCGTGATTCCAAATCCCATCCAATCGATATTGTTCGTCGTAAAATTTACACCAGATATAGAAATTTTTGTTGTACGCTTCTCCGCAAACTCAAACTACAATACAATAACAACTTGATAGAGGACAACAAAAGAGACCCAAAAAAATTATGGAAAACAATTAAAAACATAAGCCAAACATCTACTCGAAATAGTGCACCTTTGGAATTATTAAAATCTAGACATAGCATTGATAGCTCCCTTAATTTCTGCAACACTCATTTTACTACAATAGGCAAATCGCTCTCCAGCAAAATTCTTAATAATCTTCAGCAATCTGAAGAAGCATTAATAAATAACTACAGACCTCTTGACAACTCAGCACACTCCTTTTTTCTATCTCCTACAGACCCAATAGAAATACGCAGAGTTATACTAAACATGAAAAATGACAGCTCCCCTGGCTTAGATAATGTAACAGTTCCCTTACTTAAAAAAGCCCTTCCCTGTCTTCTCACTCCTATAAACCATATTTTTAATAAAAGTCTCGAAACAGGGGTTTTCCCAAATTGTTGGAAAGTAGCAGTCATAACCCCAATATTTAAAAGTGGCCTTAAAAAATCCCCTGATAATTATAGACCTATTGCTCTACTCAGTATACTAGCCAAAGCACTCGAAAAAATTGTAAACTACCGTTTAGTTTCTTTTATAGAAAAAAATAGCCTTGTTTCAGCCAATCAATTTGGCTTTAGACGGGGTAAGTCGACCGAAGATGCAGTCTCGCTCCTTGCCAATCTCGTTTCCAGCCGTATTGAAAATGGAGAGCGATGTATTGGTACCTTTCTCGATTTGGCAAAGGCATTCGATACTATATCGGTGGGCCTGCTCTTAAGGAAGCTTAATTCATTCGGCATCAGAGGCATTTCACTAGAATGGTTTAAAAGTTACCTCACTAATCGAAAACAGCTCATAAAAATTGACAACCACCTTAGTTCTGAACTTCAAATTGAATTTGGGGTGCCTCAAGGCAGTGTGCTAGGCCCAACGTTGTTCATACTGTACCTAAATGATATTATTAAACTTCCTCTACAAAACTCTGATACTATAGCTTATGCCGATGATACGGCAGTTTTGTTTTACGGTAGAAACTGGGATGAAGCAAGAACGCATGCTGAGGCAGGACTGTCATTGATCGGTAAAGCTCTACACAAAAACCTTCTAACACTTAACACCAAAAAATCAAAATTTATTACCTTCACAAAGACTGCTGTTTCCAATCCGCCTTCTAACTTGAACATCAAATTCCACTGCTGCACACTAGGCATTAATAACATTTCTGTCTGCAACTGCGATCTAATACAACATTCTCAGACAATAAAATACTTAGGCGTAACAATTGACGCAAATTTAAACTATAAACAACATGTCATTGACTTGTCAGCAAGAGTAAGAAAACTCATATACGTGATGAAAAAGCTTCGCGACTGCACTCCTGTTGAGATCCTAAGGCTTGTCTACATCTCTCTGTGCCAATCCATAATACAATATTGTATTACGGTGTGGGGTAGTGCGGGAAAAAGTTATTTCATGCAAATTGAAAGAGCCCAACGTGCCCTCTTAAAAGTCACACTAAGAAAACCTTTTAGATTCCCCACTGACGACCTATACAAAGAATTTAAGGTTCTGCGTGTCCGTCAATTATTCATTCTAAATGCAACGATCAAAACGCACAGGCAGGTAAAATTGCGGCCAGACTAGCAAGATCTTATAGCTAAGAGATCCTATAATATTCCTCTTCCCAGAACTATCTCTGAAATCGCCCGGCGAAGTCCATCTTTCTCTTTATCACATACTTATAATCAAGTAATCAAACGAATACCAATAAAGAATTGTAACAACTTCATCTGCTCAAAATTAGTTAAAAACTGGCTCTATGATCTACCATACAACGACACAGAAAGCTTAATATAGTTCCTATTACATCACTTTAGTAAAATTATTAACTTTTATATTAGCGCAAAATCACACAAATACTCACATAAACACACCCCTTACACACACACACACACCCATTCACAAAATACACCCTGCACATACACACTGTCATACACACATTCAAATTTTATTTTAATACGTCTTTTTCTTATTTGTAGAATTTTATGTTTTAGTTTTTCTTCAAATTGTAGTACTCTTTTAACAATACCTTTATCTTTTAACATTATAAATTAAAGTTGACACCCAAGATACAGGCATTTGCCTAGTTTGGGTGGCACCATATTCTAGGATTAAGAATAATTCTTGTGTTTGGCAATAAAGATTATTATTATTATTAAGTATTGATTTTAACTGTTTAATTGTTACCAAAAGAAGATTATTTTAGTTGGTTTAACTTTTAATTAAAGAGATCTTTAAATGTAAATGTAAATGTTTATATACGTTATATTCTTAAACATTGTTACTATCAATGTGAAGGTACAACACATGTATTAGTTTTCGAAATATCTTCTGGCCACTCCGAGTTGGTCCCATAAAAATGAGTTCAAAGATGAATCCCAAGAGGCTATATTTAGGGTTGGAGATCGCCTAAAAAAATATGGATACCTAGTTGGCACCGACTCAGAATAAGAGAGTGCGTCAATTATGTCTTGCCTTGCTCTGGGATTATTCTTGGAGTCGGCTTTTTTATTTTGTAACAATATGTTTTATACAAATACATTTATGTGATTAGGTACCTACCTAAACATCCGTGTAATAGATTTATTGGCGCATAACTACTACAGAAAACGTTGTTATTTAAACTTATATATGAGTGATAAACAAAATAGAGAAGATAAACATTATACCTAATAATATTAATACTTTTTTTAGTAGATAGCCTCTACAATAAATAATTATTTGAATATTAATAAAGTATTCTCGTTGAAATAAAACTATTATTCGGATTTTATCGCGTTTATTAACTTTATGTTCCCGACGTTTCGGTTGCTTTACAGCAGCCATGGTCACGGGGGGACTGAGGTGTTAGACGTCCTCATGTCATAGTTAGTAACTGGGTACCCTCATATATAATTGTTGTTTGCGGTCCGATCCACGCAGAAAGTGCTCACAGTGTCTTGAGGTCTTGCAATGGTACACTTGGTTTTGGATTTAATTATATTAATTAAAAACCAATTAAAATCCAAAACCAAGTTTACCATTGCAAGACCTCAAGACACTGTGACCACAGTCCCCCCGTGACCACGGTTGCTGTAAAGCAACCGAAACGTCGGCAACATAAAAATTTAAAAAAAAAAAAAAAAAAATTAAATAAACGCGATATAATCCGTAAAAATAGTTTTATTTCAATGTGTAGTATTCGCGTAAATATAAGAAAACAATATCCGAATAATAGTTTTATTTCAATGTGTAGTATTCGCGTAAATATAAGAAAACAATAAGTATTCTCGTCTTTGTCCGCGCAATAAATAAGGTCGCAAAACCTAAGTAAATTCATTTATTTAATACTTTTAATATAGATACAGGTGTATTTTAATAAATCCAAGAATATGATTTGTGGTATTTGTTTGTTTCGGAAATCCCTCTTATCTGTTATTTTTTTACGTCAGTGTGTTTACAATGTAGTTGTAACATCACAGACTATGACTAGAGTTTACGGTACAGTTCTGATATCTAGAAAGGTTTTAAGATTTTTTTACTTTATAAAATATGTATTCAAATAAACAAAAACTGCATCTGTTTTGTATTGTCAAAGTTAGACCTTTATTTATTACGGTAGGTACTCATAACAAAGAAACATTTATTTATTTATTTTAGTCTGTCTGTCTGTTTGTTCCGGCTAATGTCCGAAACAGCTGGACCGCTTTTCGCGGGACGTTCACTATAGCAACGAATAATATAATCCGGCTAAATACGAAAAACTAACCCAGAACAAAAAAAACTGTGTTTTATCACTTACTATAAATAGACTACTTATCGTAACATCATAATGTCTATTCTCGTTTAGTTACTTTAACATAGGTACCTATTCTTTGCCAATCAAAAATCTGTAAAATAGGCGAACAGACCGACAAAGATTAAAAAATATTAATATTTGAGGAAAACTTGCGGCCACGACGTAATTAATTTCAAGTCGGAAAAATAAAATAATCAAAAAAAACAAAAATCTAGTCCATAGTGTACCAATTACAAGTCTGATAGTCAAATATAAGAGAGAGGTAAATTGAAAAATCCTAAAATGTACTTTCATCTTATCATCAATAAAAATAAGTTATATGTAGACAACACTTGAAAAAATATTGCTCAGGTCAAAAACTGCGATTGCTGCGCGTAGCCGAGCGTCCGATCAGTGCGCAGCTACTGACCCGACTGCCTCGAGAGAGGCACCTCCTGACTGCGCGAGGTACAGCAGCCTCACGAGGCTGCTCGGTCGGTCAGTACGCGGCTCTTTTGTTTAATCTGCATACATCTAATTAATCAACCGGAAAGCAACTTAGTTGTCGCTAATAGCTGTATAAATACAATAACACGACCTCGTTATGATCAGTATGTATCTTGTAGTTAGCTTATCGTGAGCATTAGACCATGGTACTGCCGCTCCTACTTTCAGTGGGTATATGCCTGGGGATCTGGCTCAGGCTGAGATGGGTGAAGGTGAGGAGCTTCTGGGCGAGACGAGGCGTGCCCCACTACCCCCCGCACCCTGTTCTGGGAAGCCTGACTTTTCTACAGAAGGAGAATCCTGTGAGTACTTACGTATGCAGCGTTAATTTGACAATACTGCTCTGATTCAATTACTAACATCGTTAGGTATCATTAACAATAAAACTTGTTCTAAGACGTCTTACAAAACTGTACTACATTTTACAAAAAAATAAATAAGGATATAGCCAAAACTGTTTAATCAAAAAATATTTTATTAAAAAATATCAGTTACTCCGACTTCAAAATACCTGGGTGCTCTAAAGGCTAGAAATAACTAGGGATCTTGTTATTTCTTTCATTGGGAGTCCAAAGTGTCAAGTACTCCAAATGAAAGCAATCAAGTAGGGGTAAGTGGTTTGGTTACCTACCAAATAAGTAGTCCTAACGTAGTGTAAAGATAGTGGCCTACCCTTTTGGTGAATATACAGGTGTGATGTGTATATTGTTGGCCTTATCGTATTTACTTTACTCTGGGTGTCACTGGGAAGCGTTACTTAATTTGGGACCAAACAGGTGGCGTGTCAGACTGGCTATATTAATTTATTATTTTTACACAATTATATTACACTATTTTAACAATTTATTATATTATTCGTGGCGCCTTATTGAATGTCTAAAGATAATGTACTTATAACAAAGAAAAACTGATGGCATAAATGTTTCCTGTTAGTTCGTAGCGATTGATTGAATCAAAAGTCAGCTGTTAGAAATAAACCTATCAGATTTATTGCTGTAAGTAGGTACCTTAAGTGCATGCAAAACAAGACCTTATATACTAGGTGAAACAAAAAGGGTATACTATTTTTTTTTGCAACTTAACTTTGTAAATCTAAAACTATCGGCTTTGTGTGACAGTTGAAGTACTATAGGTTTTGTAGACTTGTGAAATCTGTCAACAGCTGTATTCCTATAACACCTTTTGTTTTTCAAGTTTCCTGCAAAGCTGATGGTTTTAGAATTACAAAGTTAAGTTTTGAAAAAAAAAGTATTCCCTTTATGTTTCAACCTGTATATGCATGATCAAGTTGATAAAGCAAAACGGATCATAAACATTAACGTATTTATTTATTTATTATAGAACTAGCCGAGCCCGCGACTTCGTCCGCGTGGAATTTAACTTAACAAAAAAGCCCGCTCCCGGGTTCTGAGCCCGCACGACAGAACCCATTTTTTAATTATTATTTTTCTAAAATAAAAGTAGCCTAAGTTACTGCTTATAACATCAGCTATCTACCAGTGAACGTCCCGTCAAAATCGGTCCACCCGCTTTGGAGATACTCTTTGATTTCATGTGTTTTTATTTTTTTACGCGGAACCCTAATTGTTTTTCAAAATTAAAGTAGCCTAAGTTACTCCCTATTACAACAGCTATCTGCCAGTGAAAGTCCCTTCAAAATCTGTCCAGCCGTTTCGGAGATTACCCGGAACAAACACACAGACAGACAGACAGACAGACAAAATTTTTTTAAATCGCGTTTTTGCTATAGGTGTCGTAAGTACTTTCATATGCATTTAGTGAAAAGGTGTTATTTTGATATTACAAACAGACACTCCAATTTTATTTATTTGTATAGATGCTTGTTGTGCTTACAGCAATGCCAAGACGCACAACAAGCTAATAAGATACAGTGGCTTATATTTAGGTACTTAAAAATCTAATGCAGTCATTTAAAACATGTGTAATTTCATGTATGTAGAGTGTAAGTCGCACTTACCCAAATAATGAGTAGGTTCATATCGACAGGTTAACGACCGCCAGTCGTACTCGAACACCAGACCGCTCGTAGTAACTCTTTCGATCATTGGTTCGTTTGATCAGATTAAACTGTGGTTATTATTGATATTTACAAACAATAATATAATGGGTCATCATTAATAACTTATTATTGTAAACAACTAGTTTGTAAGCTATCAATCAAAATATATTTAGCAATTATCTTTAGTAATCCTTTCCTCTTCTCTAATTAAACGTAAATTATGTAAATCCTCACTTATTATGAATGAGAGTGTTTGTTAGTTTGACTGACCATCGCACACAACACAACAGCTGAACGGATTTTAATAAAATTTGGTACCTACGGAGATTAGTTATGCTTTAGAATAACATGAAACAGGCCACCTTTATCTGAGTCCATGCAAGCGCGGCTGAGAGTAACTTTTTGTTCATCTATGTTATAAATAGTGTCTCTTCGCTGGTGGTATTATCTCACCATGATACATCTAGAGTCCTTTTGAAGCTCCATATCTGATGGAGGAACATAAACAACGCATACATTATCACAAGGGCACACACACGCACAAAAACACAATAATTAGCAACAGATTAGATGACCGCTTTTTTTAAACAAAACAAATTAATTTTCCAAATAACACAAAGTTCAAACACCAGATACATTCGATAAGAACTGGTCTGACGATCGCAGGGTTTATCTTTATCATATACAAATAGTATTAAATATAACTTAATCTATATAATATGTGTATTTAATTAGCGGCTCGCCCTAGCTTCACACGAGTTAACAAACATAACAAAGTAAAAACTTTCATCACCTAATTTATAGGTTTAGGAGTTGAATTTTCAAAAATCTTTTCTTGTTGCCTGTGTCGTTAAGTATTGTCTGTTTGACAGTGAGGAAAACTTCTTACTATGCCTAGACCTCTTGTGTGGGAGGCCTAGGGTACATGAGATTCTTACCCACTAAAACCTCCTCTTTGCTTTTAGCTCCCTAGAGGGGCTCCAGGATCTCCGAACCGAACGCATTAATGCAAAAGAAACCTACTGTCCAGTTTTGTGTAATCTTATATGCCTAGTAGTTTCGGCTCTGCATTGATGAGTCCGTCAAAAAGATTTATTTTATTATAATATTAGTAGATTTTATTAAGGAGTATTGAATATTTTATTAAATATTACATTGCACTGTAATATTAACTGGAATGCAGAGAAGCGATAATAATATTATAATATAAATACACGATCCAAAATAAATTAATCAGTCCTAATTTGATCATGTTTTCAGGCAGTATGGATGCGTCAAGTGTACAACGAATTCAAATCCCCATACGTGGGCATGTGGTTGTTCTGGCGACCTGCCCTGGTGGTGAACTGTCCAGAACTGGCCAGGAAGGTGCTGGTGAAGGACCATGACTTGTTCCGGGACAGGTTCGCAAGGTCAGGGAAAACTGATCCTGCAGGAGCACACACTTTGTTCCTAGTTAAGGTAATGTTGACTCGATGACCGAAATTAGGATATGAGAGTACTAACCCAAGAGGCAGAACACAACTTGCAATGGATAAGAGACCCGTTGACCTATCCTTTGTTGAGGTAACTGCTAGTTAAAGGGTTTATTTTAGGATCCTTTGTGGACTTCAATAAGACGGCGCTTGACCGCTGTGTTCACGGCAGCTAAGTTGAGGAACCTACAGACCATCACGCAAGACAAAGCCAACGACCTAGTTCTAAGGATCAGGGAAGACAATAAAAACAAGGATCTAATCAATCTTAGGGTAAGAGTTTTGTGATATAATTCCAGAATATAAATTCGGTATATAAATATAAATATAAATATTATCTACAGGCCACCTTGTTGTGTTTTCACGACGGCTTGGCTCGCATGTTCTATCGTACAACTCTCTTTCCTTCTAACTTATTTAGGCTTCAGATCAGTCTGTAGGGGGTGTAACTTGGGACGAAATAAAATAAGTGGCATTGTTATAGCTTAAGTTTATAGTAGTTTAAACTAATAAGTTAGATCACCTGGAAATGGTTTAGCACAGTGTCAGCCCTACAGGTTTCCATAATTCTGAACAACGTTTGGTTTTAACATATTTTTTCCATGAACAGACAGTATGTACAGACTTCACCACCGATGTGATTGGTGAATCCGCGTTCGGCGTCTCCTGCGAGACCGTCAAGACTGGGGACAGTGTCATGAGGAGGATCACCAAGGAGTTCATGAAGTTCGACCTTTATAGAGGACTGTCATGGTCCAGTATTTTCTTCCTCCCTGAAATGGTTGATATATTCAGGTACGTTGTTATCAAAACGATAACCTGACAAGTATGAGGGAACGTTACCAGCTTGTAATGGTCGTGTAAATTCCGGTAACCTGTACTGCGTCCGCAAGGAGGATTATCACTTGAATCCTCCTTTAATCGAGGGAAAGCCTGTGTCCGTGGGATCTATTCCTAAGATAAGAGAGACTTTCAACTCCAGCTTACTGCCTAGTTACTCTCAGTGCTCTTAAGTCAGTCTGAGTTTTTCAGTATCTAAATTACTGAAACAGAGTGTGACTCACATAAGAGCTTCTTCCAATTTGTGCATCTGAGTAAAAATAAGTGTCCGTTGCTTACTCAGGATTTATGTCACCTGAGGTACCTTGAGATTCATAAAGAAATAGCTATAACGTTGTGACCCTAGCCTCTGTGTATATCATATGCATTAGCGCATAATTGTGCGCATGAGACTAGTATGCACATAATCCTTTTGCAGGTTTTCCTTATTCCCCAAGCACACTATAGAGGATCTACGGCAAATATTCCACTCTATCATTGAACAAAGGGGTGGTTATAGGAAACAGATTAAAGATAGTAAGGACCTCTTGGATGCATTGATAAAGATAAAACAAGAAGCTGCGAAGGAAAACGAAGGTAGGTCATATTTTTCATGTCCTATAAATATATAATAAAATTTAAAGTAAAGCGAAACGTTCAAAACAACAGTTTTATAAAATAATTTAGTTTCGTATCGCTTTACCTTTCTTAAAGCTCTATTACAATCGCTAGTGCTGATTCTGCTGGTGCACAAACCAAACATGACTAAACCAAGTATATTGCCAATGTTCTCATGGGCAAGACATATATTTTAAGATTTCGTTTAGTTGAAATTTAGCGTTAATCACTGGAACGTTTAATGTTGAGAGTGTAGTATTATACAAAATAAATCGTATGGACAATATAATTTACAGAAATGGGTGAAGATTTGTTAGTAGCGCAAGCGGCTATATTCCTCCTGGGCGGTTTCGACACATCAGGGGCGGCGCTGACCTGGGCTATATACGAACTAGCCTGGCATCCTCATCATCAGGTATATCCTCAAATTATTACAAAACGAATCTTGATGTTTAGTTGAACTCAGATAAAATAATGCTATGGGCGTTTTCAGGAGCGTCTATATAAGGAGCTTCTGGAGTCTCAACAGCAGAACGACAACAGACCCTTTGACACGACATTACTAGCTCAACAGACATACCTCAACTGTGTTATTAAAGGTAACACGAGAACTACCTGTAGCTGTGGTTTGACACCTTTAGTACGACGTCGCTGTCTACTCTAAGTTAACTTCCACGAAGAAAAAAAATGATTAAGAAAAATGGTCAAATTGAGAACCTTTACCTCGTTTGGAATCAGTTAAAAAAGAACCCTGAGTATCAGCCAAATTTTAAAGTCTTACGTAAGTATGTTTGTAACGGCAAAGACAAAGTCGTATTATTTTCCAGAGACCCTAAGAAAATACCCGCCTATGGGCTGGCTGGATCGCGTGGCATCCAAGGACTACCAGATCGACGAGCACCTCACCATCCCCGCTGGTACCGCGGTCTATGTCAACGCAGTCGGCATGCACATGGATCCTGAATACTTCCCGGAGCCACAGAGGTTCAATCCCGAGAGGTTCCTGCCGGAGAACGAGAAGAAGATCGTGCCATATACCTTCATGCCGTTTGGAGAGGGACCTAGAAACTGCATTGGTAAATATAAATATCGTTAGACAATACACCTAGATATTACTATGATATAGTTATGATATCACTAGTTCGATGAAGGCAAGCATCGTGAGTTTCGAAAGATGTTTGAAGTTCGCCAAAAAAAAATGAATCTCGATTTTGGGCCATCTGACACTCGCGTTCGGTAGCCGCGTGTGTCAGATGACGTCGGCACTACAGACAACTATGAAGCAGTCTTTTTTAACAGACTTAAAAATAAGGAGGAAGTTCTCAGTTCAGTTGTTTTTATGTATGTTACCTCAGATCTACGTCATTTATTAACCGATTTTAAAGAGTATTTTTTATTTGCTTATTTTTATTATTTATTGATACTTATAGGACCCATAGAAATACCACCCGCAGACCAGCGTGGTGGAAGTTAGCCCGAATTCACATCTCTGCCTGGTATAATTGTAACAAGTTGCACCCTATTACATTGGAGCCAAAATACCATCAGCAAAGTTAGGGCTGCAGTGCCCTTCTGCCTACACAGACGCACTGCAGTTAGAAAAGAGCTAGTTAGCTAACTAGCTGCATTAAAAGTACACAAATCCAACAGTTCTTTAAAACCTGTTTCTCAGGCAAAAGGTTCGCGTACCAAACCCTCCGGTACGCGCTCGCCTCCATATTCCTGAACTACGAGGTCCGCAGCATCCCCGGCTCGCTGCCCCCCGACCAGTGCCCCGTGGAGAAGAACGGCATGTTCTTGATGCCAGTCAGCAAGATGTCCGTGGAGTTCCTGCCACGAGCCGCCAATTAGGTTGAGCCATACTGGCCCGGAGCAGGGGTCATTTCAAATGCACGTTGGTTTGGCGGATAATTCTCAAAACTGCCGAAGAAACCGACTAAGATAAATGAATAAATTATATTTCAAGTAGTGAAAAGTAAAAATTAACTCATAGAAATAGTAATACTGACGAATGATTTTATGTAAGTTGATCACAAGAAAGTTTAAGGTATAGTTACTACAACAGATTTATGGTTGTGGACAATCCTTTTACATACAAAAGGCCTTTTTCATATTTTTTGTATGTAAAACGCTTTTAAGACCATTAAACAGTCAAGACCTTTTAGAAATGTTCGCTTCATACTGCCAAATCTATGGTCAAATGAATTCGCAACATTAACGCTGTCAACGCTTCATTGGCGACGCGAGACTGCGCTCGGGTCATCTAATCAACTCGGTTGTATTATTTCTCTTTAATCTGAGCATAGCACACACACAAATATCGTGACAAAAAACTAGATTTCATTGAGAATATTGTCCGTATCACTTGGGAAAGCGTGCGTTTGGCGTCTCTTCTGTTATGAATGCTCGGCGCTCAGAGCAGGCTATAAACAAGGAGTGGTGCTAAGGATACATTGTAAGTAACGAGTTCCCGAATCAAATATACTAACATGAACTATTTCGTATTAGAAAGAGCATCATAAACTTTCAGTGAAGCCACAGGGCTTCATAAAAACGATTCGTTTATCTCTTCCATTACTTGTAACGTCCTGAACGATTAGGGCGTGTTGGCCGGTACCGAGGTAGTTGTAACCGGTGTTTTACCGTTGAAGTCAATACTCACTTAGTCATACGTAAGTACTATATTAGAGAACATTATATCTAAGTTGTTAATGTGATAATATTTATACATTATTAATTGTCAGTTATTACGTACTCTCATGGTTCAATTTAGTTTATATTATATTCATTAGGTAATCCTTAGTATTAGTATCCATTAGTACAAATTAATGACATTACGGCTATTTAATAAATCTATCTCAAGTATGAGATATTGAGTATGCGTTAGACAAGACATTTTGAACTGGTATGACATAAGAATGACATTTTCAAGATCGCCCTCAGACTTGAGATTGATTTATTAATACGGGCCTTACACTAGCACTTACTTATTTAACATTACCCTAGACAAGTTTACTAAATACTAAATGGCATGGATTTCTACAATGTAACTGGATCCCGCACTTGATTTATTGGTTAATATGATACGTATTGTACTTTAATACCCTACGTTAAGGTCTATTATACTTTAACACTTCTGGTTTAAAAACGAGAAAACAAGCCAAGGAGGGAGATACTCCTTGTGGGACTGTGAACCTCTGACTCTTAGTTGCTATGCCTACATACCCCTACCGCCCCCCGAGGACACCGTAGTATAGTGGGATACAGTCCCCCTAGAAGCCTCTCACTCAGTTAGTTTTTTTTGCAACAATAGATTGTGGATGTGATTGTCACGGAGCAAGTACAAAGTACTCACCCCGCCAAGTGTCGCTCGTTGTTTCATAGATAAATTTGATAACTACATCTTCTCTCCGTTAGAATAAAGCTACTTGTTATTTGCCATTTAAAATGCTGTCGCCTAAACACCTGTCAACAACGAAAGTTCTGACAGACAGTTCTGATAGGTATTACTTAATTATTTTTTAATTTGTTATAACAAATCATTATAAATAGTAATACTAACGAATGATTGTATGATCCCTTGACTTTATGTAACCTTTCTTGTGTAATTTGTGCATATCTTATATCGTATTTTTATAACCAAAATTATCCTAGGTTTTGTTATTCATATAGAACAATAGCCAAATACTTCAAGTGCGACTGTATCCATGCACAAATAAATTATCTCCACTGACGTCCATCTAGCACACTTTTGACGCACGAGATACTTGCAGTGTTCCAGTTCAATCTATGGAACCCCAAACCTCAATCCCCCCTCCCTTTCTCCCACTCCCCTACAGGTCGGCAACGTGCGAGCAATGTATAGTGCTGCGGTAACATCAGCCGGGTCGTACGGACTCGTAAGATTGTGAGCCGACTTTGTTATATATGTCGCGTCAGGCGTGACAGGGTGCGACATCAGGTGGTCATCTTCTTCACTTTCCATTTTTTATGGGCGCTACACGGTTCTCCAGGCGATGAAATCAAACAATTTACGAATCGTTCACAATTTATTAAGACTTTATCTTTTAAATAACTTAGTAAGTAAGAAGCTATGCGGTCACAGGCAAGTCCCTTGATACACGTCTTGCTATGACCACGTTTAAAGAACAACTGTCTCAATATTCAAAGCAAGACTTATCACAAAGGCTTTGTCCAGGCGTCCCGGAAGTCAATGGCGACACCTGCGTTTCCGCGTTTATAACAGACATTTTAAAACACAGTCAAATCCGAACTTATTACTTTACAAATTACGCACCGGAAATAGTCTTAAAACTATTTACAATGTTTTGCAAACATCAAATGAGTGTCTTATTACACTTCCGTATTCAAAACTATTTTTCCAAACGGAAACAGCTACCCCGAAATTAATCCTTATTGCCGAGATAACAATCAAATGAACTCCTTATAGCATTAAACAATAAATTGAGATATAAACCAAGAATAGTTAGCATCAACGTTTCCATATTGTCGATCAATTTCCGACATATAAAATAAAACAATGAAAAGTCAATAAAACGATCACAACTCGAATTTATAATACATCGTTATATGAGGTGATTCCAATAAATAATTAGCCATGTCCCGACCACACCGATAAGCCTCACTCCAACAATCAGTTTGACATCAGACTACATAGACAGAAGTTCATCCGAACCAACAAAGCATTTATCTCGCGCGGCTTCTCGATGTGACCTGAACGCGGCCATAATCATTGGGTTGTGTGATGCTAATTGACAGGTCGTGGCAGGAACTCCACGGACATCTTGCTGACTGGCACCAGGAATATACTGTTCGTCTCCACGGGGCACTGGTCGGGGGGCAGCGAGCCGGGGATGCTGCGGACCTCGTAGTTCAGGAATATGGAGGCGAGCGCGTACCGGAGGGTTTGGTACGCGAACCTTTTGCCTAAGAAACAGGTTTTAGAAGTCTGTTAGTATGTTTTCCACTTATTTGGTTACAATCGATGACTTTGGAATCATTGGATAACGATATAATAAGAATGCTATAGAAGTACAGCTATGCGTACACATGTAAGGTACAGACAGCACAAGTACACAGAAATAGCAATTACAGCGAATATAGCCATTTTATAACGACTTTTACAGCACAAAATTCCACACATTTGACACACCTTAATCTGCTTATATTACCAAAATAAGCTCCCACAACTACTGAAACTAATTTTGATTGTCATCAGAAAATTGGTTGAACTAAAAACCGACACACTTAGATAAAGAAAATATGCTCAATGCATACCATTCACTCTCATGCAAAATCTCGTTTCTGTAGCTTTCAAAATGTTAGCACCGACTTTAATTTAAGCAAAACAACGTTTGGCTAACATACATTTTGCAAAAACAATAGACTCAAAACTTTGTACCAATGCAGTGTCTAGGTCCCTCTCCAAAGGGCATGAAGGTATACGGTACGATCTTCTTCTCGTTCTCCGGCAGGAACCTCTCCGGGTTGAACTCGTAAGGCTCTGGGAAATATTCAGGGTCCACTTGCATGGCGACTGCGTTGACGTAGACCACTGTACCAGCGGGAATGGTGAGGTGCTCGTCGATCTGGTAGTCTTTGGAAGCCAGGCGGTCCAACCAGCCCATGACTGGGTATTTTCTGAGGGTTTCTATAAAATAATTATTGCAAACAATTAAAACATCAGCTCTGCCCAGAATTAATTGTGTATGACTGTGGGACCACCTACAGGGTCAGTTCAATTCTTGGAGAAAACTTTCTACCACCACCAATCAGCTGGAAGACGTCCACTGCATAACTAGGTCTCCTCCAATGGCTGCCAGTCATCACGGTCCTACGAGGCATGGTCATTTGCCCACCTTGTGTGCGACCGTTGCTTCACTACTTCATCCAGCTGACTTCAACATTTTATCAATATTAGTACTTTGCACGAATGGTTGCATGTATCATATTCATAGGTACGGTATCACCACAATGACAGCCAACGTATTGCTAGCTTCAAGCCTGGTGGCTAAGATGTGGATTTATAGAATCGGTGAGTGCTACAGTAATGATTTTAGAATTGTCGCCATGCTACCTTCAATGACGCAGTTGAGATACGTCTGTTTAGCCAGCTCGGACGCAGCTAAGGGTTTGTCTTCATTCCGCTGTTTGGACTCAAGAAGCTCTTTATATAAACGCTCCTGAAAATGTAATTTTGTCATTAGTTGTTTCCAAACTAAGGTACGGAACATAATTGATTCACAGATGTTAATAACTATACCTGATGATGCGGATTCCAAGCCAGTTCATATATAGCCCAGGTCAATGCAGCCCCTGTTGTGTCGAAGCCGCCCAGGAGGAAAATAGCCGCTTGCGATAGTAAGACATCTTCATCCATTTCTAAATAGCAAAATACTTTTTTGGTAATAGCAAAATCAAATTTTATAAGGTATTTTTCGGGCATAGTCCTGTTTAGATTAAGGTTATAAATCTGATACCTAGCACAAACCTGCTGCATTAATTATAAACAATATAATTTACACCACTTCACATGTTTATGTGGTTTTTATATACTGTAGTTTTGTTTAAAAATCGAATGTTCCGGATCTGTGCAAGCAGAGAGATGTTACCAATGGAGACGTGACGTGCTTCATTTTACTAATAAAAAATTCTGTCAGATTTTGGGGGAGACGAGGTAACCACTACAAAGAAATGACGCACAATTACTAAAAAAAAATGGTGTCATTATGAATGCACACTTAAATAAATATTCAACACTAGTAAATTTTACGCACACTAATCGGCCAAATACGTCAACATGCAAGAATTTACGAGTGTAAGACACTAAGTGCATTAGGGAGATACCAATATCGATATTTCTAATAAGATGTATCGATAGTTTCACTTGCTCATCATCACAAAAATATTGCATAGACGTGTGCATGTTTTCATCTTATACCTACTAAATATGAATTATTTGATATACTATGGTATCTTATACAGTACGATGATTTATCGTTGATGCATGACTTAAAAAAAAACCCCGCTCGCTGTGGTAATAAAACATTTAATATATAATATCTTACAACAATATATAACTTACTTAAAATCAAATCTTCACCGATGAGTAAATTATAAGAATATTGAAAAACATTGGAGTTAAAGAGTAGATTTAGTATAACACTTATGTTCAATTGGTAGTACCAATGACACAGCAGAAAATTGAGAACAATAGTACCTTAGGAGGCGTAAATATTCACCTGAATTAAAATGTTTTGCACTTACTGACTTCCACTTGCATGGTTGTTAAAATACGAAAAAAAACCATTCAAACTCAACTTAACTTAAAATTGTTTTTATTCATGTAAGCCAACAAAGCATTTATGAATAGTCCCACCGGTTCGGAATGCAGCTTCCACTGAGTAGATCCGGCAAGAAACTCATGGTTATTCCTTTTTAATGAACTAGCTGACCTGGCAAACTTTGTTTCGCCTTAGAGGCAATAAATGAGCAGATTTAAAAAAGAATGATTAAAGATTTAATAAACAATTTAAATATAAATAAAAAAACAGGTATTTTAATTATTCTTTACTGGCCATGTATATTGGTGCAAGGGTTGCACTCTTCATTGAAGCACCTTGTGATAGACGACATTTTTCGTTTTATTATCATGCGCAAGAACAAATAACGCAAATGGCCGACCCGTGAACATGCCACATATAATTGACCATGTGAAAAGCGGATTTTCTAAATTCAGACCACAAACTTTCAAGGATTGGCCTTGTGATTTGTTAATGGTCATGGCAAATGCAATACTGATCGGAATACCGCACATGAGGTAACACAATATATCTTCGATCAAAGCCTGATTATGTATTTCCTCATTCATCTCAAGATCGTGATTTCTTGAACTTACACGAATTTGATGTAAAATGTCTTCTGACATATTATCCTTGTATTTGTGCCACAGGTTAGATGGGTTGATGTGTCCTATGTCCTTCTCCTGGTTCTAAGCTACCTCCCCACCAAGTTTCTGCCAAATCGGTTCAGCCGTTCTTGAGTTATAAGTAGTGTAACTAACACGACTTTCTTTTATATATATAGATAAAAGATGGTAAACAAACACAGCAAGAGAATATGATCAGGCAACACCATTGTCACTGAATAAAAGATGGAAATTATAATAAACGATATACTCAAAAAAATATAATTTTATCGATACCCGCAATCATAAATTTCTCACTGCCACAACACTATTCAAAATGGCGAACTCGAGATACCATACTACACCTATCAATTATTTCGTCCTCGATTGTTTAATCGATAATGTTTTCGATTTTTATGTCATTTTATATTTTAATTATTTTGTTAGAAATGAAGGGATTAATTACCCCAAAACACTTACATATGAAACGTTACTCCGTCTTTTTGTACATTAGAGGTATTTGACCTCTTCTTGCAATGGTTTATAGCGCAGGTCGGCATTTTTTATGGAGCACCTTTCACATCGAAAACGATACTGACTTTGATTAAATCGATTCCATTAACAGTTTTTATAAACGTGTTAGACCTTCTTGGTCTAATACCTTGGCAGAGGGGAATGATCATGTAAGGCGGGTCCATACTCTAAATAGTCAAAGTGTGCAAGCGTTTGGAATGTCTTTGACTATCCCCTTTGGTTATGGTAAACAAATTTTATATAGCAGAAATCTACCTTCATTTTCTGCTTCAGCTTCTTGTCTCATCTTTATCAAGGCATCCATTAAGTCTCTACTTTCTTTAATCTCTCTTCCGTAACCACCTCTTTGGACGATAATAGAGCGGAACACTTTACGCATGTGGTCTATGGTATCCTTAGGAAATAAGGTGAATCTGCCAAAGCGTGGAGCTATGGGATTATTTAAGAATATAAAGAAGAGAGAACTGAATATCTAAATTTTTGTCGTCTTAGCCATAATAAGCGATAAAATGGAGCGAAAACTTTTCTAGATTTTAATGGGACTAGTCCCGCCACACACTCCCACCACTGTAACTCCTGTAAGCCAGGATCGACAATGGTGACCAATAATGACGTCGAGATTTGACCCTCGACGAGTCCCGGGAAAAAGTTAAATTATCTTGGAACCCGCACGAATTTAATCGAAAGAAATAAGAGGAGGAGTTGGAAGAAAAAAAATCCACTGCCGTCCGGTGCAAAGCGGGAGACTTTTCTAGATTAACTTAGAAGCTCTGGGAGGAGAGCGGATTTGCAGACTTTCGAGTACCTCATTGGTCACTTTGTAAGCGGAGGAAGCAATGGGTTTCCAAATCGGGCAGTATTATAAATTACCATGAAAATAAAAAAATATAGCAATTCAGTAAATGGCAATAGGTTCGGGTGACGCAATCGGGACACATGAGGGATAGAAATGTGATAGCAGATCTTAATACACACCTGAAAATATCAACCAATTCAGGGAAGAAGAAAATACTGGACCATTTCAGTCCCCTGTACAGGTCGAATCTCATTAACTCCTTGGTGATCCTCCTGATGACGCTGTCCCCAGTTCTAACGGTCTCGCAGGACACGCCGAACGCGGACTCACCTATCACATCGGTGGTAAGGTCCGTGCATAATGTCTGTGGACGTAAAATGCATTTGCATACTAGGTTGTCCCATACCATAACCTTAAGCGTGCCGACACATTAATAACTTAGCAGTATACTTTCTACGGAATACTACGACCAATCCAAACCGTTCCGTATACGTTCTAGTGGGCATAGGTAGCATTCGTGGGACGTGGGAAAACACTATGCTCAATACTAATAGGATAAACATTATTATTTCGCAAAATAATTACCCTTAGGTCAATCAGGTCCTTCTTCTTCATTTCATCCTTGATCCTTAGAACCAGGTCATTGACCTTCTCTTGCGTCATGCCCTGCAGGTTTCTCAACTTAGATGCCGTGAACACGGAGGTCAATCGTCGTCTTATTGATGTCCACAACGGATCCTTGAAGAAATATCCAGGTCATCTAAAAGTTCCAAATCAAGGGAGCAGACTAGTGGTATATGACCACATACCTTCTCAGGAGACCAAAACAACTATGACAATCACTACTGGTTTTATATACCTGAAAAATTCGTGAAGCTCTCACCAACTTGACCTAGCCTGGGTGTTACTGGGACTGCCTCTAGGTCTTTTATTTGGCATACTATAATACTGGTTGGCGTTGCTTAATTTAGATTATAAGATTAGTTAGTTTAGGATTAGTTATATATCCGGTATTTTTTATTTACCTACACAATAATTAAAGGCTGTAAGTAATTTACCTTAACCAGAGATAATGTGAGGGCCCCCACAGGATCGGACTTCCCTGACCTTGCGAACCTGTCCCGGAACAAGTCATGGTCCTTCACCAGTACCTTCCTGGCCAGTTCCGGGCAGTTCACCACCAGGGCAGGTCCCCAGAACAACCACATGCCCACGTATGGGGACTTAAATTCTTTGTACACTTGACGCATCCATACTGCCTGAAAACATTATCAAATTTTGGAACCTTCCTAGGTTCCATTATCTAGATCCTACGCCTAAAATAATTATTGTGCCATTTCTTTTTGTCTGGGTGTTTTTCCAAAACTGTGCAATTTTATCCTTTCCATTGGGTTCTTTCTCCATACTCCAATTGGAGCCATATTACAATGGCGATGTTATTCGTCCGTCTATTAGAGGTCTCTAGCTTCCAAACGGAATGAGACAGCTACTTGACAACACATTACATGCAAGTAAATCCTTGGTGCAAGAGATTCAAGATCAAATAATATTTAGGGACCATTTTGTAACATTAATAAAAAATAAGTTGCACGTTATAATAATTTATCGCGCATGTTGATATTGGCAATGACCCCGAGTTTCACCCCTGCCAAACTTCGCATTTTATTGGGTACTGATAGATGTAACATGTTCGTAGCATTGAGATAAATTGTTTTATACGAATATAAGTAATTATGTAGAAGAAATTGAAATAGCGCTGCAGGTATTCTAAAATGTATTTTATATTAGTATTTATCACCGTCTTCCCTCTATTACGGTTGAGAATAGTGATGCTCCTCGTGCACGGGCGCTGCTTGCGGGGACTAGTTCGCCCACTGTCCTCTTGACAACATTGTTCTTCAACTTCGTGGTCATATATTTAATACGGAAGGCATCACACCAAAGTAATTAGTTTCCATAACAATTTTTTTTTTTCAAAATTGATTTTACTCTTAATAAAAAGTAGTAGGTATACACACCTCATAAGCTAACTTTCTATTTTGAACCCCCAAGGAAAAAGGGGTGTATCTATGTATCTGTGTGTCTGTCTGTGGCATCGTAGCGCCCAGCGGCTGATCCGATTTTAATTTTGTTTCTTTTGTTAGATGGCTATTCAGATCGAGAGTGTTCTTAGCTATGTTTCTTGAAAATCGGTTCGGCCATTTGAAGATTATCAGCTATTTGTAGGTTAAAAAGCCATATTTACGGCCAAATCCAACTTCCACGGCTCAAATCAATTCGAAATATGGGTTCATTGGAATGTCTAATAAATAAAAATAAAATGCTGTTTTTTGCTAATTGCATCACTTCAGAACGAGTGAACCGATTGGGCTTTTTATTGTTTGAAAATAGTCTGTACTGGGTATTTAGGATATTAAAAACTTGAAAAGTTTCCCCGATTCGGGAAAAATCGGACATTAATTTTGTATCGTCAAAGAGAATACAATACTACGATGGGAGTTTTGTATGAACTAAATACATTAAATAAGTCACGTTTCAAATGATGGATTTACGCATGCGTGATTCTTTTT